>JAUBYV010000003.1:1200000-2400000 GCA_032760415.1 Diplocarpon rosae
CTCCCACAGATCGCCGGCGCTAAAGCGTAGGTACACATGAGCTCATTTTTCCAGGCCGTCCCAAATTGCAGCCTCTGCGGAAAATCTGTTCGAACATCTTCTTGCTGGAAAGCACTACCGTTCGATTGACACCATAATGTTGCAGCTATTACTACGAGGACCTACGGTGCTAGTTCATCGTGCGTAGCGGCTGCATTCCACACGGGATATTGCTTCCTGAGACAGACGTCTAAGTAGTCATGACTGGCCGGCGACTTCATAAAAATTTAAGGCTAGGTGCAAGGGGTGCACAGAACGGCGAATGATGAGTGATGAATCGCACGCTGTCTGTTAAAATTATAGTTAACAGAATTCTGGCTGCGATATTGGCTTTGTTAGTCCTAACCCGCGGTCAGATTATCACCAGTCATGGCACCATTACCAAAATCTAGACCGAAACACCTCCCATTTCTTTCAAAAGACTCAACGCCTTCGGCCTCAATAGTTAAGAAGAGGTAACCGCGCGTCGAGCCATTCCGCGAATAATTCACAAACAAGATCCCTTGGGATCTCGACTAGAGATATGTAGCGATATGTATAGGCGCATTTAGAAACACCCTTCGATCGCATCCTCGAGTATCGTCTGATGCACCACTTTATCAGCATGAACTCGCAGACCTACCCCGGCTAATGGGACCAAGCCAATTAGGGCTCATCGCAGATCAACTTCCTTTTGAAAAGATCATCTTTGTCAGCTGGACTGTCCGATTCTCACTTTCAAGAGGAGCATCTCATAGATGCACTCCCCTGACTTGGCATTTAGCCTAGAGTCTGCTGACCAGTATAAAAAACTTTCGCAAGCTTCTCATACCTACACGACACGAGCAATTAGAACTCGTTCAATGGGCCCAAGCAAACGCAGTGGAACTGGAATTGGCAGACAGTCTTTGCAACAACCTGCCTCTTCACGTTACTGCGATCGGCATCGAGCATATCTATCGTCAAATGAAGTTACAAGACTTCAGCTTCGATAAGTCAAAATATCGCAAGGAATTCGGTCTTTCGCTACTGCTTTTTCGAATCTCCTGGGCCGTAACTTGCCGAGAAAAGTCCCGTCCACATCCCCACATGCACTACGTATATTGTCACTCCACCTCGTCCACCTCAATCCCTCTCCTTCTAACATCGTATTTATCTTGATGTATCTGACCACTCTCTCTTCTGTATTATTTCATTTGCCTTATCATTCTTCCCTTCAGACGAAACAGATAATCAAAAACAACATGGCATCCAAAGGTCCCTACAAGCTCTGCACCGTCAACACAGCACCGGAGCGAGCGAAGCGACTAGTGGGTCGCGTTGTCGAGGATGTCAAGGAGACATATATAATCCAACATGTCGAGAACGCTGAGAGTGTGTTTTCGCTACCTTTCATTTTGTACCCGGCATTCCAGACTTTTCATTCTTCTCGAATCGAAATTTGAGAGTTCGATATGGAGGGGTGGGGGGAGAGGGAACGACGTCTTATCCAACGATCATGAGCTGATACCCCCCCAGGAATAGAAGATGTAAAAGATATGTGCGAGAGGGTGCAGCCTGATGTTCTGGTATTTTCCCTTCCTCCTAGGAGCCAAACAATGCTTCATCCTCATCCTCATCCTCATAGCAAACCCATTTTTCTTTCCCTTCGACTTGAACCCGCGTTAACCCAGACCGCTGACAAGCTACTGACAGTTCTGCGCCTCAATGTGGACTAAAGAAGAGAGCGATGAGATCCAGCGCATAGCCAAGGCGACAGTCCCCGGCATCAAGACGATGGCCATTCCGCAGGGCTTGCAAGTTGAGAAGGGCCCCGATGCCGTAGTTGAGTTTCTGAAGGAGCGGTGGCCTGGATTAGTTGCGGCTTGAACAGATTAGCATCAGCTCTTGGTATTATTTCGATCAGATCTGTTTGGGAGTTGGGACTAGGTAAGTAGGGTGACACTTCTGCGGAGAGAGGTCCCTAATGCTAGTTTCAGAAGGCTAAGCTTAGTAGGATCCAATCAGTCTGTATCCATCCTTGAAGTATTTGGCAGATCTGAGCAGCGTTACATAGACTGTCAGTATAGAAAGAAGAAAAACCACCAAAATTCCTTCTTATCATCATGGAACATTTTGAAAAGAAAAAGACCCCCTCAGATTTCCCCTCTCGAGCTTCGTAAAGGCTCAAAACACTGCAAGTCTGGGGCACAGCATGTACCGCCACTCAGTTTGCAGCTCTGCTGACGCTGGGAGCACTCTCTTCCATGGGACTAGACCCCTATCCTCTCTGTCTATTTCTTGCGCTCTCCACTCGTTTATGTTCTTAGAGCGCAGATTGTGTGCCACGGAAACAGATTCTCTGTTTATTGAGAGTTTTTTTTTTTTTTTTTGCTATCGATTGCGTTTACGATGAGTTAAAGACCTGGTCAGGGCTAGTAAACAAGTGAAGATTAGTCGGCAGCGATACGCACCCATAAGACTTATGATGGATTGGGAAATTTCTATATTGAAGAGCTTGCTCATTTGTTTCGACTAGCTACAGTAAGCACCATGGGTAAATTCAACTATCTGGGGAGCAGTGGTGCAAAGTGTGGCTATTTTAGGGCTTCAGTTAGTTGATCCCAATTGTTAGTTGAGCCACATGGCCAGCAAGATGTGTTATAGCAATAATAGCAAACTCTCTCAACCATGTCGTACCCTACACTCACAGCTTTCATACGTCCATCTTCTCCGATTTGAAGAGGCCTGCACTCACAATTCTCTTCGTCCATTTGATCTCCTCCCAATCTGTAGGCCGGATATTGATGATTTCGATGAGCCAGCCAGTCGCATGCTTTTTGTCCCTCTTCAACCTCCCAATGCACCTTGCCATCATCATGTCTTCTTGAATCCCGATAAATACCCTGCTCTCGCTCTCAGCCAAATCAGTGGTCTTGTAATTGGCTAGCATTCCGTTGGGTAATGGAGGACGGTCGTGCCACAGGTCTGAGAATTGGAAATGCTGTTTTGTGGTACCAGGCTCCCGAGAGGAGGAATTGACCCGTGCAAATAGCTCGATGACAGCGTCGTGTTTAAGAGCGTGGCATCTTGCTCCTTCTTTGAACATTTCTCCTACTCGAAAGCAGACACGGAGGAAAATTTGCGCTGATGCACCTGCGATTGGGCAACGATCGACAACTGGATCCGGAAAGTCCGGCCGAGCAAATGGGTTAAGGGGCTCGTAGTCGTGATTGTCATCTATGGTTGAGCCATGATCAGTTGATACTTGCATCGCTGCTCGATTGTTCACTTGGCTTGATACGATACGCCGGCTTTGCGGTCCTAGAGGTATGATGCGCTTTGTAACACGGCTGACACTGGATGTAGTGTGTGACTCAGTAGCAGGGTCCGAAATAAGAGTGGCATGAGAATCGTTGGGTTCGTTAGATCGAATGCAAGACCAATCCTCGTGCTCCAACAAAGCTGTGTCTACATCGGTGTATCCAGCCTGACTTTGTCTACTAATATCAATACAAGTCCTATTTTCAGAATTCCTCTGCGACAAAGAAGATATTCGCGACTTAAGAGGTGAAAACTGAAGAGAGTTGTCGTATATTTCGCCAGAGATTGGATCATCGCCAAAAGAATATGGAAGGCTTTGGGGTGCTTGGAAGCTTTCGATGACTCCTGCGAAGTGCTCTGGCAACAAGATCATGTCTTCCTCCTCCAGTTCTTCCAAGGTGTACTCGTCATCCAAGTCGATTACACCCGGTAATATGCTGGGAACTGCGTGGTCGCCTCTCGAACATACCTTGAATGGCTCGGGAGCGTAAAAATTGCTACCTGGGTTGCTGTGATGCTTCTGAACTGCGACAAACGGATGCGTTTCTGGCACGACCGGATCAGACACTATAGTGAGCAAATCAGCATCATCAAGCTGGCTGCCGCCGAAATCATCAACAACAAATTCATCTGAGACACCTTTAGACACCACCTCGATGTCAATCACATCTAAGGGCGTAACTTCTACGTCTTCGGAAGCTCCGGCCCGATGCGATTTGACAAGCTGGTCAACTCCAGCCAGTGTATGGTATCTAGGAAGCTCGTTTGAATCATCGCCCTGGAATTGGGAGAATAGAGCAGTATCAGACTGAGTTTTGACTCCAGTTCGAGGCACGTCAATCACCGGGAGCTGTTCAGGACTGAGTACACAGCTATCATTATTCGAAATGTCTTGAATTGGTGGAAAGACATCCTGGGCCCCTTGAGAATTTTGATCGCTGGCATAAGTCGCCTCAGCAAGCCCAAACAAAGCTATAGATTCACTTGAAGTCGACTCTCTGCAGTCAGAATTTTTTTGCGACATCCTGAGATGGTGATTCGGGATATGATCGATTTCTCCTGGGAAATGGTTTGGCTTGCTTGGAGCCGGTACCTTGAATAAATTTGTTTGCAAAACACATGGATATTCGTCACCGGCATTACTTAACGTGATGTCCCAGCTAGCACCATTAAAAAAGGCATCGTCTCCTGGATGCTCGTCACGCTGCCACTGCCCAAGTTCAGGCTCTGCAACGATTTCATGTGGATCGAGACATTCGCTCGCCTGGTAAACTCCATCGGAGATTGAATTATCTATCAGGCCATAATCTGCTGAAGGTTGCCGAACTTCTGCGTCCTCGCTGCATTGTTGTGCTCTATTACTTTGAGAATTACCAGTCGGAAAAAGTGAGCCGACCCGACTTCTAGCCTCTCTGGGTGGTCTGTATCTGAAAGCAGCTAGCTTGTCCAGCGTGGTCTTCGAGATACCTTTATTTTGCGACTTTACAGCCTCTTCAGTACTCGTCCACCCTTGATGTATCGTGACAGGTTTTGCAAATGGGATATCTTCTTCCCGAGATACCAAAGGCTTCGTGATGACAGGATTGCGGAACGGGCCCGGCTTGAATCTTGTATTCTTTGTATTCGGTGGTGCTGCTTTTTCAATCCCCCTTTTCTCGGAATCAGGAGTTGTCAATCGAGAGCCACGATCATTGCCGTCATGTTTAGAGTCCTGCAAAGGTGCTAAAACCTGGCTACCTTGACCCTTTGTCTGTTCAAATAATTGTAGATTTCCAGGTACAGACATGATACGTTTGGCAGGTTCTAGCTTCCGTCTCTTGGGAAACGATGATTTAAAGTCGGCGCCCTGGTTATGGGCCGCAAAGTCGCCCTCCTCCTTGTATTCCCAAATCTGTGCGATGGAGACGGCCCGTCCTTTGTTCGCCTGAGCGGCCCCTCTTTTTTTTATCTTGGATACTGGAGCTTGAGGTATGTTCTCATGGAAATGTTCGTGCGGTGCACCTTCGATTCCGGCCTCGTGTACAATTTTCAACGGGCTAACGAGCGGAAGAGGAGCTCGGTTTGGATCGATAGGGGTAAAAGATGATATTGTAGGTCCTGGCACATTTGCACATCTCCGGTTCACAGATTAGCTCAATAAGTCCATTACATATAAAAGCATACGAACGAGTTTGATGTCTCTATGCCACCCCACATCTTACTGTGATCCCAGCCATGATACAGCGACATCTCTGTCTAAAATCAAACTATCACAGACGCCATTGATCGGTTCAACCGTCACCAATAATCTGAGGATATGAATTGCTTGAGCGCAAGTTGAATAATAGTGCTGAGAGATTGATTGGAGGGAGCATCGTGATAGAGAGAGGGGCAAGGCTACAAGCGGCGCGGCTTTACATCGGTAAATGTACTAGTGTCATATGCACGACAGTTCCCCATCCTCCAAGGCAAGTTTGTTATTATTCTAGGAGTCTGTTCAATCTGCTACTTATACATCTGTCTCCTCATCAAACTTGAATACATGTTGTTCCGGTTCTCACTAAATTTATAGCAGCTCTTTCATCTCATGATTAGGGGGTACCATAGGAGATACCCCGCCCTGTTGCCGTGTACGACTCCTTCGGAAGCCTCACATCGTTCTATTGGAACTTCACAAAGATTTGTCGTTCTTGGATATCTCGGTCGGTATTTATCGCCGATATCAAGTCTCTTGTTGCCCATTTCGATATACTTCGGTGGACACGTTGCCTCCTCCCTCATCTGTTTACAATAGAAGCTGCACCCAAGTTCCCGAGTCACGGGTCTGCCGCATCAACTTCAGTGCTTTGGATATAAAACACAATGTTCTCAAGTGTAAGTTTATACTAACTGGATTTCCAGCTTCAACCAAGGCAGAACTGTTGAAATACCATCCGTTGGCCCGGTCCTCGCTGTGGCTTCTTCACCAGTTAGCACACAGTATCCAGTGGATCAGCTTGTACAGAGAAATAGATGGTGAAGATTGCTAACGTTTTTCGACTGTGCAGAAAAAGCCGTATTCAGCGGTGACTGTTGCAATCGAGAATCTTACGAGTGAGAGTTACGAAGAAGATGATCTCGCTGGAATCCCAGACCTGGTTGAGGCAATCAAACTTCAAGCAACAGGTCCTGCAGAGGCTGCCCGCTCTCTCCGCAAGAAGTTGAAATATGGTAACGTCCCGCGTCAACTACGAGCTCTCACTATCCTGGATGGTTTGGTTCAAAATGCGGGTGCACGTTTCCAACGCACGTTTGCCGACGAGATGTTACTGGAACGCCTGCGCGTTTGTGGCACTTCTGATCTTTCCGATCCACTCGTGAGAGAAAAGTGCAAGGAACTTTTCCGGCAATGGGCAGTCGAGTACAAGAACACTCGGGGGCTCGAACAGATTGCTGGTCTCTACAAGGTAAATTCTCCAACGGCATGTGGAAAGGAGGTTAGCTGACCGTCAATCAGCAACTGCCTCGCCGCAAACAAGCCGTCACCCAGGATAGATCAAAAGTCCTGAAAGAAACAGAGGAAAATCCATTCGAAGGCGATGACGAGGAAGAAGAAGCTCCAGCTTCAGCGACGCACGCTCGCCAAGCCTCGCTTGGTCAATCCAGCGGAGCTTCCGCTCCTATGTTTGCGCCTGTCGTCGACAGCAAAAAATCCAAGAAAGCCGATAAGGATAAGAAAAAGAAAAAAAAAACAAAGCGCTTCAATCTGGAAGAAGAAAAAGATAACATGAAGAATTGTATCGCGGAATCGTCTGTCGCGTCTACAAATCTGCTGAACGCCCTGAGATTGGTCAATCGTGAACGAGAGCAGATCAGTAAGAACGAAACTGCTGTTAAGCATTTCGAAGCCTGCAAGCTTCTTCGTCGTAAGATTCTACGCTACGTAAGTGTAATTAAGAATTTCAATTCTTCCTGATACTGACCCATTCAGATCCAACTTGTGGAGGCAGAACAATGGCTCGGCGCTCTCCTTCACGCTAACGATGAGCTGGTTACGTCTTTAATGACCTTCGAACAACTCGACCGTTCTATTGACGCCGATAGTGACTCTGACGATGAACTCGCTAACCAACAACACATGTACAAGGGTAGGAACAAATCCAGGGAGCGGTGAATGTTACTAATCATGTAAAGTGATGACCGAGAGGCACAAAGAACACGTTTCTGCTCAACAATTTGCCGGGCTCACTATCGGCAACAGTCCTACTCATCGTGCTCCACCCCCTCCACCACAACCCCCAAGACCGGTGCAGCAGCCTGAGGAAGACCAAGACGACTTGGAGAAGGAAGATGAAAACGATCCTTTTGCTGATCGGAACGCTGTTGGAACCCCCAGTTTCGAGAAGCGGGAGCCAACATGGTAGGAATTGTAAATCCTATCATTATCACCTGGCGTTAACATTGGGTGCCAGGAAAAATGTTTGACTTCACGGTGACGTGACGACAGATATGCTAGTGTGAAAGATCAGGAGAAGCAAGCGACGTATGAATAGAAGCAAGACAGCAACAATTTTGCACCATGAAAATGATCCACAAACCATGTTTATCCCTTGAATTCTTGAGCAACCTATCGATTGAGGCTGTAGAATTATTTCGTATCGTCGATTATCAAACAAACCTCCGATCACAACATTACCTCTAATCCTAAGCATGTCTGGAGCGCTGCATCTCGTACTATGGTCACGCTCGGGTAAGGCCTGAGGTGTCGACTCTTCATCTTAAACTTATTTCTTATTCCTTCTTGATTACTTCCCTCACAGTGCTGTAACGCTATATATTTGGGAACAGATTTTATTTCCGTGATACGCCAGTCAGGCGAGCAGCATAATGAAAGTTAGGCTTACCTCCACGAACTGTGAGGAAATATTCCCTCTAGTTAGTGCATTTGCTCTGGTGTCTAGTGGTGAGCCAGCTGTCTCGCCAAACAGACAGTCATTCTTGCGCTTCTAAGGTAATTATTTCATGAAGCCAAATTGGAAGGTTCGTTTGTGGTACGATAATTATTTCTGGTTTACGATTTACATTTTGTCAACTTCTGAAAGTAACCAAAGCCACTAGCTGGTCAAGGAATCACAAGGATCTGTTTTACTAATATCTTCTTCGTAATGAATCAAAACGCGCTTCGCAACAACGTACTAGCTGAGATTTCAGCCAACATACCCCGTCCAATTACCAGGGAACAGAGCATGTATGGGAAAGATCTTCATCGAAGATCTGGCTCTTGTGCTTGTCTTCACTTAGCCAATAGAGTGATGGAACCTGCAGCAACAATAGCCTCAGGGCAACTCTTAGGCGAGCTCAATGTTTACTTTCTAGCCTACGCGCAAGGCTCAAACCACAAATGATAAATCCACCTCCCGCCAATTATACACCTATCATGTATCCTCCTATCTTCGGTTGGCTATTCATTTCATTTTTCCCTTGACGATCTTAATTTCACTTTTGTTATTACATCTTAGGACTGCTATCCTCTGTCAATGTGTGGCTGCATTTTTTTCAAAACTACCAAAAACTCAGGTTAAGCTTACCTCAGACATTGTAGTAAAAGCTTTGATATATATTACTCAAGTCCTGGAAATTCAAAACTTTTACTATCTTTTCTTGTCGATAAGCTACGAATGAAAATGATGCAGGATATTAATTGTTACGAACCAAGGACTTTCAACTGACAGCTCATTTTACAGGTCTCTGGATTAATCTTCTTACTCGAGCAAGGAGTTGTAGTTTTAATTTTCAGCTGGTGCGCAGTCCACGGCGACGACTTCTAGGTTTAAGAAGGTTCAAGTACGTCCTTGAAAGATGCACCCACACTTCGCCCGCCAGCAGTCGAAACGGCTTGCACAGCTCGGATGACGGCCGAGTGGTCTCTGACCCTACAAGGGAAGAGCGTCGGTTGCAACGAATCTTGAAAAATATGCCGACTTGTGCAATGAGCTCTTCTTACGTTCTGTCCTATCTGATTGCAACCTCTTAATAGATAATAGACAAGTAGGTATAGTACATGCTATTCTTCGTTACTGCCTATGCTGCCAGCATTTCCATAGCAAACACTCCATCGAACTTAAGTGGAAAAAGTTTTATTTTTTGACTATAATAGAAACGCATAGTATGAAGCATATGTTGTAACATTATAGCCTTGATGGCTTGTGGAGAATCATTCTCATTAATAACTAGGCTTTGTATATAGGAGACGCCGAAGGTGATATCAAAGGCTGTCTTCTTCTTACGACCCTGGTTTCACTTATCACTTCTCAAATCATGTTAGGACGTGTCTGCTCATACACAGCTGGATTTCAGGACATGGTCTGCGAGGTTCAAGTTGAATAAGAATCGCCCACCTGGGAGAGGAGATACTTTTTTTTCGCTCGGAATCCTGTTGCGACTTGTTTGTTTATTATGGAAATCCACAGACTAAGCTCTGAGATGGTTTTATCGAGTAGCCTTGAAGTCAAGATCCAATTATGAATATACAAAGAGATTCCATGAAATCTGCAGAGGCTCCTTTCGGGGATGGTTGCTGCAAAACCAGACCACTTAAGCATGATCGAACCATTTGAAAGCTGACCACCTAGTAACGCTCCGTGTTTTTTCTTACCCATAGTCTCTTTCTGAAGAATGTTCTTATCCCTATCCTTGAAGAGCGATCTGATCTTCCTTGAAATTTCTCTGACCTTTTCATGTTGTTCAATTATAGGATAGTGCCTGGTCCGCAGCTGCTCTTGTAGATACCCTTCTGACGATTCTTTCCTGTGCGTGGACGCAGTCTCTGATAATGTAAGTCTCATGGGTGTTAGTTTGCTTCTTTCCAAGCGTTCTAAATCGAGGCCGTGAACGGAAAGGAAGGAAATCTTGTCGCTCTTGGGAGAGACGGCCGCATGCCCCTTGGGATCAAGTGAATGTGGATGCCCTGACAGCTCTGAAAAAGAACCCCCCCCCCCCGTCTCTTTTGCAACCCCCCAGACCCAAACTACCAAGAGCCCAAGCAACCTCTGGGCCAGACGTGCAAATCGAAACCCCGAGCAGATCACGAACCACACATCCCCATGCGTGAGGATGCATCAGCCGTCCCGAGAAAGCCCCCCTTTTCGTGCAAACCCACTCTTCTCTCGACGAAGCGGAGTGTGACGGTGCGAGGAAGAAGTGTTCGTCGTCTCCTTAGCCAAGTATCTGCTCTCCTGGCTGGCGAAGAGCTCTCGTGATCAAAAGCCATTTCAATCCGTCCACCCCCGCCGCCCCCCTTCAAAAAAATACTCCAACCTCGGAAGCCGCGCGCCTGTCGGCCTGCAGAGAGATCTCGATCGCGTGTGCCGCGCCCCCGAACCGTCATTGGCTATTCTGGATGTTTGATCTGCTGGCACATGATAGCCCAGAAAACGTGGGTGCGTTTTATTTGTGCATCTATCCATTTGTTTATTTGTTTGTTTATTTTTAGCCGGGCACCAGGGGGTCGGAACCGACGTCGGGAGTTACGACACGTGGTGGGTAGGTAGGTACTATTGGGATCTCAGTTGCCGGATGAGCAATCCCTAGACCGCGGGCTAGATGGATACCTGTCATCCTCTTCGTGTGAAGTTTTTATTTTTATTTAAACAATGTCAGCTGCATAGACTTTAGCCTCTGGAGTCACTGGATGGGTGCATGTCAACTTCGTGGTCGGTGTGTTCAGAGCGGTCGCTTCAGCAGTGGTCGGTACTAATGCTGGATCTATTGAAAGGATTCAAAATGCAGGATTCCCCCGCGACAAGTCACGACCAAGACACCATTCACCTGTCACTGTTGGCTGATATTGACATCGGGAAAGTTAGTACGGCATTGACATAAAATAACAGTCGGACATGTTAGCTTAGATATTATGCGCAGATCCATGTCACCTGACCCGAATGCAAACTTCAGGATGTTCCAGGGTCGCGGCTCTCCAAACCGAGGATTCACTTGACTGACACCTTACCGAGCTCTCTCTGTCCCATCGCCCAGAGCTTGCTTCCACGCTGATGAACAAGCGAACACAGCCCGCGACGTCTTTCGTGGACCTTGACGTGACTGGGAGATACCGAGAAATCAACCACGGATTCAACAGGGATCCCGACGTCGGCACAATGCGTTCATGTGAAGATATGAGGAAGAAGTGAGTTCAGTCTTCAGCCCATGTGATATCGATGACATTGTGAACTAGTCACGCCACGATCTCCCCGTCTTTGAAACCCCCCGAGAAGAGGCTATTCTCTTTGTCTCAGTCACCCCAGGAGCTCCGCATCGGAAAAGACGCTCTGAACTCCTCCAAAGCTCCATCTACTTCATCACGGTGCGTGATCCGGGGACATAAACCCTTACCGATCAATCCCCCCCCCCCCCCGCATCAACCCCTCCATAGTCGGGGTTGCTCTCTCACAGACCCCCCGCGCCTTTCTGACTTGTGTCTGAAAGACTTTTAATCATGACGTGAACGATCCACGGAGCCGAGGCAGATACAGCATTGGTTTAGCTTTGCCAGCAATCAATTGATGAAGGCTGATCAGGCGCTGATTCCCAGCAAACCGCGAAGGAACGACCAAGTCGGCACAGTACTGTACTTGTCTTGTACCTGTCCTGTACCTAGTACACATAAGGAGGAACAGAAGCTCCAGCCGGCCTCCCCCGCCCCCCCTCTGCAAAACTCTAAATATCAGAAACACGGAGGCACCAAGAGGGCGCAGAGGAGCGATGAATGATTTTCAGTCAAAAAGGTGATGATAATAATAGAGACGATAGTAAGAGTCATAGATATGATGGGGTAGCTCCAGAATACCATGGCGCCCATGCTACCTCCCCCAGCATCATCGCGCCTGGGAATATCCGCCTCGACGTGAAACTTGAGGGGGAGGGTAGGTTCGTCCGCCCTCTGACCTGTGAACCAAGTGCCACGCGAGAACTTCCGTAAGCTTGATATGCGTCCAGAAGGCAGATGCCAGATGCCAGCTGCCAGATGCTGTTGGTGCTATCCGGTAGCCAACTAAGTCTTCATCAAAATCGCGGTATCAAGCAAGACGAGACCAAAACAAAAACACCACGACCCAAACCAGAATCTCTCTCCCGGTCAAGGCCCCCCTTAGCCTCCAGCAAGCACCCAGGCCATACAGTGGGAGACGCGGCTACAGCGATAAGCTCCTGACCGGTGTCGCCAGGGAAGCGGTGCCCTTCACGCGATACATGATGGATTGTTGTTCTCGTCTTGGAGGCGCTGCATCTCGTCCCCATCATCCATGTACATGAACAAAACACAAACACCCTGTCCTCGTCCCTGTCCTCGTCCCTGCCCCCCTCCTTCACCTCCCCTCGGGGAACAACCCTTCCTCCGACACCCCCCTCCAGAGAGGTCAAGAGATGATGATACTTGGTATCCGAAGGAGCCCAGGGCCCAAGACTTTTTCGAACCGGCACCGTAGGAACCCCAAACCCACACTGACTAACTGATTCGAGAGCTGCCAGCCGAGGGTGATTGATGTGTTTGGACTATGTACGTCTTGGCGTGTGCGCAGGTCGCGGCTGGAGAGGGGACCCAAAAACAAAAACAAAAACAAAAACAAAATAAAAATAAAGCAGGGGATTTCGCGAAGGATCAGACAGGGCTTGACAAGTTACAGGTGCGGAGGAAGTACCGACTTGCTTTGGTACTTTGTAACTGACGCACCTCTGCAGCACTGTGTACAGTAGTAGTCGTAGTAGTCGTAGTAGTCGTAGTAGTCGTAGTAGTCGTAGTAGTCGTAGTAGTATTCGTCCTTCCTCCGGTGCTGTGCAGCGCGCGACGGCGACGAGCTACGCGCAGATGTACAGGACAAGACAGGACAGGACAGTAGTTGCTGTTGTTTACTTTCGGACCAGGGGGGTCGAGCGAGTCCCGGCGGCGGGCGAAAAGGCACCGGCACCGTCACCGTCACCGGTCACAAGCTCGAATCCGAACCCGGTGTGAGACCGGGACGGGGGGAAGGTGAGGATCAGACGTCCCGAGTCCTTTCTTTCCTTCGGACTCGACGTGCACGGGAAAAAAAGGCGCAGAGCGAGGGGAGGGGAGGGGGGATCGCACGGGGTTGGGTTGGTCTATGTGACGCCGCTCGGTGGCGGACGAGACGAGCACGGTACTGTAGGAGAGGGGTCTGATACATATCTCTGCAAGCGCCCTGGTTTTACTGTACCCTGAGCTCTTGGGTGGAGAGAACATGAGAGTATGTATATATATATATATAAATATATATGTATGTATATGTATGTATATGTATATATATATTTACATATATACATAACAAGGAGTCGGTTCCGCGTACGACGAGTATCACTTCTACACGCTCCAGTTCTGCTCTAGTTTTTTCGTACCATGTCCCAAGTACCATTTCAATTCAGAAGGAGGTAGATGGTCCCGGAGGCAACCTGGCCAAGAAAACAAGAAATCCTACCGAACTCCCCCCCCCCCTCCCTTGCTGCGAAGAGAGACGTCTAATCGATAGAGACCAGCGATGAAATCTTTGCGACTCCATATCAGTGCCAGTCTACAGAGCGATTCTGGGACGAACAGAGTATGTATCTCGTACCAGCAAGCGGAAAGCGTCTCACCCCTCTGTGAACTTCTTCTCTCAACCCCCTCCACTTCCTCCAGTTGAGAATGGGGCAAGGGAGGGGTCAGAGGGGGGGAGAGATCACCCCGCCCCCACCCCGCGCCGACTTGATACTTCAGAAATCAATCGGTTAACCATCGGAAAATGATTGCGGAGTTCCTGTCCTGACCCGACCTGACCTGTCCTGGAGCGCTGGGCAGAGGTGGGCGCAGGAAGGTTTGTGGCCACCAGGGGCGGAATGCCGAGTACCAGACAGAGAGATCCTGCAGGTGGAGAAGCTGGTGAACCCCCTTCTGACATGCCAGCGCGCTACAGTACTACGCAGAGGTTGGTGTCCACTCACTCCCTCACCCTTGGATTCGGCGGGGGTAGGGAAAAATGCCGTTGCGCTTTGGATGATGGGGTCTGGAGCGAGACTCGCTCCCGGTGGAGTCCCGCGGCACTTTTGATTTATTCGTTTGGGATCGTACAACTTTGCAAGAGCTCCACATTCCTTGCAGAGACAGGTGGAAAAGGTGTACTCGCACGAACGCCATGTGCGCAGGCCATGATGAAGGGTTCAGAACTAGGTTGGGAGGTAGTCGCTCAGGCGGGAGAACGGCAACGGTAAGCCGACGATATCTCTACAGAGAGCGATCCCTCAGCATCGGGTGACGCTGTTATACAAACTTCTATCCCCGGGCGAGGAAGCAGGTCAAGGAGAGGCTTTTCTGACCGCCTTTTTTTTTTTTTTTCTTGGTTGTTTTTCCAGCCTGTCAACACAGTATGCGCGGGACGGATGAGGGCAACCACGGAAAGTTCCAAATACCAGAATCCCACCACATGGGCCTTCACATCTGCGAGGGCCTCTTGGCCCGGTACCGTACTGTACTGTCCGAAGAGAAACGAGAGCCCGAGATAGTTGAACGAGACCACGCCGATGGATTTCCTCGAGGGCGGGAGGGACTGGAGTAGTACTCGGTGTGTGTACTTACTCTCGCGGCTAGAGCAACAGCTAGCTCCTGAGACCCCCCGACAGTGTGACCCCTTTTCCATTCCCAATTCCCAAGTCCCAGTTCTCAGAAGAATAAGAATAAGGATATCCAACCCCAAAAAAACCCCCTCAGATACGCTCCAGCCCCAGCGCCAGATCCAGAATCCAAAGACTCCTGGACGTCCCACTGGGTCCCACTGGGACATCTGGATATATGATATTCGATAGGGGGGGTGATCCGCGACATTCAATCTTCGGGCGCAGGGTCTAGGTCGGGTGGTACCGTCCGCACCCCACGCCCTCGTAGTCATGACGAGAATTCATTCCTCCTCCCTCCTGTGGGTCTCACGTCTTGGTCGTTCGTTCACCACCCCTGGGCAACGCGATTCAAGTGACGCACACGTGTATTCATCTCCCCGGGATGACAAGGGCCAACGACAAGAGGTGACGGAAACAAGCAGATGGTTCAAGCGCGGCCAAGGGGGGGGGGGGGAGGAGAAGGAATACACCAGAGAGAAGAAAGAAAAGGGAAAAAACCAAAAACAAGAAGAGAAAGCCCAGGCATGATGCAGGATATCCCCCCTTCCCACCCCTCAAAAAAATCAGAATCGAAAAGAGACGTAATGAGATCCAGACCCTGCAATTTGTTCACCAGGGACGCATCACACTGATCCCTCGAGATGCGGTGGGATGAGATGCGCTCCGGTCAAAAATAAATACCTGTTGTACTGTACCTACTCCCCCACTACACACCACACCACCACCCACCCTTACATGTCACATACACCGCTGTTCTGCATCTGCATCTGCATCTGTATCGGCATCGGCATGTCCCCTCTCACCTCTCACCTCTCACCTCCCACCTCCCACCGCCGGCCTGACTTCACCACCGGACTAGGATTGATGGTATCGAGCAGAGCAGAGCAGAGCAGAGCAGAACAGACCAGACCAGACCAGAACGCGTCAAAAAGGCGACGCAAGGAACGGAACGTGCTGCTGCACCTCTACCTCTGTAAACCTGGACCCCTTCCATACACAGCGGATCCAGAGCTTTCTTTCTTCTTTTTTCTTCTTTTTTTTCGGTGGTCCTCTCAGACTGTGTGGGCGTGGGATTCCCCTCCCCCAAGCCCACAGCACCCTCTGGATCTACCGTGTCTGCGTGGGGTTGCCGACAGCCCGGGCTGCTGTATAGTACAGTATAGTACAGACAGACAGTTGGATAGATGGATAGATGTGTAGATGGATAGATGGATAGAAGAACAGACTGACTGACTGACTGACTGACCCCACCCGTGGATCTCGAGGCCGGGAGTGGGGTGGGAGGGACTTGGGGATGTGATGCGGGCTGGGGAAGGGGAGGCAGGTCGGGCGGGGCTAAATAGCTAAATACACCTACCTAAATACCTACCTAAATACCTACCTAGATACCTACTCATCTCTATTCACCGATGATTTATACCTCTTGCCGTATCTCCGGGCCAGAACCGGTCGACGAGCTTTCTCTCTTCCATCTCTGCTATAATCTATCTGACGGAGCAATAGATGTACATGCATCTAAATCTATCCCACAAACACTAGATCCCCTCTTCTCTCCCGCCGACCCCACCGGGTCACGAAACACCCTCTCTCGAGCAGACTCTCTCGAGCAGACTCATCCCCGTTGCCGGGTAAGGGATCGGTGCTTGCGACAGACAAAACACCACAGACATCTTCACATCTGCCACCTAGAATCCAGCATTCAACTTTCGACACTCCACTCTCCTTTTCTACTCCAACCTTTCGATACCCCTCTGCCCTGCCCTGCCCTGCCCTGTCCTGTCCTGTCCTGCCCTGCCCTGTCCTGTCCTGTCCTCCATTCCCTCACCTGTGATGACGTTGGGCAGACCGCGTATGCGTATGGGGATGGATCTGAACGGGGGTGGGGGACGGAGGGGTGAAAGGGAGAGGGGAGAGAGAGAGAGAGTGACACGCTATCCTCCCGCCCTTGCTTCTCCCCAGCACGCCGCCAAGGCCGCAACCTTTAGCTCCCCCTCCCCCACCACCCTTTCACATCCCCACGGACATCACACATGCTCACCATCACATCACGAGACGTCTGCAATACGGCTGGGAAGAAAGATGGGTACGCGGGCACCAGTACAAAGCACACTCTTTTTCATTGTCTGTTTTTCCTTCGCTTGGCCTCTGCCATCACCTAACTTGATACTCCCCTCCTTCTCCTCTTCAAAGTCGCTGTCAATCACGCTGGCTCGGTGGCTGTTCTTCTCTACACCTGCACCCCCCCCCCCCCCCCCCTTTCTCCAAGCCTACTTCCCGGAGACGTGCTTTTCCAGAGCACCAGGGATCAGGAGACTCGAGCCTATCGTAGCACACACCAGATACACAACCCAGTCGAGGAGAACCCAATGACTGGCTCACAGAGAGAACCCCAAAAAAAGAATAAAAATGACAAAAAAAGGATCATTTCTCCTGGTATCTTCCGTAAAACGCCTCCAAAAATGAGTCAAGCGAGCAAGCTTTCCTTGAATTGTGACCAGCCGCGAGACTGCGGTCGAGAAACCCAGTATCATGAACGCGGGGTAAAATCTTCCCGACCACGGCCCATCTTCTTTTCCGTACCAGACGCAAGCCATGCGGTCCGTACCCCCCTACCCAGCGTTTGAATGCCGGAAGATAGAAAGAGGCCGAACGCCAACCGATGTGTAGCCCGTGTCTCGCGGGCAATGATGCAAAATTCCCCATGGAAAAAAAAACAAAAAACAAAAGATATCTCGTAAAAAAAAAAAAATAACCGCTGATGAGCCACGCTGTTGGAGCACTGTTCGCCGTGTCTGATGTCCGTGCGCCGGCACCTGTGCCAAGAATGCGAGATCGATGTGTGCTGAGGCTGTGAAGCCGATGTAGAGGGTGGGGGGGGGAGGGGGACCCAGAAGGACTCTCCGCGGATGGGTACATGTGTGCCGGAGAGATCCACTGCGCGACCGTTTTCATCTCGCACGCGTCAGACGCGGGTGCGAGGAGATGTCGGGAGCTACCATCCCCGCGAGTGGTACTCGCCTAGCCCTTGGCCGTAGTAGTCATTCCAGGTTGCCTTGTTGGAACCCTCCTGATCCATGTAGACCTTGTCGGGATACTGCTTCAGGTTCGCGACATCTTGTGCGGTGTGCCTCCGCTTCAAGACTGCATTGGCAGTCTGGGACTTTTGCTTGCGCTCCCAGAGGAGGTGTTGGCGCAGGCTGACGGTCAGTTCGGACGCCAGCATGTTGCGGCGGGTGGTGCGAGGCGAGAGCGCCAGTTGGTGGGGGATGGTGTTTGTGGTGGTGGGGATGATGGGCTGAGCTGCTGATCGCGGGATCTCCGCGATCGACTTGAGACCCTTCTTCATCACCAGACCGGCCTCGTCGGAGTCGGGGGAGGCGGCGAGCGACGGTCCGCTGGGAGACGAGGTCCGGGACCGGTGGAGGGCCGGGGTGGATCTCGGTGCCACGGCCGCCGTGGCCGCCGTCACGAGCGCGCTGGCTCTGTCGTTCTGGTGCAGCATGGTAGTGATCAGGGACCGACGCGAGGTCAGGTTCGGTCGCGAGTCGACCCGTTGGAAGAAGGTCTTCTCGTCGATGCTCGGGTTGCCACTATCCTCCACGGAGTCTTCCCAGTCGGAGGAATCGTCATCGTCGTCGATCGCGCTCTCGTCAATCTCGTCCTCGTCTTCCGTCTCGAAGACATCGTCGTCAAAGGGGGATTCCTCCTTGATCGTGCGCGTCGCGATCTCTTCCTTGAACGAGGTGACCTTGTTGGGCGGTCGGCTCCCCGCCGGCGCGCTCGACTTCATCTGGCGTGGCAGCGAGCTCTCTTCCTCGTTGGACGAGCCCCCGAAACTAAACATGGCCTGCTTCTTGGGCTGGACCGGCCGCAGGGTGTTCTCCACGGAGTCCGCTTGCTCGCTCACCGAATCCTCGCCGGACGATGCGCCGAGGGTGAAGAGGGACTGCTTCTTGGGTTGTGGACCCTTGGAGGCCGGGGCGTCGGTGAGGTCGGCCGTCGGGAGAGGCGAGGGGGCAGTCAGGAGGACGGATCGGTATGAAGCGCTGACATGTGACGGCGAGAAGCCTCTCACCACGCTTGTGGCGTTCCGGGTGGGGCCTTGGTGAGTCGGCGACGACGCTGGTGCGCCGCTTCCCGACTGCTCAGGAGCCTCTGCGGATGCCGCGAGTGGGACGGCGGGCTCGACGATCTGGGGGGGGGGCGCGGTTTCGGCGGTCGGCTGGGCCAACGGCGCGAGGTATGGGTGCGCGCCGGGCGAGAGGGGTTCGAGATCCTTCTTCTCCTTGATGGTGATGACCATCTTCTCCAGGTCGTCTGGGGTGATGTGGCGCTCGCGCCCCCGGCTCCGGCTGTGAGAGTCGTGTCGTTGGATGATGGGGTGGATATCGAGCGCGGCGGATGTCGAAGAGAGACAGATCTCGGATTCACACTCTACAGCCTCTTCATCGCTGAGTGAGTCGAGGCTTCCAGACAGACTTGGTACTTCGGTAGAGTACCGACCTTCAGAGTTTCTCGACGCGATGGAGATGGCTGGTGTCGTGGCATTGGCTTCTGACACTGGGTCGCAGCAGAAGGTCTCTCTGTTCCACAACCTCCAGCTCAGGTTCTCCAATCTGCGTCCCTCTTCCAGCGAGCTAGCACAGCGCGAGAAGACTATGGCACGTTAGCATATTTCTCCGGAGGTTGACGGCCACGCGGCACCAGCTTACCTGTCCACATGCTGAAGAGGTTCTCGACATTCCTGGTGTCGACTTTGTGGATGAGACCCACGTCGACGGTTAAGACCGGTGCACTTAATCGAGACGGCATTGTTTTTTTTCTCTCTCTCTTTTAATTCTGATGAAGGGGTGTGCGATGGCGAGTGATGTGAGGGTGAGGATCAGACAGCTGGATCTACCTGGCCGCGGTCGACTCGCAGACCGGCGTGGCGGCAGCGGCGAACTGCTCAGCGGCTGAAGGTTCGGCGCGGTGATGCGGAATCGGCGAGTTGATAATCAGAGAGCGGACTGTCCTCGATCGCCGCCGCAGGATGCATCAAACGAGCGCGGAAGGCAGGATGGGTGGTGCGAACGAAATGGATGCGGTGACGGTGGATCGATTCCGGGACACACACGGCGGGGGAGGGGGTGACTCGGGTTGGATCGTGAAGACAGAGGATCTCGAGTTGAGTAGAGCGTCGAGTGGAATGGAGTGGAGTTGTACGGCGAGATGGATGTTGGATGTGAGAGAAGTGATTGTGCGATGATGGAGATATGGAGGTGACGACGAAGACGAAGGAGGAGGGATGGTTTTGTGTGGAGGTGCCCCGTCGTCGTCGTCTGGATTTTACCCAAGCCCCGGTTTTGCTGTGTAGGGAAAAAGTCTAGCCCAAATGTTCTGGGGGGGGGGGGGGGGGGGTGGGCAAGGCAGGTGGAAAGGGTGGATACATCGGAGCCGGAGCCGGTACAGGACAAGGGTAGGGGGAGGGGGGTTTGGGGTCAGGATAAGGGGGGAGGGGGGAGGGGGGAGGGGAGAGTGGAAGGAGAGAGTGGGAATGCCTGCTCGAAAGGGGTAAAAGGGGTTACGTTTCGCTCTGTGACATTAGTCCTAATGGGGAAGTAGGCTAAGCCAGAGCAGAGTAGTATATATATCACGCGCTAGATGGAAAAGAGATCTAGTTCGGACTGCCGAAATGGGAGGGCCGGCCAACCCTGCGCCGGATTTTGAGGTCCGTCGCTCTGCTGGTAGCTCAGTAGCTGCCAAGGTCAGTAGGTCGGTAGGTCGGTAGGTAGGTACTTGCACATAGGTCACTGTACTTGGTGGGTATTTTGGTAGATTCTTGGTAGATACCTGTGAGATACTTCGTAGCTAACTGTCCGTCCGTCGTCATGACTAACAAAACTTGAGATCGGGAGAACCACGGGGCATAAGTATCAGGTATCAAATCTCAAGTCTCGAGACTCCCTTTCTCTCCTCCTACTCGTGGGCTGTTCCCCCAACGACGTCACTCCACAACCAAAAGCAATGGACGTCGCCGACCGAGATCCAAGACATCTTTCTGTTCGGATCTGCTCGGCCTCGTCGGACTCCCCCCTCCCCCCCCTTCGACCCCCTCAGCAGGAGAAGCGCGGAAGATGGAAACCGAAAGGGAAAGGGAAAGGGAAAGGGAAAGGAAATGGAAATGGACATGGAAATGAAATTGGACATATGAAAGGTCACGACGCATCAGCTGCCCTCCAGATCCTTCGGCTGCTCTCGCGGCATCATCATACTCCGTGACATCCTCAGGTCACGTTCATCCATCCCATTCCTCCAGTCACCCATCTATTCACCCATCCATCTATTCACCCATCCATCCATCCATCCATCCATCCGCCGTATTCCAATTTCGTCGGGATAAAAGTCTCGACCGCCCAGCGTAGCTCGACCAGCGTGACATGGCCTCGACACCTCCCCCCTCCCCCCTCCCTCCTCTGCTCCGTGCCCTTTGCTTGGATCTTTGGATCTTGGATGGCCCGGGCCCACGTGCGCCGGCACAAGCACAGAGAGCCAGCTCAGAGAGGAGTTGTTGGGAATCAAATCCACCCAACTCGAGGGCACATGACCCTCTCGAGCCGACCGGCCAGAGCCAGCACCGGCGTCTCCCCCCCCCCCCCCCTCCCCCACGCACGAGCACATTCACCTCGCTGCCAGATCCCTCTCGTCGCCCCGAATGAACAAATCACGAACGAGAAAAAGATCAGAGATCAAAAATCAAATAGAATCCTTCCTTTGCATCCCCCCTTGGCTTCGGACCTTTTTCCAGAGGTCACGGAGCGTGGCGCCTGGTCAGAGGGTTCTGGCCAGTGGCAACGGCAACGGCAACGGCAATGGTAATAGGAGTCATATATTTCATTTCGTAATTGCGATCAATGCTGCCCTCTGCCCGGCCTTGCAAACCGCCGCCTGTTTCGCTGCTCGACCATTACATCGTATACTTTCCTGACCATCTCCTACCTACCTACCTACCTACCTACCTACCTACGTACAACTAATCTGGCGGGAGCGGTGGATACGGGACTGCGGTCTGGTCCTGGGTGATGATGCGACACGGGGGGCCATGCGATGCGATGCCTTCGGGAGGGCCTCTTCTCATCCAGCCCCTCACCCTCCCTCGAGGCAAATACGAAAATTGTCGCATGAACCGTCCAGCAGCCGCTGAGGCTGACGGACCTGACTCTCAGCCCGGGAGGCGAAGTGGCCTGGTCGGGGGATCAACTACCTACGCAGTGATCTGCTACCCGTGGCCTCCTGTCCCCGCGACCCAGCCTGCTCGAGTTACGGGTTGTCGGCGGCAGTGGTGGTGGTGGTTGATTCAGCATGTCGTTTTCACAGATCCCGTCTCCCACACTGTTGACCGCGTCGCGCATGCTGCTGGGGTTCCATAAACTTTTCATCCAGTGTTGGTCTGGCCTGCGACGACGAGGTGGTAAGAGGAGTAGTATTCTAATCAAACCTGGCCTGTTTGCTGCGAATTTCCACAGCCACCCTGGGCTTTTTACATAAATATACATATATACATATATACATATATACATACATACATATATACATACATACATACATACATACATACATACATACATACATACATACATACTCAAGACCAGTTCCCCCCCCCCCCCAGTGTCTCGAGGTGGGCCAACAACTCGGAAGAGTACTTGCGTGCAAAGCTGCGGTTCAATTCTTTTCGACAGTCGATATATCGGCACTTACTCGTACTCGAGAGAGGAGATAAGGGGGGGTGGGGGGTAAGGTAACGAAGGGCTGTACTTCCCATTTCCAGTAAAGTACGGGGGGGAGGGCTTCACCTCGGCGCGAATCTCCCACCGGGGAAGACCCATGTGAGCGTGCCCCTTTGCACCCTTCCACCACTCTTCCTCCACTCTTCTTCTCCTCTTGTTCCATTCTTCTTCCGATTCTCCCAGCCTTTTCAGCCTTTCACCTCGAACCCGCCACCTCCCCTCCACTCACCCACCAAGTGATACATACATTTTCCCCGCGAGACGCACCCCCCCCCAGCCGGTGCGGCTCACCTGCCCTTTCATATGATGAATGTTCATGTGATGCGATCTATGGTACAGTAAGTAGTATGGTGTTGAGGGTTCATGTAATCTCATAGTCTGGCCCTAGGCCTAGCATGGCCTGGCAGAAGCCTCGCACGGTCGCATCGTCAGTCATCGGGCCAACTAACTACCCTCTCCCCCTCTCCCCCCCTCCACGTGCGTCAACACAATCGTAGGAGTGCAACGTTGAAAGATGGGGGAGGAAAAAAAAACTAGTGGTAGAGAGAGAATTTTATATTTAAAAAAAAAAAAAAAAAAAAAAAGGAAAACTAGGAGAGGGTATCATGCCGGGACCGTCTTCCAGTACTGTAGTAGCAGACCCGGGAAGCAATATCAAACAATCACAGGACGAGGAAACCCGGATCTGGAAACGCTGCTGTCACGGGACTTTGCCTCGGTAGTACTTTTTCATGTGGTATCATTTTGGTGGCGCTTTGTTTACTCTCCTCTTCTTCTTCTACTTCTCCTCCTGCTTTCCTCACCTTCTTCTTCGTCCGCACATGACATCTCGTCGAAGCCGCTCCCGTCCGCCCCCTCCCCCTCCCCCCCAGGTCTCTGCTCCCAGATGCAGTTCGTCCGTGATATGTTACATTTTTTCTACAGCGGTTTCGGGATCTGGTTCGTTTCAGGGCGAGGCAGGGACTTTTAGTCGGCGTCATGCGCGAGCGATGTCGTGGGTGTGATTATGCGACGGTACCGTGTAGTAGGCTCGTGTCTTGTGATTAATTAACCAGGCGGGATGGATCGGAAGTACGTAGCGGAGCGGTGCGTATCGAATCACATCACATCAAATCAAATCAAATCAACCCATGCCACGTGATATCAAATCAAATCACATCAAATCAACTCATGTCACATGATATCAAATCAAATCGACCCATGCCACGTGATATCAAATCACATCACTTCAAAATTCCTCTCACGCCAAACCGAAATCAAATCACCACCGCGCCGACCCGGGCACGGAGGTACGGTAGGGGGCCGGGCTGGCTGCGAGGCTGGACTGCACCAGACGCGACGAACGGGCGCCGCTGATGATTGCCGTCCACGCGTCGTCGACTCTTGGACTGTCACTCTGACTCTCCTCTTTGGCCCCCCCCGCTGCTGTTGCTGAGACGCGTCTCTCCACTCCTCGGCTCCCTGATCGTGCGGAGGCGTCGCGCGGGGCGGAAAGGGGGCCCGGCTCTCTCCCCGGATGTGAGGATTGCATGTGTGCGAGAGGGGGTTTTGTGTGTGTGTGAGAGAGAGAGAGGGAGAGAGGGAGGGAGAGGGAGAGAGGGAGGGAGAGAGAGAGAGAGAGAGAGAGAGAGAGAGACAGAGAATGAGGTCTCCCCTACCCCTCCCTTCCCCTCGCACCAGCGGACCGGACATTCCTCTCCGCCGCCTCCCCTTTCTTGACGCTGCAGTTCAGGTCTGGTCTACTGTAACATGGTGACGGTGATGTGTTTGTTTCCCCCCCCTTCGGCCGCTCGGCTAACGCGAAATCCCGCGGGAGGGGGACCGCGATGGGTGACCTCAGAGACCGCCGCGCTTCTTCACAGTTGGATCTAAGGGGGGGGTGGGCAGAGGAGAGGGGGAAGGGATATGATATGCATCGGGATCTAGATCTGGATCTGGATCAATATCTGCATTTGGACGTCCAGCAGTACCATCTGGGCTCTGCATCATCTGGGATCTCGATGTCAGATCTGGATATGCGAGATCTGGGACCCTGCGTTCGCTCGTTGTCCTTCCCTCGCCGGACCAGGCCGAGCTCTCTCGACCCTCTCTACCCGCATCGCATTACATTATACAGCACCGCATCCATATCTGCCGCACCGAGGAGTCGTACGGGGGGAAAAGAAAGAACGAAACAATAAAGTCGACAACCGTATTAGATATCCCGTGGTTCTCACATTCCTGCCCTATCTCGCCGTTCGGGGCTGCCGAGATCAGACGGGCCCTGGCTCTCTCTCCGGCACGGGGGGAGGGGGCGGGGGGATCTTGTGGTCTCACAACACGAGACACGAGACAGACTAACTAAACAAAGTCGGGCCGCCGATCTGAGTCGTCCCCGAACGTCGATCCCGGAGATCTGTTAGCGGGTGGTGGTTTTTTTTGGGGGGGGGGGGGGGGGGGAGGAGGGGAAAGGGGAGGGTTGCTGGTACTGTGCAGCACTACACAGTGGTAGGTAATATAGTACAATCTGGGACGGCTCTCTCCCATGATCATCCAACCAGCTTCCATCCCCAACCCCAAACCCAACCCCAACCCCAACCCCCTTCCTTCTCCGATCCTCTCCACCAGAGAAATTAAATAGTTCACAATAGGGGGAGAAAATGCAGGAGAAAAAATAGGAGAAAATATACGAGAAGATATGGAAGAAAAAATATCCACCACATCCCGCCGGCGTGCCAATCCGGATGCATCGTACAGGGCAGCGTCATCCGGCATCCAGGGCGATATCCAAACAAGTTGACATCTCCAAGTCCCCCTCTCCCAGCTGTTCCAGCCGCGAGACGAGCCTCCCCCGTTCCATCCCCCTTCCATCCCCGGAATCCAGGGCCCGGCCAGGACGAGGCTTATTCTTCGATCTGGCTCTCTTCATCCTGTCTCCATTTTATTTCCTTTTTGATTATTTTTTCTTTATTTGTGGGTTTGGGTTGAGAATTGATTTCGGGTTTCTGATATTTGATTGTTTTTCAGTAAACTTCATAGCCAGGTCGAGTTTTCCCCCGCCCCCCCGCCCCCCGGGTGATAGGTAGAGGTGACTTTGGTACCAAACCAGCAACAAACAAGTATAAGCAGATGCGATATTATCTCATCTTATAAAATCCCTCACGATCGAGAGACCTTGCGTTCCCCCCCGGGACCTGGGACCGCAAGCTTTCGGGGCCGGGGAAGAGGAGTCAATCCCCCTCGATCGTCTCTCATTTTATTTTGTTTTTATTCTGGTTCTATTTTTGATCTTCCTCCCGCCACTTCAACCTCTTCTCGCGGAGCCCGATAGACTTCGTCCTTCATTCCGCGTTCGCCACGACCCGGTTACAGATGTACGTCTGTACACTTTCACCACCAGCCCGCTCTTCCATTTCCCGTCGTCGAACCCGCATGGAATGTGATCCCCCATCCGACCTCCCCCTCGCAAAGGCAAATCAAATCCCCCTTCGACTGCCACGCACCCGCTCCCGCCCTGCCCTGCCCCGCCCCGTCCCGTGCCGTCCCGCCGTCACCTCGCCACCCCTCAGATCATCTCATCTCCTCGAGTCTTGTTTTTCCTCCCATCTTCTCCCTCCACCCGTCTTCCTCTCCTCGACCGCGTCCGCTCCTCTTCCCCCCCTTCCCCCCCCCCTTTTCCTCTGCCGCTCCCCCACCCTAGAAACCCGCCACTCCCCCCCACGCTCCCCGGCCCGGGGCTCCCGCCCACACGGTTCACGGGCGGCTGGTCTGGGTTGGCGGTGGGGGGGGGGGGGGGGTGTTTCGTCGCGCTCCGCGGCCCCGCGTCGAAACCGACGCGAAACCGAGAGCGAGATGTAAAGCGGCGATTGCGACTGGCCGGTACCGCAGCCGATATCCCGGAGCCAGCCGCCAGAAGACCAGAAGCCAGCCGGCGTTGGCTTTTTCTTTTTCTTTTTCGTCGTGCTTTACTTTCTTTTTTTGTCCTTTTTTTTTTTCCTTTTCCCCCCTGCGCTGGACCCTTGAAGGGGGGGCGTACAGTCGAGGGGGGAGGAGGTCCTATCGGATCCCACGCTGCAAGGGGGTCGCGGCAGTTGGTCGACGCAGCCGGCACGATATCTGGCCTCCCTCGTATCCGATGTGAGGTGCACTGCAAAAGCAATGCCATGCAACGTACTGTAATGCAAGATGGTATCACGGTCTGCAGGTCCATCACCACCCCGATTGGGCAGTGGGGGGGAGATGGGGGGGGGAGGGGGGAGGATTGAAGAACAGATGAACGAAGAGCGAGAAGAAGTGGCACCCTTTATTTACACGAGAAGGAAAAGACCCCAACCAACACATCAATACCGTACATCAATACAGTACTGTAAATCAATACCTATCACTCGTCAGCTTCCTCTGCTTCTACCCGTCGATTTTCCCCTGCCCCCCCCCCCCCCCCCCCCCGGGGCACCAGTTGTACTGTACCGACCTATTCGGTTTCCCCCCATTTTCTTTTCCCCCTCCCCCACGCGTCTCCACCGCCTTTCCACGCGCGGTGTGGTGGTGGGCTGGGCCAAGCCGGCGCCGAGTAGGGACGCGCTATGTAAGGCGGTGATGGGACGGGATGGGATGGGATGGGGGGGTGATGTGATGCGATGTGATGTGATGTGCAGGGTCCCTCCTCATCGGGGCGCCGGGGATAGGTTTGCCTTTTTTCTGAATTTTTGGTTCTTTCTTTCTTGACGGGTGGAGGACGGGAGGGATCGGGAATGAGATGTGGACAGTACATACAGTAGAGTTACAGTTACAGTTACAGTTACAGTACTCTCTATACTCTTTTTACATTTGAGATTTATTTGTCCACCCCCTCGTCACGCGCTAAACCTAGCCTACCAAACGCGGACTTTTTTTTGGTGGTGATTCCTCGGGGAGGGGGGGAGGAGGGGAGGGGTTGTGGCTTGGGTTGATGCACATGGGCTGTGGATATGTACACGTGACAACAACCCAAGGCACGTAGAAGTCCGTCCGAGAAAGCATCCCGGAGCGAGAAGAGGCACCCGAGGCACGTGAACCCGAACGAACGGTTTCCATTCCGTCCTCCTACATTAATTATCCCTCCCCCGTTTACCCTTCCCCTTCGTCCCCACTCATGCCAAGTGACTAGGATCTGTTCCGCGGAAATCAAGAATGAAAGAAAAGAAGAAGAGAAAACAAAAAAAAACGAACGAACGAACGAACGAGCGAGCGAAACGAACGAAACGAACGTCCACCCGGTCCCGACCGAACGGTTCCGCAGCCCCAGTACGGCGGCGGCATCCACTTCTCTCGATCCCTGGAAGGCTTCCTGGAAGGCTTCCGGGAAGGGGTATTCACCAAATGTAATCTAAAAAAAAATAAAAAATAAAAAAAATAAAAAGGAAGGGGGAAAAAAACAAGAACGCAAAGGGGGTAGGGGGGGGGGGGGAGAAGAAAATACCGCACAGGAGGATATCGACTTTGTATGTTGATCAAGCAGGGAAGGTCAACGAGGGGGAGTTGGGTCGGGCTAGGTATGGATATACGGATGTAGTAGTCATTCGGTCGAGGACCCGGATTTACCCACCGCGATGTTTATTCTTGAATATACATGTGTATGTACATGTATATGTATGTATATATATACATACATATATACATATATGACGCCTCGGATTATATTCTCCAACTATAGACGCGGATCAGGGTACGTGCTGGCGCGGCCACCGTCCCAACGGACAGACTACCGGGGTGGAAGGTCAGCCGCCGCCGCCGCGGCAGATCCTCGGCTGTCGGGCGCGCGGTCCGGGGTACCAGAATGCCTGGACTCTGGACTCTGGACTCTGGACTCTGGATATCCTTTTTTTTCCCGCCCCCGCCCCGCCTCCCTCCCAACGCGTTCGCTGGAACGACGACGGGACAATGGCGGGGAGGGTCTATTGATCGCGAGGGTGGGGGTTGGTGGGGGATTTGTACAGTACAGTACGGGTACAGTATTTCGCAGGATCGATAAATCATGCGAGCGGGATGGACAATCGTGGGGTGTGGGATATGTACTGTACATACAGTACAGCAGCAATAACAATAAAAAAAAAAGAGGGGGCCGGGTGAGGGGTGATGTTTATACGTCTCGTGTCAGCGCGGAGCTGTGTCGTGAACGCGCTAGTCGGAAGGCGTGTATGATTCTGCAGTGCGAGTAGTGCGATTTGTTATCGTGTATAGATAGATATATAGATCGATACGGATATATATATATATATATACATCTATATATATTCATGTTTCCAAAAGGAAAAGGGGGGAGAGGAGCAAGTGGCATTCTGTCGCGTACTAGGCAGATAGGAGAGGACACCTTGATTCTCCTCTGGATTACAGAGTTGCGTGCACTGCCGGCCATTTCCGCCGCCTGGATCGGGCCAAAAGGAGGACGACGGTTTGTCGGCGCTGCTGTCGAGGGTGGATTCTCCTCTCTACCAGAATCGGATTCTGAGAAGATGGTGCCACTGATGGTCCCCTGGGACACGGTCCACGAGGAATTGCGCAGACCAAGCTGTCCGCTTGATTATTGTTGGATTTTTTTGTTTGGGGGTTGGTGTATATTTATGACTTGAAGTACCATACTGTACTCTACAATACAGCTTGTACCGAGTCTCTCAAAAAAAAAACCCTACCGACGACACAAGGACTTGGGTATGATCGCTCTTATCGGTTCTGTAGATGCCGTGACCACTTGCTACAAATGCTACCCTTGTCCTGCGCCCCTCCAAATACCAAAGACGAGACAGGGACTTGGATTTAGTAGCTGTATGGGGTTGTACATGCTTGCAGCTTGTATCCAGCCGCTCCAAATACCAACAACAACACGGGGACTTGTATTTATGAGCTATATCGGGCTTGGAAATGCCCTGACCAGCTGCTAATTCTCCACTTTGTACTGAGCCTCTCCAAATACCAACAACGACACTGGGACTTGGATTCAGTAGCCATATCGGGTTGGTCAATGCCCTTGACCCAACACGAACAACAACACAGAGACCTATCTATTCGTCACCATATCGGGTAATCCATGCCACGAGGTAGACCCGTCCCCCACCTTCCTCTTTCGACCCATCCGAGATCCGGATCCCAAGAGGAGGGGGGGATGAGTACGGGAGACGACACGAATAGCAACATCTGTCTGTCTATGGACATCGGGACCGGCCGCGTGGTGGGTGATCAGCAGGTCCGATGCCATCAATCCCTCCATGACTGCTACCGTACTGATAAATATAGAGTAGACCTCGTACGAACATACACGTCTGGTTGGGGGTATTTGCTGATAGGGACGGCCTCCACGGCAGTGGCCCCCGGAGGGCCAGCGGAGCGTCACCCTCGCCCTCGCCATCGCCACTGTCATGATGGCTATGATACGTAGAGCAGAGGTGGTCCAAGTACACATCTGTGTGGTTTGGGTGATGGGGACCGGCTGTGTGGAACGCGGCAGGCAAGGGGAAGGAAAGGGGGGGGGACGGACGGGGGAATCAAACGACAACAGCAGTTTATAGTAACAACTAAAATATCCATGATGTGAGGATAGAGGAGCCACGGAACACACGGAGAGAGTAGTAAAACACTGCGTACATTTCTACGCAAAACCCTTTGTTAGGTGAAGCCTTCCGAACAGGGGTCGGTTCTCTGGCCATACCTACTGTGCGTGCACGCAGGGACGAGAGCACACCGCACCACTTGCACTGCCATGATCGTGTATCAATAGAGCAGGAATAGAAATCAAGATATGATTGATGCCGATAATAAGAATCATCCTGTGCGATGACCGACAGGCAGGGGAGGAAAACAGCCAAAAAAAAAAATAGTAACTCCCTCCCCCTACCCCCATCAGGCCAGGCACGGAGGTTCAGGGGGATCGAATACCCTCCCTTTCCCCTTCTTCCCTTGAGACGTCGCGGGCTGGACGCGAATCCTCCCGCCGTTGGCTGCGCTCATCTCACAGCCGCGATTCGATGCAACTGACTGATCAACAGCATGTCATGGGGACGTCACGGGAGAAACAGGGGAGGAAAGAGAGCGAGGAAGAAAAAAGTAGTATGGAAGGAAAAATGAAAAAGAACAGTAGTAGTGATAATAATAATAGTAATAATAGTGATAATAATAATAATTGAATAACATGAATACGTAGAATAATCAAGTAAATAAATTCAGACTAGCTTCTCAGCCAGTAGTGCGCATCGCCATCGGTTTTTTTTGAGGGTTGGAAAAAAAAAAAAAATTGTCTCGCGGAGCGGTCCGGGTCGTCCGCTCGGGTTCTCCCGCTCTCCCGCTCTCCCGCTCTCCCTGTGTCGTCTGGCATGGTTGCTTGCGGCTGGTCTATCATTTCTCAGATTATATTTATTGCATTGCATTTGCTCTGCCCTGCTCTGCTTTGCTTTTGTGCATTGCATCCCAGTCGCATCGAGATCCCGGATGGGTGCATTCTGGATTGTGGGTGGGACTTTTTTTTTTTTTTTCAAAGTGGGAGGCAACGTGGGTGTTTTTGTTGGTAGATGAATCACCTGGAAAATCAATCCGTCGGTCTGGACAGCTGGGAAGGGCGGTCGGTGTGAAGTAGCGGGAGCAGGGGTTCGGACGGCGAGGAGGCCAGATCTCTCCAGCCGTCGCTGGGACGAATCGATCGAGACATAGAGTATATTATTTATATATATACCAAGGCATACGAAGCAGAATCGGACAGGAAAGGGTGGGATGAGCTTCCCCCGAGTTGGCGATGGAGGGGGGGGGGAAAACAAGGGTCCAGCAACGTCCGCGTCGTTTGTTGGTCCCAAACCCGACATCTGACAAGTGACAACTGACACGGCGCAGGCCAGGGCAGCAGATACATACTACTTGTGATAGATGTGACCCGCTGGCCAGCAAACCAGCTCAGGAGGAAGTCAGTAGATGAATGAATGAATGAATGAATGAATGAATGAATGAGTGAATGAATGAGTGAATGAATGAGTGAATGAGTGAATGAATGAATGAATGAATGAATGAATGAGTGAGTGAATGAGTGAATGAATAAACAAATCAATGAAAAGTTCACAAACAAATGAGATGCGGCATCGTGCTGCATCACCGTGCATCTCGGGGAATCGCCCTGGGCAGATCCGTTCACGTACTGGCGCAAGCCTCCCTCCCCCCCACCCAGCCTCTGCTTCTGACTGCCTTTGATGATTCGAAATAATAGCAAAAAGGAATTCTGGACGAGGCAGGCAGGGATACTCGATGCATCTTGTCTCGGTCTCGGTGTCGGCCTCGGCCTCTGCGTCTGCATCTGCATCTGCATCTGCGCAGGTACTGTACTAGTAGTAGGGTCTCGGGGGATCGATCCGCGTTCACGGGAGACGGGCGACGTGAGGATGCGCCGTGGGAGGGTAACCGCAAGGTGACGCGCAACGGTACCGGCAGCCCGTCCCATGTACGTATATACACAATACATCTATACATCTATACATCTATACATCTATACATCTATACATCTACCCATCTATACATCTATACATCTATACATCTATACATCTATACATCTACCCATCTACCCATCTACCCATCTATACCGCCAGTTGTCGGCGGACTTTGCATCCATGTTTCCATCAAACTCATCACCAGTCTGCCCAAGCACCGCATCTGCAGCACTCTCTCTTCTACCGTCTGCATAGCACAGGATCAGAGCCGGGATATCAGCCAGCGGAATCGCATCAAGTTATCATGACTCTAATTTTTATGAATCTCTTTTTTTTTTAAAAGAAAAAAATCCCCCCGACCAGGGAGGTTAGTTAGTTATATTCGTCAGCTCCTGGTACTCAGAGATCATCTCTATGCATGCTAACCCACTCCATGTCCGCCCCGACAACCTCGCGTGGCACAGCTTTCTCCTCCCCTGCGTATGTTCAAAGTTCACGATGGTGACGGTACAACGCCAATTGTCTGATCCCCAATCAGACCTCGGGCTGTCTGTTCCTAGCCACTCGTCTCCATCCCCCGTTGCGATGTGCCATCTTCCACCTGGCAGGCTTCCTCCCCCCCTTCCCCCCCGCGCCCTCTCTTCCCCCTTGATCGATTTGTAGAGAAATACCCGCTGCAGCTTGCGGTGCTCCGATGACGTTGACCCTTCTCTGTACATCTCGCGTCCCGTCCGAGTCCTATGTTCAGATCCTCGGAGATGTAAGGCGTCGAGGTATATCCAAGGGGGGGGGGGGCAGTCGCCCGACCCCCCTCGCGCCCACGCCCACTGATCTCAGACGCGGTGCATAGCCAACGCGCTATCGGCAAAGACCTTGCCCTTCTCTCTCTCTCTCTCTGTCTCTCTCTGTCTCTCTCTGTCTCTCTGTGTGTCTCTCTCTCTTCCCCACTCCCCGTACCTCCCTCCCCTCCTCGTGTTTTCGTGCGTTCGGGGCTTGTACGAGGGGCTCTGCGTCGGGAGTTGCGTCTGCGTCTGGGGTACGTGTGTGGCGATGAGGACGGGGCAGGTTGTGACGCGCGGGAGGGAGGGAGAGGACAGGTGATGGCGCACGGGTTTGCCGTCGTGCGAGGCGGTGTGCGGGAGGGGGGGAGGGGGGGGGTGATACTGTGTTTGTACACACACGCGGATGCGAAACAAAGTTTTCTTTTTTTTAAAAGAAATAAAAAAAAACCAGATATCTTCGAGACGGTCCACAGGCTCGGCTCCCTCCAAGACGAGGAGGTCGTGAGATCTAATAACCTACAGCACAGGATGGGGGCGACGGGAGGTCGGTGGGAGGAGACTGCCCCCTTGAGCTGAGCTGGGAGCCCCTCTGTACCGAGGGGGTCATGTCGATGTAAACAAACAAACACCCCCTGGAACGTGACTCTCGCGCCGCCGAAAGCCATCTGGAAACAACGCTGCAGGTGACATTTCCACTCACGATCTTTCCGGTATCCTTTGAGACCCCGTCGGTTGCGTGATCAGTATTACCGGGAGCCGGTGGCATTGCAGAGTTGGATGTCGACGGAGGTCCGCCACCGCTGCTACGCTGCTGCTGGGATCTTGCCATGTGCTTGCAAGGCAGAGTCATCCGCAAGCTCATCATCCCGAAGCCTCAAGCGTGTCGGCTCTTCATCTTGTACAGGCTTCGGTGAAAGACAGAAAGGGGGCTCTTCCTTTCCTGCCTGGTCCAGTCACGCAACAGCGTTGCAACCTGCGATAACTAATATCGACCTCGGTGGGTTGAAGCAGCAGAAACGAGCCATCCTGCGGTCGGAGGAAGTCTAGCAGCAGTCCTGTGCCGTGCACTCTCCCAGCGGTTCCTAGAGAGGTCAACTACATGCTGCTCACTGGATGACTTGGATGTCGATAAGCTAGAGTTGGCGTTGGAAGTACGAATCAAGACTCAAAACTGTAGTCAGGATGAATTTTTGTTCGCATGTGATAATACCAACTACATTATCAACTGGATGGCAAGACCCTTGTCACTACCGTAGAAGCCGTGCAACATACTCACATGAACGTCACACATATTTGCAACGTATGCCTCTTCATCACTACTTCAACCCCCCAACTCGACACCTTGTCAACCAGTAGGCTTTGCACCAAGGGGCATGAAATCAACCTCCCCGGGAGTGCCTCGGAGAGCATGAAGATGGCCCCCGTCGTAGAAGTGCTCATTCCCGCGTTACATCTAGAACAGCCAACTCGACACGCACCGGTATCTCAGACGTTGCCAACAAAAACCCGCCTCCCGTGAGCAGCTGTACACCTCAGAGCCTCTCTGCCTTCGCCTCGCTTCCTGGAGCACTTCTTGCTCCAGCAAATGATTCCCGGTTCTTCTCTGCCTCAGACCGTTATATGCAAGGCATCACGCAAAGTATGTGCACGGCGTGTTCTGTTACGAGCTCTAGGCGCTTTGGACACCTTTGATTGCGTGGACGAGGCTTCTCCTAGATCTTCTGGAAGGTGGTAGCCCTAAATCCTATCCTGTACGCTTTCATGACCTCTGCCTATATATTCTTATCTTAAAGTATAAGCGGATACAGCGTATAGGTTTTCTTACCTTAGCTGGTGTATAGAGTATACGCTCTAGTTTACGTAGCAGAGAGTGGCTGCTAGGGCACATAAAAGCCTGCAAAATTATAGATTTAACAGTGTTGCAACGTAGGTTTAGAGCTCTTGCAGTTGAAGTACAGTCAACTCCCCAGTCTGCAGAGCTAAATACTCTACTACATAGAAATGAAAAAAGTTCTGTCCTCTTCCTATCATTCCCACAGAGCGTAGCAAGAGGAGGTTGTGAAGAGGGCATACTCGCAGTGGTGCTAAGGAAGAAAAATAATCGCATGTGACGAAAATTCGCGGTTTTGAGGTTTTCGGCACGTATCAGTTGAGGGTCACTGTACTGTTGACCTTGTTGGAAATTGGGGACCCTAAGGAGCCGAGTCTCGCGAGTGTGGTGGTTCAAGAAGGGGAGCCTGTCCTCGTCTTGCGAATGGACGGAAGACTTGACTCCATCGAACCAGCTGACCATTTCTTCGTCCTGGAAGCGCCACGCAAACATCCTCGGTCTAGCTTGCTGAGCAGGCAACTTGATGAGGTCGATCTCGACCTGAGAGCGGCACAAGGCGCTAGCTGGCAAGAGTGAAGTGCTATGGGACAGGACTGCTTACCCAGCACCTACGTCTAGCTGGACCCGTACGTGTAAACAAGTACATACTAGCACGTATCTCTCCACGGGGACGCTGCGGATAGTTCGTACAATCAATGTCTCTCCCGTACTCTACAAAACCTCCTCAACCTCTCAAGCCCCAAACGGTTAGTCCTTCGGCCTCCCGCCTCCCACCCGCCGAAACTTCCTCTTATCCTTCCGACTCATCCGGACCTTATCCCTGGTCCCCTTGCCCCCCTCCCAGAAGCCGCCGCTGCTCTTCCTCCCCACCAGACTCCCATGGCATACCGCGCAGTCTTCCGGCCGGTAGTTCTGCTCGCGGGAGCAGTGCCCGCAGATCATACGGTTCGCCCACTCGTTCGGGTGCTCCTCTCCCTCCTCGTGGCACTTGTCGCACGCGTACACTTTCAAGCAGCAGCTGAAGCGGAACCAGCGGTAGCTCTTCGTGTAGTGGCGGCAGCGTCCGCGCTTCGGAAGCTCGCTGCCGGGCGTCAGCCCAAGCGTCTCACGCTTGCGCCGTGGTCCTGGCCCAGCGGGTGCGCTGGAGGAGGTGATGCGCAGGAACTTGACTGAGGGGATCTTGAAGGTGATTTTCTGGTGGCAGGACCGGCAGATATTGCTCGTCGTTTCGCCTTGGACTGAGATGATGCCGGGCGCGGGGTAGGCGGTGGAGCACTGCGAACAGGTGGGGATGAACGTGCTGGCTGGGGTTAGTAAAGGATGTCTCAAAGAGAAAGGAAAGGGGCCACCGACCTGGCTAGCATGTCGCCGACGACGCAGCCCTCCATGTCAAGAAATCCGGCTCGCACTGCATGCGCGTGTACCAAGTCCTTGCGGAAGTTTACGCTCAAGGGACTCGCACATTTCTTGCAACTTTCGGACTTGGGGCCGCCGTCCTTGAGCCCTTTCACCTCGGTGACGGATTTGCATCTCTCGCATTTAACGGTGATATTTAGCGTGAAAATTTCTAACAGTTCGATGCCGTATAACTCCATGAATGGGAATGAGATAGCAGTGCCTCGCTCTGGGTTGTGACTTGGTTGTTTTGGTTGCTCGCTTACCTCTTTCCCTTCCTGAACTTCTACCCCTCCATCATCGTCGGATGTCTCGTCTCCGGTATCGTAGGAGTCAAAGTCATCCGAATCGGAAACCTCATCTCTGCCGATGATAGTCCACTCCGGGGGCCGAGTAATGTATTGGATGTGGCTGCGTTCAGGGTCTTGTTGGCCGTCCAGCAAGGAGGATTCAGGGGCGGGACCCTCGACGACGGGATACTGTACCGACCGGGTCGGTTCCTCTGTCTCGAGCTTCGTCTTTGCCAGGAAGTGCATATTCTGAGCAAGGTAGTTGGCATGACCAGTCAGCGTTATGTGCTTCTGATCAGTCGCTCTCTGCAGGAATCCAGCCTCGACTGGCTTGGCTTCTGAAACATCGAGTCCTTCCAGCTTAGCTCGACAAGGCTCCAACGGGTACAGCAGCGGTACGAACAAAGTAATGGCCTTGATTTCCTGCAGTGCAAATGGTAGCTCGCTCCGCCTCTTCGGCTCAATAGGTAACGTGAACGCGATCCCATCAGGTGACATCTTGTAAAGTGGCAGTCGCTTCATCCGAGCTTCAAGCTGTCTAGTCTCGACCTCCCGCCGCTTCGAGGCTTCTGCCTTTTCTTGAGCAGTGTATGCCAGAACCGGCTCAGCAGATCTTGAGGGTGCTTTCTCAACTAAAGACGTAGCAATCACAGCTTTCTCTGCACCGGGACCGGCAACAGGTTCGACTGACCGTGAAGGAGCGACTGAGAGATGCCGAGTATCCTTGTTTGGCATCAACTTTACCGTTTCGGCCTTTGGCGCAGATAGAAAGACCTCGAGGCTCTTGTCAAGAGCTTTTAGAAGATCCAACAAAGAAGAGCCCGGTTTCTCCTCGACCAGAGTGGCGAAACCATACTCAACATTAAGAGCAAAACCTCTTGGGATATCAGTATTGCCAACTTTCAGAGAAGCCCCTTTCTTGGGGTATGCGGCTGGTACCGACAGTAAACACTCTAGGGCTGTCATCTCGAACGGAAAATCCGGATCCGAAGGGGCAAGGCTGAACTTCAGCTGCGTCGCTCCCGAACCATGATGCTTGGTCTCCTTTGGCTTAAAGCGTCGTCGAATCTGGCCCAGTTGGAATTCTCGAGGGTCCTGGGTCTGGGCTTCTGGTATTGGCCTCGGAACCACACGTGAATTTGGGACTGGCTTCGTAACTGCCTGGCGACGATCTTGAACGAGGCCATCGTCTGTCACGAGCTGACCTGCGTTGCCAGCTGTAGATGATTCAGGCATCTCATGAGTCGGTTTCGCAGCAGCTGTTCCAGGCAGTCGGGTACCATCATGCAGAAACTGACACTCGTCGCCCGCCCGACAGTGACCTATCTCGGCGATCAGCGTCCGTATTCATCTGGTCCTCCTGATACAAGGTGTCGCCGGGCACATCACGTGTAACCGTGGGAGGCCTATTGGAAGAGTCACAAACAAGATTCCCAGCAATCCGATACCGATATCAAATGTATCCCCTACGCCTGTGATCCCACTTGATTCGGAGAGGATGCTCCACAAACACACTCCGCATATGCAAATAAAGGTACGTGGGGCCAATGAAAATATTCGGAGAATATAAAATAAAATAAAATACCTCTGCTGAAGAATCGGCAGACCCTGGTCCTCAGCGATGGATCTCCTCCGACAGGTGAAGCGGAATCATGGCTCTTGGGGAGGAGAATGTCTGCCAACGCATCAACTTAGTATATCAGTCAACCGAGCAGATGACCCGGCCGGTCAGCCATGGCCCGCCGTGACATGGCATTTGCAAACTCATCTCCAGCACGGTACATATGGTGTGGAGGGACATGAATTAGAGCGGTGAGGGATGTTACTGACCTCGTGAATTGGTGTTGGATGTCATGACTGACAATGACTGTGAAGGCTGGGCGTGGATCCGGTGGATGTAAGTCTCGGATTGCTTGTCGACTGCGAGGGAGGAGGAGCGTCTTGTGGCTCCTCTGCTTTTCAATTGGAAAGGAAGGAGATCCCTAAGCAGCCCAATTATTTGTAGATATGGAGAGCGGGATAATTGACTTGGGTTTCACGAGAAGTTGAAGGTGAAGGTCGAGTAGCGACGCGAGAAGATGAGTCAAGGCTCGCCACACAAGAAAAGACTGCCAGTCAAGGCTCCAAATCGGCCTGGAATCCGAGTCACATTTTCGTGCAGGCCGAGGCAAGTTCAATGTGAGTCAGTATGATGAGCTATCATTTGTCTACTATGTTGTTACTTCAACTTACATTGAATCTCTATTCTAATACCCGCCGAAATGGCACCCACTCGCCAGTCGCCGAACAACATCGATGGTTTGACTGGTCGACCAGCTGCTACCCAGCTAACATTCCCAGACCAAGGTCTGCACTGGAGTGAAGCGCGCCGGGATTTTCCTACTTTTTCTTTACAGCATTCTCGAATATTGCATCAGAAATATTGTGCATGTAGTCAGTCATTGGGCGCTGGCGCGATGCTTGTGCTTCGTTCACGATTTAAGAGGAACCAGAGCAAAAGCGTCGAACTTCTCGTGAGTCCACTCATCTCCACAGTAGTTTTCCGACTATGTCAAATACCAAATCTCAAATCTCCACAACATCTTCAACCTTTAATGGAATTCAAATGAAATAGGTTTTGGGGAGAGCATATACGAAGTGACTTGTTCGAGAGAGCGTGAGGTTGCTGGAGTGTCTCGCTCGGCGCTTGTCAATGTATTAAAGGCTTCGAGCCGCGTCGCTCAATGGCTCGAATTTTCCTTCCCACACTCTAAAACCTGGCCCTGGTGGTTGGCTGTTGATGTTCTGGAAAATGTTTAGTTATTACTGTTGCTCTTGGAAATGTAGAGCCATTGGATTTTCATTTTGCCAACACGACGAAGTACAGTCAGCTCCACAACATGATAGGCTGGCGAATGCTGAGCTATTCGACAGCGTACAGTGCGGATGCCCTCACACAATCCACAAACTTGCAATCGCTTGCGTCATCCACTGCGATAAATTCTCTTGCACAGCATCATTATTGTCACCGATGTAGATATGCCATGCCGATGTGAATTGTATCAGTCTATTTACTTCGCTTCAGCTCCACGCCAGGTAGAGACTTGAAAATAGTTTTCAGCACGAAACCTCCCTTGCTCATTAACAAACATAAAATAGAGCATATATTATAAAATTTATAATCCGGGAATTTATCATGTCACTGTTCTTCATTCAAGCCTGTAAGGCATATTCCTGCTGTGATATTTTTGGCGTGGCTCTCTTGATTGTGACTTGCCCAGCTCTTCAGCTTCCGAGTCTCCAACCCTACGAATATACCTCGGTGCCAACTATAACAAAGCCAGAGGGTAAGATATATCCAAAAGAAAACCAGGCTTCGGGGAGTCTTTGTTTCGATTTCCCACAACTCTTTACAGTAAATCACTTGGCGTCTCCGACAATGACGTACAATTACTCATAATTGACAAAGCCCTATAGCATTCAAAGAGACCACAATTATACCAGATAAGCCATAGACTCACAAAGTAACAGTGTCTTTGTTGAATGTCATATCCCCTCCCTTCTCCACCCCCCCCCCCCCCCCCCCCCCCGAGAAACAGAAACATTCCATCAACCACAATTAGCTGCAAAGACATTTACCAAGCAAAGATCAAAGAAAAAAACTCACCTCAAACATAAAGAAACAGCTGAACTCCTAGCATCTGGCAGACACTGCGAAAATACCTCTAACGCCAGCATGAGCACCACATCACTACCTATTTCACCCATAACGTCTCCAAAAACGCCGTCCTCCCGCTTCCACTGCCTCCAAGTCCGGCTGCTCTACGAAAAATGCGGCCACATCGAGACGCTGACTATCCACGAGCTCCCATGCGCAAAGCTCTACCGGGGCTGGCTCCCCGAATCATCGCCCTACATCCAGAGCAAAGCATGCCACGGCCTCTCGCGGCATCTCGCGCTCAAGCATTCCGGGTGCGCGAGCTGCCTCGGGGCGGTTGCGCTTCCGAAGAGAGGCCTGCTTGGCTGGGGAAGGTCGCAGAAGAGGGATGCGAGTGCGATGTTGCCGATTCAGGAGATCTGTTTGAGGAGGTTAGAGTGGATCAAGGTCATGGAGGCTCAAGCGGAAAGGCAGCGGAGATGGGCCGGGGAGCGGGCGTGAAGTGATATGGTGCCGTGTTAAATGAAGCCGAAAGAGAAGACTGCTGATCTCAGATCCAGATGGACCCAGATACTGCGCACTCAATACTCTCGGGTATTTCATGCTCAAATAGCAATTTGTTCGGCTGAAAGCCAGATTCGTGCATAGCTACAGCACAAGACGCCCTGCAGTATCTCTCTTCTAAGCGCTAGAAGAAAAATTGCTTTGGCGAGAGGGCTGCTACTTTCTGACATAGCTTCACACTTAGGATGCAGTCGCGACCTCATAGTTGAGAGCGGAAAAGCTGAGACTCGGTTGGCTATACATTTTGGAGTATTCGTACGATATTAAATCGGCTGCGTGGCTTCAAGGAAGAGCACTTGTAAGCTGATTTCGTGATGCTATCATGGAAGATTCTCAAAGGAGACTCGGAAACACGTTCCAGGACATGAAAACGTGAAAGAGGAATCTGCTAAATCAAATCTACCCAGTCAGCAACAGTGGATAGCCAAGATGCCTCAAGTCTGAGAGCATGCATGTCTTTGACAGGCATTATGGAAAAAAAGTTATACAGCAAAGCATGGGGCTATCGCATGGCTTCTTCAAGCCGTCGAGAAGGACACAAACGACCTACTGACCTATTTCAATGTAGTGGTGGTGCATGACGAACTTTCATTTGCGAAATTCCGCGAAAGGGGATAGGCTTAGGTGCTTTAAGAAGCGTCTCCAATCTCTATTGAGAGCTAATGAGAGACACTAAATATAGGCTAAATTGTGATTCTAAATGAAAACAATTGGGAAGTCTTCCTTCTTTTGGCGCCATGTAGCAGGCGTTTTAATTAAAAAATTGGATCCTCAATAGCGCCATAGTAAGAAAAAATGCAAGAATTGCTACCATTTGCTTCAATAGTAGAACGCGAAGCCGGCTGCATCCTTGCCAGACAGAAACAAAAAACCAGCACACAGAGGCGATAAGGTGACGCAGAGAGCCCGCTATTGACCGCCTTGGTGACCCAAATTAAATAGCAAGTAGAGTTATTAACTCAGAGCAGTTTGACACTGACAGCGCCACGCAGAACAAGAAATCACTTACTGCATAAAACACACCCCCTTCCAGGTAATGGGTATCGTTTATTAGTGAGCAGTGCAGTTACTGACCACAACAGTAATCATTACCAAGATAGTATCAGGAATATTCAAGATAGTACCGACATTCCTTCTGCTTGTCCTTTCTGTTTTCTGACCCTCAGGTTGATATTGGCCTGCTCGCCTGCCTCTGGCTGTTTTGCCGACCTTGCTACTCCATCTCAACTCTGGGCTCTGCTTAATCAGTGTTGGAAACTCGCCAGAGACTTCAACGTCGATACTTTTTCAAGATATGTAGCTCTTGTCAAGTCTGGCGGTATGGTCAATCCTGATCTGATGGTTCAGCATAATAGATGACTCCAAATGTGAACGGCATCTGTACGGTATCCGAAATGTTGAAACTTTCCTGCTAAGTTCCAAATCCTGCCCGAACATTTCTTGTTAGGCCATCTTCGCCAGGAGAAAGATGGCAGTCCTTTGATAGAAAATTGCAAACGACTTTCTGCCTTGATCAACGTGATGTCGTGATGCGTCATGTCCTGCCATCAAGGTGGGTAGTGATCGCCGAGGTAGCCATAGAGGTGTATCATTTCCAAGAAGTATATAGGTGTGTGAGATCCAACATGTAGAACCAGTTCCGAAAATACAGCTGCTCTCTTGTCGTCTGTGTCTTGGGGAGAGCTGCATTGTACTGCTTGGCGCTTGGTCCTACGGGGACTAGTGTATCGCCGCCCTTACGAAGCGCCCCCCCCCTTAGCAGGATTACCACCGACTAAGTTGCCCCCAACATCAATGCCATACGCTCCACGGTATTCAGCTACCATGTGAAGAGGTCTGTCTGAATGTGCAATTCAAAGGTACGTACCAAGGCCAATGTATGGCCTTCTTCTACTCTGGAGTCTGCCCTGCTTTTGACTTTATTGCATTGTACTTTACTGACTAACTAGTCTGAAATGTCTGACTTTCACCTTCCGACTCCCCCGAAGAGTGGAGGGGCTTACTGTACGTTGCCCTCGACTTCCGGCCTTTCAGAGCTCTGGTTCTTCTAACCAGCAAACCTTCGGATTCAGGATTGTGCCACAGTGTCAAACGAGACGCTCTGCTATCGCGGGGATCTGCTTGTACAGTGCGGAGTACTACCGGTAGTAGGAGATTTCCCCGCAATAAGCTTTACTGCAAATGGCTTAGAGCTGCGCCGAGGGGGCTGACAGAGAGGGGCTTGAGCATCTTGGGAGCTCGAGGGCTCTACTCGTGACTGTTGATCCCAGGCAAGATCTCCGACATGAAGGGAGACATTCTGGTCCGCTCACGTCTCCATCGTCGAAGTTTTATGCTTTCTGCAAGACTTTTCTGCATCCATGATCTGACACTTGCATAGCAGAACCCAGGCGTAGGAAACACACCACCTCAAACCACGTCATACCCCAAGTCCCAGTGATCAAGACCTTCGGTGGGGTATTCGAATGAAAGGCCAGGTGACAAGAGTCCTTCTGCAAACAGAATGACCTGGAAGCTTCATGGAGCGTGGATGAAAGCATGCGGCTTTGCGCGTACCAGATGTATACTGGAGACGCTCAGGTCCGCCTTGGACCGACCGATTCTGGTAGTCTAGCCAACATATTTTACGGCGGCGTTACGAGAGCAGAGGATCAGCTCAAACCTTATTTACGGTCGAACGGAATGGAAAACAAAGGGCCGCCGGAGCATAACGATGGAAATTTGACAACGAAGTGACCAGTCTAAGCTAATGGCGCGTACCGTAAGCCTTTGGGCAAGGAACGAGCAATATCCGAGTCCTGTATCGACATGAGGGGTCAGGCGGGGTAAATTAAGAGGTGGCATGTTAGTCAATTTTGAATTTAAGGCAGAGCAACCCTTTGTCTTCCACGCTCTTCACCAATTGACTCTCATACTCGACTCAAATTGGTAAACTACACCCTTCTAACTTTACAATTCCGTTTTCAACGCAGCCACACAAAATTACAATAAATACAATCGTCATAATGGCACCATCAATCCCAGCCGAACAATGGGCCCAAGTTGTTGAGCAGACTGGCAAGCGTGAGTAGGCACCTGCTAATTCAGCTTGTTTTCTTGCATTCGAAAATTTCAATTGACCAATTCCTCCCAGCTGTTGTATACAAGAAGATTCCGGTCCAAAAGCCAGGTCCAGATGAAGTTCTTGTGAATATTAAGTACTCTGGTGTTTGTCACACTGATCTACACGCCGTCAACGGTGACTGGCCACTGGCTACCAAGCTTCCACTTGTTGGAGGACACGAGGGTGCTGGCGTGGTCGTTGCTAAAGGTGATCTCGTCACAGATATCGAGATTGGTGACTATGCTGGTGTAAAGGTATGACGCGAACGATTCCACTGCTCGAACTATATTGACATGACCATCAGTGGATCAACGGCTCATGTCTTCAATGCGATTTCTGCCAAAGATCCGACGAGCCTCTCTGCGCCAAAGCTCTTCTCTCAGGCTACACTGTTGACGGAACCTTCCAAGAATACTGCATTGCCAAAGCTGCACACGTTGCCCGCATCCCCAAGGAGTGTGACCTTGAGGCTATCGCACCCGTACTCTGCGCCGGTATTACCGTCTACAAAGGATTGAAGGAGTCGGAAGTTAAGCCCGGCCAGACCGTTGCTATCGTCGGTGCTGGTGGCGGGCTCGGATCCCTGGCTTGCCAATATGCTAAGGCTATGGGCGTCCGAATTATCGCCATTGACGGTGGCGATGAGAAGAAGGAGATGACTGCCAAGTAAGTTCCGAATGCTTGTTCGGTTATTTTCGCTGTCTCGTTAAAAACAATTATCTGTGTTGGGGGAGGAGGCCGGCAGTCAGTCGTCTATTGGATGACGCTCTGCTGACCCTTCGGGGGCCACTGCCGTTGCGAGCGTCCCGTTGTTTTCAAATCATGAGCTTCCCCTACATATTGATCAGGTATATATGTACTTATCGGGGTCTCATACTCTCGTGTCTGACCAGTGCGTGAGGAGCTCTCAGCACATGAGAAACACCTTAAACAGAATTCTTGAGATTTCTCGTCGTTGACCTTGAATTTGACCTTCCTCTGTTTTTTTTTTTTAAAAAAAACGCTAATACTTTTCCAAGGCTGGGTGCTGAGTCCTACGTCGACTTCTTGACCAGCAAGAACTTGGTTGGTGATGTTAAGGCTGCCACTGCCGATGGCCTCGGACCACACGCCGTCATTTTGGTCGCTGTCAACGAAAAGCCATTCCAACAAGCTGCAGAGGTATGTTCGTCCTCAGTTCTTACCTGTTGCGTACTGAGACGCATAAGTACGTCCGTCCACGTGGTACAGTCGTTGCCATCGGTCTGCCGGCCGGTGCATATCTACGGGCACCAGTCTTCGAGTCCGTCATCAAGATGATCACAATCAAGGGATCTTACGTTGGTAACAGGGCTGATTCTGCTGAGGCCATTGAGTTCTTAAGACGGGGGTAAGCAGAATCCCATCTCATCTTTGGGAAATAGTGGAGCTATGAACTTGAAATCCCTGGAATCATTGGAATATCTAGGACGCTTTGCTAACGAGTCCAAAGTTTGATCAAGGCCCCATACAAATCGATTGGCATGAGCGAGCTCCATAAGGTGTACGAGTTGATGTAAGTGGGAATAGCTCCAAAATATTGCACGTGAAGCAGAAACACTATTGACAACACCACAGGCACGAGGGCAAAATCGCTGGGCGTTACGTCGTTGACACCTCCAGGTAGAGTGGCGCTAGTTTTGAGTGTATCAAAGGATAGTGATCATCCAGTGGATTATGACGTGACGAAACGATGACTTTCGGAGCGGGGGCTCGTTCATGGATAGGTGATATGGGTTGGTTTGTACATGACTTCGGAAACTGAACCGCACCAGACAATATTTCGGGCTTTTTGGCTTCGTATGACCAGTGATACAAAGGAGTGTATGTTTCGCCAGGGGCGCTCCGGTATTTATCTTCTGATACCATGCAATTATGATTATACGATTCTTATATCAGATGTGAGGATCTCACAAGGGCCTCATGCTCATCACTAGTTGGTAAGTAGCGCACACAAATTTACTTCGAGCCTCCACTCAAGGCAAAAGGAATATACGCACGCGACTTCTTCGGCACTAGGGTGACCTCGAGACTATTCGTGACTTTGATCTGGACAAACCTAGGTGGCCTGGCAATCAAACCCTCAAGATCTGTGCTTGACGTTTGCTGTGTGTAGTTCGTGGATTGCCGTGCAAGATTCGAGTGTAGAATGATTATAAGAATAACCTGAGAAGAGGCAGGAGTACGTCTCTGTTATCGTAACCTCTAATCTCTACTTGACGCCTGTCGAAGAGAATATCGAAAACTCTTCAGAAACCAACGAGCATGAGGACCACTACCTCGCTACTCATGTGTGAACAAGAAACGATGATGTCTTTTCAGGCTGGGAGAGAGTAGGAATCATATCTCTTTGAATTCGAGGGATTATCCAGCAAATACCTGAGTAGAAGAGATGTTGGGGATCAGGCCAGAATGATGTATGTACCTTCAATCGTACAACTCATTTTATCTGTTTCTCCTCTGAGACAAAGTCTAAAGATCAAACACAGCGATTCCGCAGTGGTACGCAGCACGGTCAACTGGGAACCACTCGGCGAAGATGAAAGCTAGATCTAATTGTAAAACGAATTCTTGAGAGAAAATCAATTACTTCAAGTCAATGTACTGGTGCTGTTTCAGGAACTATTTGAGACGGTCACATTTATGGATTGATTTATTTGAAAAATTATATCTGTGTATCGCCATAGAATGGGGTCTGGAATTATGTAGGTTTCGATAAACAGGGCTTTATACGGTGGCCGATGGGTCGCGCAGAACAGCTTGGAATACAAATTCGGCAGCGACAACTATTTCCCTGGGGAGTGCAGGAAGGTTTATTGTTTCATGTTCCTAATCATTATCGAGATTTAAATCCATATTCTACACACCGGTGCCTATGCCTTAGAAGTTCGCGAGATAGGATATTCTTTACCATGACATCTACCATGCATCTCCCGCGAGAAAATACTGGTAAACCACCCGGCTTGCAGATTTCTGAACGCAGCCTCAATATCAAGTGAAGCAGAAGCATGCGATTCGTTTAACTTTTAAAAGAAAATCTGCTGATAGCTCCTGCTCACAGACATTCCCATCAAGCATGAATCACCTGAATACCCCACCTTCAATTCCCCAGATGCGTTGCCCCTCAAACGTCTTCAATCCGATCATTCCCAAGACGTAGGGGAGAAACGACAAAAGCTTGACTCTACCCCCTCAGCGAACACAAGTATGCAGTCTCCGACCATCGCAGACCTGGCAGCCCAAGCTTCAGAAGCTGTCATGAAGCAATTTCTGGCAAACCAAGACTACACGTATCAGGCTCAAGCCGAACTTTCAGAACCGGAAATCACGCAAAAGACTCAAGCAACGACTGACCGCGCCTCAACTGTGCCAGCTGGAAGTGTCTTGATAGCAGACCCATACCTTCATCTGCGGATCTTCAGCCTTCCGATATTGGAGAGCCTGGTGAGAGACTATTCGTGTGCTCAAATTGCAGCATACGCTGACATGCTCGTAGTCCACGCAGATATTGTCGATACTAGCGCAAGGACCGTACACTGAGACCATTAGGATAGTTCAGGATCCAGGATCTGAGCTTGGCCAAGCTTATGCCACGTTGAAGTCGCTCTTCGATCAGACTAAGGGGATATATTCCAAGGGTGGACTATTCCTTTCTGCTGACGAACTCAACATCAAAGAACCAGAGCATCGGGCGACAATTCGAATTACAAATCTTGCTTCATTTTCTGCCGCCGTCTTTGGATCATCCGTCGGCTTCTACGAACTAGGGTCCCCCTTCCTTGACATAGTTACACCTGAATGTGCTTGTGTAGAGAAGGAAGCAGGTGAACTGCTTGTGGATCTCAAAACTCAGATGTACCTCTCTATGGTTACTTCAGAAGAACAATTTGAAACTAAGGAGGATATTCTGGAAGAGATGTTCCCTCTTGACTTCGAGGATCTGTTGCGAAAACGACATCCAGATATCCCATTATCCGATGACGAGCTTGGAATCATTGAGCTGGTCAACGGCAGACGAGAATTTCTGATGAAAGAGCATACTGATGTGGAATCGATACGTGAGTTATTCTTCCCTTGCTTCATTGATGAAGCCCTCTAACGCAGACAAGAGGCCCTTTCCGAAAAATTTGGCTGGGAAGGGTTCTTGACGAGCGTCAGTAACTACTTGAAAAACAACTACGAGTCCCTGCTTGCGCCCTACATGAAGCGCCACTCTCTTACTGCACCTGCGTCGCCTCGTCAAACTCCGCACCGGAACGCTATGGCTAGTCAACAAAATATAACGAATGGGAATCAAATCACCTGTAGTACAACAAATTCCTTCGACCAAGATATATCGATTCACGTGCAGCTGGCAGCTGATGAAGTTCTGAAAGCCTTAGGATACTCCAGCGAAGCGCAGGGTAATGGTATGAGCCCGTTCCAATATATATACAGCTGCAAATTAATGTTGAGTAGCCATGAATCCACAAGCACAACCTCCTTCACCAAGCAGCTTGCCAAATTCTCAAGACTTAAAATATATCAATAGAGTACCGTATCCCACCCAAAGTGCTCCAACTCAAGTGTTGTATGAGAAAGCCCGACGAGCTGCAAGTACCAAATCAAATAATGTAGGCGTACGCCGGCCCGGTACGCCTAGCCAGAGACGACCATGGACCAATGAGGAGGAGAATACTCTAATGGCTGGGCTTGATCAAGTCAAAGGACCACATTGGAGCCAAATCCTTGCTCTCTATGGGCCGAACGGTTCGCTCAACGACGTTCTTCGAGATAGAAACCAGGTTCAGCTCAAGGACAAGGCTAGAAATCTCAAGCTGTTTTTTTTGAAGAGTGGTATCGAGGTACCTTACTATCTTCAGTGTGTCACGGGCGAGTTGAAGACACGAGCACCAAGTCAGGCGGCAAAAAGGGAAGCCGAGCAGCGAGCACGACTTGCTGGTGAGGATGAGGTGATGCGCCAGGAGGGAATCTCTGCTTTGACAGGTATGTCAAGTCAGGTTAATGGTCGTGGGGCTACTGGTAGCCTCACACCTGAAGAAAGCGACTACTCTGGTGGCGAAGACTTTCAAGTTGTGGAGCCAGAACAAGTGTCTGAAGACGCAGCTCAAGTGTTAGCTCCACCGCCCCCAATTATAGAAGAAGAACATCTTCGGCAAAGTCTTATGACTGCCAATGCCGGTGATGCGGACTCGACGATATGATCATTTTGATGGTTGACCTAACCTTGCTTGGGGAGATCCAGTACGTATCGTTGTCACAGTCACTTTCCACTCACGAAGAAAGCAGGGATCGTCGGCTGGAATCACTTGGAATAGCTAGAGGCAGTGTTCAACTTGCAGGACTGAAAGATACCAAATCAAGAACTTGTTGCCGACCAAAAATGCAATTTAATCTCTCCCATTGATGAAAATATACAGCAAGCAAATTGTTGCATGTAGACCAGCTGCCCTTTGCATTGCTCATGTACTTTCATCTCCGTGTTCTGCATGTCCAAAGAATATTGGAGGCCCAAGATTATTCCTCTGACCCCTCCGTTATAAGCTGTCGCTATCCAGGATCTTCCCCACCGAGCCTGGGATTTGTCGTGTTTTGGGTGGAGGATTAGGTAGGCGAGGAGGGCTGGGGGAGATTTGCCAAATTTTCAATTTCATTCCGTCAACGCGGCGTTTTATCATCTTGCCAATTGTTCGGCTGTGGATACGTGGGCTCGCCTTTTGTTTACAGCTCATTCGTGTACCCGAAAATTGTATATCGAGCCGCAAGTGTTTTGGGTTTTGACATCTGACTGCCCGAGTTGAGAAGACGGCGACAGATGTGAGTAGACCCACACATGCCCAAATACTTATGCCCTATTCCGCCACGCAGGAGGTGCGAGGTGCGGTTTTTTCAGTGCGTTCACGTCCTTGCAAGAAATATAAATCGAGCAGATACATAGCAGTTGATGTACATCTTCGCGTACTCCCTCCCCTCTAGCAACTCACAGGATCAATTCAGGTAGGACTTATGAAACAGACCTGCTGATATGGCATCTCTCGCAATTCAAAGGAGCATGTGGGATAGAAGTTTCACTGTATTCCTGCCGTCTTCGTAACGTAGATAGGTACCGAGATCGCATCAAATAAAACCAGTTCTGCCAGTTCTATTTAACCAACCGTGCCTATCGAGCTTGGAGGAACTCGAGCAATTCCCACGAAATTCATTCTCCGAATCTGCATCTCCCTTCTCGTCCGCCTGTATCTGAAGACGAGTACGAGTAGAGCCACAACATTCACAGCCGCATTGGCACCGCTCAGCTGCTATATCTTCGGACAGGCAGTTGGTTATATTTCCTTGCCACTCACTAGCGCCCAACCTTGAATGCGAGCAATTGACCAGTACCTACGGTCTGACTTGGGGTGGAAGTGCTAGCCGAGTTCATGCTTGCATCACACTCTGCTACGTATAAACTCCCACAGAAGCAAACCAGACCGGTCGGGTCGTACTGATTGAGGTCTATCGGGGCTTACTTCGCAGAACTTAGCCGTGCCAGTCCAGCAACCCATTGGTGCACTGCTTCCCGTATTCATCAGGGGGTGCGTCGGCGTGATTGATGTAAGTGCATGGTCCTTTGTTTCCATATCTTGCAAACCGGAGATTGTTTGCCGCCCAGAAATCGAAGTGTCACTAAAATAGGTGGCGCGATCTATGTTGCTTAGCAGGAAGTACGCTATCATATCCGCCAGCACGAGAGAGCGAATGTTAGCGAAGGGAGAGATACGCTTTTTCCCCTTTTGTGAATTCAACAACACTCATCCAGGATCTTGGGGTAGACACACACATCTCATTATCAGAAAGAGCTTCCACTAATAGCCACGGAGCAATTACTGCCACACAATATATACTCCACAAAGATTATCGACACGTCCTGGCCACTTACAAGAAGAGCGTTAAGCAAAGCTTGAGTCGCATACCCGGAACATTGCTGATTGGCACACGGCGCATGTTTTTTTTTATTAAAAGAATTTCAAGACAAGCTAATCGTCGCAGCCCAATAGAGAAAAAAGCAGGGCAGAGAAAAAGGAAGCTAAGTCCCGGGCGTGCAGAGAGAACGGTATTGCGGTAAGCCGTCTGAGGGCGCCGAAGGGAAAAGATGTATGGTTATACCATAAAGCTTCAGCTTCAGCTGATAGACGTCTACACTGGGCTGTTTCTTCATAGAGGCTGCTGGAACTTGCTTGCAAAGCAGATTGGGAATCCTATAGCTATGACGGCTTGATTGATTTGTTGTAGCCGTGGCTGAAGTCTCCTGTGAGTCGAGATAACTGTATAATCACTGGATCAAGGTTGCGAGTGAATTGCTTGTATTGTTTCTATGCGCGATGAGAATTTGCATTCCTGCCTCGAGATCAGGGCTGTATCAATAGCAATTTGGTTTGCACACACCCATGCTGATTACACCAGGCCTTAGCAGGCTTCATGATGGGAATGCGTTGTCGAAGTATACATTTTGAAGCCCACTGGCTACAAGTGAATGTGATGGCGGAAACTAGAACTCCCCTACTCGGAGAGCCTACGCAATGGGAGCCTCATATGGCTACTCTATACCCGACGTGTGGCGTGGATTTTCGGCCATATCACTGCTCTATTGCCGCATTTCGTCTATTTGGCACTGCGAAATGATTCGCCCAGACACTTCTAAGCTCTCCGTTCTGAGACATATAAGTTCCGGAAGCCTTACGCTTGGTATGCAAGAAATACCAATATCGGCTTGTTTTCGGAACTTTTCATCTTTACTTTGCCGGTCCTGTGGGCGCTGATGCCGGTGCCTTTGCTGGCTCCGGGGTGGGACCACCTCCTCTTCCCCCCCCACGACCTCCTCGTCGCCCAGCCGTCCCGCCTCGGCCTCCGCGGCCGCCACGTGAAGATGATGGAGCTTTTGGAGCTTTCGGAGCTTGTAAATTTGGCTTTTTCTCTGGAGGTAGAGCTGTTCCTTTGCGTTGCATGACCTGAACGGTTCCTTGAGCCACAGTGATGGGGTTTGCTTCCATGGCTTTCTTCAAGCCGTCTGTATCAACGAATTCCACATAGGCAAATCCTTTTTTTCTATCAATCTCGACCGTCTTAACTGCGCCGAATTTCTCCATAGCTTCTTTTAGAAGTGTTTCGGTAACACCTTGCGATGGATTTGCGTGCTTGATGAATGCCTGTGTAGCACCTTCGGCAGGAGCAGCCATCTGTTGAGGTCTTCGACCTGTAACAGGGAGTGCAGGCTTAGCAGTTTGAGCTATCGAGCCTGACGCGGCGGACACAGCAGCAGGCTGTGCTTCAGGCTTCTTCAGTAAAACCATGGGAGTGGGAGGATTGATTGTTGCCGTTGGTTTTGCCTCTTCATTCTGTGAAGGTCCATTACTCCGAGCTTTCCTATTGCTAGCTGGGTTCAAGGTGGTTTTTGGGACAGTCGGAACACTTTGAGACTGTTGAGAGCCTGGAGAAATGTTTTCTTTGGAATCGGCTGCTTTAACTGTGACTGCAGCTTTCTCCGCCTTTTGCGCATCAGCATTATCACGTCTGACTTGACGATGAGCTTGAGCAGGGCTCAATCCTAGGTCACGCTGTAACATGCGAATATGGGCTGCTACTACGGCTTGTCTCTGTCGACCTGGAATCCTCCCAACATCGAGCTTAGGTGTTGCAGACGTTGATGCTGTGGACCCTGTGCTAGATGGAGAGGCTGCCGACGGTTTCGAAGCAGCTTCTCTGTTGAGAATCTTGACAGCTTCCTTTGCGGCTTTATCGACTAGTCTATCCGTCTTAGCGTCCTTACCTTTCTTCTTTGTGTCTTCGACCGATAGATCTTTCGTTAATTTTCCCTTAGCGATATTTGCTTCTTGCTTTTTTGCAGCTCTTGCCGCTAAATCTTTGTTCTTGATTGCCTTCTTATCCTTTAGCGCCTGGACCAAGGGAGTCATAGTGACTCTCTCCTGCTTTGCAATTCCAAGATCAAGGGGCGAATCGCCATTGTTCTCTTTGGCAGATGTCGGATTCGCTAGTTCTTCTAGGAAAGCCATGAACTCGGGGTCTTGGTCGATAACTCCAGCACGATTGTCGATACGGCGTCTGCTCGACGGCGTGCGGCTGTAAGGTGCGAACTCCACAGTAGGGGGTCCAATGAGACATGTACTGTTGAAGGTGTTCTGAGCATCTTCAAAAACCGACTGTCGAACAAGATCGGAAAGGCTTAAGAGATGCGCTTCGTTCGTAAGATGCAGGTACGCACGGGAAGGTCTGGACGGTTTCGATGCGCTTCAAAGGGTCAGTACAGTGCGCGAAGAGTATTACGGAACAGTACTCTTTCGACTCCTTGCCTGGCTTATAGCAAAACCAATCAACCTTTCCGTGTCCCAACTTCCACTCATCCCCAAGGACTGATATGAACTCTTCCTCTGTAAGACCCGGAGCCAGCCTTCGAATGATAATTTTCAGTTTGATGGCTGATGGCTTAGCCGGCGTTGGCCTGGCCACATTACCAGACGTGTGGGCAGGTGTAATCGACAGGACACCATTTGCCTGGGTGCGAGTTGCCATAGTAGAATTTTGGTATAATCTGTGGTACGCTGGGTAATCTGCCTCTCCCTCTCCCTCTGCCTCGAGCGAGATGATGGCGCTAGCGTGGGTTAGCGTTCTCGCGAAAGTCAAAAAGAAAATTTCTCCAAGGGTCGTCAAGCTTGCTTTCCACGACGCTCCATCGTTGTTGGCAACTTTGATTGTCCTTTTGCCTTTGTCACCACAAGAGCAATTGACCGTTGTCGCTAAGCTGTCTGACGGCTACCAAGGTGGCGCTTATCGGCCTCCATACAATTACGCTAGACCAGGGTCCGTCTGTGATCCGAGCGCCCACCATGGCAGACACATTGAAATCTGGTACTCCAACTAATGGAGAACTACCTGATCTTTCTGGCGCTATCTTGCCGTCATCAAACAACATCGCTGTTGACGACGATCTTCTATTCTACGAATATCAATCTCCAGACGATCCGATCTTTGATCCCGAAGACGAGGAGGACGAAGTCGGAAACGGAGATCCAGACTACGAAGGCGAAGATAACGAGTTTGGCAGAGCTCAGCTCGGAGATACTGGTACTCATCGCGCGGTCGCTGTTCCACCTGTTCTGACTCGACGTCCTCTACCAGAACCCCCGATAGCTCCTTCGCACACTCTTCCATCACCTCCGATCTTCCAATCTCGCGGCCGTCCACCTACAGACTCAAGCTTCAGCAAATATCACTTCGTCCCTCCCCAAATATACAAGATGACGGGCCCGAAGGTCCCCAAGCCTGGTCCGGCGACTCTCACCCATAACTCTGAGCTCGCTGAGTGGCTGGAGCAAGCAAAGCAATGCCACTACTTGCCAGAACCTATTATGAAGCAGTTGTGTGAGCGTGTCAAGGAGTGTCTGATGGAAGGTATGCTCAAATCGCTGGCATCTGAATGACTCTACTAAGCATTCGCAGAGTCCAACATTCAGCCCGTGACTACCCCCGTGACGATCTGCGGTGATATCCATGGTCAATTCTATGATCTTCTTGAGCTCTTTCGCATTGCTGGTGGCATGCCAGGCGAGACTAATGTACAGAAGCCTACAACCCAGATTAGCTCCGATGATATCGAACCTCCCACGGAAATTACCGATCCTAAGCTTAGAAAGAAGATTCGGGTAGCAGACAGCGGCGTTGAGAGTGGCAGTGGCGATGAAGAAGAAGAAGAGCGTGGTCGCCCTCGTACTGCAGGTCAATCAAGCCGGGGTGGCAGCGCTGGTAGTGATTCCGCCATCGGTGTCAACGAAGTATCTGGCAGCGGCAACCAAAATTTCATATTCCTTGGTGATTTTGTCGATCGCGGTTACTTCAGCTTGGAAACCTTCACCCTTTTAATGTGCTTGAAGGCTATGTAATCATACCGCTCTAGTCCAGCTTACAATTGCTAACTGTGTAGGTATCCTGACAAGATTACTCTCGTCCGTGGCAATCATGAATCTCGCCAAATCACCCAAGTTTACGGTTTTTACGAGGAGTGCCAACAAAAGTACGGAAACGCGTCGGTCTGGAAGTCATGCTGCCAAGTCTTTGACTTCCTCGTCCTTGCCGCCATTGTTGATGGCGAGGTCCTCTGTGTTCATGGTGGTTTGAGCCCCGAGATCCGCACCGTTGATCAGATCCGTGTTGTCGCTCGTGCTCAGGAAATCCCTCATGAGGGTGCCTTCTGTGATTTGGTCTGGAGTGACCCTGAGGAGGTCGAGACATGGGCTGTTTCCCCACGTGGTGCTGGCTGGCTATTTGGTAACAAGGTCGCAACTGAATTCAACCACGTAAACGGTTTGAAGCTCATCGCTCGTGCTCATCAACTTGTCAATGAGGGTTTCAAGGTAGGCTGTACATCTACCTCACTGATGAGCGCTAGACTAACTTTCTTAGTACCACTTTGCCGAGAAGTCCGTGGTTACCGTCTGGTCTGCTCCCAACTACTGCTACCGCTGTGGTAATGTTGCTTCCATCATGAACGTCGGTGAAGACTTGCAGCCCAAATTCAGCATCTTCAGCGCTGTTCCCGAGGATCAACGTGCCGTTCCCGCTGGTCGTAGAGGAGCCGGCGAATACTTCTTGTAACCTCTCCTACGTCTTCGCATTTTACGAACTTGCAGCGTACTACACTGGCGTTTGCAGGCTCTGCATTCGAAGGTTGCGTTATCATCATGTACAAAAATTCTTATGATTCTACGTTCTTTTCTCGAATTTACGTCGCGACCGATGACGCGGTTCTCTGGAGATGACACTAGAAAATATCTGAAGGCTCTTTCAGACAAAGTACCTCAGGTCGCTTTAGAAGACTTGGTACATGCCGTTCCCGTGGTACACATGAAGCGGGTTTGGATATCTTCAGACTGCATTTACGTTTGCATCGACTGACACGACAATGCTGACCCTTGGAAACAACTGGCCTTGGGGCGTAAAAATTTACACATTGGCAGTCTTCATCGAGTACTCGGTATCCAGCAGATCGATCCATGACTGATGGTATGTTTCGCATTCCGCATTTCCCATCAAACCGCTGCAGTATGATGAAAAATCATAAAGATTTTACAGACCTGTTCTAAGAACCGTATCGTTCTATGCTGAGTTCTTGGTTAAATCTGATCATTGCAATGCGATACCAAACACGTTTTCTTCCCCCTCAAAGCAAATACTAACATCCGAATAGATAATACGACGACCTGGCACGTTAATTAGCAATGGCAATGGTATGTCCCAACTGTTCCCTTCTCCTTTGCCATTGCAACGTGATGAAAAATCATAAAGATTTTACAGACCTGTTCTGAGGACCGAATCGTTCTATGCTGAATTCTTGGTTACTTCTGATTCCTGCAAAAGATATCAAAGTTCAAAATTCCGCGTTGATGAAGTTATGCTGATTACTATTTGATCAGATTACACGAATCCGCCACGTGCTTAGCAAATCGAGTACAGATGAGGTTGCTCCGGATGTTTGCATTTAAATTTCACGCTTTTAAAATGGCTGGCACGTCGTTAAGGGCATATACAGGATGATTCAAAGGTCACTTTGGGTCCAGATTATGCGAGTGGTCGTTTGATGCCGCTCTGCGTATTTGAGAGAAAATTCTTTTCGATACTTTGAATCAGAAGAATCTTCGGACGAGCGGCATGTAAGGATACAATGATACCCTGAAGGAATAAGAAAATTCAAGCAGAACAATTTTTGCTTCACGGGTTTCAAAGATCAACATCCAGACAGCAGGCAGCATATAGTGAGATATTTTGCCTCAATCCTGAATGAGTAAGTATGAAACTCGTCACTCTTTAAATTTCTGCTCTTCAAACCCGCGTCATAGTGTACTTCTGAATTCCAAGCGCTACGTTCTAGATTACTATGACTAGAATGAACTCATATGTCGTTCTCGACCATTACAGTCAGCCATATATAGCCTTTGTTGCTTTGGCCCCCTCCCCGGCACCTCTGTCTTTCTCATTCGTTCGGTTTCAAGACTCAATGTGTCGTGTATCCCGAGCGCGTACCCGGTAAGTGGGCCGGGCGCAAATTGCACTGTCTCTTCCATCCGACGCAGTTGGTCGGTATGAGCGGTCCCAGATGTCAGAATCTCGGCCATGTGAAAAGCCCGTGTGGACGTGGGGGTTTGAAGAGTCCAAAAACCCGGGGCCCGGGGGGGTTACATATTGAGTGCAAGCAGACTATGTGCAGTACTGTTCCTGGAAAGTAATTATTCCCATCGAGCATGATTGCCTTCACAACGGCCTAAGGTGGTATTTCCCGTCATTCGGATGAGGTTTCGCGTAATGAGTCCTGCTTGGCAAAGGAGCATGAGCGAAGACCGGCGCAGAAGAATATGATATCGCTGACGGCGCGTACGTGGCCGAGACAGCGGGAGCGTACGTGATCGGCAGAGCAGAAGTTTTCAGAGACGGTAAGAATGGATTGGGTGCCGGATTTGACGACGGTTGAGGTGCCGCTGGATACATTGTGGGTTGCTGGTAGCTGGATCTCCGCTCGCTGCGGTGTGACCCAGCTTCGACCTCCCGTCTCGGAGGGGAGTTCCGGGGAGAAGACGCATGTTTCGATCCTCGTCTAAGTCGGTCGCTCGACTTCCTCGCATCTTCGAGCTGATCCTTCAGATCCTCGACTCGGTCGCACAGCTCCGACTTTTCTTTCTTCAGCAAGCGGTTCTCCTTGTTGCTGTCCGAGAGCAGGGCATTGAGCTTTACAGCGCCAGCCTCGAGCTGTTTGATCTTATCGTTGGCGGCATCGAGGGCCTCGTGCACAGCGCGCAAGTTATGTCTCTGGGTCTCTATCTGTCGGTAGTGGGAGGACTCGTTGGCTGCAGTTCCTAGGGAGGCTCGGTCACTGGCACTGCTGGAGCCAACGCCGGAGTCCCTGCTGCTTCGGTGGTGGTGGTGGTGGTGGTGGTGGGAGCCGCCCTTGGTGCCACGCTCGTAGTGGACCTTCTTCTGCTTAGGCGACGACATGGCGATAGGTGTTGGTGATGTGCGGCGAGGCTATGTATGCTAACCCACGCGTGATGAGCTGGCAAAGGATGAATGGATGATCGAGCTGGGTACAACGGGGCGTACTGGCGCTCAGGTTAGATAGGATTGGGGTCTTGATGATTGCTGCAAGTCTGATGTAGGTTGGAATTGAGGGCGGGTCGAAGGAGGGTCGAGATATATCAAGGGCGGAAGGACCTGCACGTTCAACTCTGGAGAGCGATGGATGGAATATCCGAGATGGAGAAGAAGTACCTTGGCCTTGAGTGCTGCCTATCTCAGCTACATATCCTATTTTTCTTCTTCTCCTCGGCTTGGAGCCTTGCCTTGCACTCTGGCAAAGGGATTTGCACACATGCCGACGCAGCTTTTCTTGCTCACCGAGTCGTAAAAGGCCATCCCGCGATCTATCGCCTCCGCCCAAGTATGGGAACGCGCCAGAAGAGAAGAGTCATCGGCCTCTCGCCAGGCAGTCCAGATCGACTCGCTTGCAAAGCCTTTGTCCTGCTATTGGCGAGGCTTAGGCAATGGGGGGCAGGCTGCCTGTTCTGCCTGTTCTGCCTGTTCTAAAATCGGCGTGACGGTGGAGCGGCGCAGCAGCAGCACAAACCCTCGAAATCTGCCTTGTCAGCTGCAGGTGACAGCGCCTCTCTGGCTTTCCCTACCTGCAGACCGATGCTATCTACTGGGGATATCGAGATCCCCTTCCCGTGGGCTTCAACTCTCGATATCAGGTCAGACAGATCGGGGCGTGGTCGGGGTGTAGGGCGCAGGTTGTTATACAGAGAAGCGCCCTACTATACCTGCCACTCGCCGAGGTTCTGTAGCGACATCACGAGGTTGATTACAATTCCTCGTCTATTGTTAACAAAAAAGGGCATCACTTCTTATTTTTCATGACGAAACACTTCACCAGTCAGTGCTTATGCTTTCGCCAGAATAGCCAGGATGATCAGAAACAGGCAGACACATTTGGCTATGCCGATCCTGAGAGACTAATTCGTTTGTGATGAGGCAGGCCTTTTGTTCTGTCGGGCCCTGCTTGGCATGCGGGCAATGCAACGATCTAGAGTCATCTCTTCTCATGTCTTCACCTTTCTACAGACTCTTGAAAGATTCGGTCAGCAAAACCACATTCGCAGAAGTCCAATGCGGAAATATCTTCCTTTGACTCGCAATGCGCTTACGAAGTGCCTGTAACACAAAGTCCTCGGAAAGGCTTAAGCAGTGCTGGGCATTCAGATTTTGGCTCCACGTCAGCACGGAGTATCGTTGCTGTGTTGCGAAAGTGCTGGTGATGGTGATGGTGCTGTGAGATGGCATGACTCTGCGGCCACCAGGAAACGTTTGACAGCGTTTAATCCTCGACTGTGAATACGTGTGTTCTCAGGTAGTTCTTGAGATACAGGATCGAAGAATTCTTCACGCTCAATCTCGTCTCCGCCAGTCTGAGCCGGTACTCTCGGTCGGTTATTCTCGATTTCAGTAACTCGACTTCCACAAGCTTCTCCTCGTATCGTGCTCGGTAATTCTCGCCGCCGACTCTGTCAGCAGGTGCGTCTTCTCCTCCAGCTTCTCGTTCTTGTGGTGTAGCCGTCCGCTGTGGTCCTCTTCGTCGGTAAGTAGGTCTTCGAGCCTGCTGACTTCTCTGGCCTGTGCATCCAATTGAGCTCGAGTCTTTCTACACCGAAAATGCTCGTTGACCACTCTCTGGTGCTCGGTCCGAAGATTCTGGAGATGCCATTGGTCTCTTTGAGCCATGTTGAGTCGGGTCTGCAGTTATAAGAATTCCGAATATAGGATTGTTTCTCTTGCTTCAGCTTCGTCGAGAAGTTTCTGGGCTGCTTTCGGTTCACAAGCTGGAGCACGATGGTGAGAACGTGATGGGCCCAGTACCAGCCGCTCCCCTCCCCAATTTTCCCTCTCGATAAATCCTCTTCTGGCAGACATGTTGCTCGGCATGTTGCCTATCTTGAATAGGGATTCTGGTTTATCTATGGCAGCCAGAAACCAGAGTATTGATTTGATAATTGGTATCTGCAGGTACGATATGCAGGAGTAGTGGTATTTGATAGGAAAGCAGGAAAACGTATCAATGAGGGGAAGGAGAAGAGCTTTTTATATGTACGGATGCCTAGGTCTTTTGGATAGCCCCATCCCATATAGTGTAGTTTTCTACGAGAATCCAGTGACCAAATCTCCACAAGGCCGAGTATTTCCATAGTTTTAAAGAAGAAGGAGAAGAAGAGCTCCAGCTGGCACCAAGCACAATGGTAGATATGACTGCGTTGAAGAAACGTGACCGTTGAAACCATCCCAACAAAGGTCTACGAGACAGTTTCTCTCTCCTGCAAACACAGACTTCCCATGTCGTGAACCTGTGACTGCATATGGTATCAGTGCTTATGCTGCTCAGCGCTCCAAGGAATTCTAGGCTTGACAGGAGGTTCCTCCCAGCTTTCGGACGAAAATAGGCGGGGTGCAATTTAGATGAACTTGGTTTGATCCACCCATTCAGGCACGAGAGCACGTAGACGAAAAACTGCTACAGAGGAATTCTACGGCAGTATTGGCTCGTGGTGCTAGATGAGTCGCTTGGAGGAGAGCAATACTCCTCAGCCTCACGTAGAGTCCAAAAGGCTGATGCACAGCCATCAGCTGAAGCTCCAAACCGCAATCGGACACCATCACTGCGAAGGGGTGGAGCAGGCTGGCTAGAATCAGATCTCATGTGATATTCTTGAATCTTTTCCGTTTGCCAGTGGCTACAATAGAGAAAGAATAAGGTGTGGCGCCTGTGTCATACTGCGAGCTCATGGGACTCGAAGAGATGGGTGGAAGTTGTGGTGACGTGACTCGTTAACACGAACTGGAAATTTCCAAGGCTGTGAGACTATGCTGGGAACGAGTCGAAAGAATTTTCGCGGTCCAGAGATTTATCTTTGTCTTGAGGTTTTCGACCTTTCGCCAAGCCGACGCCTACGAGGTGGGAGGAGCTGGAAGGGGATTCGTAGCTCTGAAGGCGTGAGGAATAAGATGAGGTGTAGGTAGATACCAGCATAAATAATCGCAGGACGCAGAGACTATAGCTCATACATCCACAGAATTACGCGAATATACCTCCAGTGGGGAAAGAATCTGGTGCACCACAACAAGACAAGACGTCGGGCAGGATATCTCCGCAGGAGTCGTGCAGCAACTCAATGCACAGAAACTGAAGACTTAGCCGAGCGGAGCAGTCCTGAGCAGCAGAAGCACCGACCGATACTGGGCTCTACTCTGTATCATGAGCTCCAGTTGCCCAGTGCTGAGGTGCCCCTGCCTCCCAAGCTATCCACAAATTTACTCCTCATGTTTGGGTATCCATGATATACCTCAAAGTGTACTGTTGCGCAATGGATGTCTCTGGAGGCAGACTAGTTGGATGACTATTTGTCGTGTTGAGCGAGGTGCTTCCTTGCCTTCAAGTATGTAGGTGTGATATTTGGCGGTGACAAGAACAACAGCATACACATGCTCGAAATTCCGAGCTTCCCACAGTACTCCGCGAGTGGCCGTGCAAGCATCCTGTCACGATTTCCCACGTATGCATACGACTGCGAGGAAATTCATCAGTATCGCGTTCCTGTTGTAGGGGTGACTAACGCGTCGTTGGCGCAGAAGTCGGTGGGTTGAAATCCGGAGTGGAGGTTTTTACCATGAGCTTCCAGTATCAGCAGATATCTCTACACATCTCGCAGGATAAGTTTCAATCAAAGTTGAGTCCGAGCTGACAGATGTGTATGCGGTCTTCCAGTTCGATGGGACAGACTTTCATCAAATCCATAAGAGGAAAAACATGTAACAGCTGACCACCAGCCGGTACGCGAAAGGTATTTTACAGACGTCTAAGGTGGCCAGCTGTACAGTTTAAATTGATGGTGTGATTGTAGGTTTCTTCCTTGCGGCCTTGAAGAATCAAAGTGCACAATGAAAAAGACTGCTCAGACACCTACCGACACCCACCCAAAATTCCTGGCCGAAGCGCAGGAAGAGAGGGTCAAGATCATCACCACTTCCTCTACAGTTACTGCTTACGCAGATACCGCCATCTTTTCAGATAGATCGAAAGTCAAAGGCTTCACTCTTGGGCACCGGAGGAGAGTTCATCGTCGCAGTTGGAGACTGAGGCTTTTTTGAGAAGCTCAGAAAGGGAAGTATACTCTGCGATATCATCAGTTAAGTGTTACAAGGTGCGACCCGAGAGATGGTGCGTGAGATTTGACTCGTAGCTCTGCTAAAGACGTACATAGAAATGATTCCATAGCTATTTAGAGAAGTCAGTAAAATGTCGTATAGATTGTTGAAGAAGAGGGGGGGGACGTACAGTATTGTCCACATGAAGGAAAAACGAAGTCTGGCGTGGGGGATCGACATTATATAGGGTGGAAAATTCTGATTCGCACTAAAAATTAGCGGCTCCCACCTGCAAACAGGGCAAACAAGGCAAACAAGGCAAACAGCCGAGTCTGAAAATGATAAGCTGGAAGTAACCGTGCTCCTCAAGAAATGTCTCAATCTGGGATGTTTCCTGATATTTGTTTCGTTAAGTTGCATTGTCGAGTTATTTGATATACATTTACTTTTTTACTTTGAATCAATCCCCTCCCCTCCACTGCTAAAATATATAGATTTATAACCCTTCTTCGTGTAGATATCTGTATTTACTTTATTTACGACGAAGTTCCTCCTTGCTCCATGGAACGTTGAACTGGAACTAGCTTGCAGTTAGTTATTTTCATGAACCTTCATCGCCGATCTCTATTAGCAGAAAAAGTTTGCATACATAAATTTTGATATCCCAGCCTGGAATGAGATAGACGCGTGTAGCGACAATCTCATGCGATTCACACAGTGTCTGGTGATCATATTGTCAGCAATTTGTCCCCTTCGCTGACAGCAGTGATGTGCGCAACACGAGATGGCTTGTCACTCATGTCTTGAAACACATATACATTGCAATGCCAGGGTTCGAGGCACAAGGCCAATTCTCCATCCCAAAGTCTTGCAATCATTGGTATGCCCATCGAACTGCTTTCATCTAGACACCCAGCATTTCCTCTTCCGCACTCTCTAAGTCAATATCAAGCTTCCAGCCCTCGGCCTAGCTTTATCAATCCTTTCAACTTGACAAAATGTTCGACATTGTGCTGTTTCGAATTTATTATTCACTTGCTGATTGATATCCGCAGCTGGGAAATTACGATAAGAGATGTCTCAGAGATCTCGTAGAACTTCGAGAGGGTCGCAAGTAAAAGAGATAATACAAAGCAGGATTGGTTGTATATGGTATTCAAGTTACCGTTCGCTCTTTCGTTAAAGGGCAGACTTTACAATACATATATTCTGACTAGTTGGATTTAATATTACTCAAAATATTCTATAGGTTTGGTTGCTAGTGTTATACTAGAAGTCAAAAATAACTAGACGTAGTAAATGAACAATCTTCTTTTGTATTTGAGGTATCGCCAAATTCAACTTGCGAACTAGCACGCCTTAAATTCTTTATATTCTTTGGGCTTCTTTTGGATTATAGTAAAGTTTTCCTGCTATGGCTTTTTGAATTTGAGTTCTCGTTCTCCTGGATGTGAATACCCATCACGTTTAAACATTACTTTCTACACGCAGTCTGGTGGTGAAGGGATGTAGGGCGCGGATACATCAACTCCGACTAATAGTTCGAATCGCTGCTGATTATTAATCTCTCGGATTCGATACATTAGTCCTAGCGTCACTCTGTTTGGCGCTTGCCTGATCGGGCCTAGCCAGAGAGCGATTGCTAAGGGTTTTCACCCTGAACCCTAGTTGTAATTACTGTAAGTATAAAATTAATTCACCATCCTTGCTCTCTGCAGAGAGCCACACCAACCCCTCTTTTGGTGATCTACGCAGGGAATCATTCTTGGATGGGTTGCTTCGCCTTTCTCAATTTTTCATGCCTCTCCCACAGTTGATCATCTTCCTCTACAGCCCGCAATAAGATGCCTGGTCCAGCTCATCAAGTTGGTTTGGCTGAACCAGCCAGCAAACCTGTCCCTGCTGCCGCCTCTGAAGAGCCCAAAGATGCGACTCATACACCGTCTCAGCGGTATCTGTCGACTAGAGGAGGAAGCTATGGAGTAAATATACCAATCGAATCATGGTAGAAGCTCGTAGGCTAACAAGTAGTAGCTTTCATTCGAGAAAGTTGTATTGAAGGGACTGGCCTCTGATGGTGGGCTTTTCATACCAGAAGAAATCCCCGCAGTACCCCGCGATTGGGAATCGAAATGGAAAGATCTATCTTTTTCTGACCTCGCATTTGAAATCCTCTCTCTATACATTTCTGTCTCCGAAATACCTCCTGCCGATCTTAGAGAAATCATAAATCGGAGCTACTCTACATTCCGCGCCCGTGAAACGACCCCGCTTGTTACATTGGACGAGACGAGCAACCTACATCTGCTAGAGCTATTTCACGGCCCAACATTTGCATTTAAGGATGTCGCTCTACAATTGCTCGGAAATCTCTTCGAATATTTCCTGGTCAGACGGAATCAGGGCAAGACTGGGAACGATAGACATCATTTGACGGTCGTGGGGGCCACAAGTGGTGATACTGGATCTGCTGCCATCTACGGTCTGCGTGGAAAGATGGATGTCTCAGTTTTCATTCTCTACCCCAAAGGAAGAGTTAGCCCTATACAAGAGGCGCAGATGACCACAGTACTGGACGCCAATGTTCACAATCTGGCTGTTGAGGGCACTTTTGATGACTGCCAGGTGAGTACACTCGAATCATCTGGTGGCAAGACTAACTAGTTCAGGATACTGTCAAGGCTCTTTTCGCAGACCCCCAAATCAACAAAGCTCTCAACCTTGGAGCCGTCAACTCAATAAACTGGGCACGAATCCTCGCTCAGACGACCTACTATTTCTACTCATACTTCACACTCACAAAGTCTCCGGCATACAAGGCGGGCCAGAAGGTGCGCTTTGTTGTACCTACAGGTAATTTTGGAGACATCCTTGCCGGATATTTTGCAAAGAGAATGGGCCTACCTGTTGAGAAGCTTGTGGTGGCCACAAACGAGAACGATATTCTGGATCGCTTCTGGAAAACTGGACACTACGAAAAGAAGGCTGTACATGGTGTTGCTGCAGAGGGTCGAATTGCTGCAGACGGAGCAAAAGCTCACGAGGATGGCGTAAGGGAGACACTCAGCCCTGCAATGGATATCTTGGTGTCCAGCAACTTTGAGCGACTGCTATGGTTCTTGGCCTATGAGTTTGCAGCCGGTGCAGGAATGGACGATGAGTGGAACAAGAAGCAAGCAGGCCAAGAAGTCGAGGCATGGCTGAAAGAACTAAAATGTAAAGGGGGGTTCGGTGTGCACGCAGAGATCCTGGCAGACGCAAAGAATGACTTTGATAGTGAGCGGGTTAGCGATGAGCAGACTCTCGAGACCATTAAGAAGTTTTACTCTCACGCAGGCAAAAATGGTGCATCAAATGGCGCTGCTGGAAAGAGTTACATCCTAGACCCACATTCTGCTATCGGAGTTGCTGCTTCTTTGCGATCTATTGATCGAGTCACTCCTGGAGAATACCATCACATCTCTCTTTCTACGGCACATCCAGCCAAGTTTGCAAATGCTGTCGATGTGGCGTTGAAGGGCGAGCCAGGCTTCAGTTTTGACGGTATCCTTCCTGAAGAATTTGTTGGTCTTGAGCAGAAGGAGAGACGAGTAAGAGTCGTTCCCCGGGGGGCGGGATGGGAAGGCATTAGAGCAATTATTGAGGAAGAGGTCGAGGCAGAGCTCAAGGGAACCAGATGATCTACATTTGGATGCGTAGAAAAAGCGGTTTCAAAGATTTGATCATATATCAGGGCATTTCATTTGCAACGACGGTGTAGATACGACAGTAGATCTCGGTGGTGGGTTTACCCACCCTCTGCTGACAACTTGACAGCATCAAAAAGACGCAATGCATCCAATGCATATATAGACACATGCTACCAAATTATATTGAAGCACTCGACAGTGACACTGTTGGCCGCTTACTTGTTCCACTGGTGTGCAGGCATTTCGGCTCTGTAGAGGAAAACTAAATAGTCTACTGAGAGAAAACCAAGTAGTTAATGAAAGCTACCAATCTCTCAACATTCTCTCTGTTAGAAAATTGAAAGTTGCATAAGAATCAGCAAGGTAGCTGGTCACTATCATATGCATGTTGCGTAGAAACTGGTTCGTAGAAGTTTCTTATATATTGTCTCAGTCTATCCTGTCGACGATTTCTTTACAGCACGGCTGGCAGCAAGTGCCGTGTCTTGTCATTTCTGTAGCAATACAAAGCAACAGCCCGTTTCTCTGGGGCATCTATCCCTTTCCAAATATCATTTAGTGTCATCCCACTCCGTCATGACTAAGAGAGTTCAGCGCCCCTCGCAATGCCAGTACGGTCTTCCTGCCAGTGCCGACTGCAAAACTGCAAACTTACTCAGAGCATCTACGACTCAGCACAAGAGCAGACTCCGAGCGTATTTTTCATAATAGATCAATAGAGCGCGTCGACCTTGCAGGTTATAGTGGCGAGCTCTTTACTCTGGATTTATGTCCTGCTCACACTATCGGCGAAGTATTTCCCACCATCTCTGCAGTTGATTCGGGCTTTGAAAATGCAAAATTTCCCTACCTTATTTTCACATAGGCAAAAGTGTAGATGGATGTGTAGGTGGAGTCTCAGGCCAGCTGTTCTAGACGTGTCTAAAGACGCTACCCTAAGAGTAAACATGGCAAGCATGGTACCTGGTAAGGTCTTGTTTCGAGACAGATAAAACTTTGAGAGGCTAGGAGTACATAACTGTGAAAGCTGGGTATCGAGATACGCGAGAGGTCAAGAGAAAATAAGTTTAGCATTCTTATCTTCACATATTTCTCTGCGGTCTAGTTTCTCTACCTGTCCTCCTCCAGAGGTAATGAATTATCAAATCTCTCCAGGACCCTCTTGCTGTTCCGTTGCTAACTGGAATTAGTCGAGGAAACTCTTCCCAATCCTCAAACCCGCTCATCGGTGCATCTCGCCTCCATTCGGGTTCGTAATTCATGGCAACATTACCCACCATTCATTGGCATCGAACCTCCTCTACTGCCCTCAATAATATCTCTGCTTTCCATTAGTCTCATGATACAGCCTCGAAATCTCCCCCACGATAAGTGCCGTGTCGCCCTCAGCAGTCGGCAGCCGATGCCCGACATCAAACTCTAGCTTCCTCGCCGTACTCCTCTGAAAGCTTCCCGCCCACAACTTCTCGCTCTCCTCCCGCCACTCATCTTGCAAGCCAATGACATGCACACTCGGGATACGGATCAAAGTCCCCTTCTCCTCTGCGCTCAGCAGACTAGTGATTGGAGGACTCGTGCCGTTCAGGAACACCCCGAATCTCAGGCTGCCTCCGCCTTTCGCCACTGCCGTTTTGGCAGCGGATATCTGCTGCTCTAGACAAACGCCAGCGGCGAGTTTGGCGCCCTGGGAAAACCCCAGGATCCCAACGATGTTCTTGTCGGAACGTGAGAGGGCGGACGCAATAAGATCCCTGGTCTCAGGCGGCATGTCTTCTGACCCTGGAACCGTCCAGCGATAAAATGGGCCGCAGCCGTCAAAGACGGGCACCACGCCCGGACCAGGGGGCGCTTCGAAGGGAGCGTCTAAGAAGATGAAGTCGAACGAGGAAGACAGCGAGCGTTGAAGACGGATAGTTTGGATGTTAAAGATGGTGCTATTCGAGAAATCATCATGCAAGTTCCCTAACTTCTCCTTGCTTCTTAGATTCATGACTTTCTGCGCGGAAATTCACGAACCTGTTTGTACCACTCCCATGAAGACAAAGGATCGCTGGCTTGTTGGGCCCATTTCTGCCAGGAGAGAGAGACATGGTTGATTCGCTTTTTGAAGAACCTGAGGTCCAAATGGGAGTGGGAGTGAACGTTGGGCCGGGGGCTTTGGTGGGCATGGTGGAGAAGAGAGGGGTGGTGAGGATTAGAACTGATATGTACAGGTAGCTTGGGCTCGGCTATTTTTGCGGGCCCGTGTAGCTGGCGAAGGAATTCAGGAGTGGCACAGGAAGAAGGTATTGGTTTCTACTGGGTTTTATTCCACGTCTGGAGGAGAAGAGAGGAAGAGTCGTGGAGGTGGAAGTTTCGTACAATGCTAGTGTCGATTCTTGCTCGGTGGGTTTCTATTCTCAACCGAATCGAGATATAAATAGCTTAAACCACATTTGTCTATTTTTCTCAAGCTATCCTAGTTTATCAATCAATTTCTCTGTACTGTAGTTGCAATTTTCCCGTGCCGTGCTTCAGCCCTCTTCCCCTTTCCTTCGCCACAAGTGTAAGATTCGGGCTAAAGAGATGTTTGCCCACATGTCACCCTCGCCAAAATCGTACCCACACGGTAAGGTATTCACATTTCGGAGCCTTTCGAAATACGCGAGTTCTCGGAGGTTATAATTTCCTTTTTTTTAGCGAGGCGAACGTCCCGAAGTATGTAAACATGGACGTTCTCACCATGCCAGAGACACATACGAAATGATGGTGGAGCGAGAATGTCTGTTATAGACTGCTGCAATCGACTATTCGCATCTCAGTTTTCCTGTTGTACGGATATCCTTGGCGAGACAGGCCTTTTTCCTGATTAATCAAAGGCCTGCTCGTAGGTATCTGTGATAACGGTTGATGGACTCAAACCCTGGCCACTCCTTGGCTACTTCATTTCGTGAAAAAAAAGTTATTACTTGATATCTGATGCTCCTTCAGTACTCAATTGCTATCGAGGATAATACCATAAGTCGTGGAAGCTCGACCCAGCCTGGACCAAGACCTGTGTCAACGCAGTTTATGGCAGCCCTAAAACATCTAACACCTACAACCTGAGAATTTGCAAAACAGTGAGGAAAATACGGCCACTTTATTCGACCGGCCCCCGTGCGTTGAGAGTGGCAGAATGGCTTTCGGCCCATTCAGTACCTCCAGCACCTGGGTAGTCGATGTCTAGAGTAGGCGGGATCTTATTTGAGATTTAAATTTACTGGAGCCGCCTTGTTCATTTTAGCTGAAGGGAAGCACAGTGTATACATGGCCTGCTGAAGTTATATGAAGTGTGTCCTTGCAGATACGGATAGTTTGTCTTTGTCCTTGCCTATTGAATTGTACGAGGGTTGGCATTCATATCTAGATCTCTGACCCCAAGATTGTAGTGGGAGAAAGATCCTAGGAAAATTCTTATCAAATGAAGTTTTATTTTTGTATATATATGCATATGTGGCGGTGAAAATTCTGGGGTTAATGTAACTGTCTGGCATAGAGCTAGTGAAGAGTACAACCTAGTGATACCTCGTTTGCCATTTCTCAGATGATCAATCGATTATCGGAGATGATTTAGAAAAAAGAATCAAATTCAGGTTTATCAGCTATTCCATGGTCTTGGATGCTATACATTAGTAGCAGCTGTGTGGCTCCTACACGTGCTGTTCTTGATGATTTCTGAGGCATAGCACAGGAAAACTTGCCCCAATCGTGGGTTCTTTCGTCATCATGGGTGACATTTCTATTATCACTTTACTGAATCTTAATGTTAATCATCATCACATCTGATGTTCTCTCGCGTGTACTCCAGGGGGGCCTCACAAGTGACGGAGTTGTGTGCGGCGCACTAATTTCGCCTACCCGCCGCGATGCTAGACTTTGTGATGACCCCAAACATGGGAAAAAATTACTAGTCGCCTCACACTCATGACTATCCTCGAGGGCCTAGAACTAGATAGTTGATTCTGTAGAATACACCCACGACCACTCTCATCTCTTGTGACTCTCTTCATCTTTCGATACTTTGCCCGACGAAACCGACCTTCATCATGCACTTCTCCAAGACAATCATTCTAGCAGTCATTACTTCTGGAGTGCTTTGCATACCTCTAGAAGGACTTACTCTCGAGCGCAGTATGGAGGCGAAGAAGAAAAAACCACATCCACCTATACCTCCACCCCCTGCGAATCCAGAAATCAGCGATTGGCGTGATAGGCCTTGGTCGCACTACGACATGAAGGCCACTGTCGCAGACAAGATCTATCCCGTGGATATAGCAAAAGGTAAGACATCCTAGTTTGATTCTAAGGTTGCGTTATGACGAAAATCTCGAAATGCTTTGAACCTCTCGGGAGAATGCTAATATCAACGCCGCGAAGTTGAGATCGACCACACGGACATTGTTACGCCATCGCTGCCGTCAGATATCAAGATCCCCAGACCTTTTCTTCCCACCAAGGATAAGAAAGTTAAGGATCTCTACTGGAAAAGTCTCGCCGCATATTTGAGCGAGAAGGGGAAGACGCAGGAGCAAAAGTCCAAGGAGCTGTCGCAGAAATGGGCGGACGTGAAAGACTTCAATGACAAGACGCTCTGCTATTACTCGACATCCAGTATCCACTTGCGATGTGCCAACAAACAGGACGAGATGGAACGACGATTCAACATAATCAAGTTTCGCAACAAGTACCACAGGATAACGAACAAGTTGATCGACGAGATGAGGGTAGAAGGGCTGGTGAACTTGGGAAGAGAGTTGATGGAGTACATGAAGAAGACTGGCCAGACCGTCGATGAGAACCAGTAGCAGAACCAGGTCCACTCAGGCCCAAGATCGACGACGTTGTTCGACAGCCCGTTAGCCGAAGGGGATGAAGTCCCTGTCGATAAGATGATATATCGGAGCAATGAGCCTGGCAGCTTGCATCGGCGAGAAGAAGGAGAAACTGTTACCGTAATTGTGTTTAGAGCGTGGAGTTGGTGTATGTATCTCGCAACTGAGGATGGTAGAACATACGAGTATGCTGCCCGATATGCCGCCATGACTCTCGGGGTGCAATAGATTTCCGCATGCGCCGTGTATCAACATCTACCGCATGTGACAGAGGTCGATGCTTGCTGCACGAGCGAACCTACAATATTGCTATCGCTATTCCCAGATCTACTTGTATATGCGGTACACTTCCAGAACACTTCTTGGCAAGCAAAAGTAGGAGTCTTTTGTACGCAGGGACTTCTAATTTCGTCTCACAACTCTAGTCATCCGCAACTACATGAGCTTCGTCTAGACATAATACATACACGATTTGCTCTCGATTTTGTCCTAATTTTAACTGTAGTTCCAACTCTGATCCTTCATCGCAACATACTTTTTGAAATTCATGGGAACGCAGCCGAAGAAAACAGACTGAAAGTTGATATTTTCATGGGATACCATAAAGCTATTAACGCATCTACCTTTTACAATTGCGAGTCTAATATTGGTCAAGTTGTATGCCGCGCAACATCAATTTTTATTGCTGAAATCGGGAATTATGGGGATATTGGTGTGAGCAGTAGGCACGCTCGAAAGCCATAGGTGACAAGATGTAGTTATATTAGAGTGATTTTGTATCAACACAGTAAGGTTGTGGGAGAGACTTCAAAGGCTCATCCGACAAGTTATATCTTGAGACGAACCTGAAGCCTGAAGTCATTCACAGTAAGGAACAGACAGGATAATGTGCACAGGATATTGCAAAGCGAGTCTGTCATTAATACTATGAGAAAACCTGCTTCAATATTACATCTAAACTGGAGTTATAATCGTCAACTACAGTCCCCCCTTCGTTTTCGAAGCCTCCACCTAAGCATACCACGAATCTCAGTGTGAACCTACAATAAAATTAGCCCCATGTCACATTCAGAATCCGTCAAAGGTAGACTTATCCCCAATAAGGAGGGGCTGCCTCATGCTGTATCACCAGACAAGAGACAGCCCAGGACTACCCACCACCAGGCCTGTCCAGAGGTAAAGATAGGCCATCAAAAGCAATAGCTACACCCAAGAATGTCCCAAGCCCACCACAGCACAACCGAAGAAGCATAAACCATGCCAAGGTGTCGAATAAACTAATTCGCGCTCCCCAAGACAGACAAGCACTAAGCTTTGACACCAACTCGAGATGGGTCCCGTCCTGGACGCTGAACGGCTTCTTCTCTTCCTGGATGGGGCGCACCAAGTCTGCAGTGCAGTATGAGCCAAGGCGGACACTCTCACCACAACATCTAGTCTTTCGCACCCCACACCACACACTGTCTGATCCTGCACCCGTGTCTCACCGTAATGATCGAACCGACATGTTGCTCGAGCTCTGGTCGATAACAGCAGTGGACCGGACATACAATAGACCAGAGCAAGGACAACCAGATACCCCAACTTAACGGACGGAGCTTCTCTCTGTGTGAATAGCAGGTCCCTCTGAGATTAGTTTTATGTTTCCTCTGCCTAGGGAGGCAGGGCAAAGACGGACAAAAAACATCAACAAAAGCCGCTGTCGTCTCGGCCGCCGCCATCTTTGAGTAAGATGGGTTGGGGAGGGAGATGTGTCTAGCATCGGTGATGATGGGAGACATTGTGTTGGCGCCCTCCATCACCACAGGACTGGGCCTGTGGGAGGAAGTTAATGCGGCTGATTTGGATCACACGAAAGTGACAAGGCCTAGGGCTGGTACCGCGGCGATGGTCTTGTGAGCTGACTGCGCGTTGGACGCGAGTTTCTGGTGGTTGAAGAGGGTGGATGCGATATCCTGGCTGCCGAAGCTGCAAGAAACGAGAGAGCACGGGACGTCTTCACTGGACAAACCGCGTGGACCCATCTCTGTAGACGCAGAGAAAATGGTCATCGAGCGAGAATGCATAAAATCAGGAGCAAGGCCAATATGTCAAACCTTCGCTGCACCAAAGTACATTGAAGGACCATCACGTACTTTGTGTTTCTGTATGGAGGCGTCGAAATCTCGCGGCAACTGCAAGCAGATGGTTCAGACAAGTGAGATCGACGCCAATCACAACCGCGAGGAAGTGGAAACACACGCAGAGGAGACGGTCTGTTTGTAGACTATCCATAGGGATATTGTGCTCGATCATGTATCCCACTGAGTCCCATCCACCTTGTCGTCGTCAGAGTTTGCAGAGAGCACGTTGATCGGCTCGAACAGCTTGATGAAGATCCCAAAGACTGCTTCTCAAGGAAGAGCCTGCACCCTCCAAACCGCATCTCCAGTTGAAACATCCGTATTCGCATCGACAATAACAATCCATAGCAATCAGAGTATAACGCCCAGCCGAAGACCCTGACGAGCTCCCCCGCATGGAGGTATTACCAGAATGGCTCATAGGAGAAATCTGTTTTCTGTCTCGCGACATCTGGACTATCTCTCCAAATTTTCGACACCCAAGCCTTGAACCAATCGCTCGCCTCTCGGCGTCGCAATCGTAACGTAGCCGGCGAGTACCTAATATTTTGGAAAAACAACTGTGACCGCAAAGCTAAGACCAACAAATACTTAGGGTTAAGTTCTGATCCAAGGTCTTCCTTCCGGAGAGCAGGATCAGAGGACTGTTGGGAGGGGAAATTGCTTGGTTTGCAGGTGCTCAAGGAGCGAGAGAAGCTTCGTCGTCAGGTGTGGTAATGAGGTATTTGGTTGCTCCAAGGCAGTGTATCGCGTGTTTGGTGCTGCAATTTGTTATCGAAGCTGCCGCTAGTCGCGGACAATAAAGGTAGGGACTCGGGAGAGAGAAGAGGCGATGGAGATGCAGAGCATTGCGGTCGACATTCGAGAGGGAGTGGTTGATGTGAGGAGATGCATCAAGCGGCCGTGGACGTGACAATATATAAGGCGCCAAGATATGCACGATCCGCGATATAACGTGACCTCCAGCCGTGTGGAAGTTTACGTGTCGATGATCATCGGCCTCCTAAGATCTGGCTCATGGTACATTCAGTTTGCCGTTCAAAGCATCGAGAAAATTTTCATAAAGGTGCGTAAGGGGCTGGCTTGCGCTTTACTGTAGCAGCAGGCTCTTAACACGACGTTTCAACACAATCGAGCTCCGGTCTCTTCGCACAAGGTGATCACCGTTTACGTTTCTTAAATAGTGCTATGGTGTTAGTCTCTATTCACGATACCAATGTCTCTGAATCCACAAATAATCTTTTCCCCTTCGCAAAATGACAGAAGACACGCAATATAAAAGTCCTCAACCGCCTTTGGTTGACAGAATTCTACGATGTGGAAAGTTAGCTTTCGATCCAGGAGAATCAGAGAGTATAAGAAGAGCGAATCTCCTAAAGTTCAATACTCTTCTTGATAGGTACTTCCAGGTTGAGCATCATGGGAACATATGTTAAAATTCTATAGCTCAAGCGCACTGACCCTGATACCTGTTCTGAATCTCCTCATACAACCTGGTCGAGTGCAGCCATGGTTCCGTGCGCCTTTGGCTTCAGCTCTTGCACGAATTCCCCTGCGTCCTCGTGGAGTCCAGAATACTATCGAATTCATATTTCAAGTCCATGCCAGCTCTCACAGCAGCAGCTCTTTTGCGAGTACGGGAAGAGGAGCGAGCATATCTCATGAATCGCTTAACTCTGTTTCTAGACTCCTCTCATCTCCGCCTGTGGGCATGCCAGCCGAGGAATGGTTCGCTGGTATTGCTCCACAGCTTTTTTCTCTACTTGACGGTGAAGGAGAGCTTGATATGGATAGAACTGCTGCATTTATTATTGGGTTTGGTATTCTTGGGAAGAAGCAGTTTGGAGCACCTGGTATGTGCACACCCACGTATCCACGGGATCTGGACTGACAGGAATAGGCACGCCAGGATGGAATGCTTTTGTTGAGCCTATTCTAGGCTCAGTTGATCCCGCCGCCGTCAAGAGCGAAGTTAACAAGCGCAAGCCATTGGGAGATTCGATAGATTATCTGGGAGGCCACAAAGTCCTTGTTACCTCCGCAGATGTCGCAAAGGGTATCCAAAGACTGTTTACACTACTGACTTCTCATCCCCACCCTTCTCTGTCGAAACGACTCTTGCGGCCAATTCTTCTACCTCTGTGGTCTCTATCTTTTTGGCCCAATGGTAACGAGCACAACGAGAAGAAGATACGCGAGCCGGCAAAGAAGCTTTTAAGGACTTTACTCCAAGTATCACCCGCCTCCGCTGATACACCAGTGGCGCCCAGCCCCCCTTCTACTTTGAGCCTTCTTTTAACGATATTGCGAAATATAATTTTCAAGGGGAGATCAGAACCAGGCCAGGTTAGGTGGGTATACGCCACTTCTGAAGACGGTGATATTCAGATAGAGGAATTGAAAACTACTGTTTCTGGAGACAATCAGTTGAACCTTGCAAGGATCGATACTGCCACTGAAGCTTTCATATCCTTGCTACGGAGCACGCCTGACCTAAAGAATGAAATCTCAAAGCTGTTCATGGACCTATGCAAAAGTTGGCTCGCAAACGGTGCTAAAACCAGCGAGCCTTCAATAATTACTCGCTCAGGACAGAGAGACGGTACGCAAGCAGATATCGAAATTCGCCTCATCGAAGCCAAGGTTATGCAGAAGATGATGAACTCGTTCTCCGAAAGTCTGGTTGAGGACTCACGACAAGCATTAGATCTCGTCAACGAAGTTCTATTAAACTTCTTGGCGACCCAAGATGGAGGCGAAGGCAGCGAAGATAGTGTTGCCGTTGTTCTCAGTATTCTGAACATCGTTCTCTCCTCCCCAAGTTTTAATCAAAGACTCGAGATGAAGTCAACATTGACTTCGATTGCAAGCTGCCTACGATCACTAAGCCTACAGCGTTTCGAGGTATCCTCAACTGCACAAAATCTACTTTTGCTATTGGAGTTTCGCGGTTCTCTTGATGATACGAAACCTGCCAGTATAAGCACCCCAACAGACCGACAAGTTGAAGACAGGAAGAGCTACAGCCTTGCCATGTCGTATTTGACAGCGACAGATTCTCCGCCGCCAGTCCGAGTTCACGGGTTGGAACTCTTTTCAGATTTGATTCGGACAGATAGCACAATTTTGAACATCCCAGCTCTCCTGGTACTTTTCTCTTCGCTACTCCAGGATAACGAAGAGTATGTATACTTGCGTGTAATCAAGTCCTTCATTCAGCTTTCTCGGAGACATCCCAAGTCTGTCATGAAAGACCTCATTGATCGGTACGTAGACCCCCAGGAAGGGAGTGAGCTGGATCAGCGCCTCAGACTTGGCGAAGCATTGCTCCAAGTCATTCAAAATAACCCCCTTGCCTTTACCGGTGAAACCTCTGCTTCCGTCTGCGAAGGCCTTCTCTTCATAGCAGGTCGTCGCGGCTACCGCCCCAAAACCGAGCAACATCAAGAAAATTTGAAGAGACTGAAGCGCAAAAAAAACATCGAAGCAGACGAAGCCTGGGGTGGCGAAGTCCCCCAGCTCGACGAAGTCCTCGGAGAATCTTACGAGCAAAGTGATATTATGTCTCAGATCGTCACCGGTTGGGAAAGTCAGCGCGGTCTGGAAGATGTTCGGATCCGCGCCTCGGCACTCTCCGTTCTCGGCTCAAGTATTGAGGTCAACATAGAAGGTATCGGCTCGCAATTGATATCCACAGCCGTGGACCTGAGCATTCACATCCTCACTCTCGAGCCGGAACCGGAGAAAGGCATCTTACGACGGGCAGCCATGCTGCTACTAATGCATTTCGTAAAAGCCTTGGACTCAGCAAGAGCAGAGGGCAAGAAACTGGGCTTTGGATTCGTCGGCGAAAGTCTTGATGATGTGCGCAGAATGGTGGAATATGTCGAAGGAAGCGACGGAGACAGGCTGGTGCGACAACATGCCCGGGATGTTATCGAAAGCCTCGAAGCCTGGCAAATCAATGCTTTGATCCCACCACAAAGAGAACAGCCCTCTGTCCAACAATTGGCAGGCTTGAGGATAACTCCGCTAGGATTCGTAGACTCAAATGGCCGCATCAAACCCAGGATCGAGGAGGTCGAATGAAGGAGCCGTAGCCACGCCAGCGGGCCAAGGAACGCGGCCGTATATCGACGGTCGAATGCAGCCTGCATCGATTGAGACCACTAATTGCGATCTGGAATTGAGACAAAGGAGTATACCCCCCACTCGGGAAAAAGACCTAGTCTGGGCTTAATGCCACGAGGCCTAGCCACAAAGAAGCACGATCAGATACTGACGAAAACCTGCGAATACCCGATCCCAGCAATCTCACGAGAGAAGTTGTGATAGAGAAATCTGTACTCATTTTGCGCTCCTGAGTAGGTAGTTACAAGTCCGGTGTTACTGCGCCGACGTCCAAACTCTCCTTCCAACAATCAGAACCCAAAATGCCCTCGAGATCAAGCCCAGGTCTCGGCGCGTACGACGAAAAGGCCGGCCTCTTCCAACGCATAATCGTTCGACCTTCAACTCCAAAACTAGCACTCGCAACACCCCCGTCGCCTCTGACATTCACGCAATCCTCACCCTCCTACGACCCCTTCTCCCTGGCTTCGAAAAAGCATCTGCCGCTCCTCTACACGCGGCAATCTTTACCCTCGAACCCGCCTGCCACTGCCCGACAGCAAGCGCACGCAACTTCCTATCCGCCGCGAAAGTCGTCTCTACCTGTGGGAGCCAAAGGTTCGTTTCCAGTGTCAGCGAGACCTTTCTGTAGGTTACGCTCGGGGTTGTGTAGACTGTTCGTGAGGAAAGGCGAGGACGAGAGCGAGAGGAGCGAGAATGACGCGGCGTCGTTGCATTTGGAGCTACCTGAGGGGGTTAGCAGGGACAAGAGCGAGATTGAGTATCTGAGGCGGATGGAGAGGGAGGCGTTGAGTGGGAGGGAAAATGGGAGTGTGGTTTGAGCGGTTTTTCTAGAAGAGGGGAGGAGGAAGGGTGCTGCTTGTAATTGAGCAGATGGGGCCTGGGAGGGTGGAGCACATACAGGATATGTGAATAATATGGGATTTGGGTTGGAGGGTTATGAGATGGTTTTGTGGGGGCATGACCATGAGGCTTGAGTGTAGAGATCAACAACATCGTCACGGTGTTTTGGGTGGTATGCAAAAGAAAAATTGGGCTGTCTTCTTGTGTATGCGATTAAGGATAAATAGCACCTCATCGTGATACGGGTATCTATCCCCAGGATCTGTCCTCTGCAGGCGTCTTCATCTCTCACCTAACCGGCCGTGACTCCTCTTCCTCACAGCTCTTGAAATCCCGCGCGACATTGCATGCCCGGCACATTTCTGCTCTGATAAGAAAGAAACCGCCTAGAGTATCCAAATGGACGACCACCACGTGACTTGGCAAGGATGCGGTTCGGCGTGGATGGATGTCGTTGTCGCTCGCTTAGAAAAAGGGGGCGTCCTGGTGAAAGATGCGTTGCAGATGAGCCCACCCACCCAGCATGAGAAGCTTTTGCCCGGAGACGATTTTGGACCTCGACGCTCCTCCACCCGACGGGGATTAGGCTCCGATCCTCACGCGCATGGGTGGCTGTTTGTTGAGCGATTGGTACGAGTACTGCATCTTCCCAGGTGGTCGTGTCGGACCGACTGGAAGAGCTTGTCTGTGCTTGACGTATCGACTTCAAAATGCCCGTTCTCACGTGTTGACAGCACGTTTATAATTGTGACGGGCCTGGATTTCGGGAGTACAGCCACATGTCCGATGTTGGAGTTTGTTGGGGGGGGGGGGGGTAGGGGATTTTTTTCTTTTTTTTAGAGTTTGAAATAATTTTCCCTGCAGCTCAGTCTTGCTTTCGTGCAGTATGGTCATTGCGCAGGTCCTCACCTCGAATTTGCTGCCTCTGCTGGGTCGTTTCCCCCACCCCCCACCTCCCCTGCGAAGCTGATCAGGACACTCGCTGCTGATGCTCGATGATTGCGTACTTCAGAGATTGATCGGCGGTGTCAGGGGAGACGGAGACATTCGGGAAGCGATGACTGAGTCTCGGGAGGTATCGCTCGGCGAGACTCTGGCTTTTTATGCTGGAGAAAGCGTCCGTCCGTCACCCACAGAGCCGCAAACAGGGCGCGTCCTGTTGTTGTTGTACACCAGAAACGCCACTTGCCACGCCGACACTATTTCCTTGGCACGAAGAATGATTGACTCGTGTGTCGGATTTCTCTCACTCTCGATGGGTCTCTGAACGGACAGTTCCACTTGCTCCGGGCTGGATTGTGCCAGATCCAAACGCGCTCTCTACTGTACTGTACTATTGAATGATTGCGTTGATACCCTTTACGGACCTCGTAGCGACCTCGGTCTTCGGAGCTGGGCCCGTTCCACGTGCGGCGTGTCCCGTCCAGTGCAGTGCAGTATCGCAATCGCAATCGCAATCGCAATCGCCGTTCGGTTGGCCAAGAGGAACGTGAAAAGCTTGGGTAGATACCCAGGTACATGTAGATGTCAAAGCACGTACAAAGTACCTTGGATTGGGACCGAACATACCTAGTATGGAAAGTAAAACATACTACATATATAGGATCATCCACCTTTTCTCGGAAACATATCCCTTACCTGAACCTGGGCACATACCTCACAAAGGAACATACCCTCCGTCGGTAGTTATGAACATACCACACCGAACAGGTAAGTAAGCCGACACTGGCCGGTCGGAATGGCACGACAGGATGATGATCACTCTGAGCGGGGGAAACCTCGAGATCAGGAGGCCGTGTGTTTGTGTCTTGGAGTTGGCACGGCGGAGCGAGGACTCGTGCACAGTTCGCTGTCATATACAGACAGTAACAATCAGTACCTGGTCAGGTGCATGCCTCAAATCTTGTTTGATCAGTGCTTGATAAGTCCTTGATGATATCGATCACGCCATCGTACATTCGTAGAGTACTAGCTACAGTAGGTGTAGGCCCCTCGTTTTAGAAATATGTATATGTATATATATATATATATATATATATGTACACACATATATACGTAAATAGTAGTACGGATATATATATATATATATATACACATGTGTATAGAAGTATGTATATATAGATCTAGATCCTGGTCAGATATCCTGGTCACATGTCCTGGTCCTGATCAGGTAGTGGATCGGGGGGGAGCCCTCACCCTGCGGGCCCCGTTGGGATTCCCGTCGTTCTGGAAGAGCCTTCGAAGACTGAGGATCGAGGCAACTTTGGCGAGTCGCGGCCATGTGACCGAGACCGTTTGACCGTGAATGGGAATGGGAATAGGAATGGGAATGGGAATGGGAATGTGCCCCCCCCCCCCCCCCAACTTCTTCTCGTTCTCCATTGTTTTGTTCTAACATGTATTGTGAGGGCTCTCCATATTTTAGGTGAGGTGAACTCCGACTATCCATTTGGCTGGGCAGAAATGCAATCAATACCGGTATGTGTACCATCCCCCCCTCCCCCCCCCCCCCCCCCCCCCCCATGTCTTGCCCAATTCCGAATTCCCAGGTATGAGTAAAGTTCCAGAGTGGGTATGATATTATCAAATACCTCCGGCAGAGGCACGAGCAGAGGCAGGATCTGATCTGTGCTTTCCATGCTGCTTGCGCATGCCGACGAGGGAAGTAGCCATCATTCAATCTCTCGGTCGGGCTTGCAACCCTTTGCCTTTATTGCTTTTCCTTTCTTTACCTCTTCGACTCTCTTTAACTTTGTAAACTCTACCGTCATCAACATTCCCCTCCGTCCTCCGTCCTCCGTCCTCCGTCCTCCCCCTTGACTCGTACCCCGTTATCTCTGTCTCTTATCTTCCAGTGTTTTCATATAGCCAGGCCCTCTCGCCCGCGGGCATCGGAAATATTGGTACTGGCACTGGCACTGGCACTGGCACTTCCCAGCCCTGACATCTTTTGGAACGTGAGAGAGTCGCCAAGATGCCCAGTTTCTTTGGCGGAGTTACTGGCAGGTACAGCGCGACTCTCTTCGAGATTCGGTATGTCCGTCTTCGTGCCCTGGCGAGCTCGTTGTTGATCGTCTGAAGTCTCGACAATGATATCATCGTGCTCCGTGGTGGGGAGAGCGAGGCTGCGAGCCAAATGCTCAAGGGCGTGGTGGTGCTATGCCTACCAACATCCTTGAAATTAGAAAACATACACCTGCGAATGACGGGTCAGCTGAAAGTCGGGTCAGTGTGCTCGTGTGCCGACACCCTCAGGCTGTTCACGAGCTGATTCTCCGGCACAGATGGAATGACCACAGACACACACCAGGCGGTGCCCCGAACAGAGTGGACAAGACGAGTGAGATCTTCTGCCACCGATGGGCGCCGTTTATCGGTGGTACGAGCGGGTCGAATTCTCGAGGCACCAATCTTCCCATGGGAAACTATGAATGGCCCTTCGAACTAGTCATCGCAGGAAACATGGCAGAGAGCTTGGAGGGTCTGCAGGAGAGCCACATCCAATACAAGCTCAAAGCTACCATTGCTCGAGGGAAATTAGCATACGACCTGCATGCTTACAAGGCTGTGCGGATCGTCCGAACTCTGGACCCCTCGGCGCTCGAACTGGCACACGCGATGACCGTGGAGAACGTCTGGGCGAACAAGATCGAGTATCAGATTATGATCCCGCAGAAAGCCGTTATTTTCGGAACGGCCATCGACGTGGAGATGAGGTTCACATCGCTCCTGAAAGGACTAGTGATTGGCAAGATCAATTGCCAACTCATTGAGGTGCATGAATTAACCATACCCGCGGCTCAGCACACAGAGAGGTCGTATAGATACGAGAAAGATATCAAAACCTGGGCGTACGAGTTGAAAGAGGAGGATTACACGGAGTTTCTAGACCCGGATGGCCAGGATGGTTGGATTCTCCGCGAGAAGATGCCCCTGCCGAAATCCCTCAAGTCGTGTGTACAGGATGTGGATGTACACGGCATCAAGATCCGGCACAAGGTCAAGTTCAATGTTACGTTGAACAACCCAGATGGGCACGTGTCAGAGGTACGTCCAGCTCAAAGCCAGTAAGTATTGGGGCTGACGTTTCTTAGCTCCGTGCAACGCTGCCCGTGACTATTTTCATCTCGCCCAACATGCCACTTAACGAGGATGGGCAACTTGTGGACCAAACTCCCCTGAGTACGCAATCGATGGACCCGGCTCAACACGCGCCGCCGCTGTATGGGCAACATGTGCTGGATCAGCTATACGCTGATATGAACAACACTGGCATCATGACCCCAGCACCGCAATCTGGGATGAACACGCCCTTCTACAGCTTGTCACGAGCTGGCTCCTCAGAAAACCTGGCTTCTCTCAGCGGCGTGGCTAGTCAGAACGGCGCGGTGCCACCAGCAGCGTTGTCCTCCCGGCTGCAAAACCTGGATCTCAACGCCACTTCACGCAACAGCAGCTCTAGGAGGTTGCTTGAATCTGGATACAATACACCCTCGGCGCAACGCGTTCGAGACAGTGAGCAGAGCCATTCCGAGTCGAACAGCAACCCTCTGAGCAGGCGAGCAAGCGAGGACGGCCACACGAGATCCACAGGGATAGCAAGTGGTCAGAGAACTCCCGACGAGCACCTCGACTATCCGGAGATGAGTGAACTGACCAAGGTTCCTTCATACCGGACTGCGGTGAGAGCATCGGCCAGAGGGATAAGCTACAGTGATGCGTTGCCCGACTACTCAACCGCTGTCTCGGCGCCTCCGAGTCCTGAGCGCGAACGGAGGAATCCATTGTCGAGCATGGGCTTCACACCCATCAATCCGCCTGGTCGTAGCTGATGGGGGTAAGTGACCATCGGCTAGCTGAGCAGCCTTTCCAGAATCGGGGCGGGCACCAAAAGTCACATTGACGCATCTGGGGTCCAATTCGGATGAAGACTTCTGGGAAATAGATATTGAGCGTGTTCGCGGTTGAATCAGAGCATAGGTTGGCGCATAGGATTTGGGGGTCTAGACTTGGGTAGCATGGTCAGGCGTTCTGACTGGATTTTTGCGGCCACAGGGCGGCGACTACAGGTGGAGAAGAGGGCCACGAGCGAGGGGGTAAACGGATTGACTTTAGGGACGGAAGCATCTTAGCACTCTGGGGATTCCCCTGGTCCCATTCTTGTTTATTCCACGGCCTTGTTGTAATGAAATCAGGTGCCTCGAGATTCTGCTTTCGAAGCGCTTTTTCTCTATCGCCGGGAGGACGTATCTCGACTGGTAGGTTTCACACCTCGCAACAAAAGTGTTGCCAGTGACCCAGAACAAGAACAAGCGATACCAGATTTGAGACAGAGCTGCCGAGGTTTGCATCTACCAGCTGAATACATACATACCTGCCAAAAGGATTCGAGTCGCATTCGCCTGTGGGTTTATGCTGAGTTGCAGACTGGCTGGCCCATCGCACCGCATGAACGAAGAATCTGTTGAATCGTGATGGCAAGCAAATCATGCAGCCACTTATCAAGAGTCACCTGACAGAGGGGCTTTTGTAAGGCCAGTGAGGCTCCGAACTCGCCATACCAGCTCGGACCTACCAGGCTCCCTAGCTGGTTGGTTGCCTTGGTATCGTTGGAGTCAGCCTACCGCTCGATGTCGTGCTTCCTCACTTTCGAAGGACTGCAGATAAAGCCCCTGATCTGTTCCATACATGCACAAGAGTCAGAATCGGGATTTCATTTAATGCATTCCGGTATTCTAAGAGGCCGTTCGATGTGACGCAACGGCCCTTTCTTACCATGGCTACACATCGCACTCCTCTCCTCTCCCACGATCGGCAATCCATTCACTCCTCGAGCTCCTCCTCCCTCAGTCGCAGAGATCAGAGACGCCGTCAAGATCTCACACGATACGCTGCCTTCGCTTCAGCCATTACATCCTGCCTCTGCGCGGGATCCATTACAGCCTACTCGCTCTACGGACATCTGTTCCAAGAACGACTGCGATACACCCAGCTACAGGTTAACATTGTAGTCATCGCCGCCGAGCTGGCTCTATATCTTCCCGTCCCCTTGTTTGGGTACCTCTGCGATCGGATAGGCCCTGCGCCGTTATCCTTCGCCTCTGCAATCCTCTTCGCCCTAGGCTACTTGCTCGCAGCCTTCACCTACCGCTCGGGGGCGAAGGATCCCTATGGATACACGGCAGAGCGTGGCTGGCCGATATGGGTAATGGTCACGGCCTTCGTTATCATTGGAGCTGCCACCACTCTCATGTACCTCAGCGCTGTCACCACATGCGCGAAGAATTTTGGCAAGGGCAAACATAAGGGTCTGGCTCTCGCGAGCCCCATTGCGGCTTTCGGCTTAAGTGGGATGTGGCAGAGTCAGGTTGGGAGCAGGATCTTGTACGAGAAGAGGCCGGATGGCTCGAGAGGTGATGTAGACGTGTTCAGGTTCTTCGTCTTCTTGGCAGTCACGCTGCTGGCGGTTGGGCTGCTGGGCACTTTCTTCTTGAAGATTGTGGACGAGGAGGATCTGATTGATGAAGCGGTGGAGGAACTGGAGAGGAGCGGGCTATTGGAGGAGAGTGGTTTCTTTCGGGGGGTGAGCAGGGCGTATGGGTCTTTGGAGAGTGCTTCTGACGAGACTGTGGACAATAGGAGGGCTGAGGATGTGAAGGCTCAGCAGGAGGAGGAGGCTCGCAAGAAGACGTGGTTGCTGAACGAGGAGACCCGCAGGTTTCTCAAGGACCATACTATGTGGTGGCTCACTGCGGGTTTCTTTTTCGTATCTGGCACGTACTTCTGAGGTCAACCGATTTTTCTCGAAGCTAACATAATCAGGCCCCGGTGAAGCGTTCATCACCAACCTCGGCACCATCATTGGGACCTTGTATCCTCGTTACCCGGAACCTTATCGGGTCCCAACTTCCGCAGCTACACACGTCTCAATCGTAGCAGTCACCTCGACGATAGCACGCATCCTCTTCGGAACCCTCACGGACCTACTAGCTCCATCTACGAATGTACACCACTATGCCTCAGTCAGCAACTCACTAGCCTCCCTCCCCCCTCGTCTATCCCGATTCTCAATCTCAAGAGTAACCTTCCTCCTGGTCTCCGCGATCTTTCTCTCGGTAGGCCAGGTCGTTCTTGCATCAGGTCTGATCCAAAACCATGCCGAGCGATTCTGGATCGCCTCCTCTCTCATTGGGTCTGGCTACGGTGCCCTGTTTTCACTGACGCCCCTTATTGTCAGCGTTATCTGGGGACTGGAAAACTTTGGGACGAATTGGGGCATTGTCGCCATGGTGCCAGCAGCTGGAGCTACGTTCTGGGGGGTCGTATACTCGCATGTATACGAGATGTCTGCGAAACCACGTTCCTCCACGCAAAAAGAAGAGGATGTGATGTGTTATGGCAAGCAGTGCTATGCGGCCACATTCTGGGCAATGGCTGTCAGTGTTTGGATAGGCTGTTCGCTGTGGATCTGGGCATGGAAGGGCCCCGGTGGTTGGAGCAAGAGAGGCATAGCGGTCTAGATAATGTACCATAGAAACTAACCTGAGAACACTCATGACTAGGCAATATGCCAAAATCAAGCGGCTCAGAATGGCCTTCTCCTACAGAACTAAGAGCAGGTCATCGAATAACGACAGTAAGCTTAGATGGGGGTTCCACTTATCAGTGCACTTATCAGTGGAGGCAATGGAATATATCTTTCGTGATTGCGGGTTACATAACTTTTACGTGAAGTACAAAAGTCTTTCCTCTTACGAATGAAACCACAGCCCGAATCAAAGTGTAGGAGGGTGATCGTTAATCAAGTCCATATCTACGTAATTACTTCTTCTCAAGTAGTTTCCCTTCCTCCGAGATCTGAGTAATCGCAATAGACAGTTGGAATATCGATGCCCCTCTCGCTAATTCTTGTTTGTCTTGGATTGTTCACACTGCCTCAGCCTTGTCTAACCCCCCTGGCGCTCGGGCTATTCGCGTCCTCATTGCCTCGGCGCCCTCTCCCTCTTGTTGACTGTTCAATCGCATCTCATCTCCCCTACTCCCTCCCCTCCCTATCTCCAGACTCAATTCCCGACAGAAATCTGCACTTCACTTTCCGTCCCAACGCGCAACATCTGCCCATCATGGCAAACCCTTATGAAGGTCAGCCTAACCCCCCCCCCCACCCCTCCTCCTCCCTGACCAGCGCCAGTCGAGCACAACATCAAACCCAGCCCTCGAGCCCGCACCCGCCGCCCGGATATGTCCTCCTTCTTCAACCAGCTCTCCCAGATCGAAGTGAGCAGGCCCCCCAACAACGCCCACGCCGTCCCCACGCCGGTCGAGGTCGCCGCCGCGGACCGCCTCGTGCAGGAGCAGTACCGAGCGCTGCTGGCCAGCGCGCCGCGCAGCAATGCGGAGAACGCCGCGCTGCTCGAGGGTCTGATCGCCGCGCTGGGCGAGGATATCGAGGATCCGCCGGCCAAGGTGGCGGGCGTCCCGCAGAGCTATCTGGATGAGTTGGACCGGGTGCCCAAGAAGAGCCTGCGGAAGACGGATACGTGCCCAATTTGCAACGAGTGCTTCCTGGATGATGCATACCCGCTCGTGGTGCAGCTGCCGTGCCACGCGACGCATAAGTTTGACTTGGAGTGTGTCGGGCCCTGGTTGAGGCTACAAGGGACTTGCCCGTTGGATAGGAAGGTGCTGTTGGAGAAGAAAGAGGTGCCGAAGATGGAGGTCGAGGAGGACGAGGAGTATGATGAGATGTTTGCTTGAGGCCAATAGGTGGGAGAGGAGTCGTCGCATGGCGCTGGAGCGGTTATCCCACCGAACTCTGGTCAAAACTACAAACACAATCTGCTTGCGAATCTGTGGGAGCTTCTATGACAAAGATCCGCGCCAGCGGCTTCCAGCAACTTATCGTCCATAAATGCCAATTCTGAAAGCTACTCGGGGGACTTTTGAGACGCATATGGAGAACCAAGTCCAGGTATCTCAGGCTCGGACTACCAAAACCTCGTGTTATCACGTACCAAGGAGGATAGCGGCAAAAAGCCAGATTACTTTGCAATTTGGATGCTGGAAATTATTCAGAACGATCTAGTTTGAGAATGGCTTTATGAGCCTAATTCTCTCATGGTCAAAGATAGATACAGCAAGCAGTAAATAAAACGCCCCGATTAAAGTCCACCAAAGCGAAAAAGTGAGTAATCTATTGGAAATTTTGTTAGAGAAAATGCAGCAAGTGTGCCCGCCTTTCATCTAACCTGGCTTCCCAGAAGCTTGGAATCGTATCCAGCGCCATTTATGCCTTTCCTTCTTGGCTTTTTGTGTACTGGTACGCACCATATGCAAGAGCACCACCGATGAGTATAATAGCGTAAAGACCAACGCCCATGCCTGCGGAGCCACCAGAAGATGCAGAGTAGCTGGATGGTTGTGAGACCTTAGGTGCTGGGTCACCAGGCTATGAGGAGAAATCTAATTAGCTGACCTGTGTCTGATCTCCGGAATAGGGCTAGAATCGCTACCTGGCGCTTCAAGTCTCCTACTAGCAGACCCGCGAGAATCTCTCGTGCCTCATCACTATGTCCAACATCCTCGAAAGCCTCGGTTGCGTCTTGTCCACCAACATCAACCAAAACCTCCTCTCCACCACTGCAGACAAGTTAGCTTTCTTTTCTTTGCTAGTCAAATTGATAGTGCAGTGTGAGGGGACAACAGAAGTGGGATCCTAGGCTGAGCGTAAGAGGCAATGCCATCTCGTTCACAGAACAGGAGTCGGCAGACCGCCCGAGTAAATAGGCGAATGCCTTGTGTCTCCCGTTGATGACGATCCCATCTTCTGTGCGGTAAGGTATCTTTCTCCCGAGGTCGGCCTTTTCCAGAATATTCTGCGACTGAGATGCAACTCACGGGTGCTCATCAACAAAGGCCGTTGTATCGTAGACTTTGTCATGGATTACCATGTACAGGTCCTTCTTCGACTGGTGCGCAGAAACCTCCGCGTAGGTGAACTCCTTCGACATTCTGGCTGTACTGCGAGTTGTTGGGCTGCGAGATTGTTTCGCTGGAGATGACGTGTTCAGATTGGGACGATATAGATCTTGATTGCAATCGATAGAGGAGGCGTGCTAAAGTTTCGAGATGGTGAGAGCTACGAGGGAGCGGCTGTGGAGAAATGGTGAGAAGGCCTGGACTGTGCTGTAGAACTGTTCTAATCGGGCTTGAGATGTTATCAGGGCCAATTTTCTACCGAGACGCTAAATCAAAACCAAGCTACAGGTCACGCCAAGGTTAGCAACAGCCGAAGTGTGATTGGCCAAACATTATGGTTTCAGGTCGAGTGAGGGTTCTGCGTCGACTTGATCTTCGATATGCCAGCCTGAGTACAAGAATAGGTAACCGACAAGCAAAGTGGCAGAGGAGAATATTCTGTGAATTAGCATGTCTCTTACAACGTTCTTCTGCTTCCAGGGAGTAAGAGTAAGGTCTTGATCTTCGTTGTATGTCACTCTACTGCAAGAGCAGCCAACTTGAATTGCCAGCGGCATGGATCTCGGGGAAGTCGGGAGGGGTAGTCGAAGGCGAGTATTTCGTACCTTAAACCCCCATTGATCAGCACCCCATAAACAAGGTGATACTCAGTACCGCCACTTCCCTGGTTGGTGGCCAAACAAACACACCACATGAAAGTATATCTAGCCCTGCAAACGCTGTCTGTTTGGCCTGTGACGAAGTCAACAAAGGAGATGGAGTAAGCCAAGTCTGCAAACCCTGGAATCGTCAAAAATATCAGGCGTCACAGATCCATTGTAGTCGCTTATTTATAGTTCGCAAATGATAATCATGGGGATGTTATCTCAACGACATAGTAAAAGCGCGACGATGCCAGCGCTCTACCGCAGTATCAACCAACTCGATATCCTAACAAGATTTCTCGAAGATCTTGCTAAGCGAGGGAGGAAAACACTCAGTCTCCAAACTTAGACACCAAGTTCATCCACCAAAAAAAAAAAGTAGGCCATAATCGTAGAGGGGAAACGACATTGATGAAGCACAGTTTCGGGTCCCCAGTCCTGCGATGTTGCAGCCCTGTTAAAAAGACTGAAGATAATTCAAGCGCAATTGCAACAGTCCTACGGTTGGGGCAGTATTCCACATTGAGTTAAAAAGTAGCTCTCTCCAATACGGAGGTACAACTGTGAAAGTATTGCCGCCCACTCCCACGGTTACCTCCCCTCCTTTTGTGTGGACCTTTTTTGCCTCGTAAATCAACTACAATAATTGAAAAAGAAAACTCGAAAACATGTTTGGCCGCTAGCGTAGGGCATATCCCAGGGACCATTTGGTTCTGGTTTTCCCCCAATGATTTTTATTCGGATTTGCAAGAATTACATGGTGTTGAAGTACAGATATTGAGGGACCTCTTCTCGACAGGGGAAAAGTATAACACCACTACACTTCGCATCTTTGTAGATTTTTTATCTGTGAAAGAAGAGGTTCTTATCCCTTGACCCTTACCCAGCCCGATCCTGTCAAACTTCCCCCCAGGACGTAGCGAAGTGATATGCCGTAGCCTTCCGTTACCCGTATCCCTTTGCTCTGCGTACTTCGTCGCATGCTGAAAACGAAATATACTTTAAACTACCCTTGGCAGTACGCTAATATGGTATTTGTTTGCCTGTGACGATGTATATTCGTTCGCTGAGAGATCGTCACGGGATTGCCTTTGCAAAGAGAATCGAGCTATCGTAGGTGTGCGCAGATCCGAAGATTCCGAAGAGTCAGAAATGCTAAGTCGACTTTACTTACTTGGCAAGTATTACTCCAAGAACAAGCTACTAGTGAGGTAGCTTATGAGAATGTAATTGAAGTCATTATCCTCAGGCTAGTTGAATCGCTTGAATACAATATTCTGTTACAAGCAGCTATTCTCCCTAGTAATAGGATACTTAATAGTAGGTTCTGTTTTTTTCTGCGGGGGAAAAACAGTACGAGTATTTCGCGTTCTTTGGCATTATGCGAATCTACAGAATACTCCCCAGGAAAGAGAGAGACTGCGGTAAGAAAAGATAGCCACAGACTAATGTAAAACGAGCTCTCATGTGGGTCGATGCCTTCCATTACCAAGCATAATTTGAATTTTGAGATACTTTATATACTCTGTATAGTCAAGGTTCACAGGTCTCTCCTGTGTGTATTCACATCTTGGCTAGCTCAGTGTTGAACTTGCTTTCAGGCTAATACCTGAGCAAGGTTATCTTTTCGTGCTTCCTCCGCCAATATCTTGACCTAGTCTGTAACCAGCAATCTTGTCCCACTCGATCTTCTGTCTAGTAATTGGCAATTGCCTTCTCAATCCCTTGAATGCCCCCTCGCTCAAGTTGTTGAAGCCTTTGTTGACCTCTTCTTGGTACTTCTTCTCTGCATTCGTGATTTCTCGGACGATCGTGGCGGCGGAGGATGACGAGACCGAGGCTGAAACAGGCTTGGTTGTGAGAAGACGGACATTCCCATCCTCGTAGTAGTGTACGTCAACTTTGATTGATCCAGAAAGGGAGGATGCGGATGGATCTAATATGTAGAGCGAACGCCATCGACCGTTCCTATAGTTTTTTAATGCCTGTGTCTCTAGTGCTAGGTCGAAAGACAAACCAGAAGTTATTTGGGCTGTACTTGTTTGCAACCACGAGGAGCGCAATCTTGGAATCGTCTTCGATAGGAAAAACCCCGTAAGAGGCATTTGGGTAGTGTTCCTTGACATGCGAGCTCAATGCTTTCGAGAGTGATTTGCTGCGAGCGTATCAGCACTTGAATATTTCTGCAGCTTGCAAGTCTTACATAAGATCAGACTGGCTGCTCTCTAGAACGTAACTCTGCACAGCGCTTGCTTTCTGCCACTAATCAGTACTCTCGAGCCGTATCCCCAGCTAGAAACGTGCCTGTGTGGTGTGGTCGAATGCGAAGCTGGATGAACTCTCTACGTCGTAATATCTTCCATCGCCAATAGAATTGTGTGAGCTGACTATAACCTTTCCACACACATCAGCGCGGTTCCGCAAGTATCCCACGTACTGAACCCACATGCTGACTGCTGCCAGGTAGCTTGACTGTCGCAAACTGTTCCTCGTTATATTTCTCGAACGCTGGGCCCAGCTGTGAAACGAGTGCAGGAGTATCAATTGTAAGAGCTTTAATATCTATCGGAAACTTTTGTTTAGCTTCGGGTGGGCTGCGCGAGAGGTGGTCAGTCTACCTGCTACGACATCTGCCAGCTTGCGTGAAGTCAGTCTCGATGGCCTGCAACAATGCGACGGCAAGACATACCTCCCCGGGGGGCGCCCCCTCAACAAAAGCGGAAACAGTAGCTAAAGGAGAAGACATCGCACAATTATTCGGAAGAGTAAGGATTCCGCGACCGCCGCGGGAGACTCGTTCGGACTGAATTGCTGTCGATTTCTGTGGTCGACGACGGCTCTAGTCGGCCGACCCCTCGTTACTGTGGCTGATAAGTGTGGCTGCAGCCCCTCTTAAGTCAAGATCCCGGTTTACTTGTTTACTCGCTAGAGGGTTGACAATGACAGGTTAATAATTGCGAATTTTCGATCTAATCTTCGAATACTGTAGCTCCATGCCTCTTACAACGCTCACACCATCCTGAAAGTGAAATTTTCAAGTCCATCCCGTCTCAACCATCCCTCGATCAGTAGTGCAAGAATCGTGAGAGCCTGTTAGCACAACCGTGCAATCTAAGAGTATCAGGGACGTAGGCATTGCTTCCTCTCAAAATTCTACCGCCCGTTTTATGGTGTCATAGACCCCTAGACAAAGTTAGCACCCATATTACATTCGAAGCAAGCCATGTACCTACTGGCCACGTCTGGGATGTTGAAACGTTCAAATATCAGAGCCATGTGTACACTCCATCCTGCAACTCTCATAACAGGTGCCTCAAGCCTCAGAAATGTCTCTTTATCTTCTTGTATACTCGCAGCAACTTCAGCTCCAATGCCTGCATTGATCATGCTCTCATGCACAACTACACATCTACCTGTTTTCCTCACACTCTTCAATACACACTCTTTATCCCAGGGATACACAGTTCTCAAATCTATCAACTCGATACTGATGCCGAGGTCTGTCTCTGCCTTCTCAATTGCAGCACTGCAGGTGTAAAGAGGGTGTCCATACGACACAATAGTCAAGTCCGAGCCCTCTCTCAGGATCTCAGCTTTTGAAAGCGGCAAGTAGTATAATCCAGTCGGTACCTGCTCAACTGCTGCTCGGTACAAAGCTTTAGGTTCCATGAAGATACAAGGATCGTTACTTGCAATTGCCGAGAGGAGCAGACCTTTCGCTTGAATAGGGGATCTAGGCATGATGACCCGGAGACCGGGTATGTGTGTAAACAAGCTTTCCGGGGATTGAGAATGGTATCTTCAAATATTAGTTCGCTTCGAGAAAACAAAGACTCGGACTCACAGTGCTCCATGTCCAACGCCGCCGCAAGGCATTCTTACAGTGAGCCCTCCGGAACTTCTGCCCTCTTTTCCATCTCTGTACCGAAACTTTGCTGCTTCATTGACCAGTTGATCAAATGCTGGATATACGTAGTCCGCAAATTGGATCTCGGCGATTGCCTTCATCCCCTCGGCAGCGGCTCCAATCCCAAATCCAACAATTCCTTGTTCACTCAGAGGAGTGTTGAAGACTCGCTCGGATCCAAAGTTCTCTGCGAGACCCATAGAGCAGCGAAAGACCCCTCCGAAAGCTACATCTTCACCAAACAGAATTACAGACTCGTCGGCTGCGAGGGCAAGACTCAGAGCATCATTGATCGACTGAAACAGATTCATTCGTTTTGTTGTTCCATTTCGTGTGTCTGTAGGGATTTCGGGATTTTGAAGGGCGGATTGAGAGGTGTGTTCTAGGATACTCGTAGTGGAGAAGTCAGTGGGGATATTGAGACGGGCCGCGGGCAAAGTGGAGTGCCATCGATTGATCGGAGTTTGAAAGATGCTGTAGCTCGACCGACGTCGCGAAAGAGGTGCTCCTCTCGATATTGCTCTGTATAGTACTCGCATCGTGTCCTGGATGCCTCATCGCTAGGAATGAGGGGAATCTGGGGAAGTGCGGTACCTTTATTTAAACTTCGTGGAGCCGTGGATAGCCGCGTTTCGACTGTCGCGAGCGATATCGGGATATTGATTGTTGCTATGCCAACAACTAAAACAAATCTTCGATGAAGCGACGGCATACTGCAAAGTAGAGGTCCAGATATACTAATTTAAACACCCCTTGTGAAATAGTCACATCTGTGCTTTCAAGGGCTTAAAATTCTTCAGTCCTGCAGTCACTCAACCTATAAACCAATTGGTTTCATGATATGGCTCCTCACGAGTCATCACGAAAATCTCGAGAACGAAGTCACCACCACGACAAGAAACGAAGTGCGCGAAGGTCTAAATATGATTACTCGTCCTCCGGAACAAGTACACAAGTTTTGTCCACAAATTCCCTAGCAAAACTCGACCGTCTCAATCAACAACGACCTGTTAGAGAAGCCGCAGAGATAACCCCGACAAAACCTAGGAGGAAACGACACAGGGAGGTTGTCGAGGAGAAAGTAGTCAGAGAGAAGAGAAGAGAACACAGGAAGAGAAAGAAGAGAAGAGTGGTCAGCGGAGCTCTGCTAGAAGAAGGGAACAGCTCGAAGTTGAAGGGGCTCAGAGGCGGCGCAAGATATGAAAAGGACGAAGATGAGGATGTAGGTAGAGGTGGAGGAAAGAAGAAGAAGAAATGTACATTCTCCTTGCGACTGGGTCTCGGTATATGAGCTGATAAGTAACAGGGATATGGATAAGCATTGCCTTGATTATCGTCACAATTATAATCGTAGTGGCGGTGGTGGTCACTCAGAATAATAATTCGAAATCCAGTGCATCGAGCTCAAGCTCGACTGCATCCCAAGATGACAGCAGCAAACCCTCAAATTCGAATCTTGACGGTATATCAGAATCGGATATTCCGGCAGCAGCGAAAGGAACGGATCTTGACCCTTTTTCGTGGTACGATACAACGGACTTCAATGTCACATATACGGATGTCACAGTAGGAGGGCTCCCAATTATGGGACTGAACTCGGAATGGGACGATTCTAAAAGTGCGTCCTCGAATACACCTCCAATTTCCACAGCGTGGGGTTCCTATGCCGATACGCCTGCACGAGGGGTAAATCTGGGGGGATGGCTGTCCTTGGAACCTTTCATCACACCATCCCTGTTCAATTATCCAGGTGTCGTCGACGAGTGGACTTTGACGAAACATTTGGGAACGGGTGCGAAGGATGCTTTAGAAAAGCACTATGCAACATTTGTGACGGAACAGACATTCAAAGAAATCGCAGCTGCAGGATTGGATCACGTCAGAATACCCTTTTCCTACTGGGCAGTAGCGACCTATGATGGAGATCCATATGTATATCGGGTATCCTGGCGATATCTTCTCAGGGGTATTGAATGGGCTCGTAAGCATGGCCTCCGAATCAATCTTGACCTCCATGGAGTACCGGGAAGTCAAAATGGTTGGAACCACAGCGGTCGACTAGGCGAAATTGGCTGGTTGAATGGTACAGACGGTGCATTGAACTCCAACCGCTCGCTCATAGTACACGACCAGCTCTCTCAATTCTTTGCCCAGGATCGGTACAAAAACATTCTTGCTTTCTACGGCTTGGCAAACGAGCCCAAGATGACGGCACTGGCCGCTTCAGACGTTTTAGCTTGGACCGGTGAAGCATTTAATCTCGTGCGAAAGAACGGTATCACTGCTTACGTGGTGTTTGGAGACGGCTTCATGGGCCTTGACAAATGGCAAGGCCAACTTACGGGCTACGATGGCCTTGTATTGGATGTCCACCAGTACGTGATTTTTAACAAAAACCAGATCGACTTCAAGCATACGAAGAAAATCGATTACGCATGTTCGGACTGGAGCTCTCAAGCAGAGCAGAGTATGAGTGTTTCTACCGGCTTCGGGCCGACCATTTTCGCAGAATGGTCGCAAGCAGATACAGACTGCGCGCCGAATCTCAACAACGTCGGCTGGGGAAATCGCTGGGAGGGAACGTACGATGCGCAAGACAACTCTTTGGACGTCCTCTCGCCCGACTGCCCTACGCAGAACTCCCTGTGCAGTTGCTCCAATGCAAATGCCGATCCAAGCACGTACAGCTCTTCGTACAAGCTATTCTTGCAAATGTTTGCCGAAGCGCAGATGCATAGCTTCGAGAAGGGATGGGGCTGGTTTTACTGGACCTGGGCTACGGAAGATGCTACACAATGGAGTTACCAACGAGGGCTTGCAGCGGGAATTCTGCCCAAAAAGGCGTATGCGCCAGAGTTCAATTGCTCGTCTACGATACCAAGTTTCTCTGATCTGCCAGAATATTATTGATATCATTCACAGGTGGTAGTGTACAGATAATCAAGGACATGTTCAAGGGCAAGAATTGTGGCACGGCATGTGGTAGAATATTGGCGCATGGGGAGGGAGTTTGGGCTTTGAAAGGGGAAGTAAATACCTTGGAGTTCTGGATATTGAAATTTGTACGACCTTAGCGAGCTGAATGGTATTGCTGTTTACTTATAGGATAAGTTAAGCGAATGCTGAACAAATGAAAATCAGGGAAGTAAAATCTATCTTGCTCGTACTATACATGGCGTTGTCTTGCAACTCTTTTGTGCGAGAATTTCCCGCTTACTCATTTCTACAGAAAGTGGAAAGGCATGTCGAACTCCATTGATAAGTTTTCATGTAAACAGTAATTCCGGTCAATGTGACGATATTTAGCATTCCTTCTCACTTTTAGCACCTCTGCTGATATGTTCGCCCTGCAATCACCCTCCTTCCTCCTCAAACAAATATCTCCAGACGAATATCACACAATATCCCTGATTATCGATGTAAACTATGGTGGCCGTTCGGAAGATTCAGAATTGAGTAAGCAGACAATGGGCATGACACGTACTGCGTATGAAAATTCCTTATTAAGTCGCTGTAGAATTTTCATGAGCAATATTCCTCGCATGCTCGTCGACGGCTCAGCAGACCATGTTCATAATCATCAGGCCCTTCGCCGAGACCATGGAACCTACTTGCTGCCAAAACCACGCCATCGTCCTCGGCGCTTACGAATCTAGCTGCCGCATCTGTAACGCTCCCAAGATTGGAGCGGGCATCTCATCAGTTCCACACCTCCATACCTCTCTGATCCGTACGTAAAGGTTCTGGCCCACCCGTCATGCAGTATGTCCGGCTGTGCCACGAAAAGATTCTACAGAACGTCCATCTCCTCATGGGTACACGCCGCGCTGGTGTGGACGGGGCCGATACCGTACGGCCTCCACGCCACATCAAAAGTTAGATCATGCCCTACAGAGGGTGCAGAACAAGCTAAAACACGCAAAATGTGCTTATTGCGAGATTGCATTGAACGTGTGTATTGAACCTTGATTTTAAATTCCTCATCGTCTTCGGAGTTGACATACTAGCAGCATAAGTCCCACATCATGCAATACTACAGAATGTAAGGATACTCGTCACGAAGTGTGGCAAGGAGCACCCAAAGATGGATTGGCCGCTTCAAAAAGAGGCATGTAGATAGGCGACACCTGGATACAAGGTTTGGAGGGAGGGACTTCCTCAAAGCCAGTGAGAGGTCTAAAGAAACAGCATATCGTTTTGGCCAGGATGATCTCAGCCTCGACCGGACAAAAGGATATTGATGATGATGATACGTTGGTATGTCACGAAAGGTTATTTCGTCGTCAAAGTCTCTGGGATTCAAATACCTTCATGTCATTCTGTTTTTTCTACGTTGCCCACTGACAGTAGCACAAGTATCGTGATGTTGATCATGATACTACCTGATACAACCTGATACACGCAAGAATCGCTTAGGTCACCCTCAGGGTAGAATACCTCGGAGTCAATCTCTCACATAAGCACGAAACTCCCCCCGTTCTCAATTTCAATCAGAATGGGTGGCTCAGCAACCTTGTCAGCCCCGAGTTTTGCTGTTCGTTGGTCGACACCCCACTGCAAGGAACGTGGCACATCCTTCACCGACCAGCCAATCACTCCTTTGTACTTCAAGCTCACAAAGTCGCCACTCCGCACATAATACCGCGTTCCTGCGGCCTGTGCAATGGCGAGTCCGTCTTCGACACCCAGCACTTGTTTCATGCCGAACGCATAGCTGTCTTTAAGGGGCGCGACCAATGCCAGCATCTTAACTGTAGTTCCGAGTGCGTTGATCGACGACTCCTGGGCGTAGATTCCATGCGGCGCCATTAAGATCATCTCCTCTGTTCCTGAGTTTGCCGAGGTGATGAGGACGAGCCCGAAGTTATTCGAGTGCGTGACCGTCGGCGGGAAGGCCGTCAACCACGCTGGCAATGGTGCGCCTGGGTGTCCTTCTTTCCAGGAGGACTTGCTTGGATCGAACGAGCACATCGTCACCACTGTATCGAAATGCCCCCATGAGGCAATAGTCCTCGCCGGCGCAGCTACTGCAAATACAGGTGTCGAGGCCGAGAACTGTAGCAAGCTCCCTTGGTGACAATGCTCGGCCATAGCGGTGACAAAGATTGCGTCGACTACGGGGCCATCTTCTGTTGAAGCAAGAGAATTCCCGGCTGCAAGCTCAATTTCCGCGATGGTATCATCAACCGCTAAGCGGCTTGTGTGCCATGGATCTCGTCCAGTTTCCATCTCGAGCACCAAGGAGCTGATGAAGATCGATGCTTGGCCGAACCATGGATCGATTAGTACATGATAGTACTTTCTATTTGGTATATTCTGGCCAGATTCAGGGCGTGGAAATGAAACAAGCCAGGAAACATCGCCGTTGATGTACGTAAGGACAGGTCTGGATAGAGCTCCCGGGTCAGTGAGCTGATCTTTAATCAGCTGTGTTCTGTTTAATCTTCCTGCCATGGTGTTTGAGTATTTGGAAACAGGAAATGTAGATATGCGCAGAGTAAAGAGAAAGAAATGCTTTGAGAGGGAATCAGCTGTGGGGTTGCATCGTGTAGTCGAGAACTACCGCTTACAGTACCAGGGAGCCAATCACTAATTATCTCGGACTTGCTGGCTCTGATGTTACGTGGCGCGATCGAATGTCCATCCCGTCTAAGCTACCAACGAGCTTCATAACCACGAAGGAATACCTGCTGTCATCTTTACAATCTATATCAACCTAGCGCTCATTCCAGTTTAGCAATTGCTGGCTGGTGACAAATATTCATTGGAAAGATTCTCGCTCCAAAAATGTCTGAGCCCTCTTTCTTAAAGAACAGCTGCCTCGCAAAGGGGAACACGGTGTATTGACTTTCTAGTCGATCCGGTGAGCGAGAACATCTCATCAGCCTCCGAGCCGAGCACTTGCGTTACAAAAGGGGTAGCGACGAATATTTGTTAAATTCTCACTGTTATCCCTGAAAATTGAATTTACCAGTGAGAGAGCACGCTATCAAGCTGTGTGCATAATTGGGCATCATCTTACGCTTTCTCATTCAACTCTCTACAACGAGGCGCGCTCGATCAGACATGATTTTAAGATTGAGCTCCCTTCAGTAAGGCCGGAATATCTGGAGCTGTGAAGAATGTGTCTATGGTCGGCCTTTCATCACTAACCACTTCTCTTTCTCCCTTTCCCTTGCTATTTAACTTTACAGCCCCTACGTTGCCTTGATTAATAGACTCAACTTCCTCGACCTCCCTTCTGGCCTTCACCCCCTCAGAGCTGATTCTTGTGGGATTTATGGCTTCGAGATCCGTATTGTTGTGCGGCACTCCGCTCTTATAAGCTCCTGAAGTGCGCACATCGTTTGCAGGGGGCACTCCAACGGCACTGGTGAGTGTGGTCATGCTGGCCGTAGTTTGGTAACCTTTTAGTGAGAACGGGAAGGCAATGCCGTCTACTTTGGGTCTCTTGAGGTCGTATTCCTCGTTTATTGGTTGCTTGGCGAGGATGGCTGGTGACGCACCGTTGCTACCGGAAAAGGATCCAAGAGGAGAAGACTTGGTCGTGGCAGATACTGGAGTGAGATCATCGCATGGAGCACCTGTTTTGTGATTTTGAATCGCGAGTAAACCAAAGTCTGGCGTATTCTCGTCCACGCCGTCAGACTTACCAGTCTGGTTTTGGTCAGCGACGGCCCTTCGGCGAGATCTGCTTCGACCGTATTTGAGCTTCTGGCCTCTATCCATTTCACTATCCTGAGATTTCTTCGTATCGTGGAGAGGTCGAGCTCCAACTCCGTTCCCTGCAGAAACAATGGTAGTATCTGGGGCGTTGTTGGCCTCCTTCTCCAATAGCATCGTCTTCTCATCGTGTTTGCTTCCCCATAGAGACCACAAACTCATTCCATAACTCCGAGACTTCTTCTCTTCCTTCATATCCTCACCGTTTTGGCGACCTGCCAGAGCGGAAGGAGGCGGAAACTCCCCGTTTCCGAAATCATAATAGCCTTTCGCAAATTCTTTCGCACGTTGCTTCTGAACCTTACGCTTGGCTGAAGCAAATTTGGTATCCCACTCCCTCTTTGCTGCCATCCATTTCTTGACTGGACCCTCTTTAATCACCCCAATCTCACTATTGGGCAGATTACAAGCCGGAAGCTCTGTTTCAGGTTCTAAACTGAAGATGTTACCATGGCGGTCAACACGCTGCCGGATCATATGGTGCTTGAACAATGGGAGCGGATCACCGGCCTTTCCAACTTGGCCAGATGCTTGTCGTGGATCAGACTCTGCGGCTTTTTTCTGCACGCGAATGAGTTGCAGTACTCCGATTCAAAATGAGAGACACATACCTGCTGAGTAGCCTCAGCTTCTTCGTCTGATTCAGACTGTGATATAACCGAAACATCATCGTCATCCAAGATCTCGATCTCGGTATTCTGTGCTCTAGCGAGAGTCCATGCCCCGAATTGAGCAATGGATCGATACATGTATTTGGCTGGGCGAGTGAAACTCAGAGTCGGAGCGACATGACAAAGATCATCCCAAACCTGAAGCTGCACATCCGTTGGTCTCCAACGATTGACTTGCTTCTCGTTGTGATCGAGGTCACTCTCGTCAAGGAAGGCATCTCCGGGAGCGTACTTAGTAGGGTTGGCGGCCTTATGAGCGAGGTAAATCTGCTCATCTCTAAGCATCTCCCCACCGCCCGTCAAGATTAAAAGCGGTGGAAGACCCCCCAAGGATGGCTGCAATACTGGCGAGACTAAAAGGTGCGATATGAGTTGATTCGATGCGTACATCTGGATCTGGTCCTTAATCTCTACTAGTTTGCCCTCGATCATGACTGAGAGACTGTGGCTTGCCCCTGGCACTGTGTCGGCAACCGGTGTGGTGCTCAGATTTCTTGCTGCATTATTATTGCGTGTCCCTGGTGGAGGATTATGTTCAACGGAAAAGCCTTGGACAGCATCTGCTTCGGTTGTTTGTAGATGTGCAACCTGATCTTTCTTCGCCAGGCTCTTAACAGTGCCTTTTTCGATGGCAAGAAGATCTTCTAAGTTCGGAGGTGGCCATAAAGGGGAAGGCTTTTGATGAAAACCATGAGGTGGTATGTAATCGAGAGGATTTTCACAAGCGACACTAGGGAAAGAATGCGTCAGATCAACCCACGGGGAGATCAAAATCGCTCCTGCGGGTAATGGGATGCCTCGGTCTCGCATGACCACCAGCATACTCAATACCATTCCTCCACCCGCAGAATCACCTGCCAAGATAATGGTAGTTGGATCCTGGACCGTGAGAAGGTACAGGTATGCAGCCAAGCAATCATGCAGACCACAGGGAAACGGGAATTGAGGCGCTAATCGATATCGTGCTGCGAATATCAGAAATTATGAAAGATTGAAAAGTCACAAAACTCACTATCATTTGTTAGTAAATGGAATTTAGACTCCCATCAATAACTTACCGAGCGAACACTCTGGCTTTCAGCTTCCTGGCATGCCTCTGCATCTGATACCGATGCTCATCCACGCTCCCAAAGAAATACGCTCCACCATGCACATAGAGCATGACTCTCTTCCCAGCGTCCTTGTTAACCTTCCTCTCATTATAATCGGATCTCATCTCAATCCACTCAGCCTTTGCTTCACTCCCCGGTCTCCGCCATTGCCACCAGATCTTCCCGCCAACCTTATGGATTCCATGGAGACCCAGCTGCTCCATTATGTATTCTGCAGCTTTGTTGGTATACTCATCTGAGATCTTTACTTCGTTGACCTTGACCCATCGGGGGTGGGGTACCCATTGGGACGTGAATCGTTGGACATCCTCGACTGTATGTTGTGAGGCGTAGAGAAGAAACTTCCGGATCAAGTGCAGGCCTTCATCGTAGGAGATGTGCGCGGTAGGCTTTTGGGCAAGGGGCTTGCGATTGAGGCACTGTGCTGAGGTCAGACAAAGTAGTCTGTATGCGAAGGGAAACTCACATGGCTCAGGAATGTCTGGATGACAGCAGGCGTAACAGCGCTCCCAACAGTCGCAGTATTAAAAACCATGATGTCCTTGGCTAAGTAGCGACAGACCGATAGGATGAAGAAGCATCAGTGACGTCTCAAGCAATTACTCGACGAGCTCCTAAATCGACCGATGTAATAGGATTCGAATTGAACTGAGATCCTGATCAACAAGAATAAATTACACATTAGGATTTGAAAAGAAGAAGCCGTCGCTACGACGACGTATTACAACAAGAGTGCACAAATGAACGGTTGCGGTCTTAGCCAACTACATAGGTATCTATTCAAATAACCCCTGCTCCGCAACGTCATTGATTAAGCGATCCCCAGATCGGCATGATTAAGCACCGACATCCACAGTCGATAAAAATTTAGATCTCACTCCAACCCCGCAGTATCGCCATGGTTTGAGTGATAAACTCAACTGGAGCTATGGACACGCCTAGGGATAGCAAATTGCCGAGCGAACGTAGGATTTTTCAATAATTCATAATCATGAGGAGGGACTGACGAGGCTTGACAGGTCAATGCCAGGCGCAATTCGAGCTTGGCATCACCCTCTCTCTCTACTCCTGGCCCTCACTTTCCCTCGCTGTAACCAACAACTGGGGCGGAGCCAACAGCAACGAGAAGCGCGAATGGTTTGCCGGTGCAACGATCGATGTTGTGAACGAGAATCCCGAGGAGGACGGCGAGTGGATCGAGACGTTTCTCTTACAGGTTATGCTGGATGAGTTTGAGGTCCATGTGGATGATGAAAGCGGGTACGAGGTCGCGGAGCAGATTGTACGGCTGAGGAAGGATTGCAGAAATGGCAATTTTCAGGAGGTCGAGGAGATGAGGAGGAGGTGGGAGAGTAAGAGCGGCAATCAGGACGTGGAAAAGTTGTTCAAGAGAACTGAGACGACCGAGGGGGATGATGATGAGTCAGACGGCTCGTTGGATGGCGAGGATGAGGATATTGATATGGATGAGGCGCCGCCATTGGTACGAGTTCGGGAGCCAGCTATGGCGGAAGTGGATGACGATGGATTCACGAAAGTAACCAAAAAAAAGCGCTGAGCGTACATGGGGGTCTGACGTTGCTGATTGCATTAACATGGCGTTCGCGGGGGGGGGGGGGGATATCAACTCTGCATTCAAATCTATCTGTCGACGGGTAGGGGCAAATTCTTTTCTCATGCAAAGCATACAAGTCCTTAGACCAACGATAACACCAAAAGTAAAAATCCCTCAAACCGGGTCCCTAAACGCCTACGAACAAAAAGCTTCGAGTCCGCTTCCAAAATTACTCCCAATCCTCTTCTTCGCTATCGTCACCCTTGCGTGATTCTTTAGGACTTCCGGGGGCGCGGCTTGGGGCACCGGAAGCAGCATTAACGCAATCATAAGATCCGTCACTATTCTCGTCATGGGACTTTCGTGACTCCTCTGGCTTCAGAAGTGCGGGTTCTGGTTGATTTGCTGGGTGGAGAGTGATTGACGATTCGTTTGAAGCAGGACGGATTGGCTCGGCGTTTGCCTTAGTGGCTTTGGAAGCACTCTCATCCTCAGAGTCCTCATCCCAACCGACTTCTTCCTCTGCAGAAGCTGCGGCGCCTAACTACAGTCAGAGATATGTTTTAGAGATGGGACCTGGTGTGATACCTTTGAGTAGATCTCGTCTGCGTGCCTCGGCCGTCTCAATACTATGTCTGAGGAAGTAGTAACGGGTCCAGAAAGTACCGTATGATACAGTGTCAGGAACCAACTTCTCCATAGACGCCCTTAGCTCGCTAAAGCTGTCCAAGTCCTTGCTTATATCATCGGTCTTCTTTTCAACATCAAAGGCCTTCTTCCAAGGCTCATATTCCTCACTAACCGGATCCTTGGTAAAGCTTTCATGGGATGAATGTATGACATGGAGTTGAGCATCAAATCGCGTGGTGTGAATAACTCGCTTTCCTGAGGCATCTTTGCTCTCGAATAAGACTGTGCTACTTTGAGAAGAAGCGCCGTCCGCCGGAGGCGCGATAGTTACTGCCTCGCGCAGGAAGTTCCGGAGGTTGGTACCAAATTTCAATAGAGCCTCATCTGCAGCATCCTCTGCCTTCTCAATATCCTTCAGTCGTTTGGCGGCTTCTGATCGTAGTCTAGCCAGCACACCCTCGGATTCCTTCAGCGCCTCCTCTGAAGATAACTCTTTTTCTCCATTAGCATCGCTAATCTTGCCCTCGGTGTGTTCGTTGGCCGCAGGTAGCTGGGCCGTAGTGAGGGCTTGAGTTCGACTGACAATCGATGATCTCAGGTCACTAAATCCTTTTGTCGCTTCTTCCCCGACTTCCGTGAGTTCTTTCTGGGCTTCTTTGTACACAGTCTCACCCTATGGGGTCATGAGCTTGAGCGTTCTAGCAGTGCTTAAGAATTTTATCACCTGCTTGACTACATTTCCAAAGAAGCCCCCAAGTTTTGCGCCCCAAGGGCTCGAGGATATGGCTTTGTATGCCTCTTGGAAGTCGGAATTGAGGGTAGTCGTTTCGGCTTGGTTCGGCTTCTGCTCGGCCCTCTGCTCTGGGGCGAGGGCCTCCTCTTGTATATGATCGTAAGCAAGATCCATGGCTTAGCGTAGAGGTACAGGCGCAGGATCAAGAATACTGATCTGCCAGCATTAGAGGAGAAGAGGTGATGGAGAGTTGGGCCGAATGGATGCGTGCTAGTCTGATACGTGCTAGTCTAATGCGTGTTTATTCCATCTTGGCGACCGGACAGGGTTCCCAGGTTCTACCGGAACGCAAGGAAAAGAAGCAACTCCCTAACGAATGCGAAAACAGTAAAACACTCTTCACCACAACTATGCAATGCCTTCTAAAACAATTAAATGGATTGCCATGTAAAGTGATGTGGTAAGTGTATGGTAAATATTCCAACTGCAGTGTTTTTCATTTGATTGTTACCCGCTGATTTTTGTTCTGCTACAGGAACGTCTTTCTTTTCACGACCTTTGATTCTTTCAAGTTAATTCGCAAGACAGGTGGAGCAGACGCGGCGTGGTTGACTTTATGTGCCATATGAGTTTCGATTCCACATCATGGTCTGGAGGTTTACCTTTACCATAGCACCCCCCACTCCGTGTACCGTGCCGCATCGTATATGTATAGGTGTAAGGTGGGTAGCTAGCTCCCTTGCCGAGGTATATACTATGTATAGAAAATGTTGGTCTCTTGCAATCGGGTCCGATGCTGATCATGCCTTCGTATGCTTTGCCATACTTGTAAGAGTATACAGTATGCCGAAAGTCGAATTCCTGGCATGAACCGACAGCTCATAGGTGTGTGGCCGCAGAACTTCACCCTAGGATCCTCGTTGGCAGCCGACAGATTTCCGAAGGTTCGCAAGGTACTCTGTAAATAAAGCACATGTTTGTATCGATGTTCTGTTCTGCGGCCTACTGCTTCGACCCGCCTAGGATCGGCGTGCACCTCAGCTTATAAATGCCCCAAAATGTGAGCCTCCGCTATGCGCCCCACGAGTCAAATAGGTCCGTACCTAAAGTAGAGGGCCACAACGAGCAGTCCGTCTTACAAGTATCTAATGACCGATCAAGGTATGCCTTATTGTCATTGTATTGTTGAATAATCGTCGATTTTTGTACTGCAAAACGTACATTTCTCTGCTTCCTCCAGTGGATCTGCAGTCAGTTCCGAGTTGCCTACTCCGGCCGCAAACTTGATATCTTCGGAAGCTCCCCCCACCCCGCACCCCGCACCCGTGCCCGTACCCGTACCTTTGACCGGCCGCTCTCTGATTTCCTCTATCCTGACTCTTCCGCAAAACTCTCAACACCATCAAATAACACATTAAAGGACATATCTATCGACAGACTGCTGAGGTCCACCTGCTTGAGATTCGGAGCACAGAGAGAGAGCGCCCCCTATGGATTCCACTCAAGTCCGATCCCATACCATCAACCCAAGGCTCACTTTGTCCGCGCGTCAAGAGGAGGTTCTGTTTGCAGCTCTCAACTCTAATAACAAGAATTCCGACATTGAACCTTCCAGCTCAAAGGATTTCTCAATGCCTCCAGACTCTTTCACTGCATCTCTGCAGGCTCCCGGCTCGGCAACCATGAACGGCTTCGAGGAGAGTCTTATCGTCGATTACGATTACGAATTTGAAGGCGATGGAACCTTTGATTACGTTGATTTCAATAATGACTCTCGAGGTCAGATGATTGGCAACTTGCTGGGAACCTCTTTTGAAGGAGGTGATAATGATAGCCACGATAAGCGAAGCCATCCTGATGAGGATGGCGATGAGGAGGAGGGTGGTGGAAAGAGGAGAGGAGGAGATGAGAAGACACTCAAGAAACCGGGAAGAAAACCTTTGACATCCGAGCCTACCACAGTGAGCATTACTCCACGTATTTTCCTTGCGGCACATGCTGACGATTCCAACAGAAGCGCAAAGCTCAGAATCGCGCCGCACAACGAGCATTCCGGGAACGCAAGGAAAAGCATTTGAAGGATCTGGAGACGAAAGTTGAAGACTTGGAGAAAGCTTCAGAATCTGCGAACCACGAAAACAGCATTTTGCGCGCTCAAGTAGAAAAGATGTCGATAGAATTACGGGAATACCGTAGGAGGTTGTCTATCAACGGAGTTTCTGGACGCGCTCCATCCGTCATTGATGGTTTGCCACCTTATCTTGCGAAAGGACTTGGAAATGAGGGACTCAACAATCCCAATGATATTAATTTTCAGTTCGAGTTTCCTAGGTTCGGTCGCCTCCCTGGACCCTCAGCAAGCCCCCTCGATGGCCCGAGAAGCTCTTCATCGCTGCCAGCTGCCAACAAGCAAATTTCAAGTCCTGTAGTAGACAAGGGACAAACAAGCTCTCGGAAGCAATCGCTGCAATACACAACAAACGATGTAGCGCGTGCCGGCTTGCCCAAGACACCGGCCCAGCTTGATTTTGGAGATGTGTCGAGTCTTTCCGGTTTGTTCAGCCCGTCGCTACTTGAGAGTGTTGGAAAAACTTCACCTCTATACTTTTCACACAAAAACAACAATGGCTCTAATGGATCAAGATCAAGCACAGATTCAGCCAACGGTAACATGAGCACTGGCCACAACACAACATACAGCTCTCCTTCAGCATCATCGAAATCGAACCACGGACCAATTTCATCATGCAGCACGTCCCCAGAGCCTGCTACTATGCAATTCCCTGTCAATAACAAGCCTGTTGATAGCTCACTGACAACAATCGGAGAGGAACATTCCGCGGCCAACAGCGAAGGTGAGTTCACCTTCTGCGACAAGCTTAATGTGGTTTGCGGCAGTTCCAACAACCCTATTCCATCTACCCTTTCTGATCATAGGGCGGAATCAGGAGCCTTTGTTACCACTGCTATTGACGTGAATGGAATTGATTGGTTTGCCCGACAAAACAACAACCAATTCGATCCACAGTTGTTTGGTGGCTACAGAGAGCCACAAGAAAATATTCTGTCAAATGAGGCTTTTGGAGACAGCTTTTTCACAGATGCTTTTGCCTTCGGAGGAGACTTTACTAGTCCTTTCAACATGGCGCTAAGCCCTGCTCCCAAGAAGGACCTCGTTGCTCAGATTGATGAGAAGCAAAATATCAATTATGAAGAAGTTATCCCTGCAAATACAGACCAGAAACTCAACAATACCACAATCTGGTATGAACCTCACTGATTAGATCGCAGACCCGGACACATTGCTGACATAGCTCCAGGGACCGTTTGCAATCCTGCCCTAAGGTTAAAGATGGCGAATTTGACTTGGATCTTCTTTGCAAGGATCTCCAGAAGAAGGCCAAGTGCTCCGAAGCTGATGCCCTGGTTAACGAGTCCGATTTTAACAAGATCGTGAAGTCATATGTAGACCAGCAAAAGACCACTGAGGCTTAAATGGAGCGAGAGCCAATGGAAACAAACAGGAAAACAGGAAGTAGCAAGTGTCTACGGGACATTCGGGGGTGTGGCGTTGAAATTTAGAAGGCCATTCGAGTAAATCACTATGGGCCACAGGACATGGGATACGGCGTCGTCGGTCTTCGAGGAATCCTGATTTTGAGGGTACTTTTACAATAAGGGAGTTACGGCTTCTATGGAATCGATCATCTGAAAACCAAGGCTGGATGTCACATACATGCTTCCTTATGCTTACAAATGGGGATGTGAGTTTGGTTTCATGAGTTCTTGTGTGTTAGGGCAGGTACTTTGATCTCAGGTGCTCTTTTGCTTACCATGCTACAATACAAACTAGCCACAACATTCGCGTATTTTTCTCCTGGAATATGCTGGACCAGGGAAGTATTTCGCTTTATTGGAAATGGGGTATATTTCAGGGAATCAACAAATCCCAGTTCCTGTCAATGGGCTGTTTCGTACGTTAGCGTGACCCAGTTAATGTTGACTGGCAAGAAAGCATAGGTCATCAGGGGGCGATATTCAATCATCCAGAAACAGTCAAGCGTTGACCTTTGGGCGTAAGTAAGAGAAAAGCCTTTTTACATAGGTCAATATGGATCATAGAAAATTAGCCACACATGACACAGCCTAAGGAAGGGGATACTAACTGGCAGACTAAGCAACAACCCATTTGTAGTTGGCTTTGCTTTAGAGACACGCAAATTCTCTGTCGACGGATGCCTACATCTTACGGCTCTGTGAACAACGTTCACCTGTGGCTAGGGAGGGAGCAGACAATGTTAGATCACAATCACAGCAGACATTTAGCTCTCGATCAAACCACTTGACATCAAGCAGACCCCTATGCCTCGTCCATGATCACAGCAACTCCATGACAGCGCCCCATCTCTCGTGCGAAAATCTTCAAAACAAGATCATTACACTTCTCGACGAGAAGATCAATCTTCCCACTATCACAAAGAAATCCCTTCAAGTTATCCTCCTTCAGCCCTGCCGATTACACCACCACCTGTAAGTACAGCTTAACCTCCCAAATCTCACGCGCGCAAAGCACCGCTTTGTTGACGCCAATGTTGCTAGTAGGTGACCTCAGCCAGTTAAGTGTTGGAAAGAGCCAACACATCAAACTCAGCGATGCGCAGCTCGCAACCGGTACCCTCTAGATCAAGACTAAGCGTCGTTGATGATCCCACCGACAGTCCTACGATGCCGACTCGCATTTCGCTCTGGCGTTTCTGCTCTGCGGACGTGATCTTGTAGTGGTTGCGGCTGGTCTGGGCCTCGACAAATCCGTCTCTAGGGAGAATGTGTAGAAGCTCTTTGCGCCAGAGCATGAAGACATAAGTGCCGCGGTGTTCGACTGGTACTGTACCTAGGTGGGCAAGCAAGCGCTGATGCAAGAACCTTTCTTGCAGTCTCTCACGTAGTATGCGTCCTTCTACGAGTTCTTCGAATCAGCCGTTGATTCTGTCGTGGATAATCGCTTTAAAGTGTCCAGTTCGGCCCGATCAGAGAAATTGCTTGCGTCGAAAAAGTCTGCTTGGAGATGAGCCGGCGGTGGTGAAAGTCCCATTATCAGGTCAGAGAGACCGATACTTCGGAGGCATGGTAATGCGGTTACCTCTGCAAATTCGGGTCGCTGCAAGCGAGCGTGGACTATCGTATTTGAACAATATCGAGTACTTAAGAGACGTTTCATCACTCAATCTCAACTGTCAGCTTTCTCAAGATGTGTGAGTACGAGGCTCAGAAATTTCAACGAAAATCAGATACCGGGCATCGCTGACGGACTTCCTCTCAGCTTGGTGCCCCTGCGCGGCCCGAGATGGCCCGGACACCGAACCTTGCTCGCTTATGAATAGGGGGCGGAGTTTGGCGTCGCTTACACAGCACTTCAGTATTGATTTACCTCTCGCTCAAGCAAGTACCAAGAGTTCCCAGACAAAAATCATAAGATTCCTGAGCAGCCCATCGACAAAATGTATGTTCCAACGAGAGCTCGCACTAACATTACCACTATTTTTACCTAGAAGGCAGCAGAAACAAGAAAACTGTGGCTACTCAATCTTGCTTCGGGGGAGAATGTGTATGCTAATGTTTTGGTCTTTCTGCAGAAAGACGTTGATGTGCAGGCTCAGAGTTGCACTCCTCTGGTTTTGAAATGCAGGCTTTTGATTATCTTCCGATCTCAGATCGCGAATTGAAAGCTTCGGTTTTTTCTTCAGTTTCGTCATAAGAATGAGCTTGCAAGCATTCGAGATATCGATTGTGTCGAGTCTCCTATTTCGGAATGGAAATAACAGAACGGAAAGGCTTCCTTGTCAGGCAGGGTTGACGAACTCTGGGGAGAGCGAGGATTGATGATACGATAAAAGCCACAAGAGGTGCAATCCAATCTCCGGAATATCTGGCGACTACAAGACGGATCTCTTTTCCTCGCCCAAATCATCTACAGATTGAGGAACTATTGGTAAGAGTCGAAAAAGAGGTAACTATTATTGGTATCATATCTATACGCCATCCCTCGTGACCTTATGCACGATACCATACCGTCAAGAACAGGACTGATATGCCATTTCCCATTCAGCATGCCGCCCGAGAAACTTCCGACTGTAAATCATGACAAAAACTCCCGCTTGCTCGGCAATGCATGAAAAGTAATATCCAGAACGTCATTTTGCGGTATGTGCCAGGTAGAGTTTCCAGTTCCAATCCATCGCTGTTTCCAAGCGTCGATTGCTTCAATGCATATCTTTGATTAGAGTGTCGCAATTCGCCCAATTCACCTCTAATTGCTATCCGTGTGGCTCCATTCTATGTGCGGCTACAGTGAATCATTCGCCACTGCTGATTACAACTCTGGCACCCTCCTTACCCAGGATTCCACGTTCTTGAGGCTTTGGGCTATGTCCTCTGCCCTTCTTCCTGCCCAAGAATGAGAGCATTCCGCTTGGTTTTGGTGCTACCTCCAGCTTGGCGTCCGCGGGTAATGTGGTATCATTCTTAGCAAGTTCAGACCAGCTGCCCGTCTCTCCTAGCACCACCTGCATCCCTCCTCCCGTCGACTCTTTCCTCGACCCAGTAGGTCGATGGGAGCGCGAATACGATGGCTGGTAGGGTGAAAGAGGGGCCGATCGTGCTGGTTGCCTTGAGCTTGGCTGGCCATTAGGAAGTGGAGGCGGAACATGTGGAGGCATTGACGTCGGAGAACTCGAGAATGACGAGGCTTGGGATTGAGATTTGCTTCTTTTTCTAGACGTCAAATGTTTGTTATGGGAAGTGCCCGGGCCACTTGTCTTGCTTTGTGATACTTGCCGGGGTTGGGTCCAGTCGCTCGGGTCACTATTCGTCGGTGCGCTAGGGTCTGAGGCTTCCACAAACCGGGCCATTCTAGCATCTGTTAGCATGTGAATCAAATCCGGGAACGATTCGCATACGCTGCGCGTGTATAGTCAAATGGTGTGAATTGCACCTCAATCATCTTGTATAACTCGTTTTCCCGGATTTCCTTCTCTGTTGCATCGTCCTTCAGCGCCTCTCTCGGTTTTTGCCGACGAGCCCGAGCCTCCAATGGTGCTTCCTCCAATAATAGCTCCTCGAGATCATATGTTGCATCGAAATTTGTCTTTTCGGATGAGGGAACGAATACAGGCTCGATCTCCTTCCTCTCTAAGGCTTCGAAATCTATAGCCCTAAAGAACGGATTGTCGACGAAGCTGTGGAAGCTTGCGGATCCAATACGTATGGTTGGATCTTCCTCTAGGAACGAGCTTATAGCGTGTAAACATGGCATCGATACTGGAGGATCTGTGATTGGAAATTTGGGCTTGGCGTTGGTGATTAGTGCAGCGAGTGTGCTTTGGGAGCTACCTTCAAATGGTCTCTGGGGGTTATGCATCAGACTAGGGTCTCATACTTAAGTTGCAAGTGATACATACTTTGTTATAGATGCATTCGTAAAACAAGACACCCAAGGACCACCAATCGGCTCCCGTTGAGTATCCCGTTCCCTTGTATACTTCTGGTGCAAGATATGCCAAGGTTCCGGATTTGCTTGTCAATGGTTTCCCAGGTATGAAGTCGGAAGCAACGTTCTGTCAATGTCAGTATGGAGCTTTACCAAAACCGATTTCACACATACGAAATCCGCCAAATGAACATGTCCCTCGGAATCCAGTAGCACGTTGTCAGGCTTGACATCTCGATGGATGATTCCCTGGTTGTGGATATAATTCAGGGCACATCCCAACTCAGATATCCAGTATCGCACCGCCTCTTCCGTAAATGTTTTCCTCGAAATATGAAATCGCAAATCACCACCGTTCATCAGGTCTATTACCAGGTACCTGATTATCTTGTTAGCAGAGAACCTGGTTCGGGAGGTACGATGCTCACATGTACTCTATATCCTGGAAGGAATAGCGCAGGTTACATATGAATTGGTAGTTTAAGTGCTCCAGCATCCGCCTCTCTCGGATGATATTCCGTACACTTTCGGATCGAACGACTAGGTATGGGTCAGCAGGTGTTATAGCAGGGAGATCCTCTGCGCATACCCTCATCTTTTCTAATGTATCTTCGAGGTGTCAAGTCAGCTATTTTCCCCCTGGAAGAAGTTTGGCATGCGCGTACTTCAAGGCAAATGTCAACCCGGTATCTTTCCTCTCCACGATCCGAACCTTTCCAAAGGCGCCTTTCCCGACAACTCGTAGTAGGCGGAAGTGGTTGAGGTTGACTAAGCAAAAGCCGGAAGTCAGTATAGTTGCCCCCGTTGAAGGTTCTTTCGCCTTGTGTTTCATTGCATTTTGTCTGCGAGGATGGGCAGCTGCGCATACCTTCATCTGAGAAGCACACAGCAGACTGGCTATTCCCCATTGGCACGTTGCGATGCCAGTTTGCTGATTGAGTTGAATCTTCGTAATGGATTTTCTGCCCGCCGTCATGCTAACATGTGATAGCTGTATCGTACAGGAAATGGGTTTCGCAGGAGTTCTGAAGGACGATTCGCACCCTCGCAGTCGGCTGGGGGGGAAATTTGGGGAAGGGGAAAAGGAGTGGGGGTTCGTCGATGCGGTAGTGGTGGTGAAAGGGCCTTCTGGGATAATGTCTTCCCCGATATCTTCAAACGATCAGAGCGGAATATAGATGTTTGAGAGGCAGTGATGTCCATCCGTACTGTACTGTACAGTACTGTACATAAAGTGCAATGCGCGCTCGGTTGCTGGCGGGACAGGGGAGCAGGGGGACGAGGAGTGGGAGTGCGTGGAACAAGTGGAAGGGAGTTCGCTTGTTTCTTCTGGACTACATCCGAGACTTCTACTTACTGCACAGCTGGCCGGTCTCGTTTCGTCTCATCTTTTCTTATCTGCTCGGTCAGGTGTCAAGTAGAGCTAGTTCTATGTACTACTTCCAAAGCAGATACCACATTTGTGTCTGTTTCAACCACAGCTCCGCTCAACTCAACTCAACTCAACTCAACTCCAGCCACAGCCACAGCATGGGAACCACGCAGATAGATGACCCGGGATCGATCTCTTTCCAAATTCAGGAATGGAATGAGAAGTAACGTGGCAGACCGGAGCCAAGGACAATACGTTAGAGTACGGAGGAAGAGTAGGTGGAGTATTTTACCCTGTCTTTTTTGAGTGGACTTCGGAAAACTAAAAATTCATGGGCCGCTGGTATTCTTAAGATTTCTATTGGTTTTCACTGAAAATTGGAAGAATTACTACGAAGTATATACTCTGTAAGGAATGTTTTACATACAGTGCGGGTCCCTAGGAACCCTTGTTGACAGGGTGCAAGACTTACCCGCTGTACAGTAGAACAGAGAGCAAGTATTCTCTACTCAACTTTCAAAACCCGAGCTGGCTTGACTCCTTCGCGCTTTACCTACGATCTCTTATGCAATCCAAAGAAACCTTCGGCCAAGTCGCAGATTGAGCAGTTTATGCTCTACTCTGTAATTTTTAGTCTCAATCGCATAAGAAAATTGAATGATTTACAATTTCACGCCTTCGGGTCAGAGAATCGCTCTCAAAATAATTGTTTCTCGGTGGTTAAAACCCTATACGGTGGAGAAGCCGATCAGTGGGTTTTATCATGGGTTTACAGCTATGGTAATATAAAGGGGAGGAAGTGTGTTATAGAAATAGAACAGCGTGGCTATTTTAGACCTATAACTGATCACTATAAGACAGGCTGCGAAATCCCTCTGTGTCTTATTTATTGTCCTTAGTTCCACTGTATCTTTGCCTCTGACCTTGCGTGTGGCAGGTAGAAGAAACCTGCTTGTAACGGCCAGCTGCTGACAGCTGATTGCTACTTATCACTTATTAGCGGCCTTTGACCTCTCAGACCGTCTGAAAGCCTGGTAAAGCTATATATAGACGGCCACTTCACTCCATGAAGAGCCATCGTCTACATAGTTTATCTTCCTTCACTGGACATCAGTTTTCCCTCCGAACCCCTGGTACAGTGTAGATGTGAAATCTTTCGGTTTAGGGATAGCATGTCGGAAATGGCAGAATACCGATACGATACACCCAACCTCCCCCCTCCCCCTTATTATTTTTTCGAGGATGATGGAACCAAGAAACCCGCTTAATAGCATTTCACTGCCGGGGAAAGAAGATACAAAGGTTGCCAGAGCCTCATTGTTGAAAAAACAACTATCCATATTACTATTCAAAATCAAACTCCGGGGGCTAGGTAGCTAGATTACCAATCCACCGTATTGGAAATAGGATTAAAAGGTTTGGAATATTGATAAAATCCCGCAAACGGATATGTCTCCGGATCATAGGTTTTGAGTAGGTATTCCTTCTGGTAAAAGATAGCTGGACATGACTAGTTTCAATTCAAGTCCGTACAACTCCCGGCTTAATTGTATGGCTGCGGGCGGCCCCGGCCCTGCTGCTACTATTTTTTTCTCTGACTAAGCTATAATTTATAAGGCCGGGGACTGTTTGTACGAACAAAAATTACAGTAATAATATAAGAAAAGAGAGTGTATATATAGAGAAGGGAACTGTTTTAAAATCTTATATTATTTTGCAATATATAGCATTACAGGGCCTTATGTCTTCTCCAGGCCAGGGTTTTCTAGCCCATTAGTAGCATAAAATTTCCTTATTTCTATTGTCCAAGCTTTTATCAATAGTACAGAGCCCTGTAGAACTTATTTAGTGCAGCACTCGAAGAGTCGAAGAGGTGTCTTTAGTCTCTCTTCTAGGTCCTTAATAAGTAGACAGACTCTAACCCTGTAAAATGTTTGCGTAACAGGGAAAATTACAGAGAAAATAACTCCAGTTCGTCGAAGCTTAAAAGAGAGGTTAGCCTATGCTAGACTAGTGCTGAATATGTAATTTACCTCCGAGCCTCTTTCTTCCACATATCCTTCCTTCACTTCCAAAATCGAGGTCGAATTAAAACACCCTAGTAGCCGCAAGATTGAGAACATGCACACCTCTCAATCGATAGTTTATTGACGAAAATCGAAATTTCGAAAGCGTTGAAATAGATTCGTATTTGATGAATCGGCTTCCAGTATAAGCTTGATAGATAGTAGATACAGTACCTAACCAGGGTCATCCGTTGCTGTTCGTCGTATTCTTTTTCGTCTTATCAACCCCAGATCCCTTCTTTACATCCTTAGTGAAAACTCTCCAGTAGCGCCTCGTAGCCTTCTGAAATTATCGTAGCTCAACCTCGGCTCTGCAAACTCTCTTAAAGTAAAGTAAATATACACAGTGAGCTTATTGTCAAAGAGAGTTTCGAGATTCGTACGGACACCGCGTACAAGTAAGGAGAAAGGCGTTTATTAGTAGTCGAATGCCAAGGAATAGCGATCCACGCATAAAATGATATGATTCTTGAAAATGGGTCTCATGATATCAAAATCGGGATGGATTTCCGGCGATCAAGATCATTTCTCGCAGTTGCCGAGCCTAGATCGCCATACCGTAGGCCCTATTAAGTGTGACAGCTGCATCTCTCCTTTCCACGTGTACACGAACAGAGAAGTGAAGGGTCAAGGCTCGTCTAAATGCTTTCTGCAAGATTTTTTTATCTCTTGCTGTTTGTTTTTTCCTCGTATCTACTTAGCCTTATAGACCTGCTAGAATATTTCAATGTCACACCTCATACGAGACTGACAAGATCTCCGTAGCCAGACAAGCTCATAACTCCTTCGAGGTGCAAATTACATCGTCAGATTCATCGTAGCTCGATTTGCCCCCATATTCACTACCCCTGTTTCAGCCATCTAGACTCCTGACTGATGAAGGTCTCGTAGACTCTAGTCATTGATTGCTTTGGCAAGCGGTCCACTACCATCAACTAAATTTTTTCAAGTTTGGGGCCACCGGGAGGCTTTCGGATGGTTTTCCGGAGGTGCTAGTCAGCAGAGTGTGAAAAACGTATTGGGCAGTAGGGGAGACGGTGATGCATGTAGCTATTGGTTTGTCAAACAAGTGGAGATGTTGTTATGCATGCAATTTGAAATGCTACAGCCAATACTATAGCATGTGGGAAGGCAAGCAGAGACACGGAAGCCACTAAGGCGGCATTTTGATTCGCATGATGGTATAGTCCTTGTCCCAGTCCTGTGTCACCATTGAGACTGGTCTAGGATCCCCAGCAACTGTTCGTAGACTTTCGTCTAAACATCAACAGGGGGGCAATAAATCAAGTAGTTGATCAGGACCAGCGTATAGAATCGGCTACTCAACTATCTATAGTTTTTGATAGGATTTTGGATTGGAATCTTGGAAGTAGCTTCGCTGCAGTGCAAACGATGCATCAGGAAAACGTTGTTTCCGAATATTTCAAGCTGAATACCAAGCACTAGATTTAGCTATCAACATGGACGATCTCTAAATCAGGACTTGTTGCTCGCGAGAAATCACTGAGGTGAAAACGATCGCAAGGCAATAAACCCAATCACTAATCTCATCATGATTACCGGAATTGTTGGCGTAAAGCTCCTGTAAGGTAAGTTTTGAACAACGCTATAAGCCCTCCTCATATTTAATGGTCTAATCAAGCCGAATGTAAGCATAAAGAATTTCATGTACCGGCGTCACCATATGGTGCTGAACCAGATACAGGCACTGGCCGATGTTACCGACTCTCATCTGAAATACTGCATCATTAGTAGATGACAGAATCGTAGATGGCTAGAAATCACCTATTGCAGGTACTAGCATACAACGCTGTAGGATGTTAATCCTGTAATTTCAATGTTGAAGAACACATCTGTATCTACACTCAAAGATTATAAAAAGCAGCGCTCCTCCCTGGATCAACTTGCAAGCACGCACGCTGAAACATAGCTGTTGCAAAACAAGACAGTGAGCTAGCCCGCTTTCATGCCGAAACAAACGAGACAGAGACGAATGACCACAACAGAAAACAAAATAAAGACGCCTATGTAAATGCAAGGTTCCCAAATGTTTGTGAATGCCCGCTCCTGCCCCAAAATGCACGCAAGTCCGGCTAGAATGAGCCGATACTTGGTATGGTATACTTGCGAAGTGAGAAAGAAGAGGCGGAGATCTGCAAGAATGACGAGGCGAAAAGGCCAGCACTGTCAAATACCTTTCCTGAGACGCAAAAACTGAGGATTATGCAAGGATTTGTAAAAGTTGGGCTGTCGAGGCGAGCCCACGGAGCGTTAGACATCCGAGATAGTGGTGTCGCTACAATGACATGAAATGATTTAGTGGCCTTCGCGGAGAGGTCGGATGAGTTGTCCTAAGAGTGAGTCAAGCTCTTGCCAATTCTCCAGCTTCTCAGCAAACTTGCGATGCTTTCGAGACAAGACATGCTATACAATGATTAGAATCTGACTACATATAAGAAATTTTCATTACATACCTCATCAAAGTCTTCGAACTTGTCCTGACAGTTCTCACAGTATCCAGGCTTAGGATCCCGCTTCTCGATCTTTCTTTGCTGAACCGCCGCCGACTTCCGAGTGGTCTCAACCTTCCTTGCGTTGTCCTCTGCCTCAGGTGGGTCGATGTCTTCTTCAATCAGGTCAAGCTTGTCCCGACCTCTCACTTTAGTTGGTCGGTTGTTCACCTCTTCTCTAACAGCTGCATTTATGTCCGTCGTGCGATGAGAGCTTGCCAGTCCATACGACCCAGGACCACCGCTGTTCTTCTCCAGCACCTTCCTTTGCAAACCATGCATTTCCTTGCTGGTTCCAGCTTTCGCTCCCGGCTGAGCTGATGTTGAAGAGATCATAGTAGATCGTATTGCGGATGTGATATTAGAAGGCTGCAGTCCAGACGCCACAGGCTCCCCTCCAAACAGACGACCTACCCCTGCGCGACTCACGAAAGCATTTCCTCTGGACGAACCTTCATGGTCTGTCTTATGGGAGAAAGAGCTGTTATTTGGGGCGAACGGATTGGCCTGCGTAGTCGAAACTGTGACACTGCAATTCGGTGCACTTTCCATTTGGGATACAGTTCGTTTCCCAGTGATAGCTCTCGGTGGTTGCATCCTTACCGCTTGCACGGCAGCTGCAGCTCGAGTCCGAGGGATTGTTGATTTCTCTTTTTCCTGCTGCCTCTGGAGCCTCAGCAACTCTTTTTCCTTCTCGGTTTCTCGTCGACTATGATCAATCTCGTCAACAAACGGGCATTTGCCGTTGGCCACGCTTCGGAATTGAGGCCAATCGCCATCTTCTTTGTGAGCGACCTTATCGTATTCTCGAACCATGATTGGCCGTTGTTTCTCATCGATATCGTGAATATAGATAAATGGCCCTTTGAAAAGTGTGATCTCCTTGGTCGTTACCGTCGGATCCCGATCAGAAGGCCCATTGATTCTCTCATTACGGAGGAGCTGCGACAGGTCTGTATCCCGGGTTGTTCGTAGAATCGCAGTGGATACCGAATTGCTCCTCGTGTTGTGTCCGTGAGCCGTTTGATATCCTGTCTCTGTATCAAACATGGTGGTCATCATTCGTTGTAACTTCTCAAGTGCCCATATCTTCATGCCCATTTCCCGGGCTCTGTATAAGACATCTGCATTACGTCCCTGCTGCCTCTTGATCTCTCCATCGTGACCATGTGGTGCAAGTCGTCTGCTAATCGGCGCCTCGAATGTAAACTTCCCCCGCCCACTCACCTCAGAATTCGCGATGGTGGATTCAGACGATCGATCCAATAGAGAGGGATTGATAGTTTGAGGCTGGCTGTGTTGAGAGTGGGAGCCATTTGTGGATGATGTAATCGGGGTTTCCGTCGAGCTAGTTTGCGGAGCAGGAGGAATAGCTCGAGTAGTCACCACATGAGTGACAGCATTTGAGAAGAACTTCTCTTCGCGCTGACTTTGTCTTAGTCCTCTGCTTGAAACTGTGTGAATATAGGAAACTTACTGCACCAAGGGCAACGACTTGCTTTGTATACTTGAGACGAACCTCCTCTTGTATACTCTCGAAGTAGAAGACGAAAGTTGGGAAGATCTTGCGGTAATGCTTCTGCCATTGTCTAATTGTCTCCAAGTTCTCCTCCGAGGTCTTATCTGCTTTTAAAATAGTTTGTTGGGGCTTTTCCCGTACTGCGACCAGTTTCTGTTCAAAAGCAGACCGCTGTGAGGCGTTACTCCTTCGAGTAAACACACGACCCTCTGCAGATTGATGACTATTTTGTTGACGTGGTGGTGTTCTCAAGTTCTGGAAATTTTCGAGCGTCTGCCTCTTAGCAGGGGGGTATTGGCCATATGCTTCTTCGCGTTGGATAGTGGCATACGACCGCTTTTGCTTGGACGCAGCACCTGCCGCTGTTCTGAAGGGCGAATTGACGGCATTGGGATTGGTTGAGAGAGGCACCCTCTTTCCTGACATGGTGGAGATGTTGTCTAGGAGTAATGGCGATATTGATATTACTGCCATACAAAGCCGTCAAGCTTTGTGCAGCCTCGAAAGGGAGTGAGGGATTGGTGGGGGAAACACGCGCCGACCAGCTTCGGACAAGGTTTATAACAACATAGAGGGATAATGAATTACTCGAAGTGACTAGGTTGCGGAGCGCGCGAGTCCAAAGTCAAGGAGTGTGGAGGAGTAAGCTGCAGTGGATGGGTGATATACTGGACTTGGTTTGTGGTTTTGTAGGTAGTGTATCAACAAAGCAAGGTTTCCTGTGGGCCATCGACAAACTCGCGGTCCATCGCGCGTGTTGCTGAGCCAATAGTATGTCGCTTATGCAGCGTTATGCACAACACAACTGATTGCAACCTGTAATCACCTTTGAACAAACCTCCAGTGCCAGCAAAGGAACGGCTTTTTTAATAATCGACTGTGTTAAGATTTCATAGAGACACCCTCCAGCTATGAAATTGCGGAGATTGATCTTGCAGCAGTTGCAAAAAGCACTCCCGCCAGTATGTCCAAGAGTCCTCCATGCCTATCCCCAAACTCGAAGAACATATGCTTCTGTATCTGCAGCAGATCTTCAATTTGGCCAGCCTGTATATGAGACACATCCTCATCTCTTGAGGCCAGGAGAAAGTGTGTATGCAACTGCATTCCAGTCTTCTTAAGGCTAATCTGCTCTAGTCACACCAGGAATTAGCGCTCAAGAGTATGCGGACCGACGTGCGAAGCTTGCTGCAAGTCTGCCCCCCAACGGCATAGCAATTTTAGCATCATCTCATACAAAGTATCGATCAGGGGCTGTCTTCTACGAATTCCACCAAGAGCCCAATTTTCTGTACCTGACGGGATTTATTGAGCCAGATGCCGTGGCCGTGATAAAGCGAGAAGGAATTGCTGCGGAGTACACGTTCCATCTCTTTCTCCGGCCGAAGGATCCGAGAGCAGAGCAATGGGAAGGCGCAAGATCCGGGGAACAAGCTGCGTTGGATGTTTTTAACGCAGACAAGGTCCGTCATCACGACATATTTGAGCAAGTGCTGATAAAAGTAGTCGGGAGACGTCAACCGCCTGCATACCTTACTTCCCCCTCTAATATCAGGGGCCAGTGAGGTCTATACTGATATCCTAAAGTGCTCTGATTCTAATGTTTTCTTTCGGAATCAAGAGACACCGCCCAACGGCTTTCAGAGGATGATTAAGAACAGCAAAGTCAAGCCGCTCAAGCCGTTGATGCATGAACTCAGGATCACGAAAAGTGAGGCCGAAATTGCGAACATGCGGCTGGCTGGGAAGTTCTCTGGGAGGGCGATTTCCAACGCTATGCGCCGACAATGGACGAAAGAGAAAGATCTCTGGGCCTTCCTAGATTACGACTTCAAGGCAAATGGTTGTGATACCACCGCATATATACCAGTCATTGCTGGAGGCCAAAATGCTTTAAGTATACATTATGTTCGGAACAACGATGTACTCCAAGATAGCCAATTAGTTCTAGCGGATGCTGGCGGGGAATATGGAGGCTACATAGCAGACATCACAAGATCTTGGCCCATTAATGGGAGATTTACAGATGCCCAAAAGGATCTATACGAAGCCATTCTCCGAGTTCAACGGAGCAGCGTGTCACTCTGTCGCGAGAGTGCTAACATGACTTTGGATAGAATTCATCAGGTCACTGAGCAGGGACTTAAGGATGCACTCAAGGACTTAGGATTCGACATGAAGAGCGATACCATGGACATTCTATTCCCGCATCATGTTGGCCACTACATCGGACTGGACGTCCATGACTGCCCGGGATATTCTCGATCGGTGCCGCTGAAGGCTGGCCACTGTGTCACTGTTGAGCCAGGCATATACGTGCCAGACGACGAGCGATGGCCAACGAATTTTAGGGGCATGGGAATAAGAATTGAGGATAGTGTTTGTGTCCAACATGATTCGCCCCTTATTTTGACTACGGAGGCAGTGAAGGAAGTTGTAGATATCGAGGCGTTGCGCAACTGATCCGCACATATTGGTGTTTGATAGATGTATGACTAGTGCAAGATTATTGTGTCGTTCTTCTGCTTGACCTGTACATGAATTTATTAGAGTCATGTTGAGCTGGTATCAAGCTTTTCTCGACTCGGTGCTTCGGGACCCAAAATGTCACAAACAAGAAGAAGCATCATTTGACCTGTCTGTACTCTATCTACTTTGGGCAACTTGAGACCGGTGGGCCATTTCAAACGTGCAGTGGTAGCCTTGCTGCTACTCTCACCTACACCCCTGTTCATCTTGCTCTATCCTTAGCCTTGCCGCTGCACAAACTCTGACAACAGAATTGCACAAGATGCCTTCTCCATCACCAACGCCCCCAAGATCCGGCACCCCAGCCAACGATATACATGCGATTCCCGACTCCACCGATCGCGACCCCGATATCCCACTCACGCTCGCGTCCTCCATGATCCTGACCTCGCTGCCTCGTGACGCAGCTACAGCCCTCTCCTCCGCCGGCGATTTCCCTAAGCCCAAGGTCGCGGTACACTTCAAAGCCGTGGGGAGTGCGCCGTCACTAAGAAACCAGGTCTGCAAGATATCGAGCACGCAGCGATTTGAGGTCGTCGTTGCGTATCTGAGGAGGGTACTGAAGGTGGGAGAGATGGATAGTGTGTTTCTGTATGTCAACTCTAGTTTTGCGCCTGCGCTGGATGAAGTGGTGGGCAATTTGCACAGAGTACGTGAAAAACCGCGGTCTCGTCTAGAGACGAAGGACATGTGCTGATGTGGTCTGGCAGTGTTTCAAGGATTCCAAGGACCAACTTATCGTTACTTATTCCATGACACCAGCTTTTGGATAAAGGACTTGGGATGACTTCGAGACGTTCATTGCTATCTGGCTCCACATTCTCAGATATGCAGATCACTCTTCTCGAGTCCCGACATCAACAGTACCGATACCGCTTATCAGTGAGAGAAAAATGCTTCACTGCTATCCGAGATATATGATCCGCCACACGTCGCAAATCTAAATAACCTTTGACTCCAAAAGTCGCTCAAACTCTTCTAGTTCCTCCTTGGAAATCGGATAGGTATGCTCTGGTGCAGGATATATGCGGTTTTTGGTTTCGTCTCTGTACGATTCGATAGCTTTCAAAGTGTCGCCCCAAATATCCCCATATTTCTTCACAAATTTCGGAATGAACCGACCAGGTGGGAAGTTGCCAGTCATGTCAACTTGAACGAGCACTTGGCCTGAGCAGCCATTTCCAGCACCGATACCAATCGTCGGAATAGAGAGCTTCTTAGTAATCAAAGTTGCGATCTCTTGGGGAACAGCCTCGATCACCGTCGCAAAACATCCAGCTTCTTGGACGGCCAAGGCATCTTCGAGAACCTTCATGGCACCAGCAGATGTTTTCCCCTGGACTCGAAATCCTCCAAGGGCATTTTGTCGCTGTGGTGTCAAGCCAATGTGTCCAAGGACTGGGATACCAGCTGTCGTAATTTTCTTGATTGTTGAAGCCATTTCCAGGCCCCCCTCAAGTTTGATGCCTTGCATACGGCCGTCTTTGACGAACTTGATGGCAGTTTCCAAGGCTTGCTCTGGACTGATCTCGTACGATCCCATGGGAAGATCTCCAATCTGAAAAGAGGGGTCAGTCGATGGCCGTTCAGGATGGCACGTGGATACATACAGTAAGGGATGTCTTTGCAGCCCGAGCTACAGAACGACAATGAAGCAACATTTCTTCAACCAAGACCCCGCTCGTGTCCTCCATACCCAATGCTACCATTGCGAGACTATCTCCAACAAGGACAATCTCCATCCCCGCGGCGTCAGCAATAAAACCACTGGGGAAATCATGAGCTGTTAGGACAGTGATAGGCTCTCCCTTTTTGTGCAGTAGCCGCAACGTATTGAGAGTGATTTTCTTCCGTTGACTATGAACTGTAGATAGCATAGGCGCATAAGGTCCATGAGAGCTGTGTCTGTTCTGGCTTTGCGAATGTAGTAGTCTAGCAGCAAGGCACGCTGGTCTTAAAGAAAATGACAGAAGAGCACAAGGCCCTCTCTTGATATAGTGAGCTGTTGACATGGCGAGAATTGGATATTACGTAGATGCTGAGTATGGTGATGATTTGGTTGAATATTACCAGAAGAGCAAGAAACGAAGGTCATCTTTTTTGGCGAAGCCGAGATTTGGTCGTGATGAACTTCACGCAGTTGATTCTATACTGACGAAGACGGCAGCCCGGTCTGCCTCGGCCCAGGCTAAACCTTTTATAGACTCAGCCACGAGGCTGATATTGTAAGATCTAATTCTTTTAAAGTGAGTGGATTGAGTATGAGCGAGACGCTGTGCTTCCATCTCAGGCCGAATCTCTGAGGGTACACAAGTCTCGGGTCAGGTAGTATATCGAAGCAGCCACATCAAGGTTTGTTTTGATTCACTCCCATGTACATACATGACTTATTTGATTGTTGTTTAATGCTTGACTCACGAAGGTTTCTTTGTTAAACCCATGGCTAGAGTTGACTAGCGATCGGTTATACAAACCACCACCAGAATGGATCAAGATTTCACCCGCAAAAAGGTACGTACCACTTTCAATCCATCGACAGTTTTCACAATCAAGATAACACAGCTAACAAAAGGGGCTTTGCCGAAGCGAAGCGATAACGCCTCCAGCGATAAGATCAGCTGCTCACCCGCACTTCCCCTCAACTAAGTCATACCTTCTGCATCCTCGTCGCGCGACTGCGCACAATTTCTTGTAGTACAACTGAACCCCATTATCTCCCGGCGAGATACTGGAGCCACTATCCATTTCCTACTAACCCTTCTGCGAACAAGTCGAACCTCAGATCATACCTCAGAAGCCCTGCGCCGACCCAACATCAAGTACAAAGCCGAAATGTCTTCCCCACGCCGACGTATTGAGACGGATGTGAGTGAGGCATATGCTTTGGAAGTTGAAAAAAACTGTGGCAGAGACTGACTGGCGCATGTCTTTGTTAGGTCATGAAGTAAGTATTTACCAAATGCGGTATATGTCTAATAAGAGGGCTATGGCTAACTCATTGCCTGCAGGATGTATGCATGATTCTCAAAAGTTACAGCGACTTGGAACCTACGAGGCTGATATTACGCAGGTTGATGAGCGACTATGAAGTCACTCTCGTCAATGATAACAGTGAGCGCTGTTGTTTCTTAGATGTGACGACTGTACTAACCGTCGTCAAGTGTAGGCTCTCTCTTTGAGAACGAGAATGCCAAATATTGATAAGATGGTGGGCATAGGCAGGAGTTCTACGTGCGATTCAAGGGTCCCGAAGAGAGTGAGTGAATCTGCGGACGTGCCATATGGCAATATTCTGACCAGGATCTAGCACCATTCCAAGGCGGGTTGTGGAAGGTTCACGTTGAGCTGCCAGACCAATATCCTTATAAGTCGCCCAGCATCGGCTTTGTCAACCGCATATTCCACCCAAATATCGACGAGTTGTATGTACTTTTTCGAGGCAGCGGATGAATACTGACGGCTAAACAGATCCGGCTCCGTGTGTCTCGATGTGATCAATCAAACCTGGTCCCCGATGTTCGACATGATCAACATCTTCGAAGTCTTCCTCCCACAACTCCTACGATATCCAAACCCTACCGATCCTTTGAACGGCGAGGCTGCTGCTTTACTTATGCGGGAACCCAAGAGCTACGATGCCAAGGTCAAGGGTACATAAAGGACCCTATGATGGATGCTTAGATGGTACTAATATTCTACAGAATACGTAGCCAAGTATGCAAGCAAAGAAGCCGCTGATGAGGCCGGTGCTGAGACCGATGACGACGATGATATGTCTTCAGTGGGAAGCTTTGGGGATGACGAAGACGAGGAGCCAGCAGGTCAAATGGAGGAAGTCTGAGTTCTGGCCTCGAGGTTGGACATGGACGCATCTCAAAAGAGCTGTCAACCATATTGCGGAGCCGTTCTGTGCTTTCATGCATATTGTCACGGTGTTTATAGGGGCTCCTGGAATAGGAATGGACATGGCCTTTGATATGGAGTAAGCGGCTAATTGCATTTCGATGAGCTTTTGCGATGCTGCTTCGAGCTAGGATAGCGTAATAGTACGGGCAATCCGAACCCGATGAGGCTGCTACATAATTATCCGATTTGTGGAGCTGTGGACTGGATCATGGCATAGATACTATATTGTTTACTTCGCTATCTATGCACTGCAACCTAATATCTGTTTCCCTGCTTAGAAAAAAATTACAGTTCCTCACCGGTGCTATCTCAATCGCTGACGTAGTGGTGGAATATACCTGAGATGAATAAGAGTAAGCCACTACAAGACATGAACACCATATTTCTGTACCCTGGCCCTTCCTTGATCAAGGACAGGGCAACCACCACAAAGATATTAAGTGGGATTCTCAACATGCCGTAAATCCTAGCTCGAATCCCGTCGTCGATGACACGTCCTTTTAAATACCCAACACTCGGCCAGTACATTCCTACACAAGCTTCGAAAACACAGAAGCTCCAGAACGTCAATGCCTCATTCTGAACGATTACGGTGACCAAAAGGCTGCTACTAGCAGTGGCGAAAATGATAGTCAGGAGGCGCGGATGCGAGATGAGCTTGTACTTCGAAACGAGGAGGTTGAAAGCTAGCGAACCGGCCATGACAGAACCCATGAAGCAGGCGAAAACCATCCCGAGCGGGAGTTCTGGCGAGCCAGCGGCTGCTTGAGCTGCTTTGAGCGCAGGGGTCCAAAAGAAGACGAACAAATACATGCTGCCTTCGAAGAAACACGATGCTAGCCCGAGAGTAAGAACGCGTTTATCTGTGAAGAAAGTTTTCAGTGCGTCTTTCGGAGGAACGGTAGAAGTCTCTGATGTCTTGTGGCTGTCGCCGTAGTTCTCGGTCCAGCATAAGAGGATTATCCAGAAGGCCATTACGAGCAGGATTGCGCTCGCCATGAAAGGTGCCCTTTTGGTGTTTGTGAAGTTGACTAGCCATTCGCTAAAGACACCGGAGACGATGGCAACAATACTGTTCAAGGTTGTCATTACCCCATACATGCCACTCAAACTGGAACCAGCATTATCCATCTGTCGCTTGTGGTATTCGGTGACCATCCAGCTTTCAAAGGCACTGTACATCAAGCTGGTGCTTAGACCACCGAAGACTCGACCGAAAAACAGAGCTGGGACACTCGGTATGAGCGTCGAGAAGCAGGCTACAGAGTATGTGACGCAGAAGACCAAGCATGCCACCTTCCGGCCATATCGATCAGCGAAGTGGCCGACAAAGTAGCCCGATATACCTCCAGAGAGGAAGCCAGTGGTGAATAGGGCAGCAACGATCGTTTCTTTCAGACCTAACTCGTCCCTGTACAAGCTGTACACATATGGCCCTTACAATGGTCAGAAGGAATTGAGCAGGACGGCTGAGATGAATCCAACTAACCCTGAAGCCAATCTGATCCCATCACTAAACAATATACAGTGAGGAATAGCCGCGTAAACTGGCTCGCTTCAGCCTTCGCTCGTGGGGTAATAGGAGGTTGATTCAACGCCGTCTTCTCAGACGATTTCTCTCCATTCTGATATTGCTTCCAAGAAAGAATACCGCACCCCGCTGTCAACAGCAAGAAGGCTGAATCATATGGGTTCATGGTGAAAAGAAGGGTAAGAGCCGCCTGCCGGAGGTGCAGCTTAAATCAAGAAATATACAGTGCGAAAAAAGTATAAATATTTCAAGCTATACAATCACCAAGATCGAGATTTGTCGTTTTCTTTAAACAAAACCTGTCATCCTATCGGCTTGTGTGAGACAAGCTACTGTTCTGAGACAGGGAGCTGCAAGTACGGAGGCTTGAGTGTCGGCCAGGTACTTATCTCATGTGTTCAGTGGGACGTCCGGTTGATGATATTGAAGTTACCAAGTGAAGGAAAAGTTGGCATCTCTGACAATTGCAAACCAGATACAAAGAGATGTGCAGAAGACATTCCGTACCCGTAATTCGGTACCGAGGTAGGGACCCTTGGTACTCGTAGGTGACGTGACGGCTGACCGCCAAAACTCAACTAAACTGCTTTGAAACGGCAATACCCAAGCGCATCCGGGATTCTGCTGCTGCTGCTTAGCAAAGCCACCTCACAGCTTCACCCTCGGCGGACGCTCCCATGGATTGGTAGAGCAAGATAGAGTAAGACTCGATGGATGGCGAATGGGAAGAGGCAAGTGATCTGTAGAATTTCAGGATCCCATGATCTCTGAATAAAAGACTCAAGTCCCAAGATCAACCGCGGGGCAGTAGTCTTAGTAGTGACCTCGACATCCTCAACAGCTTCGGCTTTGATAAAGCGCTAATACATTTGACTTCATAGGTAGGGCGTCTGCTCCTTCCACCGCCTGGGCCTCAAGCGCTCCCAACTCCCGTATCAACATTCGCTTTCGATAATTCCCAGGAGCTGCTATGGGCTGGCAACCAATTCGGCCGAGTCTCGAGCTTCTATGGCAACGAACTCCAAAGATACACTTCCTTCCAATGCGGAGAGGGGCCAGTCCATCAATTGTTGCTCCATGACAAGGGAGTCATCGCTCTGGGATCCAAAAGTTTGCATATGGCATTGAGAAGGGGGCCTCCAATATGGCATATTACGTAGGCCTGCCAACACCGCATTGCGAGGGCAAGGCTGATGTATATTTCTATAGTCACAATGAAATGAAAGACCTTCGATGTATGAGCTACACAAATAAAGGGAGCGGACAAGTTCTTGTGGCTGGGCTACAAGACCAGATGTTTGTAATTGACGTCGAAAAAAGCAGTATCGCAAAGCAGGTATTGGCGACCTCAAGAGTCTTGTGTATTTGTGCTGAAGATATCAGATCCCAACCAGTGATCACTACACTATGATGAAAAGAAGTCGATACATCTGTGCCGCAACCCCAAAAGGCACTATCAATATCATCGATCCAGCCGATTTTCGTATCGTCAAAGTTTGGAACGCCCATTCCTCTCTCATCCACGATATGGACGCACAGAATGACTTCATTGTTAGCTGCGGGTGCCAACTCAGGCAGGGACAGCCATACATTCTGGATGTCATGGTCAATGTTTTCGACCTGAAGAATATGATAGCCTCAAGTCCGGTTCCCTTTCCTGCCGGCGCAGCGTATCTACGAATGCATCCACGCATGTCGACGACCGTCATTGTTGTTTCCCAGCATGGTCAAATACACATAGTTGACTTGATGAACCCTAATTCGAGCAAGATCAAGCAAGTCAGTACTATGGCGTACATCAGCATGATCGACATTGCGCCTTCTGGAGAAGCATTGGCGTTAGCAGATGCTGAATGCAACATCCACCTGTGGGGTTCTCCCTCTAGAATGCGTTTTAGTGATGTCAGCAATCCGGTGGAATTTGCTGAGCCAGAAGAGACTTGTATCGAGCTTGACTGGAGTCCTCATACGTATGCACGACCTAGAAACACTGAAAGATTTTTCTGACCGCATTTAGTCCGCTAAGTAGCATTGGGATGCCGTATTATCGAGAACAGCTGCTATCATCCTGGCCAAGTCATCTGGTCTTTGAGACTGGTGCTCCGCCTCCAAAAATCGACCAACAGTTCATGTCCACTTTAAAGGTTACTGAATGGGGAGGATATGGACGAAACAACCGAACATCTAAGAGAAATCAGATCGAGAATACTCGAGAAGTCAAGAAAATGCATGCAAGTCTGCAAGCCCCCAAATTCCTAAGTGAAAAAGCTCGGGAGGCTTCTACTGATGGAGCTGGGGATCGAAGACACAGCAATTCGTCAAGCAGCTCAGAGGCAACCACGGCTATTCAATCAATGGGCACGAAAATCGATGTTCCGAGGTGGTGTTATGACCGGGTGGAAATAAGGTACAGCAAGTTTGGAGTAGATGATTTCGACTTTGGGCAAGTAGTTGTGTCCAATGACGGCTTATCGATTGGCTGACAATCTTTAGACATTATAACAAAACAAGATACTCGGGCTTAGAGGGCCATATTCCAAATTCCTACGCAAATGCGCTCTTACAGATTCTGCATTTCACGCCTCTCATTCGAAATCTTGCTCTACAGCATACTGCTACAAGATGTACTAATGCTTTGTGCTTGTTATGTGAGATGGGATTCTTGTTCGACATGCTTGAGAGAGCGGAGGGATCTACCTGTCAGGCCACAAATTTATTGAAAACGTTCAGTTACCAGTCACAAGGTATTAAAAAATTTGCCGTGAAGCATTAACGAAGCTAATCTAAGACAGCTGGACCATTAGGGCTCCTTGAAGAAGATGCACTCGGGTCCTCCCCGACCATAATGCTACAGGGGCTTAATAGATTTTTGCTCGATAGAATCACGCAAGACTGGAGAAGCGTAGCTCCCCAGAATCCCGTGTTTGATCAAGTGAGGCTGTCACTAAGTATTAATCGCCAAACGCTAAGATTCTTGTAGATTCTGGCTACCTCGGCAACAACTGCAATACGCTGCATTTTCTGTCATGGTGAACATACAAGACCTGGAACAACATTTGTCAATGAACTTCTATACCCGTTACCTGTAGGTCCTCCTATCATCATCTAGAGCCAAGATCTAATATTGTCAGAAAAACATACCAAGGAATGCCAGAGCTCAAAGAGCTTCATTTTCTCAGATCCTCAAATCTAGTGTTGAGCGTGAGACAACAAGTCGAGGTTGGTGTAGTAGGTGCCAACGATACCAGTCTTTAGCGACGAAGAAAGAAATACACAGCGTACCCGCTGTTCTCATGCTTAATGCCGCAATCAATAGCCCTGAAGCCAAACAATTTTGGGCCATACCGGGATGGCTGCCAGAAGAAATCGGGATCATCATTGACCAAGGCCAGTTTTTCTGCTATCAAGGTGACGATTTGAAGCTTCACATTCAGCGTGGAATGCACAACATTACTGTGTATTCTTTGGTCGGAGTTGCCTCGGAGACTATCAGTGACTTGAATCAAAAGGCGCATATTGTCTCTTTAGTGAACGGTAAATTGGTTCCCATGACTGGAGATTTGTAGCGCTCACATGATATAGTGGGACACTCTCTTCCGACCAAGCCCGCGGAAAGCCAATGGCATCTATTCAACGACTTCCTTGTCCGGCCTATCCAGGCGAAAGTTGCTCTCGATTTTGACACGACCTGGAAATTACCATCTGTAATTACCTATCAGGTCAAGATATATAATAACAAGATCGATGATGGCTGGAAGAAAAACATGAATACACAGCTACTATATATAGACTCCAAGTATGTCTAAGCTCCCACTACAGATAATAGCATCTGACAGCAGTAGTCCGAATCCAGTCAAGACATACCGGCCTCTAGCTTTCCCCCAAGAAGCCCCAACTAAAGGAACTATCATTGCACTAGACACGGAATTTGTTTCTGTCCGACGGCCAGAGATAGAAGTGAATGCACAGGGGGACCGAACAACTGTCAGACCAATAGTCTACGCTCTTGCCCGTGTATCCGTGGTCAGATGTTCTGGAGAGGACGAAGGTCTCCCTTTTATCGACGACTACATCCACATCAAGGATACCGTTGTCGACTACCTAACAGAATACTCGGGCATCCGGAAAGGTGACCTGGACCCCGGCGTCTCGGGCCACAATCTCGTAGCGCTCAAAGTCGTCTACAAGAAACTTTGGATTCTCCTGAACCTTGGATGCAAATTTCTAGGGCACGGCTTGAAGCAAGATTTCCGCGTCTTGAACGTCCACATCCCGAAGAGCAAAGTGATCGACACGATCGACCTCTTCTACAGCGCCTCCCATCTCCGCCGCCTGTCCCTTTCTTTCCTGGCCTCCTATCTCCTCAAGGAAGACATCCAGGTCGGCACGCACGACAGTATCGAGGACGCGAGGACGGCGTTAAAGCTGTACAAGAAGTACTTGGAGTTCCAGGATGCCGGGATTCTGGAGACCATGATACAGGATATTTATTTGAATGGCAGGCCGATGGGGTTTAAGGCGCCGGCCGCGAGGAGGGACGGCCACCTTATTGAGAGGACGGAGACTCCCGAGCTTGCGGTCGTTGACGGGTCGCACATTGGCCCTGGGTCGGTTCCAACGACGCCGGTGAGGAAGGCTACTGGGCTTGTGCCTGGGTCGAGCAGCACGACATTCAGCGCAGGATGGACGCCTGGGAAGGGATCGTCGGGACTGATAGGGTCGCCGTTGAGGTAGAGAGAGCTGGGTAGGGAGTAATCCTGCTTGCGCCATGCACTAAAAGAATAAATCAAAAAAACTGGGGAAAAAAATTTGATAGAGTCCGTTCACTCGAATATGACGGACAGTCTGGTTGTGATCATTTTGGAGTTCTCCGCAGCTCACGCCGTGCTCTCTCTTGCCGAAATACGCCAGTGCCAGCCCCAGGCCAGAGCCGTACTCCGTATTAGCCCCCTTTAACACCAGTCCGAAATAGCAACGCTTGCAAAGAACCCAGGGGTCATCATCACCTGCCGGCCATACCTCTCAATCAGCGCTCGCACTCAAATCATAACTTTTATCCCACATGCCTCTCAGTACCGCGCCCTGGTCACTATTGTCATTGCCCCGATCACTGATGTGCACCTCGTCCGGGCTTCCAGTCTGTCCCTCATAACTCGAGTTGGCGCCGTTGACCTTCGGTCCGCGATTCCGTGAATCCTTCAGGCTCTGGCTCAGTCCATAGCGACCGCTGTTCTCGCTGTTCTTGGCATTGGGTGGTATTCGTCTGTTCCTCTCGGCGCCTGGAAGCTGGCTGAGACGTTTAATGGCTTGGCCGATGGGATCTTGGTATCGTCTGACGACAAGATATTGTAGGCCAGTTCGCTCGAGTTGTAATTTGATGCGGGGATCCCGACTATCGTAGCCTGCGCCTCCAACGAGAGAAGTACCGCCTAGTCCTCCGTGTAAACCTGCGAGACCGTTCATTGTTCCACCGGGTGCCATTTGCTGGGGCTCAATATTCGAACTTGCTCTTTGCAACCAGAGCTTCTGTTGCGTGCGCGACTGCTGGGGTGGTACATAGGCATTGCCAGTCGAGGACTTGCGCGAGCGTGGTGCCAGAACACTCTCTTCCTCATCATCTCTCTCTTGGTCTGGTCTGGTGAGGTTACCCATTGATTGGGCCCGCTTCATGTCGTCGCTCGCTTGCTTTGCCCTGCCCTCCCCCTTGAGGTTCTGTAGAAAGGGAGAGTTTTCACTTGGTGTACCAGATGAGCCTACAAAGCGGGATACAAACTCCTGGCCGCTCCCAACGCTTGGAGTGCCATTGGCTGTAGATGATTGGCTCTTTTCGGGTGAGTCGGAGGGATATATCGAAGCTGATGGTGTTGCAGTGGCTAGAGACATCTTGGTTGTGTTGTGAGAGTTTACCCTTTGCAGCAAACGTTCTGTGATGACTTTGGCATCCGCGGAGTGACGTACACTTTGTTTATCGTTCGTTCCAAATGCAGCGCTTCCTTTGTTCTTTCCTGCAGGTGATTGTGGTGGTGAATGCGACTGTGAACCAGCAGCGCTGGGTTTCGAAGAGGAGTGATTACTAGCAGTTCGCGATGCGGATCTTGACAGAGCTGGTGATGCAGAGGAGGATTCCCAGGCTTCCTCTTGGTCGCCGATCTCAAAGTGTACCGACGCAGTTCCCTGCCCTTGGTCGTTGGATGCCTTTGAGCGCTTTGGGATATCCGCAGAAGATCGATTGCGCTTCAGATGCACATGCGAAGAGTTCTTCTTGAGAGTCGTTGACGATGCGTTCCGGGCCAGCTTCTTGAGATCGGTGTGTGACCCGTCAGCGCCATGAGGCTTTGCGAGCTTATGCAAGCCTTTGTTCGATAGCACTCTGGCGTGTGTTCGTCCTGCTCCGACTACATGCTTCTGCGTCTTGGGCTTGCCATGCTGATGTGGTGAGTGGGAGAGGAGTGAGTCTGTTGGGCTGGTGACGGAAGCCGTGGGCAGCTGGCGACTAGGCGACAATTGAGTCTGTGAGAAGGATACATGAGGCTCTGAAGGCATTGTGTTGTTCTGCCTGCAAATGCAGCGCAATTATTGCTTGTTCGTGATCACTGGGCGGTTGTGTTGTACTCGCGTTCTTCTGGCACTAGTCACCTAGGTCAGTTGTGGGCTGGCTGGGCCTTGCACCAAATTCGCTACACTTCTTTCTCTACCTACCTAGTTATCAACCCCATGGCTGCCCAACCCGACGTTGAATCTCACCAGCAAACGTATACGATTATCATCGACATGAGATACCTTAGACTAAAGCCGAACTTCACACCAATGAGGACCTACATACTTGCTTTATTCAGCTTTCTGCAAAAGATACCTTCTTGTGCAAACCCACAGGCCAGACTCCTCACTCCAAAGGGGGGTTTTCCACCAATTAGAAAACAACTATTGACGCGCGTTTCTCGACTCATATCGTGTAAATGGCGATTCAAATGCACATATCTAGAGAATTTTCTCGCTTTGACGCTCTTCTCTACGGAGGGTCTACTCCGAGTATTCAGCGTATTGAAAATACTGCCAAATCAATTTCTCATCAGATGAATAATTTGAGCCAAACCCTCCTTCCCCACCCCACCTACCCCCTTCGCGAAATACTCTGAGCATTGCATTCGCTGCGACCGGATTATCGTTAATACCTTCTCGCGCGGTTTGTGGAAGCAGCCCTGTTTTTACAGGCCACTGATTAAAGCGAGTAGTAAACATGAGATAGGTTTGAGGGAGTGCTTGGAATCGACTTCGCTTCCCACCGCACCGCCCGCTACGTTATTCATTGATTCGTTATCACCAGTTACTCAGTATATGCTATGATTGTGATTAAACACCGTTTTAACGTCGGGTTCAAGGTCGGGCTCACGCAGGAAGTAAAGCAGGTTTTATAGTCTTCTTGTATTCTTTTGCAAGTAGCTCACGTTGATAAAAGCAACATCAGGATAACACAAACGCAATTCAACTTGTGCCCAATGATCCTACTCCGTTATCTCAAACCTGGGGAATAATGTCTAAACCTTCACCTCTGGACCAGCCTTCATAACATCCTCAGTGGCCTCACTAGAGTACTTTTTGAAGTTCTCCACGAAAAGACCACCAAGCTTCCTTACTTCCTCCTTGAAGCTGTCGTGACCTTGACTCCAGGCATTTCTGGGATTCAGCAGCTCTGATGGGACACCAGTACATGTCGTCGGCACCGCAAGATTGAAGGTCTCATATGTCTCGTATTCAACCTTAGCGAGTTCGCCAGAGTGGATCGCATCGAGGATCGCACGGGTATATTTCAATGGGCATCGTTTTCCGCCGGTGGTAGCACCAGCACCAACCCATCCGGTGTTCAACAACCACGCATTGGCCTTGTGATGCTCGATCTTGTCGGCCAACATCTTAGCATATCGCATAGGGTGTAGGGCCAAGAAGGGTTGCGCGAAGCAAGATGAAAAGGTAGCTTGAGGCTCCGTGACACCATCTTCTGTACCAGCCATTTTCGAGGTGTAACCCGAGATGAAATGGAACATGGTCTGGGCAGAGTTCAGTTTTGAGATAGGTGGAAGGACACCCCGAGCGTCACATGTGAGGAGGATAATGTTGCTAGGATGGTTTTCTGACAGACAAGGAATCTTTGCGTTCTCGATATATTCAATAGGGTAGGCGCATCGAGTATTTTCGGTGAGAGTCGAGTCGTCGTAATCAACCAGACGGGTTTCTGGGCTGAAAACGACGTTCTCAAGGACGGATCCGAATTTGATGGCACCGAAGATATCAGGTTCTTTTTCAGCAGAGAGACCTATACACTTTGCGTAGCACTATTTAATGTAAGCGCACGGTCATTTGGGTAGCGTGACAATTGTCTTACACCACCCTCTATATTGAAGACACCACGTTCACTCCAGCAATGCTCGTCGTCACCAATCAGCGCACGGTTGGGGTCGGCTGACAAGGTTGTCTTTCCTGTGCCTGAGAGACCGAAGAAGACTGTGACGTCTCCATTCTTGCCCTCATTGGCGGAGGAGTGAAGGGTGAGAACGTTGTGCTTGACAGGCATCTCATAGAAAAGCACCGTGAAGACGCCTAGTTTACTCGTCAGTTCTAATTCGGTCTTTCCACGCCTGCTGTCCTGTTCCAGAGAGAAGGAATCCTTGTCCCGCGATAGGCAGGTACCAGTCAAGTTCGGTTTCATAAGAAAATAGAGAAACAAGCAGTTCAAAAGGAAAACGATTAGATTTTGAATTGGCACTGACCCTTTTTCATTTCTCCTGCGTACTCAGTGCCGAGTATCACCATCTCCTTGTCTGCGAAGTTGATAGCGACGGAGGTTCCAGAGGTCATACCCTCGGTATATCTGTTCGCGGGGAAAGATCCTGCATTGTAGATAGTATAATCTGGATGGAAATGCTCGAGATCTTTAGGGTCAGGTCGGATGAGCATGTTTCGCATGAAAAGAGCATGATAGGCTCGGGCGCAGACTACTCGGACTTTGATCTGGTACTTCTTGTCCCATCCTGCAAAGCCGTCAACAACGTAGATCCGGTTTCGTGTATTCAGGTAGTCGATGGCCCTTTCTCTGTTAATTCTCCAGACCTATCAGGATTCCATTAGCATCGTGTTAGGTGGAGTGCCTGTCGTCAAAATAGAGTGATGCGCCTATAAAACACGTGATGAAAGGAGAGTCGCCAAGATAGCATGTGGGAAGAACTATGACATAACTGTGCAGAAGCGCCTCGGTCAACAGAAAATGCGGGGTTGAAGTCAACAACCGAACACTGTATCGACTCCGTTTTCTCGGGAACGCTACGACAATGTATGCTTGGATTGGACAGGAATCTTGTGAGAAATTAAATGATGAGAATCTCGTCTCAAATGTAAATGCGCAAGCTGGGCAGCAAAAGAAGACGTTAGAAAAGCAACAACAAACAGTGAAGCCAAGCAACGAGAAGGCTGCGTTGTAAACCGAGTCAGAGGGGAAACGAGCATGCCAATAAGCATTATAGCACAGAAATAATGTTTTTGGTAGATTTTGAACTTACTTCGGGTGTCATTGGTTTGTTGACAGGTCTATAAAAATTTCAGAGTACGCCCAGGGACGGTTGTAGAGTTTGTGTCTGCTTACCCCCACCAGATGTCGTTCTCCGAACTAGGTTCTTTAACAATTCTCTTGTCCAGGGGCGATCGACCAGTCTTTGCTCCCGAAAATGCGGTCAGAGCACCGGTGGATGTGATGGCAGAGCCAGTTTCGTACACGAGGGCATCTTCGTAGAGGGCAGCAACACTGGGATTGGGTATCTGAGAGCCGCCAGGTTAGCAGGCTGCTTTGCTGATTGAACTGGGACCACCGGCGAGACTTACGATAGCGACTCGATCATAGTCGATGTGTGCATTCTCGTGGAGCTCCTCCTCGAGCTCAGTATGTTCCTTGACGGGCCTAGTCAGGGTTTAGTTCTCTGTCTGTCCTGGTCCTGGACAGCGGGAGCTTGAAGACGACTTGGGAATTGGACGTACTGTACTCCACCGGGGTGGAGAGCCGTCTTATTGACAGTGTTCACGGAGACCATATTTCTCAAGCTGGTGCTGTGGTAGTTGGAGGTGCGGGTTGCGAGGATCTTGGACTTGGGGCCGAGTTGGCGGGGATCTGGATAGGGAGAGGTAGCTCTGTCGACGGGGTCGGGCGTGTTATTTAAGTAAGTCGACGACATTCTTCTTCTGGTCCAGCTATGGCTGCGGGTCTTGCTGGGTGGGTTACGAATCTGGGTATGGGTACGGGTACGGGACGCAGCTGGGTTGGTTTGCGTTTGGCTTGAGCGGACCGAGGTGAACGATATCCTGCGCAGCGAATCACGAAGGCCGGCCATCCTCGCGCTCCCTGGTGGAATGGGTCTCGAGCGAAAACAACACGGGGCAGGCTGAGCAACAGATCGGGCAGATGCGGAAAGGGGGGGGGGGGGTTGCTGAAGCGAGTCGCAGTTTCACGAGGTCTCCTATCAGGAGACAAGGTAGGTCTTATTATTACCTGGGTATGGTACTTTCGACGATGAGGATTTGATTGATTGATTAATTGATTGATTGATATGTAGATAGATATGATCAGACAAGGTATGATCGGATCGCGGGGCGCATGGCTCTTTGGCGGCGGCTGCTCAGAGGTACTCGGGGTTTCCACTAATCAGGCTTTGTTTTTTCTTTTGAATTTCACATGCAGCGTACAGCTGTGGTACGTACCGCACGGTACGCGAGCTGTGCGGCTCTTGTCTTAGGTGACTCGGGGTCTTCGCACCTGGGTCATGGAGGGTGGAAGGCATGTAACCGTCGAAATGTACTATATACTTCAAACATGCAGATGTGATATACTCGTACTCACACACTACCACCCAGGATTTCTTCCCCGTCTCATCAATGCATCAAAGATTATACTGTAATGCAATGCAATGCGGAAGCGTGCCTACTTAGCCTCGTGCTGCCCGTATTCGTCCTAGTCTTCCCCGCAGGTCGGGACGGCAAGCCTCCCTCCCTCCCTGTGATGTACTGTAAAGTACAAAAACAGCGCATGTGATTGGTTTCCCAGGGGGATCCGGTAAAACGCTTTCCCGCGTATTATATAAGCAGGCATCAACCCATATTATCCTACTTCTTCTGAGAGACAATGCGGCGCAAAGAAACCTTTACACCCAGTAAGTTATCAATTATTACTCACGGTTGAATTTATGTTCAGCTGCTTTGAGTGCTCCAGCACAGCACAGCACTGATTCACTTTCTTCTTTCCTGGTTGCAAGAAGTACCCGCATCTATCTCCCACTTCGCTGTACACAGCAAATCGCAATTTGTGCCCAAGGGAAGATCTCGAAACCACATCCCACTCATTGGATCTACCTCAGTCTTGCCAGTCTTGTCTTTCGTCCAGGCCCCCAGCGATATCACCCGGATTGACCCGACAGCAGAGAAATCCAGTTCGGAGTACGGGCTTCATTTCATCACGGAGTATCTTGCCTCGAATTCTGCATGGATTGGAAACACTCCTCCGGATGTGGGAACTGCGGAAATTCGCCGACACCTGCCATCCGCGGCTCTCGGTGCTCAACTGGCCTTTTCGGCGACGGCTCTACTTACCATCCACCAAAATCTTGGTACCGCCACCTTACATTCACTCTGCTAAATCGCATTGAGTTTTCTGTTGCCCCATCAACTCTTGACCTCTAGAGACTATACCGATGTTGTCTTCGGCCCTCTTTCGACATCGCTTCTTGACGCTCGCCATGTTCTATCCCGAACCGACTAGCGACTTTTGTTTTACTCTTATTGCGCCCCATCTCAAATTATCTTGTTACATATCATCGGTTGTCTATTAAGAAATCCCTCACCGTAACAAGTCGCGTCAAATGAGGTATTTCCATACTTCCCCCGACGTGATGGCCCTACAAGGTCTGGCCCGGAGCCAAGTTGGGAGGTTGAGCCATTAGTCACGAGCCGAGTTGGCTGCAAGCAAACCGACGTCTTCCTGTCGTCTGCGATTTGCTCTCTTCTTCTCGCGCTTCGGGTGTTCGCGAATGGCGAAAAGGAAGGACCAGTAAGAGCGATTTCAGCATGGCCACGTCGATCAGATGCATATATTGCCAGCAGAGTGCGCGCCCGAAAACATGACAATTCCAATACTTGTGTATGCATAGCAAGCGACTTATCGACAATCGATCATGAGCGGGTGCTCTGTCAAGGAGAATGATGCTCGTGGGACTGTCGTTTGCAAGCAGCAGGACTAACTAGTTTGCTCAACTCAGGCAGTCGGTCAGCTTTGCCAAGTTATAGCTGAGTGATATCAACTGACGATGTTGAACACCTCAGGATATTTATGATTACTATGCTTCCAAGGACATTTCATCGCACGTCCTACTTGAACCACAAGGCATGCCTTATCAAGTATATTCTCTGCAAGCTCAACGCGCATCTCAGCTCGCAACGCAGGATCTTCTTCTGATGTAGCGACAAGCAAAATTATCATCCCGCTTCATCTCTCCGTCTTTAGTCTTGTGGACAGCTACTCGACCGTCAAGATCCGTTCTCAAGGAGTTGGGAAGTCTTTCATATTCAGGACGATAGTGCATCTGAAGCCAGGTAATATTCAACGTAGATTCTTAAAGTTCCAATTTCTACTGATGGCGTACTAGAGTAGGGACCTTTGCAGCTAAAATGCTAACTTCTCCTAATTCCAAAAACAGTGAAACCAATAGAATAAATACTGGCATAATATGCCGAGCACTTAGAGGAAATTATGATTTCTCAATTCTCGTTTCTCCGTGTACAAAGCCGTAATGAGGACTTGCCTTGTGTTTGGCATTTACTATTTTATCTAGCCTCGAGATTTCCTCGATCAGACATACAAAGTTACCTACAACCTCACATCTGAACGACCGAACCTTTTCCCTTCCTCATCATACTAGAATCATGCGTGACCTGCTCAAAGGCTTTTGTCCCAAGCATCTCCTTGGAGTTGAAGGATCTCTTAGCACTATCCTTCGTGATCAAAAGGGGCTCTTGTTAAGCAGGCAAGCTGGACGCCATTTCACCATCGCAGTACCCGAGAAGCTTTCCGATCGACAGGAGCGTAGGTGTGAAGTTTTAATTTTTGCAAAGATGTGTTATATGAGGAAAATTCGTAGTCCAGAGAAAGTATCGCTCGAGCGCGATGTAGGTAGGTAGTGTTGCAAGATGTGGTCGTCGCTGAAGCCCAGAAATAGCTACGGACTATTTTCGCAATCAAATTCACCCTTCTTTTTGCCTGGTTCTGTGGCTTATTTACCAAGAAGATGAGCAAGCCACTAGTTTACTTCGTTGCTAGCGCAAGGCTGACCTAGCGCTAAATTAAAAATAGCGGCCGAAAATATTCACGCATTTATTTTCCCACAAGAATGTCTGCAATGTCGATGTTTTAAGAAAATCAGATACTCCGATTTTCCGTTTCACATAGTTTCTTTTGTACTGCGTAGTACACACATAAGTCTTCAACTATGGACCAACAAAAGTTCCTCGAGCTCTTGCAGAGCATTCAAATCCGTAATATTTACCCCTCCGATACCCCGCCTTCAACATGCTGATGATTTCTAGCGGACACAGAGATAGTTAAAGCTGCTACGACTGAGCTCCGCAAGACATATTACCCTCACTCGCAGTCGCTCTTATGGCTTCTTCATATCCTCACCTCTCACGATGCCCCAGAAATTCGTCAACAGGCCGCTGTGGAGGCAAACCGGTTAATATCAAAACACTGGAGTAATCTCCCAGACGACCAAAAGCCAGCGATTCGCGATAAGCTACTGGAGTCTACCCTGAAAGAGCAGAAACCACTCGTACGACATTCGTCAGCACGCGTAATCGCTTCTATCGCTTCCATCGATCTCGCAGACGGCGAATGGGCTTCGCTTCCTACTACCATTTTCCAGGCCGCAACATCTGGTCAGGTCTCACACCGCGAAGTCGGTATCTACATTCTATTTTCTCTGCTGGAGGCGGCATCGTTTGCATTCGAGGATAAGCTCCAAGGGCTATTCGCGCTTTTGAGTAACACAATCAAGGACCCCGAAAGCCCAGAAGTCCGCACCAACACCCTGCTCTGCCTAGGCCAGGTTGCTATGTTGATCCAGCCAGACGAGGACCCAGAGAACCTTGCTCGATTCAATGACATCTTCCCAGCCATGGTGGTTGTTCTGAAAAGCGCTGTTGATGAGGAGAATGAGGATCGCGTCATGCAAGCCTTCGAGGTCTTCCAGACCCTCCTTGGCTGCGAATCTGCGCTCTTAAACAAACATTTCAAGGATCTCTTGACCTTTATGATCGATCTTGGTATCAACACAGCAATTCCCGATGAGTCTCGAGCCCAGGCTCTGTCCTTCTTGATGCAGTGCGCGAGATACAGAAAGATGAAGATCCAAGGCATTAAGGATATGGGGGAGAATCTGACCCTCAAGGCCATGCAAATCGCAACCGAGATTGACGATGAGGATGATGACGATGACATTACCCCTCACAAGACAGCTCTTGGTCTTTTGGATCTCCTTGCTACAGCTCTGCCTCCTCGTCAGGTTATTGTACCCCTCCTTAAGGCTTTGCCACAGTACGTTAATAGCGAGCTGCCACACTATCGCCAAGCCGGCATCCTGTCTCTTGGTATGTGTGTAGAGGGAGCACCAGATTTCATTGCTACTCAACTCGAAAGTCTGATGCCAGTCGTTATGAAGCTGCTCAATGACCCAGAGATTGGCGTCCGGGGTGCCGCTCTTAACGGGATTGCGAGATTGGCAGATGATCTCGCGGAGGAGCTGTGCGACCACCACAAACAGCTTATGCCAGCTCTACTCAAGAATCTCGACGCTGCCAATGTTCAAGCTTCGAGCGAGGCTGCGCAGGAGAAAAACCTTGATATGTTGAAAGCTGCCTGCAGTGCCATCGATTCCGTCACAGACGGAGTCGCCAAGGAAATTGTGGTCGACTACCTTCCAGAAGTGATTCCACGTCTTGTTCAATTGCTTAAACATTCAGATCTCAATGTCAAAGCGAGCGCTGCTGGTGCAATTGGATCTATCGCTGGCTCTGCCTTGGACGCATTCTCGCCATACTTTGAGGGTACTATGGAGGCAATGTCACCGTACGTTACAGTTAAGGATAGCAACGAGGAGCTTGACCTTCGAGGTATTGTCTGTGATGCTATGGGCAGTATTGCCGAAGCTGTTGGTCCCGCCGCCTTCCAGAAATATGTCCAGCCTCTTATGCAAGCTAGCGAGGAAGGTCTCAATCTTGGTCACCCAAGATTGAGAGAAACCAGCTATATCCTCTGGAGTACATTGGCCAAGGTCTACAAGGAAGAGTTTACACCGTTCCTTGAAGGTGTCGTCAACGGACTCTTGGCCTCCTTGAACCAGGAAGAGTCTAATTTTGAAGTCGAACTCGGCGAAGAGGCTAGAGATCTACTCGGCCAAGAAGTAGTCATCGCTGGAAAAAAGATCAAGGTTGCATCTGCTACCGACGTCCCGGAGGACCTCGATAACATGGAGGATAATGAAGATAGGGATGAGGATTGGGATGACCTTACTGCCGTAACAGCTGTTGCTCTGGAAAAGGAGGTTGCCGTTGAAGTAATTGGTGACGTTCTATCAAACACTCGCAAGAACTTTGTTCCCTACTTCGAGAAGACGATCGAAGTAACTGTTGGACTGGTTGAGCACTCCTACGAAGGAGTAAGAAAGGCTGCTATCGGCACGCTTTGGCGAGCATACGCATGTCTTTGGGCCCTGATGGAGGATCACACTGGCGAGAAATGGGCTCCTGGCCTTCCTCTCAAGTCTCAGCCATCCGCGGAGCTTCTTAAGCTCGGTGAAGTTGTTACCGCTGCGACAATGTCTGTCTGGGACGATGAGGCTGATCGGTAAGCACACTCTCGTCTTGTGCACTACTTTCAGGATACCCTGAAATGATGAACAACATGACGTTATACCCAGCTCACTCAGACGCACATATTGCGAATGCTGCGAACACGTATCAACATTCTGATCCCACACTTTTAAAGATTGCTCGTTGAGGAACAGAGAAGATTTACATATGCTGACTTGAGAGATATCAGTGCCGTTGTCACCGACATCAACAGAAACGTTGCTGCTACCTTGAAGCTCTGCGGCCCAGCCATCATGACCCAAGAGAACTTCACTGAGCGCATGACTTCCACAATCGCATCCATCCTCACCAAGACGCATCCCTGCCAGAACGACATGGGTGATGAGGACGAGCATAATGAGGAAGAGGAGTCGTCTGAATACGATTGGCTCGTCATTGACACTGCTCTGGATGTGATCATCGGCATGGCTAAGGCTCTCGGCGAGCAATATGGCGAGGTCTTCAAGATCTACCAAAAGCCAATCACCAAGTTCGCCTCCTCGTCCACCAGCTACGAGCGATCGACCGCTATCGGTGTACTTGCTGAATGCACAAGACATATGGGAGCTGCTGTCACTCCGTTTACCCCTGCTCTGCTCAAGATCCTCACGCACAAGTTATCGGACGAGGACCCGGAGACCAAGTCGAATGCCGCCTACGCCATGGGTCTCTTGATCTACCACTCTACCGACTCCGCTACCTACCTCCCAAGCTACAACGCCATTCTGCAAAAGCTCGAGCCACTGCTGCAAACTAGACGCGCTAGAACTCTGGACAATGCATGTGGATGTGTCTGCCGCATGATCATGGCTCACCCAGACAAGGTCCCCATCGGCGACATTCTTCCTATCCTGATTGACCTCCTCCCCCTGAAGGAGGACTTTGAGGAGAACGAACCTATCTTCTCTTGCCTTACTGGCCTGTGTTCGTTCTTCCCAAACAAACCCCTGACCCACTCCCAACTAGCTAACGTACTCCACAGATCACCATCAGAACCAAGACATCCTCGCCCTAACCCCTCGACTCATCCCCGTCTTTGCAGCTGTGCTCAGAAACCCTGTCGGGCAACTGGACGATGAGACCCGTGCTAAGGTCATCGCTACCGTCAAATTCATCGCCTCGAAGGATCTGAGCCTGATTGAGGGCAATGCTACTTTGGAAAGTTACGTCTAGGGTTACGGCGACCACTTTGCTGTGAAGATTGATGATTGGACGATAACACATGAAGAGGGAAACGTGGGTTGGCGCGCATGGATAAAAAGAACTAGCTAGAGGAAGCGTGTGGACTGTAATTGTGACATGCATGGCCAGGTAGTAAGCAAAAATGGGGTTGGGTTTGGTTTGGTTTTGTTTTTTTTTGTTGCGATAGATAGTTTAGCATACCCACGATCGTTCTCCGCGGATACCTCCAATTGATTCGATAAAAGGACCTTAGCCGGCCGTCCTGCGTACGATGCCCAGGACTACATTCGCTTTGCGCTAATATTGCAGCTGCTGGTAAGGCCCTGGCCTGGGTATATTCCTTTCCTCTGCAGCATGCAACCCATATCATACGCCAGATAAAACCGCTACACCAAGAAATATACGACCCATCAGTATCCGAGAGCTGAAAATGTCGAGCACAACACTGCCAGCCAAGCCGTCAGTCCCGTCCTGTGCCCGAATGTGAAATTTCTCCGGCCCTTGCTCAATCGCCCCAATCTTCTACACTTCGTCCTAACCAGTCCGATATGATCCAATCCCGTACCAAAAAGACACTCTATTCAACACAAGGCGAGGAGTTCCTGAGAGCACCCACTAAAGTCATCATCTCCGTAATCTGTCGCCGTAGATTTCACTCTTTTCAGAGTTCGCTTGGGTGGTTTGGGTTTGGGTTTGGGTGCGACCTTCGGAGGCACGTTCTGAGCTACAGCAGCCCTGCTCTCGTACACAGCAGCGTGTATCTGATCTTCTTCTTTCTCTTGGAAGAAGCGTCGCTTGGCCCGCTTCAATATCCCTTTCGATTTTTGGACGGCATCATCAAGTCCTGGACGAAGAAGTCCATCCTGAGCTCTAGAAGCATTCAACTCGCTCCCGTCGTCGGGCCCCCATTCAAAGTCCCCGTCGGCGCTCGCATTTGACGGCACTCGGTCGGGACAAGGCCGATCGAGCAGCGCGAGTTCCTTGGCTTCTTGCTCCGCCAGAAGCTTACTTTCCAAAATTGCAGCTTCTAGATCCGTGTCTTCATCCTCACGAAACAAGTGTGGTATATCTCCCGAGTCCAAGTCCAGGTCTCCGTAGTCAGTCGAATCAGATTCGTATCGGCTGAGCCATGTGGTCTCTTTGGAAGCTTCCGTAGTTTCCTGAACTGTCAAAGCCTTGCTCTCCTGAATAGCGGCATGAAGCACATCTTCGTCTTTCTCTTCGAAGAATCTACGTTTGTCTCGTGACTCCAGCCGTGGTACGCATGAGCCCTTCGGACCCACAGGTGGCTTCGAAGGTTCTCGGCTCGGCGTATCGATCTCCGCCAAGTCCGCTGGAGACAGATGGAAGTCTTGAGTACATATCAAATCATCGAAAGTGCTGATTTCCACATCCATTTTGGGACTTGGCCCCTGAGCAATCTGAGTATTGGATGGATCATCATCCACATCGTCCAGAAGTTCTCGTACTTCCTGAGTCGGGCTGGGAAAGAACTCGTCCAGGTGCGTTTCGAGGAACGCTTGAGTTGATGTAGGAAGAGCATCTGGTAGCGCTCTGGAGCCCATATTCTCGTTAGAGGGGAGAAATGACGATTGGGGCCTTGGTGCGAAAGAGACAGATCTGGCTACTTTGACTGGAAGACATGGGGGCGGCATATCCGTAGAACTTTCTTGCAGTGATGGATTTGCAGCTCGGCAAGTATCGAACGCAGCATAATCATGACCACTGACGTATTGTAGTGTCTGGGCCGGCTCAATGCTCTTAGAACCGGCAAGACTAGAGAGCCCACTCTTGAGTTTTGTGCTTTTACAGGCCTTAGAGGGAGCTCCGGCAGAACATCGGGGAGAGGAAGAAGTTGAGGCTGTATCACATGGCTCGCTCTGTCGTTGGCATTCTGGTGGATGCATAACAGGTGGCCCTACTGGATCCGACTTGGCTACAGCTTCAGCAAGATCTGAGAGTAGTTGTGTATTAGCCATTTCATCAACGACTTCGGGATCGTCAAGTAAAGACTGGGCGGACTTCTTCGCTGGTAATTCTTGGGATGCTTTCCGGGGTGGACGTTCTCCATTCGAACAGGCAACAGTTTTGTCACCTGGCGATTGTGGATTTAACACAGCATAATCGGAATTCTGTATCGAGCTGTCAATCTTTTCGAGTATGTCTGTTTGTGACAGAGAAGGAAAATCTCCAAACTCGTCTTCGGAATCCTCCTCCGTCGTCGCTCTGCGTTTCGCGGGTGGCTCCACGGCATCCTTCTCCGTCTCTGACATCGTTTGGTCTGCTTCTTCTCCCGCATTTTCTTCCTCCCGCCATGACCTCTTGCCCGTGCTACCGCTCCTCACGAATCTAGAAATCGTAGGTTGGCTTGCGCGAACGAATCTGCTGGGCTCTGGGAGTCCCATCTTCTTCCGGGCTTCCTTTTCAGCATTCGCCTTGGCCGCCTTCTTATCCCTTGCAGCTCTGGCCCTTGCCGCCGCCCGTTCTTTCTCATATTCCTTCTTCTGCTGCTCTAGTTCTGCAGCATCCCGTCGACGCTGTTCCGCCCTGGATACCTTGTCCCCTCGATTGGCCTGCTGATATGCCTTCTTGGCAGCCTTGCTGGTCATGGGCCGGCGGACGCCGTTGTATTTGACCAGTGTAGTTGGTATCAGTTCGAATGTTCGTTGGCCGCCCATCCTATGATAAATTGTTTCGTTCGCTGTTCCGATGGTGCCGCCGAGGTTGGTGCGATCGTCTGCCATCGAGAACAAATCTCATCGGTCGAGTCAGCCAGGAGCGCCTGAGTGTTTCCCGCTGATGGTTATCTCAGCAGGAGCTCCCGACTGGCTTTGTGTTGCTGACGGCGGGAGAGATGGGGGAGCGGATTAGCTGGAATACATGCGGCTCACCTCGGGTCGGTGCTGACTGATGGTCGCGTACGGCGACGCGGGGTCTATCAACATTGACAACACGAAGTGATTAGACAAACAGACTTGGCACGCATTTCATTCCTGCAGATGCCACGAAGCCCAGTGACATGTATCTACACAGATATATCTTTTTCCCTTTCGAAGGTTGTATACTGGCTGCAATAGGTAAGGAAGTTCATACTGCTGGGGACCTCTCGTCCTGGTCAATTTCGTCACATGCATCACCCGCAGCCAGCATTTTAACTGTATGTGCCGCTGAGAGTGGAATTCCCTGGAGGAACGCTTCTTCCAGACCGGACGACAATCTGTAGAATTGATGCACACCGAGGTATGGGGTCTGCGCGAATAGTCTGGTCTTGTGGGTGAAATCTTACGGACAATATCTCAACGGACTCTGGCTGGCGACCGTCACTTGATACAGCGAAGGAGATGTCAATTCCGCCGAGGGGCTGTTGATCTGATCTGATCTCCGTACCCATATTGGATCACCGAGAGCCGAGTTCAGTTGATGCCCTGCTCCAAGTTGACGTTTATGCGCCCGGAACCTCCGTAGAACCAAGTGAAAAGCTCAGCCGTGTCAAATACTGGTTGATCCGCTGCAGTCTACGACGCACTGAGCCAGTCCATCACGGCTCAGCGCTCGCATTTCGCACAGGAGATGATCATTACATGGCTGCTGAATCCTACCTTTCGTTCCACATTCCGTGACATTTACCCCTCTATCGACCCCCACCACCTCCGTCTCAATCTTGGTGCTAGTGCAGACCAGAGTTGCACACCCGACTTCTGAGCAACGACAGACAAGCTTTGCAAACTCGGCCAGAGAATTCCTCCACAACACCAAGAACTGTCCCGGAAAAGCTTTCAGAATCTCGGGCACCCAAATGCGTCTTATCAAGCAAAATATCGAGCGCGATGGCTCGGGGACCGTCACGCTCTTCCCTGAAGAGCCCGAAGACATGGTAAGGGTCGTGTCATCCTCCGCAATCTAGACCCCCGAGCTCAAAATTCTCCAACAGTGGCACGCCTACAACCTCATTGCTCCGACCGACCTCCTGCGCGCGTCCGCCATCCGACGAGTGACGAACGAGTCCAGCACGGGCAGCACAAGTTCGGTTCGAGTTCACATCACCTTGCTGATCCGAGTCACGTCCATAGATTTTGATCCTCAGGCAGGACAGCTACATGTGAGCGGGCAGGTGGCAGAGGAGAACAAGCACGTGAAGGTCGGTGCATTTCACACCCTCGATCTGGAGCTGCAGCGGAACTTCACTCTGGAGAAGAGCGACGGGTGGGACTCGGTCGCTCTGGATGTCGTGCGGGAGGCGGTGAAGCAGGACAAAGAAGGCGTGGTACCGGCGGTTGTCATGCAAGAAGGCATGGCGAACATATGCCTCATCACAGAGCACCAGACGGTCTTGAAGCAGCGAGTCGAGACGGGGATCCCGCGGAAGCGCTCAGGCCGAGCAGCCGACCACGACAAGGGCTTGGTCAAGTTCTACGAAAACACGCTGGAGACCTTGAAACGGCACGTCGACATCACGCAACCGCGCCCGCTGCTACTTGCAAGCCCCGGCTTTACCGCGGCCGGCTTCCTCCAGTACATCCTGGAAGAAGCAACTCGGAAGGCTGAGAAAGCGGTCTTGGCAAACAAAGGCAACTTCCTCGTGATTCACTCCAGCTCCGGGCACCTCCACAGCTTGAACGAGGTGTTGAAGAGTCCCGAGGTCCTGGCCAAGTTGAAGAATACCAAGTACGCCCGGGAAACACGGTTCATGGACGAGTTCATGGCCATGCTCCGGAAGGACGACGGCCGAGCATGGTATGGGCCGAGGGAGGTTGAGCACGCCGTTGCGAAGGGCGCGGTCGGGCGTGGCGGTGGGGTGCTGCTGATAAACAACTCCCTGTTCCGGAGTCAAGAGGTCGGCACACGGAAACGCTGGGTCACGTTGGTGGACAAGGTGAAGGGAGACGGGGGCGATGCGCGGATACTCAGCAGTGACCACGAGAGTGGGAAGAGGTTAGACGGGCTGGGTGGCATCGCTGCGATTCTGACCTTTCCAGTGGAGGATTGGGACGACGGATCAGATGAGGACGAGGGCTGACGATGGCTGACGATGCCCGGGGTGGCAGCCACGGCGGGTCCCGTCTCAAACAGCGACCTCCCCACTTGTGTGGCAGCATCTTCCGCCTTTCCGCGAGGAAGGAAGATACGAGTATCCCGGGGCCATCCGTCAAAGTCAACGAGGCTCGGCTCGCAAGTCAACAACAACATCAACAACAACAACAACAACACCTCCAAGCCAAGTCTCCCGACGACCGACGGGTAGGTGTGACGTGCCTCAACATTCAACTTGTGAAGTTCTGCAGATCTCGGAGTGGCCGGTTTTTTTTGGGGGGGGGGGGGGAGACGCAACGCGCCTTCGTGGCCGGCCTCGCGTAGGTGGTGAGTCTGGCTGTAACGGCACTTGCCTCGTACACATATCAGAATCCATTCTTCTTGTCCAGATAAATAAGACAGATCTATCTTCGTAGCTACCCAATACTCTCTCGCCTAGATTCTTCTTCATTCGCGTCTCTCACTCTCTTCCTCACTCACTCACTCACTCATTCCCGTCTCTCACTCTCATTCACTCACTCACTCACTCACTCACCCTCCCTCCCTCCCCTACACGTTCAAGCCCGTCGCCGCAGCCGACCTCTGCACAAGGTTCTATATATGTTACTCTATTTGCTGCGGGGGAGGGATCCGAGCAAGACGAGGAGGAGGAGTAGCACGCTCCTCGTCGTCGTCGTCGTCGTCTCGAGGTCGAGAAAGGAAGGGGGGGAGAGAGGAGGCGAGTGTGGACGTGGTTTTTGGGGAGGCTGGGAAGTAGCAAAGGCAGGCCCGGGGGGGGGGGGGGGGGGGGGGGGGGGGGGCAGGAAGGAAGAGAGAGGGGGAGGGGGGAGGAGTATTCCGAGGAGGCCTTGGGGATGAATTGGGGACGAGAAATATCGGTACTTAGTCTGAGGTTTGACGTTAGCTCTGAGCTGGCGAGCGTTGACGGATCGGCGATGAGCGCACGAGGTGGTGCACACCCTCAGGGGGTGCGATATAGGTTAGTGAATACTTGGGATAGGAATATCGGGTAGATATGGGTGAAGGAAGCATCTCCGAGTCGAGATGCAGAGCAAGACACCAGGACACGTTCGGTCTTCGGATCTTCACACGAGATGATACGTGCACCACTGTTCCTCTCTACCGCCACAATACCCAGGCAAAGTATGTACAAGAACCAACATCCCAACATCCCTTCCAGAATGACCTTCGGTGTCCAAGGAAGGGGACGGGGCTAACGCCATTAGATGCTACAGACCATAGTTGTGGTAGACCAAAGAGATGCAACGTCCCCGTTCGCCAATGCGGCAACCAAGGCCGACCCCAAGCACCGAGGCAGAGAAAATACAGAGATCCTACAAAGCCATCATCGCCACCACGGCAACGATCCCCGCAAAGAGGCTGCTCTTGAGCCCCTTTTCTGGACCAGCAAGCGTGTCAGCACCGCTCTTGGAGTTACCCGAGCTTGACGAGCTACTTCCTTGCGAGAATCCGGTGCCCGCGGCCGGGGCAGTTCCAGCATCGGATCCCGAGTCAGAGGTGCCCGTGGCCTGAGAGGCGATCGATGTCCCGGCCGAGGATGGGGCGGCGTGAGAGTCTATACCGGCTGGGTCGCCGCCAGAGAGGCCTGGCACGGTCTCGGCAGTCGCGGTGGCTTTCGCGGTAGTCACGGTCCCGGATGCGGGTTGCTGGCCCGCATCCATGTCCGTGCCGGTCCCTTGGAAAGAGGCCAGCACCGTAGGATCATCGCCGTTCACGACAGTGTCATTGGTGCCCGCATATCCGCTGTAGGTGTAAGATACACCCGTGTTGGTACCAGGGGCCCGGGTGGCGTTGTAGCAAGACATGGTGACCGACTCAAAGGTGGCGAAGTAGTATCCGTTGGTCTTGATATCCTCGGCATCTTGCCAGTCCACATACCCTCCGGCCCAGTCCACCGTGCCTTTCGCGTTGCTGGCAGCTCCGCCGGGCCAGAGGGAGAGTTGGACGCGAGAAGGTGTCTGCGGGTACCCATACTGGTTGGCAGTGGCATTCCAGGTGCTGGACTTTTCGAGAACGCGACCGACTTGCCCATCGATCTTCCATGTGATCGTGTCTGGCGTCCAATCGATCTCGTAGGTGTGGTAGTTGTCGAAGGTGTCCGAGAGCGAGATGTTGGCGCCATTAACGTCTGTGTCAAAAAGTCAGCGACCACCGACCTTTCTCCCCGGGGCAAGACCACACTCACAATCAGGGATTCCTTGGAAGTACCAGTTCGACTGAGCGTGCTCTAGATCGACGCCAACAAATTCATAATCAATCTCGTCCTTGACGTCGGAGAGCAAGATGAATCCTGTCACGACACCTGCGCCCCGGCTCGTCTTGAGTTTCGCTTGGACGTTTCCGTACCACATGTACGTCGTGCTCGCCAAGAGGGTGCCGACCGAGTCGGGAGGCATGGTCAAGAGCACGTTGTTCTGATACGCGACGGGCTCCCCGCTCGAGACCCAATCCGCCGTGCTCGCATCTCCCAGATACTTGGTGTTGGGTACGATCTTATCCAAATTCTCAAAGGTGTGGTGAGCAGACTTGCAGACGGGCGCCGGGACACACGACTCGAGTTTGAAGGATGATCGCGGATCACAACCTCCCAAGCAGTATGCGCCTGTACCGCATGACCCGTACTCTACCGTCCCGATCAGTCTCTCTGGTCCGCACACTCAAGGACCGCGGCTACTTACGTGAACAGCACGGCGTGTCCGAAGGACATTTCTGGGTCTGGCTGCAGGTTGGGGCGGCGGCCAAGGCAGCCGACGCCGAGGCCAGCGCGGTCAACAGGGTTGAGGTGCGCACCATGATGAATGTTGTTATTGGTGTTGTTGTTATCGTTGTCGGTATTATGTAGATTAAGCAAGCCAAACTGAAGCCCAGATCTCTCCAGGTGGCGAGGTGAGCGCCGAGCCCAATTGCAGAGGGGGGACTGGCAGGACTTTCCCCGGCACGATGACGGGAAGGCGCCGACTATTAAAATCTCTGAGAGAATCGAATGTGCCGTGTATTATATGGATCGTTGCTTCCTTTGTGAAGAGGGTGGGTGGCAGAGGAGCGAGCAGAAAGGCGCTCTTGTTTGTGTCGGATGCTCTGGAGCGAAAGTGTAAATTGAATCGAGCGAGGGGAATGGGGACCAGAAGCCCAATCGACGAGTCGAAGTTTGAATCGATAGTGTCGAACGGCAAAGAGAGAGTGGGGGGGGGGGGGGAGTAGGATGTTGGAGGAAGGGAGACGAAACTGAGATGGAGAGGAATGGGGAGGGGTGGGGAGGGCGGAGGAGGAGGTGGAAGGGGGAGGGGGAGGAAGAGGGAGAGGGAGAGGGAGAAGGGAGAGACTTTTTATGCTTGGACCGAGCAGCGCAGAGAGATGGAGGGGACGAGCAACGGGATGGGATGGGATGGGATGAGATGGGATGGGATGGGATTTGTCAGAGTGGATGGATCAATCAGCATTCCATCGAGGGAAGTGATTCGGAGATCCCTCAGGATAAACCCAACCGGTGCAGGTGAGGGTGATATTTTGTTGGTCGAGAAGACTCGTCACTCAGCCTACTGGATCCATCTCCATCCCCCCTTCGTGCGGTCCTCGAAGCTTTTGCCTCCGTCGTTCGTCGAGGGCTGTTTGTTGGCCGCCATCCTCATGAATGATTCCTCCCCTCGAGTCACCCCCGCACGGTTGCGCGAAGATCAGACATCTGGATGGCAGAGTGGATACCAAACTCGGAGCCTGGAATGGCCAGTGCTCCAAAGTATCGTGGCACGCCCCCCATCCGATACCCCGATCCCGTGAAGCTTTTGATTGTCAAAGCGCGGTACTGGATGGAGTAGCAACTTTGACTTTCTGCTTTTATACTTTACACTTTATATACGATGCGATCCCGGCGAACGAATCAACGTCTGCACCAAGGCGGGGAAGATGGCGATATTCGTAGCTGAGAAAGTCGGATAACCTCCTCCTGTACAGTCAGTACAGGACATGTACAGGACTTCGGTGTACATGGGCCGGCCTTCTGCAGCGGAAATGATCATCATCGGTCAAAGAGCATCAGCCCGTAGTACTGTAGGAGAAACTCTCCGGACGTGAGGTGGCAGGGGGGGGGGAGATCCAAGACCTGTCCCCGTCTTTTGGTGCCACTACCACCACATGCGTGCAATGGTGAAGTCTGCTTTCAATCTGGTAATCTAGTATGGGAGGAGACGAGGCATCTGTGTCGCTGCCGGGAACTGACCAGCTTTACATAGCCCCTGCAAATTCCTCGAACTTGTATTTATTTATTGTATTTATTGTATGTATTGTATGTATGTATGTATGTGAAAAACGACACGTCGCCTGCCATATTGCTTTCTCTCGGCTGCATAGCAAGGCCGATCTCCGCAACTCGCAAACTCAATTCTCCGTATATCAAACTCAGTCAGACAAGACACTCCCAACCCACCTGGGGAACCCCGAGCGCCTTCGCATCGGAGCTGGTAACGTCGTGTTATGTGTGCGATTGATAATGAAACCTCCCATACGACAACCCCGACATCACCAACAGATCATTCCTCCCTCACGAGAAAGTACAGAGGCTGCCAATGCTGCCCTCTCCCTGACCGGAGCCGGAGGATCTCGCCCAGGCATACGAAATATACTCCCCTGTACCTCTACCCCACATATCTGCACCACATCAGAAGCAAAAAGCAAAAGCATCCGGACCGCACTGGCAGCCACCGCAGAGGTATGTCGCGTTCCACATCAATGTTCCATTGTTCCATCGACGAAAGCCCTCCGGCGCCAGAAGCCCATGACAGAGGGAGCAGCGCAGAAAGGTGCAGCTTATCACGGCCGAAGCGATGCATAGTCCCGGGAGGTGACGGGGGTACGAGGAGATCGCGCTGGGTGGGAACCGAGTCTGATCTACGTCGTGCTGCTCGAGAGCTTCATACCGGGTATGTGAGATCCCGACTCGGTCGACTCGGTTTGGAAACACTGGCACGCTTTCTTCCTGGTCTCATCAGCAGCTTGCACTGAATCGCTCACTCGTTCACTAAGAGACCCAAGAGCAATACCCTGCCCCTCTGTGAAATCATCGACTTCAAGGTAACTTATCGCTCGCGCGGCTCATTCCATTCAAAAAAAAATCCACCTCCCCAACTTCCAGATTACAGAATCCTATGCCGGCCGCGTGCAGTCCGCCCAAGAGACCCGATCATCTTCTTCCCATCGCAGTGGCGAGCTATTTCAACTGAGCTTGAAATGGTATTTACAAGAAGCTCGCCGCTCCTCAGAGCATCGGAAACCTGATCAAGTAGCAAGGGGCATGGACTAATCCCACCTGCGCCAGAAAATTGCGGCGCATGACAACTCCGCAAGAAAGAAGCGATCGGCAGTGTGGCCAAAAAGGGGTAGAGGAAGGGTTCGGTTCGAAGATGCGAAGCGTGGTGAATCAAGTCTTGGTAGGTGACTCGACACGGATCAAGCGAGCAGACGAAAACCCATTGCCCAGAGCTAGAAGGGCGCTCCCATGACCAGGAAGTTTTTCGCGTTGGAGCTTTATATCTTGTCACCGAAATGCTCTCTGGCATACTGCTCGCACGCCTACCACGAGTTAGCGAACGCTCATCCCGTGGAGGGAAAGGACGAGGGTCATCCCACTTTCGCAGGCTTTCCAACTTTCTTGCCAATCTCCTTCCACTTGTTCATTTCGTATTCTTTGATGGCGTTGAGAAGAGCCTGTGACTACGGCAGAATCAGAGATATCACCACCTCATGCTAGGAGGGACGTAGATACCTCGTCCTCGGCAAATTCTGCGTAATGCATGTCCTACATTACTTCTATCAGTTCGGTTGCTCGCCGATGAGTAACAGAGGTCTTGACCTTGTACCAATGCTTCTTGACGGATCCTTCTGTTCTGCTTGGGAAAGACTGAATATCCACGTTCAGCTTCGACTCCCGGACCACCTCGGCGTAAGCTTGCTTGGGCGTACCTTGGCGATCGCTGCCCAACTATTCCCAGCATCCCTCATGGTCTTTAACTTTTGTTCATCGGCAGGAGTCCATGGAGTATTCGTTCTGCTCTTCTTGGCGGGCGGTAGAGCCATGAAGGAGCCCGTCATGCTCGGCTCCTCATCCGCTGCCGACGCTGCCGAGCTCAGAGGAACAGACATCTGCTGTGACATCGAAGCTTGACCTGTCCCTGGCGCGCGCCTCTTCCGGGTTGACGAGGAAGCCGCTGGTTTGCCAGGAGAATCAGTTGTAGTCGCACGGGCCTGTGAAGACGAGGTCCTCGAAGCGGAGTCGTGTTCGCTCCAGGCCGCACGTTCCGACATTGGCGACGAAGAGAGAAGTGGTAGGCAGTGATCTAAGACTGTGAACAGAAGATATCCAGAAGTTACGGGATCAGCGTTCCAAGTTGTCGTGCGCAAAGTCTTGGACGGCAAGGTCGCCTGTGGGTTGGTTGCCGATTGTCGCGCTGGAGACGGGGATGTATGTAGGAGCAACTGACCTACGAGTTAGGTACTTGGGAACCAGTAGATACAGTCAACAAGGCGTACGCGCTTTTCCGGCATCTCTCGCCGCACCGATGGAGCTGGGCGGCACACCTGTGGCTGACGTAGTCGTCACTACACAAGTCAAGAGTATATAAGTCAAGAAAAGGGCACGCGCAAAAAGATAAGAATGTATCTCTCAATCTTGATTGATATGTTGAGGTCCGCTGGGCCCCAGGTTGAGTCCAGCGCCGGTACATACAACAGGCTCAAGGGAGCTGCCATGGGAGAAAGTGTGACAGGGGAAAGATGGCGTAATGTCTGGACTGTAACGAGGCCTATAGGGCGTAGGCGTTTGAGTCTGACCAGGTATTGTAACTTGCAGTGGCCTCGAGCGGGAGGGGATGAGAAGGGGGAGCGGCAGACCTTTCTGGGCTGCCACTACCATTAACCATTACCTACATACCCTATCAACCCTTGCGATTTTGGCAGCTCAAGGAGGGGCTTGCATGATTGTATCCGACCGCATCCACCACGAGCCAGGCCCAGGTGTCCTTGTCATCAGCGAGATCAGCACACCGGCCGCGGGATTCATTCTCGCTCTGGGACGATCCAGAGCTTTAGAGGAACCTAGGGACCTAGGCGAGGTAAGAAGGCAAGGTAAGGTTGGGAGATACTGTAGGTACTGAAGATGCTCTCCTCCTGCACTCAGCTGCTCTACACTGTACAGTGAGCTGTGAGCTGTGAGCTGTGAGCTACCATGGGCGTAACTGGAAGAGCCGAATGTCAGTTGGCCACAGTTGCAGGAGGTCGAGTTGTCGGGTGGAGAACTGAGGTGGCGTCTTTGATGCTTCTCTCAGCGGGGGTCACCAGCCTCACGGGGCGAGATGCAACCATGATGGAGAGTTGAGTAGCAAGAGTAGAGTTGTAGCGGGAGCAAAAGCCCCAAATGAGTAATATCGAGGCTAGGACATTCTAGGCTTTAGATTGTATCGAATACTTGCATAAATATATATATGTATATATTTACCCCTATTATAGACTCTTTAGCTGCCCCAGCACCTCCGGAGACAAGCGTGAAGACGAAGCCTTCTTTATGCAGGTAGTAAGAGACGGGAACTACGCGGAAGGCACGGCCCGCGGATATAATATAGGCGAGAGCATTCATTATCTTTGTACCTGGTCACTAGAAGTAAGAATACGTCGCAGGGTCATATTTTTCCGCATTAGATAATGAGATCGGTACAATGGTCGCAATAGCTGTACTTTCTATACGAGGTGAATGCTTCGTACCTCAGCTCTCGATGATCTAGCACCGTGCTCGAGACGCGCCTGGTAGGGATTGCTCTTTGAGGCTATTAGAATGATTGATACATACATAGCACTCCATAGTTTTGAGTTTAAGGGTAGTCCCTTTTCTAGCCTCAAAGATATCAAGGGTCCAAACCTTATTAATCTCCACGATCAAAGGCAACAACAATTCAAAGCATAACCTTATATTTTAGCCTTTCTGTAGAACATCATTTTTTAAGCTCAAATCCTACAAGCTGGCTAAGCTACCACAAAGGCTAGGCCGTTACTAACCTTTTCTTGGCTCTACCCAAGTAGATTCGGTTTGAAGCTCGTACATCGTAAACGTTATTTTCCGAGTGGTTTATTCTCTTCTCCAACAAGGCGGTGGATCAGTAGCTTCGAAATCAAGAAAATGGGGAGTTGTAGTAGAAAAGTCGGCATAAGTACGTACCCCTTATGTTTTCCCTGGACGGTATCAAATGGGTGGTCTACTGTCTGTAAAAAAAAAAGGTGTTTATGAGATAGCCTATTTCTTAAGATTTAAAATGTTCGATTGCGCTACTCCTCTAAGTTGCCACACTTTTTCACAGGTTTCAAGATCCTTCGTCAGCAAGGGAGAATGAGGGAGTAAAATCGTGTCTAGACAAGCCACCGGATGATGTGCACCAAGTAATTCCCCGCGGTACGTGTTGACACGAGCCAATGCCACCCTGCATTGCGTTAGTCAAGTAGAGAGTATCTGACAGATGCGACGCGCGATGCAGTATGCCATGCTCGAGGGAAGGGCAGAGGGCACGCCCAGCTGCAGGACCACGCAAGTCTACTCTATTTTCCGCTGCTCAGTCTCCCGGATCAGATCGCGGGGTAACAATATCGTGAGGACAGTAATTCTCATAAACTTGCGAGAAATTATCAGCCTTTTCATAGAATAATGTCGGACGGATTGAGGTTTTGGTCAAGTCACATTTTAGTCACCTGACAACTTAAATGTAATCAACTTTGAGCTACGATGGGAGAACCTCGTGTAGAGGGTTCCCCCTGAAGCTCCCAAAAAATGAACATGCTTCTATCACCACACGACGGTACCTTGGATTTATTCTGCTTCACGAATAATAAGGTATAGAAACCACTTTGTACCTGGTCCTGAGCTCAACATAGATCCAAGCGCGCGGGCCGAAACAAATCCCAACACCCATTTCCAGCCCCCCGGCGGCTGCGAGTGGCTTTTTGGGTACCCGTCAGTTTTCGTGAGTCTTCCGCACACTCCAATCTTTGGAAGCACGATACGCGTCCGTACTCGGAACTCAAAACATCTTTCAAAACATCTTTCGGGTGAAGTTTCGTCGGGTCTTTGATTTACCGCCGAGCCGACGATTGGCCAAACCACTGTGACTCTTCTTCCAAAGGTTTTGCAGGTACGTCTCCCTCGATCCCCTGCGGAGACGACCACGATAGTTTGAACAGGCCGCAATGCGTAGGACACATTACACCCTTGCAGCTCAGACATGTGAGCAAGATGTCACCGAGACATGCTCTCCTGTCGTGGACCTTCTTGCGTAGCGAATTGTCGAGCGAGAGTCAGAAACAGAAAATTGCGCTTCACTGCCACGTAGCGCCAGAGAGTACCGAGATCAAAAAAAAAAAGATTGATCAATTTCAAACGCCATTGAGATCTGCAGCAGAATGTAATGTGACGCTTGAACGAGGAGTCTCCACGGGCCAAAGGGGAAACATAACAATCAACAAGCGAGTTTATCCTACTCACCCATCCACGCAGGGTGCTCAAGATTGGATCAAACACAGCGCATATCACCAACTTGCTGCCCTCACAAATCTATCGCTTGACACTTGCCCTTTTCCGGCGACTGACGAACTTCCTGACAGCGGTAAAAGTTTGATTTTTACGGTGCCATACTGGTCCTGCGCTGTGTAGAAGTTGGATCGAGACGGACCCCGAACACGGGACGTTTGAGGGCTGGCGAACCCGCGCCCACGGTTCAAGGGGAATCCTCAGCGGCTCGAATGGACCACGACCCTATGAGGAGATAAAAGGTGAGACGAGACGGGTATATGCAGGCATAAATGTAAGGGCAAATGGAAGGGCAAATGTACATGTACATGTAAAGGTAAATGTAGGCAAATGTAAACAGAGGAGGGATCGGATGGCAGATCGCGGCTCAGCTCTCCTCGTGGGTGCGTGCGGGTTCGAGGTTAGCTGGACTGTATTTTATTCTCGATGTTGGAAGATACTGTAGAATGTATGCATGTCGGAATTGGGAACAGGATAATGGCCTTGAGCAGTCGCACGCTGCGCTCCCTTTCCGAGCAACCACATCTTGAAGCTCTCCAGCTACGGAGACGGCCACTAGTCGAAGAGTTGAAGACGAGATTGACTTGTTTTTTTTTTCCTTCCTCTTTTCTCGGGGTGGCCCCGATTCGACGTGAGGCTGAAGCGAAAGCTGCTGGCAAGTTGCAACCCCTCAGCTTTCCCGCTTCGCCGGCGAAAGACGGTTGAGGCGGATACGTTTCCTGTGGCTATAAGAGTCGCCGAGAACGTTTCCTCTGTGCTTCGTATCCGTCCCAACTACGAAACGGATGCTTCTTCGACAGCCCAGTGGCTTGATCATGACAAGTTCTGGGATTCTGGGCCGTCCAGGTAGAGCCCATGAACGGCCAAGAGAGCTCGTGCCTCATCTTGTTCGGCCATCTAAACACAGAGTCAACAAGCGAGGTTTCGCCTGGGCAGGGAAGATCAGGGATGGCGACCATCTCCACCCGCAAAAGCCTGCACCGCTTCATCAAGACCGGAAGATGAAATCTCTACGAGTGGCTGTTGCACGATTCAGCCTGGTGCTTGCCTCTGCTACCAAAGGTGGTGACGAGTCTGCCGTGCCTTGCAAACCTAATGGCGTGGATCGAAGACTATATTGCAAATGATTGAGTGCCCAGTGAACGCTTCGTCAAAGCATTCAGAGCTTACAGAACCTTGGAGAATCTTGGATCTTTGCCATCTCGAGCCGACGAAGCAAGTGGTGACTTCTCCCAGGCGACGACAGCCCGCCGTCTCAAACATGACCCCTGGGGACCGAGAAACGCCAGCATGAAGAGAAACGCACGAAATGAGAGATTCCCGAGGGAGATGTGAAATCCGGCCATGTATGATCAGAAACCGTCAGGAACATCGGCCACCCCTCCATCCCGGCAAACTTCAGAGGAGAGGGGGGATACTCCAGATGATCAGAAGCGAGGCAATGCTCATATATGATCACCTAGACCACCACCCATTAAGGCTCTCTTTTTTTCTTCTCCTCCAACATACGACGTCGACTACGATTTCGGCAGCTAATACACTCTCTTTCTCTGTCCAACTGGCTTGGCTGCTAACATTCTTTAATTGTAGTCTGTAGCGTTGTTTACCTATCTTCCATTCACTTCACATCCATACCTTTTTTCCAACCCTACGCCTATCTCCTACAGAGAGAAAATCCTCTTCTGCAGCTCGGGCCTGCCTACTTACATACACTTTCCGCTCTTGACACTTGCTGGATCAACAAGTTTTATACCTATACATACATTTTCCGTTCCGACTCTCGACTTCGCCATCATGTCTCCCCAACAGGTGAACATCTCTGCCCATGCGGCCCCCTCCAACTTCACTTCCGTCGATGCCATCAGCCGCCACGACAGTAGAGTGCAGAAGACTCGCAAGCAGGCATCTACCGGTGGCGGAAGAGCTTGGAGCGAGGATGAGGTACGGGTTTCCGCTTGGGACTCTCGAAGACTGGCTAACATATAAATGATAGGAAGCTTACCTGCTCCAGGCTCGTCTCCAGAAGATGCCGTACAAACATATTGCCGCGCACTTGAAGAAGACCGAGTTAGCGTGTCGCCTGCACTACCATCAATTGTCCCATGGCAGCAACCGCAGCAAGCGCACCGACTCTGTTACGTCTTCCAATGCTGGTTCGAATGCTAGTTGCAATGCTAGTTCCAATGCTGGTTCCGTTGCTGGTTCCATTGCTGGCTCCTTGGCTCCCTCGCCCATCATGTCTCACTCGATGCCATCTCCCATCAACGAGACCATGCGGGCAGCGACACCCCCAACCTACAACTACTCGTCACCACCGTCTTTCCACGTCCAACTGCCTCCCGCCGCAACGCTGATCCAGCGCGCCGACTCTAACAGCCCCCCACCCCAGAATTTCAACCAGCCTGTGGCTCTCCTTTCAAAGCCATCTCTACCTCATCGTGCCCTGTCCGACTCAGCCGCCAACCTACCCCATCGTCTCGATTGTGACCTTACGGCTGGTCAGGTCAGTACCTCCCACGTCGATCAGGAGCGCCTTCGTCATATCTACGAAACCCACCGAGCTTCGTTCTGGTCCCTTATTGCTTCCGAGTACGGCGCAGGAGCTTCCCCACTCTTGCTAGAGGAGACCTGGAAGCGAGGAAATGCCACCAATGCTCCGCCAACCCCATGCGCCTCTCCTGCTTCGGATACCCAGTCTTTCCGCAGTGTCCACCTGGGATACAACACCAAGCCTCTGCACCGATTGTCAACACCCGTTCATGAGACCAAGATCAATGCTACCAGTATCTCCGCTCTGTTGGGAATTGTAAGCTCACACGACTGAGGACCTCTCTGTTTACTCGCTGACAACTTCCCAGGATGCCAGCCCAAGCAGCCCCATGGAGAGAGAATTTGTGAAGAGAATGGAGGAACGAAGAGATAATCGGGCCATCGTGACTGGCCTTAGAATTGGCCAGAGATATGAATAATTGCGTTGAATAAATTATTCTTGGGGTATAGGATCTACATGAGGGAGCAAGCTATCCGATTATTTTTGGAGAAGTAATAGATGGAGATTGGAAGTTTGAGGATCGCCGAACATCTTCAGGAATCATGAATGATTACAGATTACTGGTGGATGTTCTGTACAGGTGTTCCTGGTGATCAGGCACCATGAGCATCCGGGAGCTGAAGAGAGGATACACCCGTGTCGTCGTATAAAGATAGCTGTTTTATTGCTTGAAAGAAATCAACAGGTTACCCGATCACACTTATTCCAGTATGTTTTGGAGTTTTTCCCTAATCCCCCCAGTCGTATCAAGATTCTGATACGCATAAATACCAGCACTGTAACTGTTTTAGACATTTCCGTCTCGGATATTGTATTATCGCATAAGCTTTGCGGGGGGGCATTTAGAGGTGATTGTCTCGGCGGTTACGATGAATCAATCCACTTCGCCTCGGCTAGTTTCGGGAGTAACCCCGCAACCAGTAGACCCCACTTAAACATCGCTGAAGATGTCGGTGCATTCCGAGGAGCATCAAGAACAAGATGACACGCGCCGCCACCGTTGATTTCCGACGCAATGCCCTCGACCCGGGCATTCAACAGCTCGGAGATTTACCATGTCCCTAGTGGTTTTACGCCTCTGCCGCTCGGGTCTGAGCTCTTCGCGTTGTCGCCTTCCTCTTGTACAGATTACTCGCCATCTCTGTAGCTGTTCTCTCGCAGACTCAGTTGCCGCTGACTTCCTCGCAAAATTGCATTCTGCGGATCCGTCAACCCTGACCCAGAATCTCGACGCCCACCAGCTCCAGCGATTGTCCGCGACTCTCTCACGTCCCGAGCTTGCTAAGCACCTCCCTAAGCACGGCACTCCGCTACCAGCAGGTTATCATCTGGCATATTTCACGCCACCACAGGTAGAAGACAAATTGGGTCGCGACGGCACAGATACAACCTTCAACCCGCCCAGCCCTTTCACCAGACGAATGTGGGCTGGTGGTGAACTGGAATGGGTTGGAGGAGGCAACCAGCTGCGGGTTGGACAAGAGGCTACTGAGATCACTAGATTAGTCTCTGCCGTGGGGAAGAAAGATCGAGCTGGAGGGGAGATGGTTATCGTAGGCGTGGAGAAGATACTCCAGAATGAGCACGGTGTTGCGTTGGTCGATAAGAGGTAGGCGGGCACCGACGTGGATTGAAGCTTCGTTACGCGGCCAACTGAAGGTACTGGCTTTGATCGGACATGACCGACTAACAAGAACACTGCCAGGAACTGGATCTTCCGACCAGAAATCGAGCTGCCTGTCCCCCCGGCCTCCAAGCCAGCCCCAGTGCCCTTTCCCGAGGGCAAACATACCCGAGACTTTAATCAGACACCGGTCACACTTTTCAGGTTCTCAGCCCTGACTTTTAACGCTCACAAGATCCACTACTCGAGAGAATGGTGCGAGCAAGTTGAAGGGCATCGGAACCTCGTCGTTCATGGCCCCCTCAACCTGATCAACATTCTGAACTTCTGGCGCGACGTCCAAGAGGGAGATTCTCCACCGAAGAAAATCACGTACAGAGCGACGAGTCCCTTGTATGTAAGTGAGGACTACAGGATCATTCTGCAAGACGAGGTCAACCAAGTCACGGAGGTCAAAGTTGTGGATAGCTATGGTCAAGTGTCCATGAAGGCCAACATTGAGAGCTTCTGATTCCTATTTTGCAGACATTGAGAGGGGTACAACTTGTCAGGGCCCAGGCCCAAGAAAACATTTGGATATTCAGATGGCACGCTATTGCTCTCTCTTCCGTCTTTCTTCCCAGGGGACGTGGGCGGTGTATCTTAGATCTCCTAGATACCTCGGAGGCTTCGCAGGGCTCAAGCACGATGATGGCCGCATCCACTTTCGCGTATGGCATCTCCATAGAAAGCTGTCGGTACTGTATAAGTATTGTGTTCTTTCGTATTGGAGATTTAGCTATGCTAGCTATTTTATCCTACGTTGCCGCTTGCTTGAAGCTTTCTGACCCTTCTTACATGAAGCATTGTAAGAGATAGAACTAAGTGCTTGTCCTGCTTAGCACTGCAGATATCTAGATCTAGAGTTCTTGTTCTCCTGTGGTGGTTATTGTAGTAGAAGCCTACTTGAGGTTACAACTGTCTCAGGGAGCCTCAACCCACAACACAATGAGCCTTAATCTGTCCTTTCAAGGACAAGATATCCGATTGAAACCTATGCCAACGTGCCTTTTTTTTTTCTTCGCCGCTCGAATCTCTCGAGTGGTACGCACAATTCATTCTTTCATCTTTCTCCACAAAGCGAAAACAGATGGAGGACCAGGCAAAAGCAAGCATACCAGCCTTTGCGGGTTGTGTATGACTATCATCCATTGTGATACACGGAAATCTTTCTCCACCCACTTCGCACACGACCAAAAGCCAAGGACGGCCCCGACGAGAGGACCTCGCACCCCTCCCCGACGCTCCTCGACGTTTCCTCTGCCGCGTCAGCGCGTCAGCGGCGCGTCGTCTGATGCTTGTTCCTCTTGTCAAGCGTCCTATACCACCACCAGCAGCTTCCCCGGATGGATCCGCAAGCGGCGGATCCTCTGCTCGTGCAGGTACAGGCACAGGCACAGGCACAGGAACAGGAACAGGAAGAGGAACGAGGGATCCCCTCCCTGACTACTCTGATCAGCAACCCAGACGGCCCCGACGACTCCCGCTGCGTCGCCCGGAATCCCTGCAGGTCTCTTCCATCTCCTGGCAGCTTCTCGAGTTGGGCGTCGGCTGCTGCTAGCCTGGCTGGTATAATTTGCAGCATGGACCAGTGTCTTTCTCATCAAGCGCAGGTTCAAAAACTCTACAACATTCAGCTCCATTATATTTGCTAGATATGCGTGAATGGTAAGTAAAGCGTTCCAGCCATATTATACTCAAACTTCCAACACATGGATCAGCACACAGGCATGTAAAACCCCGCCCGAACGCCCATGGCCCTCCGATGCTGATGCTGATGCTGAAGATCAATGTGTGCTCCACCTTGACTCGCCAACAATGAAATGGGTATCTCGCGTAACGCTCCATCCTCAACTCTCCAGAACCATAAACAGACTTGCACCTGTGAAGCACCCAGCGACCGCCACCGTCAAAAAACTCGCCGCCACAATGTCCTTGGTCGTGATCTTCAGCTCCTGGACGGGCGCAGCTCCATGTTTACCGAGGCCGGCTGAAGCATCTCCCACACTCGTCCCCCCGGTACTGTTCGTCACTGGTGCAAAGTCTGGGCCCGAACCAGCAGAGCCGCCATTGCCTCCTCCGCTCCCTGGATCCGCCCCCGCCTGCCTGGGAATCGTCACCATCACGCTCTGAACGACACCCAGAGCGCTCATCTGTTGCCCGATTCCCGTCGTGCCATCGTAGTCCGCGCCATTCGTCCATTTCAGCCCGCACGCGTTGCCATCAGTACCGCCCGAGCACTGCAGACCCGCAGACTGTGCCGACGTGGTCAGGAGAGGCGTGATGGTGGAGGCGGTGAAGGGGGCAAGAATCGTGGTCCCGGCGAGCCAAGACGAAAAGTAGGCTTTGAATGAGAGCTGGTCGAGATTGCAGAAGTCGCCCGACTCACAGGCCTGTTCTTGCATCACGCCGTCCTGGAAGAAGATGCTGGAGGCGGCGAGGATACCCGAGACACGGTCTTGCCAGACGGTAGATCCGTCTGTCTGATGAGATGTTAGTTCTTGTGAACCATAGCGATGAGGAGTTGTGGACAAGGGGATGCCGGGCACTTACAAAGTTGTACAAGTTGGCCGCGCCGTGCAAGTAGATCCCGGCGTTGTAGGACCACTGTAGTCGATCGATAGTCGTACAATTCTCAATGTTGGATGCGCCATCGAATATATTGAAGTTGCTATCGATCAGACCAAGTGAAGTTTCCCAGTCCCAGACTTTGCTCGCCCAGTCTGCATATGTCTGGTTCCCGGTATATCTCGCGAGCCGGGCACCTAGGTTGAAGAGGCAACCGTTTGCAATGCTGTTCTTGTAGGTGTAGCCCTTGTTGAAGGGGAAAATCTGCCATCTCAAGCCTCCCCCGCACGTCGTTGTATCCCACCGCGCAGCCATCTCGTTGAATACCGCCTGCGCCAAGGCAAGCCATTGTGGCCTGTCCTTAGGAGGGTTCTGAAAATTGGTTTCGGCGGCCAACATTGCTGCCATCCCCCAAAATCCTTGATCGTCGTTTCCTTCCGTTTTGGTCTGGTTTGTGGGCATGAAGTCCTGTTCTGTGCCTGTTTGGAACAACATTCCGGCCGATACAAGATCGTTATGTGTCGTATCGCCGGTGTACCGCCAGTAATCGATCAAGGTCATGAACATGCCTCCTGTTTCCCACCAAAAGTGTGGTGGAGGCAACAGCCCCGGGACCTGTCCAGGCTCGTCTCCATGGTAAAACGAAAGCAATCCGTTCGCCATTGTGCTGGCGGCCGATTTTATTGATTCTGAACAGGACATACGGTCAGCTCTTCCAAGGTCTGCCCATTTGCGATATTCGAATCTTACCGGATGAGGTCGGGTCAACTGTGATAGCAGAAGCAGACTGTACCAGCAGTGCCGGCCATATAGAATTTGAAATACGCATTATGATATTATCGGACTGAAAACAATAGTGAGTGCAGAGGAGCCACCAGGGTCGTCAGATCTAAGAGAAGAAGACAAACTAATCGGAAGAAGTAATAACGAAATGCACTTTCCAAGCTGCTAATGAAGGGGAAAATAACAAATTCGCATGGTGAAAGAGGAGACGCAAAGAAGAGCCAGCACCCAAACAGGATGACGATGGTGACCCGCACGGAACAAAGTAACAGATGTCAAAAAGAATAGAAGCAGAGGGAGAAGCAGAAGAAGAGATGATGCGTAGACAGAAGTTCTGCTGGGGGAGCCAGCCTGGGATGGAGGGAGGACTTCAATCACACGCATCAACCCACCACAGTAGCTCACTACTCCATCGAAACTCGCTCCACCTCCCTACGGCCCATCCTGCCTTGATACGTGCTTCTCACGGTCATGTCCTTACCCAGGGCGCTGGTGAGGAGATCATTTGAAACCATCCAGGTCTCGTTCGCTCCCTGACACACGGCCCTCGGACCAACTCTTCGGCCAGCAGCGCATTCCCGTGTCATGTCTCGCTGGTTTTACTATATGAGTGAGTAGGCGTTGGGCGAGATAAGATGTCCGCTCAGAGCATTGGATAAATGTTTATTCGATGTAGAGTCGCGAACCCAGCAAATTGTCGGACAAGATGTTCGGCTGCTACAGTACCAGTACCTTGCGGTCCGAAACATTACGAACCGTACGGGCCTATACGACTCAGCTCGCTAAGAAGAGTGTTTGTTTAGAAGGTTCTCGGTAGCATTCTTGACGCAGCTCAAACAGTCACCGTTCGTGATACACTGATATCCGATCCTCAGTAATACCGCTTAACATATCAAAAATCGGCTTAGCAGTTGGTAATGGCGTCAGCTCGGGAGATATATCTATGCAACTCGAACGCTTTCACCATTCATGTCGAGTCAAGTCAACTCAGACAGAGCAGTTTGATGTGACGCTGGCATGCTTGCTAATTCCCGAGCATCCAACGATACATCAAAAGAACCTACTGAATTCCCCAAGGTCTATACAGAAGGATGTTCTTCGCTGACAGCCAGTCTTACTCAGTGATTTGCTGTTCTGACCTCTCAATCCCAGGAGAAGGAACAGTCGTCTCTCCCTGCCACACGCTTTCAGCAAGCCACGCAAATCCAAGACGGTCCGATATTGTTCTCTCACTGCTCTGATCTGCTCGGCTCAACGACAGCTAAGCGTGCCTATAGCGCTATGTCTGTATCGCGTTCCGAATACTCATGATTTTCCGGTCACGAAGATCTCCACTCACCGCACGCCCTGCGTAGCTCGCGCATGGCTAAGCTGTGACGGGTACATCGAAGCTGCGAAGTGCAGGTCATCCTCGTCCGCGGCGTTCGGTACAGGCACCCTGGTTCAGAGTTTCGCCAAATCCGAACTCCCCGATAAAAAGTTATCCTTCATTGAAAGAAGCCTGATCACTCCAAGCCAAAATGACGTTTCGGCGAGGACGACTGCATGGGCAGGCGGATAAAGTCATGACCTCCAGCTTCTCGTGGAAGACTTGTCAATGCCTGCGTTATGCGAAATCAGAAAAGGAGAAAGTCCGACCATGGCTACCAGGCCATTGGAAAACCGAGGACAGTACTCTCATGTCCGAAATCTCCTGCCACTTTAAATGCGAGAGCTGTTTGCGCAATCCCCGAACAAGACATAGGCCACGGACGAGGTATCGGCGCGACTACAGTAGATATCGAGTGACCGAAGCAAAGCACCTACCATACCTACCTTTTCGTTCTCTCTGCTTGCATGTAAGAACATTCAAAAAATTCATCGGATTCTCATCCCGCAATCACCTCTCCTAGAGAGTCATTCGAGTTTTCCAGCCCCGTCGACAGAAATTCGTTACAGATTACTGCGGGGAAACTGGAGACTTAATTATCCATGAGAAAGTGCTGAGTAGGTACGGTGCTACCTGTTCAAACCCCCAACGAAAAAGAGGTGTTGCAAAGGGTGCATGTGTCTGTCCAACAGTTTGAGACTGTCAATCCAATGCTGGCTCCCGAAACACGAGTTGATGCAATCGTAGACTTCTCACTCAGATGGATATCATCTTGAAACAAAAAAGAATACAAATAACGCACCTGGATAATCAGGAAAATTTAAACCACCTAGACATGCGAAGCCACAGTATCTATACCTCATTGCTCCCGGGATCTTTCCCCAAAAATACCTTATGAATCCTCTTGCTGATAGAAGGTCCAACACGCTTATCACTGAATGCTCCGTTCTTACTTGTTGTCTTTTTACAATCTTCCAAGGCGAGAGGCCCAAACTTCTGCAGCCCTTCCACCAACTCTTGGACTGTAGGGTATTTTGCTGCAATACCGTAAGCTACAGAGGGCGTGACTTGGCTGAGTTCCTGGAGCATTCTGACAAAGGTGTCAGCTGCATCTTCACCCGACTTGACTTGACCAGAATCCATGCAAAAAGCAGAGTCCAGTGACTCTTTCTGAGTTCTGGATGTGACTTAGCTGATGTGTCCCAGCACGTCGTGGAAATGAGGGGAGACGAATTACCTGTAAGGAATAGAAGATATGTGCTGAGTAAAATTCATTATCCATTCAGCCGTCTCTACCATCGCCGAGGTGTGATGAATGAAGACCCCATGAACAATCTGCAGTCGGAGCAGGGCATCTTCTATCTTGTCTTCAGCCACATATTCAGGCTCCTTCTTCCTCCTCCTAGATTTTTGACTAGATGTTTCAGTACCCTGAGACGGTATGTAGCTGTTGACGGCCGCCTCGTATTTCCTGTTCAAACGATTCTTGTTTTTCTTCATCCACGCACTATGACCCTCGATCAGGTAAATAAGAGTGCAAGAATCAAACTTGGACTTGAGCTTCAAGACATGGGCATCCAGATCTCCACCTTCTGCCCCTGTTATCAAATCCACAATGCTCTGAGCCATCATAATGCACATAATATGCTTCTCGGCCTTAACATACTTGACGACAGGCACCCAATGATCTGCTTCCTCGTCGTATTCTGCAACCACCTTTCTCCTCCACTTCACAGTGGGAAGATCACTTTCCCAAGTACTGCACTCAGCGCCGAGTGGAGTCAACATCGCCGACGCTTGTGCGAGAAGTATTGGATTTAACGACGAGGGAAAATCAACAATCATTTCCGGGGTCGAATTCTTCTTGTCTGTTTTCACCTGATTGACTTTAGCTAGCTCAATCGCTAGCTGCTTTTCACGAGCCTTCCTCTCTTTTTCAAGACGTTTCTGCTCCTTCACACTCTCCTTAGCGGCAGCTTTCTCTTTTGTCTTCTCGGCTCCCTCCCGTGCTTGTTCCGTCTTCTCCTGCAATTTATCGACCTTTGCCTTCGAAGCCTTCCCCGTCCCCATCGTCTTCTCTGCATTATACTTATCCAGAGCTCTCTGAGAGCTTGAGGGCTTCGAAATTTGAAGAGGAATTTTATATGGCACTGAAGCTACATTGGGTAAATCGGAATCGGAGCCATCATCGGGAATATTCGTAAGCAGATGTGCCGCCTTCTTGCGTGTGCTCACTGAACTCGCAGCATCTTTTTCCACGGTGCTAACAAACAACTCATGTTCAATATTTCGATGCTTGATCTGACACCGTCTTTGTTCCCGCCGTTTGGCAGCTTCGTAGTATGGGTCCGGGGAGCTTGTGAACATTAATGGATCTGATTCGGCCACTCTGCTATATGCCTTCGTGAACTTTGGTTCTCTTTTCGCTGGTTGCGCTGTCGGGGAAGGTGATATCCGTCGTTTCTTAGGGGGCGGCAAATCGGAGGCGAAAGGGTCATCATCATCATCGAAGGGGGCGGCGCTTTCTAAATTGACTATACTGTCGAAGTCGTCTGAAAGAAACTGAAAATCGAATTTCCCACTCACGAGGCCCAGAATCGACGTTGACGCGACGTCCAGTGCGCTAGATCTCGAAGATGAAGCGTCGGTAGGCTTGACAGATGTTGAGTTTGGAGGCTTTTCGCATGCAAGTGTAGCAGCCTTGTGGAGGGTTGAGGCCGTATATTTCTCCGGTACCAGGCTCGCTGGGATCGCTGGTAGCAAAGCTTGATCGCCGTCAGAAGACAGCTCGACAAAGTCTGCATTTGCGGGCTTGGTTACTTGACTGGGAGCAGTTGGTCTAGCTGAGCGCGTCAGAGGTAGTTGTGGTGATGAAGAGATCTCGATGATAGATGCCATGGTAGCAATCGATAGCAAGAGACAGAGAGCGAAGAAGTCAATGCAACTTTTGGCGATAAAGGTTTGGGTGTGAAATGTGTTGCAGAGCACTACCAATTACCAAGGTACAGAGACGCGCGTTTCGCGTCGCGTGAGAGCGTGAGAGTGTGGCCTGACACGACCTCGGGAGCCAAGTCAGTTAGTCTGTTTTTATCCAGTCTTGGCGACCATCTTCGATAAACAAAACTGACAATAACAACAATTTGAAGAATGTATATTCTATTGCTGGACTTGCAGGTATTTGTTTCGAAGATACAGTACCGGTAGTGCTGCGCCATCCTAGACCTACCTATTGATGCAAAACGATCAGAAAATGTTGGTCACTGTGCGCCGGGTGAGTCTGACCACACGCTGAATTTCACATCTGTTTGAAGGATGAATCAAGGTATCATTGGAATAATAAAACGCGGCTCGCGGGAGCAAAAAAAAAAGTGTAAGGTATCTAGGAGTCAAAACGCCGACTGCCAAAGCGCCCGTGCCTAGCAAGTAAGCATGCCCTTACCGTCCCATTCCGCCGACTCCAGATCGATACAAACAAGACATCGAAGCTTGAACAAAGGCAACAGGAGAAGATCCTGCCCCCATCTCAAGTTCCGTAAAGAATACGTCATTCAATAACTAATTCCACCCTCACTCTCTTCTGTACCGTATTGATCTTCATCGGAAGCTTCTCCAATCTTCATCTCAGTACGTATTTCCTGTTGAATTGCCAAGAAATATTTCCTCAGGCTCCTCAAACCTCTCAAGAAGCCGTTGTCAGGCAAATCGCGATGCGCAGGAGGACATGGCCGATTATCCGAAAAATCTTCTGTAGTGACACAGTTTGCGAAGTCTGCAATTTTAAAGTCAATCTCCTTAATCATGGAACGCACTTCCTGCCCAACAGCAGAGTTATCACTCTCTTCTACATCTTCGGTGTTTCCGTCGTAGAACATCAAGAGACTAGCGGCATAGAATCGGTAGCCCGCGAGCCCTCGAATGATTACCTCTAGCTTGGAGAGCTTTCGCAGAATGGTCGGGATGTGACGCAAAACACTGGAGTAGTCGACCCCATCATATAAGAATCTTTTTAACGCGTTCTGAAATTCCGAGCCGACTTTCAGGTCCCTACCAAAGTACTTATCCTGGAAAATGTAAGTCTGGCTTTTCGCATCCCAGACCTGCAGGCCACAGACCCTTACACCTAACTCTTTTGATGTAGTTGCCGCACATTTGCGCCGTTGTGATTGTTGCTTCTTTTCATTAGCGTCAACACCATACTGTCGAGTTCCCATCTTGAGATCCATGATGCAGGGTCGCTTCATTCCAGCGGTCAGATCTTCGAGGAGCAAGAAGTACTCCACGCGAGAGCCAGGCTGGGCTCGTGCTTCTTTAGGGTTTACAGGTCGAGACATGTCTATGTGTTTTGACAATTCCTCTGGTGCAGCAGGTAGCATTTTGTCAGACGTCGCCTCCATAGTCACGTCCGTGTCTGTACGCAATGCGTCCGCCTTAGCAACTGTAGACAGACTTTTCGCGTCTTCTATCCGGGCTGAAATGGCAGCATTCTTGATTGGTTCCACATCCATCGCGAAAAGCTCTTCCTCGACGTCACCCTTGTAGCCGGCATCGTCAGCTTCTTCAAAGTACTTGAGGTTGCCCCGATCGTCAGCGACTTCCGATGGCTTACGACGCAGGCCACCGCTGGAGTAGCGCCGCTGACGCTTGGTTCGACCATCCGAGTATGAAATCTCGGGTTCCGGGGCGCTTTTGCCCGCTAGCTCATCAAATTCCGAGTCCCCAATCTCTCGGTTTTCTGCATCCTCGGTGACTGGAACTGCAGACCCCGTTGCTTCAATCACAGTCAACGGCGTTAAGCCATTTCTTCGTTCAGCAGCTGTTCTCATAGCCTTCTTCCTAACTGACTCTCCAGCAGGCTGCGAACTACTGGTTTGAGTCTGCTGAGCAGTCTTCAGGCTTGACTCGGAATTTGAATTACGCAACGTGGAACCTCTACGATGAGGTAGAGAGCGATTACGAGACGCGGGCTTTTTGTGGCTCTGAATAGGTATAGGCTGACCCAGAAATGCATCGGCAAAGACTTCGTTCCGCAAGTCCTTGTTGACAGTTGTCGCGCCCCAGCTATGAGCAGGCTTGTCATACAAGCTAGGACGGCGCTCCCTGGCATAAGTTGGAGCACCCAAGTGGCCAAGGTTGCGAGCTGACGAGGTTGGCGTGGTGACACTATCGCTTACGGACCGATGATGAGAATCAGCATGCAAGGCACGAGGCTTTAAGAAGCTTGAAGGGAGAATGTGTCTATTGTCTGCGACGGTCACTGTTGGAATCGGCTCTGATGAAGGATTGAGCGATTGGCTTATCACTCGTTTCTCATCTTGACCAGCACCTGGAACTTGTGCATTCACAGGAATGTCCTCGATGGTGTGTGCGTTGGATATATCTTCTTGGCCCTTCTGAGCAGGGCCTTGACGATCGCTAGTCACATCAAGGGCTTCTTTTTTCGCTACTCTGCGCCGAGCCTGTTTCGCAAAAGTGACATTAAGGACCCCAATGTACCTGAGATCAGATTCAAATTACTTTGTTAGCAATGGTAATTGTATCGTGTTCATAAACTTGGTGCGAAGTGTCTTTTGGTCTTTGTAAGACTCAGCTTCAACGGCCGCATCGGTCGAGAGGGGAATTGAGAAATACGTACCTTGGTAGAAACTTCAACAACTCAGGATGATATGATTCAACAGTCTCATAAAATTTGTTTTCTTGATTATTCAGTTGCTTGCAAACAGCCCTCTTAGAAAAGCGCCACATTGTTGTGTGACCTCCAACTTGATGGCGATATGGTATGAGCTCGATGGTCTCTAGAGGTTGCTTTGGTTTTTGCTGTTGATCGTGAAGACGATGACTTCTCGTAGTTTTTGAATGAGTCTTTTGCTTCAAAGATCCTCTGGGTGTCGTGTCAAGGTCTTCATCTGTTATATTTGACTCTTCCCCAAGCGTTGTGTATCCGGCATCATCTTGAGAATCACGATCGAGGTCAGTATGGATCTTGACAGTGGAAAAATTCCCCACAGTCTCGGATTGTGTATCTGGTGCCCCAGAAGCTACAAGCGACGTCAACGATCGAGACTTAACCTCCTGGCTCAAGTACTTCTCGTCTACATCACGTGAAGGAATTGCATGTTCTTCCAACCATTGCGAGTTTGAATGATCTCGCTGTTCGTTCTCCCCGTGTTTAACATCACTATGATTGCAACCCCTCTCGCGCTTGGGAGATTCGTGCGGAGTTTTATGTGGCACGAACAAAGCTGAAGATATCTGTTCCTCGCCTGAGTCATCCTCGTCATCTGCACTTTTAATGTGACCGAAACCGGATTGATGAGGCAGCCCAGCAGCAGCGTCAACAGACTCTGTCACCACAGAGCCTTCGCCTGTGACTCCAAATGTTGTAGCTATGGACTGTGGTCGTTCGGAAGCAGTGACTGGTATACTTCGCGAGAAGGAGGATCCCTTTGAAGCACCAGGAGTCAGGTTATGATGCTTTCGAATGTCGGCGAGTAACTGAGCAGGCAGAGTCTGTAATTGGTCTTCCGAGCCTGTCTCGATGGTATGAGAGCTATGAAAATAACCGACCTCAGGAGCCAGACCCTCGGTTAGGTTCAGCGCTTGGGTATCGTGTTTTGATCGGTGTACTCCATTATCGAAGATAGTTTTAGAAGGGCTCGATCCATCGACATGCGCGTCATCAACATTGGGGAGAGTGCCTAGGCGAGGGTTCCCAGGAAAGGTTTTCAGCTTTGTTTGATCAGGCGCATCGGAGCTTTTGCCTAAGCTCGAGCCTTCCTTAGATCGTCCTCTGTTTTTAGGATCTCGCTTCAACAGTCTATCTTCTGGGAGGCCTTCCTTGAAGAATCGTAGACTGTGGCTTGCTTTCCTGCTACGATTGTTGGGCTCGACACCAGCAAGTGCTTCCGCGATGGATTTCTCTACCTGGCCACTATCATGACTTCCATGTTCACCAATCGACCAGGCTTTCTCAGCGGCCATAGCGGGTCGAGCATCTCTCCAGGATCTGTATTCCGCGCGAAACCCATCGGTAGGAGGATTGGCAGATATGGACTCTGAGGGTTGTGAGTTGTGAGGAGTCGAGGGTCTTGACAGGCCAGTATCTCCAGAGTTGGTTGAACAGGTGCCTTTTGGAATATTCTGTACCCTCTTCTCTTTGTCTGTGCGCTCCAGTGATGTCCCTCTTCCTTTAGCTGTGCCTAAGCAATCTCGATGGCTCATGAGAAGAGAGTTCATGTTCCTTCTATCGTGAAAGTCAAGCTGTGTCATCGCAGACCTCGGCGTGCCTCCGTGACTCTGGCATTCTTGCGCTCGCGTTTTTTCCACTGTATCTTCTAGCATTGTTTCATTGCATTCTATGTCTGCCGGAAGACGTTTACCCTCAATACTAGTCATTCCATTGCGCCGGGAGTCATTCCGAGGGGAAAAGGAGTGTAATGGCGATACCGAGTCCGGTGAATTGGTGAAAGAATTTACAGAATCATCTTCTTCGTAGTTGGTAGCCAATGCCTGCGTCAAGAGCGAGGTAGATTTTGATCGCGAAGGTTGTGTCCATGACCGGCTTTTGTTTTGATCTCTCTCAGACCTCGCCGGTGCTGTGGGTGTGGCATTTCCGGGCTCTGACGACGAGCTTGCCATAGGCAGACATCTATCGATTCGACCTACAGTATGGAAATTTGATTCGCAGATACGGGACTTTTATGGGTGATCGATCTGGAGATGTGGGTGAGACCATGGAATGCAAGCTTCGCACTTCTCACGAGATGACTGTTGTGCAATCTACCGGAGGATAATGTTCAGCGATAATTTAATCGCGTTGGAAAAGATCGAGGCAGTATAATTTAGAGAGAGAGGCTGTCGTGACATCTGGGGGCGGATAGATGTCGGTGGTTGTGGTTTACAGAAAAGTGCTTGTCCACAGAGCTGGATGTTTGGGGAGACGTGGGAGCGATCGCAGGGGTCGCAACCCGAACCCAACCTCACTGTCCCCATGGCTCGGGCTCGGGCATCGCCAGCAAACTCAAACCCCCTGAATACCGCGGCACTCTGTTACTTACTCTTATTGGTGGCCTGTCACTACGAGGCTTCATAACCCTGATTATAATGATAGCTGCTCCAACTCCAGGGGCACCATTTACAAGTCTACGCGAGGAGATTCGCCGTCAACGGAATGAAAATCTACCGTAGCTGATCGCTGGTCGCAGCTCCAGGAGGTCCTCTTTTTTTTTTTGAAAGACAGGGTGACGGTCGATATCAACCTATCAAGCCGCAACGTGTCTCGACAATCCACATTGACCGCCTTTCGTCTTTGATATTGAGAGTACGAGACAGATATTAATAAATCGCAGTTATGACTAGGCTATGTAAATTCTGTCCAACAAGAGGATTTCTAGGAGAGGATTCTTCATGGCAATTGGAGGAAAAGGGGCAATCAGAAAGACGATGCCGTGGTGTTTTGAGGATTTCAGCTTTCAGGAAGTTGGTCCGAGACTTCATTCTTTCACAATACGACATTTTAGATTCAGTCGCAGAAAATATGGATTGCGTTACTTTGACGCACGGCAGTAATTACCAGCTTTGGTTCCAAATTCTCCATACATATCAATCGCAGGGGTATCTCAAAGCAACAAACTCCATAGCACCTGCTCCCCATGCGACTTCTCAGCGAATGCAAACACTATGATCTCCAATCTTGTATCTTTCGAGGCCCATGCCAAAGTCGGTGTCTACGCCAATCCAAACAACTTTCGCCTTCTATGCCCTGTCTGATCGGTAGCTTTGGCCTTCTGGAGCTCAATATCTACATTCCAGGTGTCGTCAAGGAAGCTGCTCGCGGCTCCCAAGGCTTCGTCCATGTCAAAATCCGTCAGTGCATTGATATTGCCCCTGTTCGCTGTTGGACTGAGAAAGCACGGGTTGTTGAACATCGAATTCTCTGGCTCATCCCAAACGGTGTTTCTATTGGCATCGCTTCGAGCCTGAAGATGATAAGAGGAAGCAGACTTCGATGTTGCTGGCCACTCTGTTTCGCTCGAGAGCTCGCGGTCGGCTGCAATAAAAGCCTCTGCTTGGGCGTCTAAAGCGGGACTGCTAGCCAGCTGTGAATTCCTCATCTCGGGCAGTATTCGTTTGAAGACCCTAGGTCCAGTGGCGGCGGCTAAGTGCTCGCCGAAGGCATTTATTATTATCGCTGTTCCATCTTTGAAAGTACCTTCATTTCCGTCTTCATTCTCAACTTCTCCCTTATCCTTGTCCTTGTAATGCGGCGCTGTGGCAGGAGAAATTTTTCGGACTGAGCTGTGGCTCTGCGCTGCCTCTTGCCCTCCACTCGTGACTCCAAATGACACTCTTTTCTTTAGTTTTCTTGATGATTTATTCCTGAAAGCGCTCATCCAGGGGTTCTTGATTGCTGCCTCTACAAACGATTGGGTATTTAGTGAAACATTGGCCTGATCAGTAATCCCGTGGTCAGGAGACGGTGTTTGGGTTAAGGTATCCTTGAGAGGTTCCATAGCGCTGCCATAAGGTGTTAGTGGTCGCTCCACCTGTTCCCATTCCGTCTCTAAGGGCTTTAAGGGAAGATCTGATGCGATGAGGTCTTCACTGAAACCTTCTCCTTGCTTTCCATCTTGTTCCGATACTTCAGCCCTTTCTTGCTCGGTAATTGTTCGCAGTCCTAAATCTTCGATTACCCAAGGACTTTGCGGGCCACATGCTTCCCAAATGGCTTCGGAGCGTGTTTTACCGGACTCGGATGCAATGATACGTTTGGCTTCGAATCCTGCAGCAGAGACATCAAGGTGCTCTGACTCAACCTGCACTTGGCTGCGTGGTTCATAAGATTCTACGCATACCTCTTGGGCATGTTCCGCCGTCGTTGCAAGCTTTGCCGTCGCGTTTGCAGATATGAGATTTGGCAGGATGAGACGATCTTGTGCAGCAACCTCACCAGATGGCATACTTTCTCGCTCAATGTCAGGAAAAATCCTGGGCTCAGCAATCCTTTTGTCATGCAGCGCCTGGTATAGAGACGGGCTCCGTCTTATGGGTGAGATATTTTTACCTGCTTCCAGCTGTAAAACCTCCTCCTGAGGAGTCAGACCATCTACAGTTTTGAACCCTTGAGTTCCCAGGTGTTGGCGGCGCTGAAGACTACCTACAAAACTCGAGTTGGGGGAGGCTTGCGACAAAGTCATCTGAATCCTGGCCATCTCGTCTGCAGCATAGCCACCACCCCCAGAGACCGCCCGTTCTGCTTCTCCATCAGAAGAATGAGCGCCAGGGCGATGCGAGTGGGGTTGTTCTGGGCCTGGCAGTGATCTTGGCGGCGTGGTGTTGAATGACTGAGTGCTCATGTCGTACAGATTCTGGGATGACTCCGCCAGTTTAGCGACGATCTGGAACTCTTGAGACTCGTGGGGTGGCATAGCGAGCCGAGCGTTAGACATAGGGGGACGCTGACGTGGAGTTGTACGTTTCGGTGTCGGTAAGGGCGTGTCGACTGTTGAATTGATGGGATTCGGAGGAAGTTCAGACTCAGGGCTTATGGCTGGCCGTAGAAACGGTGATGTATGCGTCACTTCAAGTAGATCCCGGCTCAGGCTCGACTTTTCGCTCTCGGGCGGTGTCCTTTGGACAGGAGGAGCATTGACCGAGACTGACTGTCTCTGCGTAGGAGATTCAGAATCGACAAATCTGACTTGGTCGGATCGCAATGAATTAGAAATAATTTTCTGCAAATTTTCTTGCTGGCCATCTGAGATACTGGTACTGTTCTCTGCATCCCCTAAAGGAACAGATGCTTCGCTCTTCGATGGATCAATGTACCTTGCTCTTCGTCTAAACTGAAATTCTTCCAAATTTCGAGAAGATGGCACAACATCCGTAACAAAAGTATCATCATCCCCATATTCCACCACGCCAGTATCACCGTAATTTATCGAGTTTCTTTGAATAGCCGGGAGGTCGTCAGACCCTGGGTCAGAAAATTGAACGTTTGGGCTTTGAAGCTTGCCAAATGATTTTACGGAAGTCTGCTTGGTCCAAGGCGTGAAGGCGACCAAATTATCTTGTTCAAGGTTCGGAAATAAATGGTCCCCAACTCTCTTTAGAGTCTTCTCCACTCTGCTGCTAGACCCATGATAGCTCCTCCAGCTTCTCTGCGTATCATCATGAAGCTCGCCATTATCCTTGTCCTGTGATCGAGAGCCTAATTTTTCATTCTGAGATGATTTGCATACAATACCAGCTGTGTATCGAGGACCGAGATCACACTCATACTCGGCTCTTTGCCCAGGAGTTTGAAAGGTCAGAAGTGGTAATTGTGGAGCGTCTTTGGAGATGTTGAGGATGCTTGTTGACAATTCTGAGGAATGAGTGGAAATTGGTTCTCCAATTATCCGTGCACATTTCTGGCGCCATCGTCCATTTTTCTGAAGCTCTTCCAGGAGCGGCGTTGGCGTTGGCACTGCGGACCCTTCCCATCGAGCACGTTTGGATAAGTAGGAGCCTCTGAGCCACTCCGAATCTGCTGGTCGCTTTATAACTCGTCTGCTGCCACCAGTGGCCTCCTTCGTTTGTGGTGTTTCGGTGAAGTATTTAAGCATCGACACGTCGGGGTACCGCGAAGAGTTTTCCCAATCTGTGTGGCGTAGCTTATGTGGAACTTGATCGCTATCTTTGCTGTAAGGTGTTTTTTGTGGCATGTCTTCCGATTCATCTAATTCGTCTCGCTCGACCGAAATCATCACTGCTCCGCTTTCCAGATCCGTCTCTATAGTGGCATCCGCCTCTGTTTGAGCCGTAGTCTTGCACCATTGAAGAGCAGCCTCTGGATCAAGGTGCGCAAGGCCACGCTCAGCCGCTCCTTTCATTACACTGGTGCGAGTAAAGAGCATATCCTCAGAGCCAGGCTGCCACCATTCTCCCTCTCGTTTTCTCCTAGGTTTTTGGCGCCATGGATTAACCCATCCAGATTTTTTTGAAAAAGGTCCTCTCAAGCTGGCAGACAGGAGTGTTGGTAAATTTCCTGCTACGACTCGCTGGGCTGCTTCTTCATAGCGCGCACGCTTCTTCGCCACTTGCTCTGGAGTTTCTTCAGAATCTGAGCCAGAACAGAGCACGTCAGCTAGGTCAAAAGCAGGCGCACAGTAGTAGAGTTCGTCCATTATTTCCTCTGAGTCGTAGGATCTGTTGAAGCGATCCATGTTGGCAGATCGGGGCGTGATTGTCGTGTCTGGACTACATTGAGTTGGCTTGGAGGGGTGAGTTGGTGTAGTGGTGAGAAAGTACTACAGGTTGACGTAGCGACCATCTACAGCAAACCGCGCTCGTGTCAAGTTCGTATCAGGTGCACGTGTAGAAGACGTGAATGAGGTTGCACTTCGGCGTGCTTTCAAAGAAGTTATCAAAGAAATAGCAACTCAATTGCAATTCTATATTTAATCTGCTACATGTACAGTCAAGAGAGGGGACTTGTAGTGGCACGAGCCAGGGTGTTTAGAGTAATTAATCTGTTCCATATTCATTGGAGAGAGAAGAAGCAGCCTGGATCGCTTTCTAAATACATCACATGAGATGATTCTAAAGGGCCGAACATGTTGTGAATGGATGGATTACAGTCTCTGATCCGGATCGAATACACGTTATAAGTGAGCTTTTCAACATCTATCTGTTTTGAATGTGAGGGGTCAAACTTGCAGCGGGGCTCACGCTCGGGTGTTGCTACGGTGATGTAGTGACAGGGGGGTACAGGATACAATCGCGACGGTGCGATCGTGATATTCAGCGCAATACACGCGATGACCGTTCCGACATCGTCAACAACCGCTATTCATTTGTCGTCTTACCCTGACTCCACCTCATTCTCTCTCGTCCTATCTGCATCTTTTTCAAATTAACCATAACTTCACCGGCGATCGACTTCCATTCCGCTCACACAATCGCATTTACCTATGGCACAGCCGTAGACCTTCCACCAAGCCCTCCCAACATTCGACATTTACGCCATGGAATCAGCCTGGCTAGACTCGCTATCTGAAGATTGGGTCTCGCAACCGCGATCGTCTGATTCTCCTGCACCTTCGTTGCCATCACTGCCAAATAACATCTCCCCCTCCAACGTTCGTACCGCTTCGAGTCGCATACCAAAATACAATGCGCAGAAGCAATCATGGACTGCTCCCCAGGATTTGGGAAACAGTCCACTAAGTGAGAGGAGCATCAACGATGTCAATATTCCTTTTTCTCAGCGCGCACAGCATCGACATTCAAAGCTTCGTGAGACTGCTACCCGTGGACGACGCATATCGCGAACCCTTTCTGTCTCGGGCACACAATCGGTGCAGTACCATACTATTGAGCAGAAGTCTATCAGCTTGTCGCCAAACAGAGGCATCCATGAGACGCCGGAATGGAAGAGGCGCCTGCTGCACGGAGACGTTGCGTACGGAGAGCAGCGCGACTTGTTCAGTTCGGCTGGCCTTGAAAATATATTTCTACCGCCACCTTCCCAGACCGCATCTTCCAGCAAATTGAGATCGGTACGAGATTTTGATCATGGAAATAGTGTCATGCCGTCAAGTCCTCCGCCGTACAGTTTAAGCCGCGTTCAACAAAGCGGACCTGCAACAAGTGAAAGAGCAGAAGAGGGTACTGAGACTCGGCAAAAGCCACGAAACATGCAGTACAGGCTAACAAGCCAAACTGAGAGTGAATTTTCGGTTAACGACCTAAGCCAGAGCAGCCTATTTCAACCGGCCAAAGCACCTTGTCGGCAGAACAAGGAAGTCAACATTCGCTTGGATTCTGTTTCCCAACCAGATTCATCAGTCTTGCGCCTTCAGGATCCAGCCCGGACTGTCAGTGGGCAGATTGACATGCGAAATGAAGAACTCAGCCCGATATATGTCGCACGTCACAATACCATGGACGGACAAATCGATTACGCGGCATTGAACCTACCTCCAGATGAATTGAAGCGAAGACTTGATAGCATCCGTGAGAACTCTCCAAGCAGTTCTGACCATGACAGGGGTAGCACGTCGGAAGTTTTTCCGGCAAATCTGACTGTCGAAACGGATGAATTTGCTCAAAATGGTGGCTTCGTCAACATAAAGAGAGGCGCACATTCTCATGAAGGCTCTTTCCAAAAACGTATGCTGAGCTCGTCGTCTCTTCCTGCAATTGATGAGTCTATGCAGGCCAACAGCCCAAAACAACTGCCGAATATTCGCAAAATTCGAGCTTCCAGTGACTACCAAGGAAACCTGCAGGCTCCAAAGTTAGCTGCAGAACTGCATACGCCTCACCAAAGCCCCCCCAAAACCAATAGTATTTCAGGGAGCCCATTGAAGATTTTTGGCACATATGACACATTCACCAATCAAAAGCTACTTCGAAGACTCAGCCAATTTGAAGATGATATCGATCGCGAAGTTGAAAGCGAGACATCGGAACCAGTTCAGGAACCAATCCACACCGAAACGAATGATGCTTTTGTGGGCCAGGCGAGTCAAGAAAAATCTCCAGGTAAAAGGAATGCCGACAGACAAAGTGGCCGGAAGATGAGTAGCTTTGGAGGGGGTGAATTGGACAGCTTTCGATTTAGCGAGGAAATATCTTGCATTTCAGTTCGTTCGGATGTTGAGGAGGGGGATAGGGAGGATCCCATATTACCAATCCTCGACAGAATCCCCCAGAGCTCGTTCAAATTCCAGCTTGAACCTTGTCCAGACCTAAGTGAAGACGCAATTATTCAGCACCAAGCAAAGTATACAACTTATTCTGGTACGATGCGGCAAACTACGAGTATCAGAGAAAATGTCCCGCATGGAAGTAGTGGCTTCGATAATCATGTTAACGATTGCGATGAGCCAGAAGACCTCAAGACGCCGAGGAAACGAAACGGCGATTCAGAGGGTAAGCGACTTCTTAGATCACCCTTGAAGAACCCAACCCCAAAACGTCGGAGAACTCTGCCTAACTCGGATCCTCTTTTCGCCAATGAAAAGGATGGCTGCGAAGCGGTAAGCTCCTTGGAGGATACACACCATCAAATGCAGTCCGTTGTAGGAAAAAAGCGCAAAGATGCCAGGCATGGCGACGACCAGCAAGCAGCGAACCCCACTGTACTTGCCATGCGTCAAATACTCAGACCTCGAACATCAACACTGAGCCAATCTAGCAGCCAGCAGCGTGAACTCGACCCGTCTCTAGTATGTAGCCTCACTTCTACGGAGCAGGCCAAGTTGCTCCAAGAACAGAAGATTGCCAAGATACAGGCAGAGCTTGATTCAACGGGCCCATTCAATATGTCTGCGCCGCTTGGGATTGGTCAACACATGTTAGACGAGAACCGCAAGGGATCCGTCACTACGCAAGACTTCCTAGACGAGGCAAAGAAAATCATGGCAGGAATTCGTGGCAAGACAAGGCCCAGGAGTGGTCTTGCCAGCCTTGAGGAATCTGAATCCGAGACTGATCGGATGAAAGTCGTTGAAAGCGGCACGCAGGATGACGACTTTGAGGAATCGTACCAGGAATCCACCCAAGAACCTTTTTCGAGACCACCTAGTCGCGACGGAAAGCCAGTAACACGCCTGCCTCATAAACAGGAAGACCCTGTTCTTTTAGACCACTTGCGGAAATATCAGGAGAGAAGCGATATGGATGGGCTCATTGCATCCTCTATGAGATCGATTGCCATGGCTAAAGAAGCTGCTGATATAGCCAAGGTAATTGATCGGAGAACGGAGGAGACCGTCAATCGAGCGTCCGTTCAATCGCGGAATGTTGGAGGCGCTATTGAAAGTGAGCCACTGAATATTCGGATTTCCGAAAATCCTGATATATTTCGGAAGCGTAGACATTCCACTTCATCAATTCGGACTGGCGAAGATCCGAACGAAGTTGATTTCCCTTCTCACGGCTCATCACACTCATCAGGACAATCAACAGCTCGGTCTATTCCCACGGGCTCTTCGAGGGGGTCCGATTCTCGTCGGATCATTGCTCCGCATACCGTGTCCCACTTAATCCCAGAGCAATTGGCTGGCATGGTCTTTGATCATGCGAGCAAAAAGTGGATCAAGAGTAAGATACTCGGCGCCGAGAATCGTGCCATGAACCTTTTACCATCAGATGAGACTGAGGATGACCCATTTGGCGACATACCTGATCTTTCTGTCGATGAAACCCAAGAGCTACAAAGACTTAAAGCTGTGGCGGCTAAGCGCAAAGAAGATGAACGAGTAGCCAAGGAGCACGGCGATGATGGATTATGTCATAGCGATAACTTTCCATCGTTACCACAAGTCATCTTGGTAAAATCAGGGTCATCACCAGCTCGAGGGAATGTACGATCAGTGTCCATCAAAACATCTGAGGATAAGTATTCTCCCGCGACAGCACCGGCTCCGGTCAAATCAGAAGATATCACCGACTTTCGTAGCGATGTCCGTTCCCAAACATTTGACAGGGTCGTTGAACAGGTCGTTGAAGAAGTCAGAGATGTTGAAGGCGAAATTTCAATCAACGAAGATAGAATCAACCCACAAAGCCCAAGAAGGCGGAATGTTACGATATCTTTCTCGTCACCCCTCGCATCTATCATACAGCCCTCGGAGTACGACGTTGAAGGTAGTTTTGCTGAAGGTGACCTCGAAGAGATAGCGCGCTCGGATATCGAGGTCGAAGATGATGTCAACAACGAAAGTATACTTTTATCTAGGAGTACCTCCCAGTCGATCCAGAGAACTGCCTCAGCTAATATCCGCACTGCCCTGAGAAACACATCTCGCCGGACGTCGGTTGGGGGCCACAGATTTTCAGCTCGGCCTGTGTCCCGAATAGACGAGCAAGATGAGGACTCGTTTTTAGATAAGTTCCAGAACGGGCAGCAACGAACTATCAGCATTGTTGTATCTACCCCAGTGCCTTCAAAATCAGCTTCTACTGTTACTATAGCAACTCCTCGTCAGGCCCATGAAGTGGGAACCCTGACCCTTACACCCCTTCCGGATTTTACTGTGCACCAAGCGGATCAATCCCTCGGACTTGATGTCAGCTATATTGCCCAGGGCCAGCGTTATGCCCTCGGTAATAATTCGAAGAAGACTTTGTCTCTGTCAATCAGGAATCTGGTTGAGAAGCTGACGGAGGTTGAGCCCTATGAACCATTTTGGGAGCATATGAAAGAGCTTGCTCTCAAGAACAAAAGGCTTACTAACCTTCATAAGCTCGATGAGTTCTGTGAGGAGCTAGAAGAGCTTAATGTCTCAAACAATCAGATTGGACAGTTGAATGGGGTACCAAGGACAGTTCGAAATCTTCACATTGCACACAATTGTCTAACCGATCTTGCCGCATGGAAGCACCTATACAATCTCCAGTACATTGACGTTTCAAACAATGAACTGGAATCGTTGTCACCTTTCAAGTCGCTCATCCACTTGCGAAGCCTACGCGCAGATAACAATAGAATTGCGAATCTGGATGGCATAGGCCATCTTGATGGCCTTCTTACTCTTCGATTGCGTGGGAATGCCGTCCAAAATCTTGACTTCAGTGGGTCCAAGCTTCAAAGGCTGTCGGATCTTGATCTTAAAGGCAACCAAATTTGCGATGTTCGGAACCTGCAGGAATTGAAGGCTCTCTCGAGCCTGAACCTAGAAGACAACATTCTGTGCAATATCTCGATGGGCGACGCGGCCAGTAGTGCATCCTTGAAGTATCTCAAACTCAGTGGTAACAATCTCGAGTCGGTCAATGTCAGTCTTTTCCCTAATCTTCGTCTTCTTTACCTGGACCGGAATCGTTTGGGAAAGGTCTCTGGTCTTCTTAAAACAAAGTATCTCGACAGTCTGTCAATGCGTGAACAACAAGGAGACGCTCTCATAGATCCATCGTTCCTTTCCGAGGCGTTTGAGGTTCGGAAGCTCTTCCTGTCTGGCAACTTTCTCGGCACTTTCGAACCTAAAGTTGACTTCCTCAACTTGCAATACTTGGAGCTTGCGAACTGTGGCCTAGAATATCTTCCTTCTGGGTTCGGACAAATGATCGCGAATACTAGGGTGCTGAATTTGAACTTCAACGCTCTGAAGGATATAAAGCCGCTGATAGGCATTCTCCGTCTGAAGAAACTTCATCTGGCTGGAAATCGGCTTTGGAAACTACGCTCGACCGCGGATGTATTGGCACAACTCCCGAATATTGCATCGGCTGATCTGAGAAGTAATCCGTTGACACAAGGATTCTATCCGCCAGTCACAGAATCTCGAGTGCTTGCAAACCAGGATGGCGAGGGTGCTGAACAAGAGGCACGTGAGCCATTCACTATTGGCAAAGCAGACAGAGAGAAGGATGACAGGTATATCGCATGTCTGGATATGGATACGAGAAAGTTGAGAAGGGTGTTCGAGGTACTGGTTTTGAGCGACTGTGCTAGGCTGAGACGACTCGATGGCTTGGATGTCACACGGTCAATGTTAACAAAGCGGGATAAGGTCTTTCATGCTTTGGTACAAGCTGGTGTCTTTGAGCATTCTTCGAAGGAATTGGAAGTAGTGGGGGGTGTGGATAAGCCTCCTGCTAATAATTTAGCGGTGCCCGAGCAGGAGCCGGGGCTTGATGAGGATGGGGAGGAGAGGTGGCAGGCTGAGGACAGCTTTGCCTAGGAGTCTGTTCAATACGAGGTTCCATGATGTGATACGAGTTCTGGTTTTGTTGTAGATAGCATGGTGTTGGGGTCTGGTGGCATTGGCAGGGAGTTAAAAGTTCATGTCAGTTACCATGGAGGTATCAATAATGACCTAGATGATACCCGTCTCGAAAGCAGCGAGGATTCTATGTTCTCAAAGTTTTCAATCAGCTGCATGTATCGTGTCAGAAATCAGTGCGTACATACTCATCTCACTGTTCTACAATTTTGCTTTTTTAGCATTCTTCTCCCACTCAGCAACCCTCTTTATTACGAGTCGCTTTCTTTCTTCCTCCCTCTTTAGATACTCATCATCCCTCTTCGTCTCTCTATCGTCTCCCTCCAGATAATCCAAGCTCTCTCTAAACATCTCGGCCTTCAGTAGCCCATAAACCCCCGTCTTGCTCTTTGCAGCCAACTGCCTCTCAGCAACAAACTTCAGCAGTTCCTCCATACCTCCGAGTGCGTCAACGATAGCCTTTTCGAGGGCTTCGATTCCGCTGTATCGTTTGGCTTCTAGGACCATTTCTTTGTAGACCTGCGGCGTCAATTTCTGCCGGAAAACAGAAGACATGGCTGGTCTGAGGGGCACTCCGAGGTCTAGCTCGTTAAGGCAGAGGAAGCCCCGTGTTGGGTTGAATATTCTGTAGTCGTGGTACATTGCCAGCATGAAGCCACCTGCGAAAGCGTGGCCGTTCACCAGAGCCACGGTTGGCATGGGATAGCTATTGAATCGAAACACGTGAGTGCCTCTCCAGCTTCTCACACACGGGATATGCGAGCACATACGTCAAAAGCCTCTTGAACAAAGCAAACATGCTGTTGGCGAAAAAGCCCTTTGTGTTCGATGCATGCTCCAGGTCCAAGCCATTGCTGTAGAACTTCTTGATGCCAGACGTGGTTACGACGACACCGTGGGGGTATGAGATTTCAAGGATATCGAGAGCCAGTATCAGGGCTTCGCAAAAAGATGTAAGAAGTCTGTTGTCTGGTGGGGCAGTAAAGGTCAGGACGTAGACTCCTGGAGATGCGCAGCTGCAGACGACATTTCCAGAGGAGCCTTTATCCGCGGCTGCGTTGATGATAGGGACCGTGAAGAGTGATTCAGTTGCCATTTTGGTGTCGTCTGAGGGTGATATGGAAGATAGGAGGAGGTTTGCTTCAAGAGCTGATGCTGTATCTCACAGCATGTGAGTTGAACCTCGGCCCAGCCTTCTCAAGCTGGAACGCAGAACAATTGTCGCTATCATGATTAAGTTCAAGTGAAAGTAAACAATATGATACTGAAAGCGCAACCACATGTTTATTTGGTTGAAACTTAACTAAAATGTATTCATCTAGACGACAGTGTAAATTGAAGTTGCCTTAATATCTTTCAGCCTTGCATTCTTGTACTTGTCGACTCCAAGGATCCATAATACTAGCGCAAGGCTGATAAGTATAAGGATATCCTTGGCATCTCTAGGGACCCGGAATTTTGACTGCATGTCAAGACCTCATCGCATTGTTAACTGTCCACGACAACTATGGCATCCAAAGTGGAAAAGAAGAAGAATATAGTCTTCTTCCATCCAGACCTAGGGATTGGGGGTGCAGAGAGGCTGGTCATCGACGCGGCTGTGGGACTGCAAAACCGGGGCCACAAGGTTGTTATCTTCACCAGCCACTGCGATCCAAAACACTGCTTTGATGAAGCTCGAAATGGTATGGAAGCTTCATGTGGTAGGTCGCATATGGTCTAACAAGTTAATAGGAACGCTCGATGTGCGAGTGCGTGGAAACTGGTTGGTTCCTGCCTCTATCTTCTCTCGGTTTTCCATCCTCTGCGCAATTCTTCGTCAGTTCCATATTATCTTTGCGTCATATTGGTGTTCCGAGCTCAGCAAATTGGAACCGGATGCTTTTTTTGTCGACCAGTTAAGTGCTGGACTGCCCTGGCTAGCATACTTATACCCAGAAACTCGGACACTCTTCTACTGCCACTTTCCGGATCTTCTGTTAGCACAGGGCCGATCTGCATGGTGGAAGCGAGCTTACAGAATACCATTTGATTTTATCGAGCAATGGAGCATGAGTTTCGCAGACTCGATAGCAGTGAACTCGGGGTTTACGAAGGGGGTGGTAGGTAAAGTGTGGCCGGATCTGGTCGCGGAGAAGGATTTACATATTGTTTATCCTTGTGTGGATATCAAAGAGAAGCAGACTGAGTATGTAGATGTATCAGCTGCGGGGTGGCATGACAAAAGTATTTTGTTGAGCATAAATCGATTTGAGAGAAAGAAGGATATTGGCCTTGCGATCAAGGCTTACGCTGGTCTTGGGGGAAAGGGGAGAGAAGGGGTAATGTTACTTATTGCAGGTGAGTGACCTTGTTGGCAGACATGACTCACGCTTATAAAAAACTTTAGGTGGTTACGATAATCGTGTGCAAGAGAACGTTGTCTACCATAAGGAACTTGTTAAACTTGCAGAATCACTAGGTCTCAAGACGGCGACCACCAAGACAATCGTGACAGCTCTTAATGTGCCAGAAGATACCGATATCTTGTTCCTTCTATCCGTTCCAAGTACTCTGAAGGATATACTGCTAAAGTCAGCCCGCCTTCTCGTGTATACACCTTCGAATGAACACTTTGGAATCGTTCCTTTGGAGGCAATGCTGGCTGGAGTCCCGGTTTTGGCCGCCAATACCGGTGGACCTCTCGAAACAGTAGTAGAAGGGAAGACCGGATGGCTCTGCTCACCCACAAACACCGAAAGCTGGACAGCAGTGATGGACAAAGTCTTGCATCATACATCCGACCAGGAGATTAAGAGAATGGGCATTGCCGGTACCGAAAGAGTCAAAAGCGAATTTTCAGACGTAAAAATGGCAGAGAGACTCGATCAGATCATCACAGATATGGCCGTTGTTCCGCGAAGAACTTGCATACATTTGTCAATGTTATGTTCTACGGTGGTTCTTCTAGCTTACGACACAGGATACTCTGTCTACCTCATGTCTCGAAACCAAGAAGTGTATTTGAAGGAATCAAAAAGACAATGGTTGCCCCCTTTCACGTACAGTATACTGGCAATTGTATGTTGGTTTGGCTATCTAGCGTTTGAGTTGGTAAGGAGGCAGAAGGCTAGACCTCTATCTCAAGTTAAGAAGGCCAAATGAAGGTAATTTGGTCCGAATTATCACGGTTTCCATGGGCTCGGTAGCTCTGATATCGTTTTACGAGTACCTCTTCACAATCATGTTGATCGAGCGCAATTGAGATGAATGAAAGCATTGCAAGCAGCCGACCATGTTGACCATTTACTCCAAGTATACCAAGATACACAGTGTTATCTGATGAACTTTGAGATATGCACAGGATCATTACACCACTTCCTGCTTTGTAGCCCTAGGACGAGTGCTTAGGCTAATTTTCAACCCAGACCGCCTCGTCAAGACAAATCAGGGGTGAAATTCGAATGGTAATATTGTGAATAGATTTATGCGACCGAACAGTGACTCGAACTTCATTGTGTTGTTAGCTAGTGGCTAGAAAAACTAGCCTTTTGTAAGACAAACACTACAATCAACAGATTCTCTTTCCATCAACCATAGCTATTAGATAGATGACCCATCGTCCTTCTCTTCAGACACAACCTTCTCAGGGAATCACTAAGCTGGCTTGAACGTCGATGTTGATTGATTGATTGACTGATTAATCATACTCTTCTAGGCAGGCCCATGCGAGGTTTGGTGGCAGTGGGTCCCAAATACCGTACTGTAGGTAAGGATTTAGTCGAGTGATCTGTACTGCGGTATTTCGCGGCAAATAGGTACATTGGAGATAGCAAAAGATATTTCTGGGATGAAACCCTTTTCTTTATCCGATGATATGTCAGGAGCTTCAACTAACAGACGAAATGAAGCTCGGGATATTATTCTACGGACTTCACCGGTTTGGCCCAAGTTCAGAGTCTTTCACCAAAGGAACCCACGTCTGTATCAGGATACACTATGCGGCAGGGATGTTCATGAAAACTGCAGCACTGCGTAGGAGACAAAATCCAGCTCGGAACGAGCGACGATTTTAACGCAAAATCCTAGCTGGGAAGACCCTTTTTTGTTTTGGTTTTTTTTTTCTCCGAGTAAGCTGGGGGGCAGTTTTGGTCCTCCGAGACTAACAGAACACCAACGATATCCTGGTTGGTCAAATAGCTTCAAGACAACCCTTCAAATCCACAGATCTTACTTTCAAGCTCAAAAGCATTGACATTTACGTATTTTTGAGAATTCGGCTTGCTGTCGCTCGCTTTCTTGAGTGGTCAGAATCCTTACGCTTGGGTGGGTTTTTCGATCCCAATTTACTCAAAGGAATAGGCATCTGCAAGCGTGCAGCACAAATCACCTCACACTTCCTTAGACAGATCAGCCAAATCCCCCGGACAGCAGATCAAACATCGAGTCTGCACCTTCGGAATGGTTCTCTTAATGCGCGGAGTGCCCACGAGGGTGCTGCCCTCACGTCGATTTCTTCCGTGCGAGGTGAATGCAATGTCTTGTTCATGGGTTCTGGGGACGAGACGTTTTTCGGAGATGAAAAGCGACACCAGGTATGAGGCAGTGGTAGTTGGTGCTGGTAAGCCAGAGTCGTGTTCATTATATGCATCCTTTTCTTGTTCATTTACAGGCTATTATCTTGAGTTCGGTCCGTGGTCCATTTGGTGATATACTTTTGCCACTCTTGCTGGTCAAGTCCACATAGACAGACAACCAATTACTAACCTTATCTAGGCCCAGCTGGCATTGCCGTCGTTGGTAACTTACTAGAACAGAAGAAGGGTCCCATATTATGGGTTGATCACCAGTTACAGGGCGGACGACTGAACAAATACTACCGCGAGGTCCCCAGGTACATCCTCTCGATCATCATAAGTCACGTGGTCTGATGAAGCAACAGCAACACGAAAGTCAAGCGCTTCATATCCTACGCTGAAGGTGTCTCGCCATTTCGAGAAGTGGCCCAGGAAACCCCAGCTCCAAATGCTTATACACGTCTCAAAGAACTTGACCAAGAAAATACCTGCTATATTGCCCAAGCAGCAGACCTCTGCCTCATGCTCACCAAAGGGTTAGACGAGTCCAAAGGGGTACACAAACAGCTCGGAGACGTATCCGGGGCATCGTGGTCCAGCGTAAGCCCTGCTCTCATATACAGTACACCACTGTTTGAAGATGTTGTCAGCTGATAAGTACAAGTCCAGTAACTGGAGCGTCACGGTCACATCGCCAGATGAAAAGTTCCCTAGTTCCTCAAAAATATGTACAGATCTGCTGGTTCTATGCACAGGCTCGTCGCCCAGCACAGGACCTCTCCCGGTCACCGATATCAACGAGATCGGACTAGACCCCGCGCTGAACCCCCCTCTGCTCGCCAAAATCCTCCCATCTAGTGAGAAGCAAGTTGTGGGCGTGATCGGCGCTTCCCACAGCGCCATTCTCGTACTCCGCAATTTATACAACCTCGCCAGCTCGTCACATCCTCATCTCCGTATCAAATGGTTTACCCGCCACCCCTTACGCTACGCTGAGGAGAGAGATGGCTGGATCATCCGCGATAACACTGGCCTGAAAGGTGCCGTCGCAACATGGGCGAGAGAAAATCTTGAAGAAGACGTCCTGCCCACTTCCAGGGTCAGCAAGTTCCTCGAGAAAGTTCCCACGACGAAGGAGAAGGAGCAGGAAGTCTACCTGGAACACTTGCCAGCTTGCACGCATGTAGTTCAAGCAATTGGGTTCCATCAGAACAAAGTCCCGATTCTGGAGCAGGACGGAAAGAAAATAGAACTCGTGTATAATGATAGAACTGCAGCATTCGCAGATGCCAAGGGAGAAAAAGTGAAGGGGCTGTATGCAGCGGGTATTGCTTGGCCTGAAAAGGTGACGGATCCTGAAGGAAATGTAGAGCATGCCGTTGGGCTGGCGAAGTTCATGAACTATTTGAAAAGGGTTGTCCCGAACTGGACTTCGAATTAGATGAGAACGAGCTCAGCAAGTTGGTGTTGTTTGATAGAAAGGGCTTCGTGGCCTTTCTCCAACAAAACGAGCTCGCAGGCTTGCATGGCTGCCTTTTAGTACTTGGAGGAGCTTAAGTTGCCGTCGCGTCTCAACATATTTTGTCTTGTATACTGGATTGTGTCTCGTACTAGAGATATATGGTGACACTTTTATCCTAGAACTGTGCTTTCTATCGATCATGGTGCACATCTGCCATAGTGCGCCGCTGTGAGACTAGGACGTCGTCACTATTGACACGTGATCCAAGCTACTTTCAGGGGATCTCCAAGCCCATAGCGATTTCAAATATCTACTTGAGGGCGCCAAATTTTATTTTCAGTTGAGCATCTCTAAATCATCTAATTTCAATTGCAGCCAACTTACTACTCCTCAAACACTGCCGACGAGCAGCAGTTTGGCTATGAAATGTGTGGAACTATCACGAGAAGTTCTTCACTCTCCATTCTATCCCAGGCTTGTTGGCGATAGATGGTGCCTCTTTTGCACTCTATGTACCTCTGGCGATGAGGAGAGTGTGAATCGCTGTGTTTACTAGATTATATCTTCTTTTTCTCACTATTCACTCGCTCGTGGAAACCATCTCACAACATCCAGGAAATCCGTCATTGTGAAAGTACATCAGCAAAATTCTTTCTTTTCGGAGTCAACGGCCTCATGAAAGCCTCTATACTTTGTACGTGATACATAGCCAACGAAATCTTGGAAACATTCTCTTCTCACTAATCACAATTGGGTTTCGCACTCCTGCTATGTATGACCTTTTCAGGTGCATTCACCAAAGCATCAGAGTCAGATTGACTGCTAGATGCCATGTTCTACAAAGCCTCCCTTCCTTGTAATATTGCATGCAGACGCCAGCTGATCCATGATCTTTTTTAACAAGCTGAGATTTAGAACCCGTGAGACAGGCATGTACAGAGGAGGGCTGGAGTCCAGCCCTTACCATAATGCTCCCAGCGGCTTCAGAGCCCAAGACTTTCGCAGAAGCAAGAAGTTCGCCGAGCTGGCAATATTCAAGATCGTCAAGAGATAGTGGCCAGATTCTGGCCTCCCGCTCCCCGCCCTACTTCAGGAGCCTGAGGGAACCCATTCTGTAGTTGGAAAGTCTGGACAGTTCTACCAGGAGGATCAGGCGAGACCTCGTCAACGCGAAGAAAGACGCGGCCGTTCCTTCAGGTTAGTTCTTCTGGGACGTGGATATCGGGGGTCTGGTTACTTTACGTGTCGGAATACCGGAGACCTTTGAAGCTAGGAAAAAGCCTTATTTGTGTACAGCATGTTTGGGTTTCTGGACGGGAGTAAGCTCTTTTCTCACACATCATGAAGCGTATTGATAAAGTATGGCCGGAGATGAATTACAGATCACAAATTAATTACGCGAGATCCACTTCAGGATTTCTAGCTGAGCTCTCTGTCGCCTTCATGGCGATCGATGTTGGCTTGACTTTAGCTTCAGCATGCAGCCCATTTAAATGAGGTGGATCACGTACGCCCTCCTGGGTGTAGTGTAGCTCTGGATATACGGATGCCAGACGGTAGGAATTGTTTTTATACTTGCTCGAAATCTGTAATGGGATTTTTGGCCGGAACACCATAACTTCTTTTGTGCTCTGCTCGCTGCAACTGGAGACTAAGCATTTAGCCAGGACCGACGTGGATTTGAAGCCATGGACTAGGTTGGTTGAACTTTACATCGAAACCGAATTTTTGCTTGACTAATCACATTTTTCTCGGTTACATGGGAAGAGGAACGTTGGGGTTGCTCTGGCCGTCAGGTACAAGTGACATTTCCAGATTGAATGTAAACACACCAGCTCGCTAAGGCGGATTCTTGTCATTTATAGGCGATACCTACCTTGAGATAAGTCTGGCTAATTTTTCTTGATAAGGAAACTGTCATGAAAGTTGAGCAAGTTCGGGCTTTTGCAGGGTGATTATTTTATGGTGGGTCTAAAGTGCGTTCGAATTAGTGACCCCTGTGTGCATACCGTCTATCAAAACTTCCAAGATGGATAGTGAAGTTCTCTTCAGGTATGGATAATTATAAAAGTTGACTGAAATGCAACTGCAAGATGCGATCAACCCCTAGGTCTTATCAAGACAAGTAATGAGCCTGCCTGAGACATTACATATCACATTCCAAAGCTTATCTAATCAAATTACAATTCAGTGAAAGTAGACATCAGTGCAGTTAACAAGAGAAAACGAAACGAGACTCCAGGACCAAAATACCAAAAATGATCAACGCCTTGCTGACATGCCATCTGATAGCCCCATCATCCCACCTCGTCAATGCGCTCACTAGTTGAACGCTTGAGCGATGAAAACTTGAGACCATATGCTTTCTGTATTTTCCTTCCTTTGTTCATCAAATTCTCTTAACTTCGGAGTGGTATAAACCCTTCACTCTGAGTTTCCAACTAAAGTATTGCGGAGAGGTGGAAAGCCGAAACAATAGCAACAGAAGACTGTGCTGTATCGTAGAGTATGAATGACCTTATCATCAAAAGCTAGGCTGGACATCCGAGATATTGCAAACAACAGGCCCAATGAATGTGCATAATATATTTACTTGGTGATACTAGCAATTGTCGTATGCTAATTTCTCTTTTGCTCAAAGAAGCTCTTCAGCCCGGCACTCCCAAGGCCGGAAGACATTGCTGAGGTCCAGAAGTATTATCACTCAGGCTCGAATGGAAAGATTCTTGACCTTGTACAACCCTGCTTACTTCGCCTCATCTAAGGCCAAAGTCATGTTCAAGTGAATAGATTGATTGGTCTGTATAATTGGAGGGAAAGCTGTGAGGAAACATACATCATACGGATCCGAAGCGAAGATAAACATAACTCGGCGGGGGAATTCAAACCAATTTTTGGGGGGAGAAAACGGGTCCGTTGGCTACTTCTGTTGGTTGAAATTTGGAGTCAAGTGTACCGCGCATTGCATAACCCCCCCAAGTTGTTTATACAGGCCGGAGACAATTTGTTTAACTTGAAGAAACATCTGTTTTCCTGACGTAGCCTGACCCTTTAATGGGACAGCCTAGTATACAACACTTCTTACAGACTTTTCCACAATGGCTGCCTTGCGAGGTAGACATCTGAACGAGCCACACACAATCACTAGCTGACAGTCATACTCAGTTATCCATGTCAATCTAACCAGAACTACGACCTGCGTCAAAAAGTTGCACCCTGATCGACATGAAAATCTATTGATTCATCGAAAGTGTGATTACTATTTTTAAAAACGCTCATCAGTTGATGGATAAGGTCAAGAAACTCATTTGAAGAGGCTCTGCTGCCAACCGCCTGGGAGGAGTCCCCCCAAGTCGCGAAAGACTTCACCCGGACCCCGATTTTCTTCCCCGCCACAACCATACCCCTCCATGGGCAGACATCCATGGGCACACATGTCAAGTATCCCATGGAAAAACACCTAATAATAGTTAACCCGTGCCCGACTGGTGATATAGCACCCTGTGGAACTTGAAGCCTTCCAACGCTTGCGGTTTCCTTCCCAGCAACGACAACTCTCCATCTAAGCCAAACTATATCCTCAAAGACCCCCAAAAATGCCCGCGAAAAAGATCCTCCTCCTCAACGGTCCCAACCTCAACCTCCTCGGGACTCGAGAGCCACATATCTACGGCTTCGAAACCCTCTCCGATATCGAGTCGCGGGCAGTCTCTCAAGCATCTGCAGGCGGAGCCACACTCTCCTTCTTCCAAACTAATTGGGAGGGAGCAATCATCGACCGGATACAGCAAGCACGAACGGAAGGCGTGGATGCTATTGTGATAAACCCGGCGGCTTTTACGCACTACAGCATCGCGCTGAGAGATGCCCTGCTGGGAGTCGAGATTCCATTTGTGGAGGTGCATATCAGTAATGTTCATGCCAGGGAAGAGTTTCGTAATAAGAGCTGGCTGAGTGACAAGGCTGTGGGTGTCGTGTGTGGGCTGGGGACCTATGGATATCAGGTTGCGATTGAATATTGCTTGAAACATCTGAAAACAAAGGAAAAGTTAGGAGCCGAGATACCGAGGAGTAAGCTCTCGGAGAACCGACTGTAGAAATCAACGCTGGGGCACCGATCATGGTACAGAAATCATCGCTCTTGGAAATACATGTGAACAGTGTGATTCTCCTTTATCGTTGCTTCGGATGAGATTCCAACGCTGATGCAATTGCAGCGTGAACTTGCTCCCTCGGCAGATCCGCCAGTCCCTTGCCAGTCCACAGCCGATCTTGCTCCAGTCCCTGGTAGATCATCGCCTCTGTACCCAAAATTACTTGCCATCCTAACTTCCTACTCAGCTCTGCAATCTCTGTAAAGGGCGTTGGGTGGTAGCACATCTCCAAGATAGCACCCTTTTCTTCCTTGCCCAGGAACACCTCAATCACGTTCCTTGCTTCGATCTCCTCGGGGGTCTTGGGAGGAAAGTTCGGGATACATGCCACGATAGCTCCAGGAGCAGCAAGAGCTTTTGCCTCTTCCACGGTCTTCACGTGGATCAACGAGTCGCCGAATCCAGCTTTCTTACAATCGGAAAGCACTGCTTCAACCTCTGTGAGATCTCTGTTGACGATATAGATCTGGCTGCTTCCAAGCCACTTCTGCAAGGCATACACGGCTGACCGACAAGCTCCACCACCTCCGATAACCAAGCCTGGTCGTCCACGGTACAAATCTTGACTCGCTCCAGCAGGGAGATTCTGGAGAAACGCATCTCGAACTCCATAGCAATCCGTATTCGTACCGCACATGACCCGTTTCCCGTCTATTTCTTTAAAAAAAATTGTGTTGCAGGCTCCGATGTCTCTGCCTTCTTGCGTGATCTCATCTAAATGCGGGATGATTGCTACCTTGTGAGGCATGGTGACTGAAGCCCCGTAAAATTTGGGATCCTTGGTCAGGCGGAGGAAATTAGGTATGTCGGTCGAGTCGAGGGGGACTTGAGCCCATTTTAGCTTCAGGTTGTCGTAAACTGTTTGGTGGAGGAGTGGTGAGAGGGAATGGGCGATTGGGTGGCCGAAGAGGTAATTTACACCTTCGAGATGAGATGTTTCGGGGGTAAGAGGTGTAGCAGAGCCCATCTCGGAGTCCTCAGATACGTTATTGGGAAACTCGTGGAGTCAAATTTTGGTGCGTGAAACAGAGACCTGAGGCAAAAGGTCCTCGAGAATTCTTAACTGGCAATGTAGCGCTTGTATTTTATGGCCAAAACCAAGTATCAAAGTATAAGATCTGAGATCGAGATCGAGATTTTGAAGAGAGATGTGGTCCGAGGTATCTAAGATGTTAGGTTGCTTGGGACGTGTGAGGGACTTCATTAACGCAATGAGAATGAAATAGGACCGCGAGACACAATATTCAGAAGATCTCCTCTCAGATTACAAGTATATGAGGCTCAAGAGGTCACGGTGATGTCGGAACCTTGGCAATATTCTCTCCGAGATAGAAGTATGAGGGGTCGGGAAAAAGGGGGTGTCCGTAGCCGAGTGCCAGAATATTCATCCGCTTCGTCTGAATGTTTACCCGACCCTTACAATCAAATTCTACCCCACATCCACTTTCACAAGCTTCTCCCCTCCAGAGAGATGGGATTCTTACAAGCAAGCCCCGGCAAGTTCGATCATTGCGGGGGTGGAGCACCAAATTATTGGCATTTTTTTGGCGTATGCTTTATGATCATTAAAGGACAAACACACCACAGGTCCTCCGCGGCCGAGTACAGGGCCAAATTCACCCAAGCCCAAGCAAGGAGCCTTACTGGCATTGATGTGCCTTCCGAAGATCTCGAACACCTTGCCCGCGACGAAAGCGGTAAATCCACGGATGAAGAACTCTCTCCGGGTGGACAACTCCGGGCTGCAGGAACTATGAGGAAACTATGCCATGAACGGGGTCTCGGGGTTCTATGACTGCAGACAATCCTGTAATATGAAGGTTCTATGGGCGGCGATGATGAACTGTTGGACGTGTCAGGCTCATTGAGAAGATGAAGCCTTGGTTCAAGCCTTGGTTCAAGAAGGCGAGGAAACTAGGAACGAATATGATACAAATTCCTGCCAATTTCTTGGCCAACAAGGAGAAAAGTGTAGACACTGATGTCGTCTTGAATGATCAGAGGAAGGTTGCTGCGATGGAATTAAAGGGATCAACCGCCATCAAATCTGCCCAGGAGAATCTATGCTCGAGTACCTATGTTGATACATGGGGATGGAATATCGTAAAGAGGTTTGAAAGAGATAATTGTGGGGTCTGCTTGAATATATTTGATACATCTATCTGGAAGGGTGAATGGCAACCCCGCATCTCCCTCTAGAGAGACATTGCAAGCATTAGAGACCATAGTTTGGATTGGTTCTTCCAAGAGAGTCGAATTCAAGAAAGTATTCTACAAACAAGTTGTTGTGCAGAGAGGATGTGGGACCAGCTGGTGGATGGAGATGCCTTCTATGCGTCAGATCAAGCTGCGAGAACGAAGTGGCTGAGAAATACCAGGCTGTTTGTATTTGAGGGGCAAAGAGATATTCTTATCTTAGCTGTTAGCCAAACAAGAATTGAAGGGCTTAGTAGGTGCCTAGGTGGAACTGTTTCGAGAATGTTGGACGAGCCAGACAGTGGAGTGCCAGAAGCACACTCACTTGCTCGACGGGCAAGAGAAGCATGGGAGATTTAGGAAGCTATGAATATATCGATATCGATATCGCTGTCTCAGTCTCAGTCTATTTTCAATTCCAATCTTAGGATAATTTCCCAGCTTTGGAATCGTTTGGCACGAGTGGGCACAATCGAGCGGCGAACAGGCATTTACTTAGAAGTGTCCCTGGTCCCTGATATCTTGCTCATCAAACCTCGCAGCAGCACCTCTATTTACTTTCTTCTCATCGTCTTCGTAGACATAGAAAAGGCTTCACTGCGTATTGCTCAATTGCCACTCAGCCCCATATTGACTGACTTCCAGAGTCTCGTGACCTGATGACTAACTACATAGGTAGTAGTGGGTAGGTAAAAAGGTACCTATGCCAAAGACCGGGGTACTACCTTTTGCCGCTGTTGTCGGCGAAGGCGTGATTCCCCGTGCTACAGCGCCTTGGAATGACTAATCTCGATCTTAAAATCGCATAGCATCGCCATCTTGCGCTACCATAGACTAAGTCGTATATTTCCTTTCAGATGAGGTGCTTCAGTTTGCCTCATTCCTTTGCTTTCTTCACTTACACTCTTATCATTCACAGCATTCCTGTATTCTGAACGCGGATCATTTGAAGCAAGCACCTCCAGTTTACTTGTTCAGCTGGATTTTGTGGTGTATTGTGATATATTCCAGATCAAGATGAGCGAATTCATGGATCTAGATCTGTCGCCTGTTCAAGGTCTGAAACGCAAAGCAGAGGATGCCATTTCAGTTCTAGAGCCACCGAATAGAGGCCAAGTAGGTGCATCTCTACATGAAAATCTAACCAAAGAGCTTCTCTAACATGAAATCGCAGGCACCTCTAGGTGGCGAGGTTCTTAAAAGTACCTGGAATTCCGCCGGCGACGAGTCCTCGAGTTTCCCTAAATTTACTCAAAAGTCCTCGACGCTGCCCTTCGGTCAACCAATCGCCTACTCCTCGATCAGTGGACCTACCTATTTAACAGCGCAAACATTGGTTCAGCAGGTCGCATACGCTCTCTCGGACAAGATATTCTCCTACTCCCCAGAGTCCTTTGATTTGGACGTTGCGGCGCAGGCCTGGTCTGCTGCGGGTACCCCAAATGCAAATGGATATATCACACAAATCACCTCTTTGCAGACACGATCTGGGGCAGGCTCTTTTGCTCTTGGATACATGTTCTCCAAGGATTTCGACCTTGCTAAGAGACACATCCCCCAGGCTCTGCTTGCCTCTTCCTCGAGTCTGCACAATTTACGTTCTGCCCTGGACCAGCTCTCTCTCCTATATTCGGTCGCAAACCCATTTATTGCACATGTTGCAGCAATCGATTATGCCACAGGTGCTGGTCAAGGCCTAGTGACGGACTATGTGTCTGCATTGACTGTGGCGGAGGAGTTGGGACTTGGTCTTGTTGCGAGCTGCTCTCCATATGAGGCTCAGCACATGTCGCTTTTCTCCACAATTCTGGCCACAGTTCTACCTACTATTCATATCTACGATGGTATCAATGTTGGACGCGACACACTGCGTGTCATTGACGTTCTGGACCAGTCTGGCTTAAAATCTGCATATGAGAATGTTTCCAAGGAGATCTCAAAGCTCAGCAAGAGAGCTGATGCCGGAACCAAAGCAGCCCTTGTATTGGAAGCGTTTAACAACGAGCTCGGTACCGCATACAATCTTTTTGAGTATCGTGGGAGCAACGCCGCTGAGACTGTGCTGGTGGTCTTCGGAAGCGTCGAGAGCTCTCTTGCAGGCCAGCTTGCCGACAAGATGTCTGCAGAGGGGAGCAAGGTTGGCATTGTGACTGTTCGAGTATACAGACCCTTTGTTGAAGAAGCTTTTTTGAAGGTGCTTCCTGCCTCGGTCACGACCATTACTGTTCTCGGCCAAGTTCTTGACCAGACTGCAGTGGCTGATGAGTCCGTGCATTCGAACCTGTATGAAGATATCTTGGCTGCCACTGTCTTTTTTGAGAGACCGAGCGCGCTGCTTGCTGTCGTTGATTTGAAGTATTCACGCGCAGAAGTATTGACTCCAGATTCTTTGGCCGCACACTTTCAACAATACGGAGTCAAGTCCCTCGACAATGTTGATCATATGGAGCAGAATACTTCTCGCACCGAGCAATACACCTTCTGGGACGTACAGGATTCTACGGCTTCAACTGCTCCGGTTGCACTTGGCAAATTACTGTCTGAAGACTCTGCCATCAATGTTCTTCTCAGCCAGACGCATGACAACCTCGTGCAAGGCGGAACTTTGCGAACTGACATCCGGACATGCAGGAAATCAGTGGAAGCCTTCTATCCTATTGAGGAGGCCGATGTCGCTGTCGTTGGCGAGGAGAAGCTTCTCAACGATGTTAGGATTGTCAAGAACCTCAAGACAGGTGGAAGCCTGATATTGAACCTCCCCGGTATCAAAGACGAGGATCTGGAGAAGAGGCTCTCAGCTGCCTTGCGAAACGATATCAAGTTCGGAAGCATTCAACTGTTTATCCTTGATCCAACGCTTTCTGCTGCGGCTGAAAAGGACGCAGCAGTAACAACACTTGTTACTGAACTGGCTTTTCTCAAAGTTGCTCGCCTCGATTTCTGGCAGACTGGGCTGCAGAAACTCGCGTCTATCAACGGCACTCTGGACCTTTTGAAACAGGTTGCAGCGGATCTCGAAAAGGTTATCCGACAAGTCGAGATCCCAGAATCTTGGGCTGAGGTCGAGATCGACGCCGATTTTCCTGAACTTCCTCGAAACATCAAAGCGACCAGTTTTACCGGCTTTACAAAGGAAGATGCCAAGCAGCCTGCCCTTCTCAAGGACTGGCAATCTATCGCCAAGGGTCTTGTCTTCAAGGAAGCATATGACACAAAGTCTGCACTCCGACCAGATCTTGCTACTAAGACTTATGAGATCACCGTAAAAGAGAACCGCCGTCTGACGCCTCAAACTTATGACCGTAACATCTTCCACATCGAATTTGATTTAGGTACCTCGGGTCTTACCTATGATATTGGAGAAGCACTCGGTATTCACGCCGAAAACGACGTCAAGGATGTTCTTGAGTTTATCAATTTCTACGGCCTCAATCCAGATGATGTCGTCGAGGTTCCATCCCGGGAAGATCCTGATGTCCTCGAAACCAGGACTGTCTATCAATCTTTGATCCAGAATATCGACATCTTTGGCAAGCCGCCCAAGAAATTTTACGAAGCCCTCGCAGACTTCGCCGACGACGAGAACGAGAAAAAAGAGCTTCTTACCCTCGGCGGCCCAGAGGGTGCCAACGAGTTCAAGCGCCGCTCAGAGGTCGATACGATTACTTATGCTGATGTTCTTCTGGAGTTCAGATCCGCCCACCCTAGCTTTCACGATATCGCTCAGATAGTCTCTCCAATGAAGCGAAGAGAGTACTCTATTGCTTCTAGCCAAATGGTCGGTCCTACTACCGTTGCCCTGATGATCGTCGTTGTCAACTGGGTCGACACACGAGGCAGGGACCGTTTTGGTCAAGCTACCCGCTACCTTAGCCAACTTCCTATCGGCGCAAAGGTCACCGCCTCTGTAAAGCCGTCTGTAATGAAGCTTCCCACCAAGGACACCGCGCCTCTGATCATGGCCGGTCTCGGAACTGGTCTCGCCCCTTTCCGTGCCTTCGTCCAATATCGCGCCATGCAAAAGGCCCAGGGTAAGGAGATCGGCTCGATACTTTTGTACATGGGATCTCGCCATCAGCGCGAGGAGTACCTCTACGGTGAAGAATGGGAGGCGTACCAAGATGCCGGGGTCATCACTCTCCTCGGCCGAGCCTTCTCTCGTGACCAACCGGAGAAGATCTACATCCAGGACCGCATGCGACAGACTATTAGTGATATTATCAAGGCGTACATCAAGGAAGAGGGTTCTTTCTACCTCTGCGGGCCAACGTGGCCCGTTCCGGATGTTACCCAAGTACTCGAGGAGGCTATTGCCCGAGACGCGAAGGCTGCTGGTAAGAAGGTAGACCCCCGCAAAGAGATTGAGAAGTTGAAGGAAGATCTGAGATATGTGCTGGAGGTTTACTAGGGAGGCTGGGCAGGAACATGTGGCGCGCTTGTGCTGAATAATCTTCATTGCGCTATAGAGTGCCAGGTTATCTTACCGATCTAATGAATGTATTTAGACAGATTTGTATCTTTGTTGACATGCGCGACCTTGTGCTTTGTATCGTTCGACATTCACCTTTGCACGCATTGAAATATGTAATTCAGAATTCATTCGCTGGTCTTCTTCTTCTCGGCCACTCTGGAAAGGTCGTGATCAGCTGAGAAGTCACTGATCGGACAAATCTGCCACCTACTATTCTTGTATCAAGCAAATCACGACAGAAGAAAACGTCGAGAAAACCCAGCAGCGCAAGCATTCTCAACTCTTTTCTTTTTTTCTATCTATCTATCTATCTATCTATCTATCCTTCCACCCGTCAAATTTCCCACTCAGCACCCTCTGCACCCACCTTAAACCTCAATCCCCGCACCAACTCTAGAAACCAGAAATCGGGTACAGCAATCCAGAACCTCAACACCCGACACACACACACACACACACACACACTCTCTCTCTCTCTCTCTCAAAAAACTCTCTCCCCCTACATCCTAAATACATCGCGAAGCAGTACGTGCAGCTCGAACCCCTCAGTACTGTCTGCGTACTCTTGCGACCGGCTCAGAGGCAGCGAGGTTTCTCCGTTGACGGCGGCTTCCTGGCTATGTATGCGGAGTTGGTCAGTGGAGGAAGGTGAGGGAGGGGGTTCTGGGACGGCGAATTACGAAGGGGTGTGTGCAGGGACGGTTTTGTAGAGGGCGTTGCTCCAACTTGCTTGGAGAGGGGCTTGCTGCTCTTGTAGTGGAGTGGGGTGGAGAGAGTGATACTGCGGAGATTGTATTGGAGTTCAAAAAAATGAGGAGGGGAGTGGTGCAGAGGACTGAGAATGCAGATAAAATCTGGTCACTAGTAGATTACTTCTTTAGATGTCTATCATCCAATACGTAAGAAGTTGTAATGTTTTTCCTGTAGTTTGTTCGCTTAATCTATTGCCGTCTGTCTGACTCCTGTAGATCGCATCGTCCTGAACCTGCACGTTCATTCTCAATTTGTGCCAAACCAATGTTCAGACAACAAGCGAGAATCAAAATATGACAATGCTCTATTAACCAATTTTCATATTTATCACAAGCCATGGCCCCGGCCTCTAACCCATGGGTATCATTGGTCGTCTCCAGTCATAAAGCACAAAGGTCGAGGACCAAAAGTAAACAGACCCCTGACTCCAATAAAGAAAAGAAAAGTTGAAGCCCCCCTGTCGCCCCATTGCAGAAATACACATAGAAATCCATCCTTCCACAAAATTGTTTCACCATCTCCGGCCATACACAGCATCCTCTTTGCTAGCACTAGTACTCGTAGGTGGCTGAGGCTTTCTCTCTTTCGCAGCAGATACCTCGCGACTAGATCGGGCACTGATCGTGGTTGGAAGCTCTTTCAGGATTCTAGGCTTGGAGCCCAGATCATAGTTCGGAGCAGAGGAAGAGTGAAGAGACCTGTGCTCGGCATCTCGACGAAATAGTTGCAAGATCTCCTTCATGCCGAGCTTGCCAGCACCACCTTTGCCACCTTCGATGGTCTGGTTTGCGAGTTCCCGCTTCTTCTCTTGAAGGTCAAGGATTCGCTCTTCGACGGTGTCCTTCATAGTGATTTTGTAGACAACCACGTCAATCTTTTGAGTTAGACGATGGACACGGTCGATGGCTTGCTCTTCGACGAACTGTACACGATTAGTATCAAGAAAGGAGGAATTGCAGGAGCCACGCACAGGGTTCCAAAAAGGCTCGAGAATAACCACACGGGTAGCAGCAGTAAGGTTGAGACCCAGTGATCCACATTTGAGACTGCAAAGTAGTATTCTACAATTCTTGTCATTCCGAAGCTTAGAAAGACTGGCTTCTCGCATGTCATTCTTCATGCCTCCATCGTAGCGAGTAAACTTAAAGCCTCGCTGGCGGAGGAAGGGTTCAATTAGATCCAGCATGGATGTAAATTGTGAGAAGACGATGAATTTGTGCTGTTCAATTTCGTTGCCCAATATCTTCATCAAGTGAGTGATCTTGGTTGATGTGATGATGGTTGCGAGTTGTGCCACATCCTCGGACGACGAATCTAGCTCATCTTCCACTTCCGAGTCCTCTGCTGAATCAGAATCTGTGGCAGAATTGGAACTGTCCGACTCAGAGTCAGACTCAACTACTTCCTCCTCAGATCTTTGGACATTAAGATCTCTGATCTCTGGGAACGAATCATCATCATCTTCAGAATTGAGCCATTCACCACCACCCTCAGCATTCTCATCGGCCAGCCCGCCGGCTTTCCCAAGCGTCAAAGGACCTTGTTGATCTCCAGGCACGATCCACGATCCTTCTGGTTCTTCGTCCGCATCGTCGCTATCCTCAATGATATTTCGATTCCGAGGCTTACGAGTGAGAAGCTTAGGTTCCGACTTCTCGTGGGGGACCCTCCGCTTCTTCTTTTTTTCCTTCTCTTTTTTTGAAGTTTGTTTCCTTGAAACATCCTTGAGGTCGTTCTCACAGTCCAAGCATCGAATAGCGCCTTCGGAAATAGCTGTCTTGCCCAGCTCGAGTTGACAAACCTCACACTTCTTCGACCCGACGCCCAAGCCTCCAAATAGATCGGCCATCTCATCCACGTCTGCGTCCAACGCTTTGGTTTTCTTAGTTTCACTTGAATCAGCAGCCAGAGCCTCGCTATCTCTAGCAAGTTTCCCTGCGACTAGCTTCGGGTGGTTGCAAGCTTGTCTCAGGCGTAGCAGGAGGACCAAGGCACTGGCATAGTTCACTTTCTCACCGCTCATCATCTGCTCGATGCTGGCATCTGTGCGTTGTTCAAGGCGCTCGTAAAAACGACGCTCCTGAGGAGAAAATTCGGCGAAGACCTTTTCAATCTTACGCTCAGTGACCTTAAAGCCATTCGTGTTGGTTCCTCCAGGGACTGATGGTTTTCCTCCCGGGTTCAACGCTCCGTCCTTCTTAAGGATATCCTTCGTGCGACGCTTCATGAAGATCTTCAGGTAATGGCGAAGACGCTTGATAGCGACATCTCCTCTACCATTCTTCATTGGTCGGTCTATTTGATCTTTCCATTCTCTTAAATCGTCGTAGGGCTTGATGCGTAAGAATTTGATGAGACTCTGCAACTCATCCAAGTTATTCTGCATAGGCGTACCTGTAAGACACCATCTATACTCACTCCACAATGCGTAGCAAGCTTGAGTAGCTTTGGCGTTGCGGTTCTTGATGGTATGGGCCTCGTCAAGGATGACCCGATACCAGTGCAAGCCGAAGCAGCCAACCTTGATGCCATCTGCATGTTCCGACGAACTACCAAACTCAGAGACCAGTATTTGGTATGTTGTAACAACAACATCGAACTTCTTTAGGTCTGCAAATCTCTTGGTACGTGACGGGCCATGGTGCACGTAAACTCGGAGTGAATGAGAACACAAAACTTTTTCCTTAATCTCTGCTTCCCATTGTCGAATCAGAGCAAGCGGGGCAACTACCAGGGTAGTCTTTTCCAGCCCGGAAGGCAGTTTCCGTTTGGCGATCGTGGCTTCGTCAGTTGGTTTAGGATTGGCGAGAATCAGGGAAATAGATTGAAGTGTCTTGCCGAGTCCCATATCGTCGGCAAGAATCCCTCCCTTGGGAGCTCTAGCCCCTTTCTTGCCAGTCCCAAGTTCTCGACCTTTCATCCACTCTAGACCCTCCACTTGATGTGGGAGCAACTTTACTTTGACTCCCTCAACAGTGCCATCGTCTTCCTCTTCTTCTTCGTCGTCGGAGGCGACTACAGCTTTCTCGTCCCCTTCCATGCTGAGACCTTTCAATTTGCCCAATAGACCGTCAGCCTCGGACTCCTTTTTCTTCTTACGAGAACGAGTCCTAGGCATATCGTCCTCGTCATCAATGGCTCCCTCCAATAAAGCCTTGAGATCCTCTTGCGCCTGGGCGGGGTCGACAAACGTGTAGGGTTCTTCTGGAGCTAGGGCAATGTTTGGATCTCTATAGCTATCCTTGGTGAGATCAATGTAATTGGTAACATATCCTCCTGGATTAGCAGTCTGAAGTCCCCCAGATGTGCTTCCCATGGAACCGAACATTGGCTTAGGTGCAGCCTTGGTTGTAGTATATGAAGTATATTGAGGGATGGGGGCTTTATATGGCGGATTTGGTGCCGCGCTATTTCCGGGTCAGATCTGACTTATGGCTATAGTTAGACAGAGGATCTTACGCATATTTTAGTTCTGGTTGGTAGTCGGCTGGGGCCCTGGGCATAAGAGGGTTTCCGATCTTTTGAGTGACATCCTTGACAGCTTGCATGGGATGTGCTAAAATATTTTACATCAATATCAAAGCACGCATTTTGGAGCTGTACAGCACATACCTCGTTTCTCACCGTCTCGATGGTGTTCAGGACGGGACTTTGGCTGAATAAATAGTACCGAATCCTTTGCAGCAGGTCTGTGGAGTGGTGAGGACGGCATCGTTGGCTGACCGAATTGAGGTATTGAAGATAGAGACTTTGGGGCATATGACCGCTCTGACTGCTTTGGATATTGCTCGTTGGGCATAACTGATTGCCGAGGTGCCTTTGCAGGCGATCGCTCGTTGACCATCTTGCTGTCGTGAATCTGCTCGGCCACTTGCGATGTGCCAAAGATGAGTGGAATCGGGCGATCTCTATTTGCAATCTTGACAGCACTGCCAAACTCGAACGAGACCGGGGTATCGTGGGAGAATATCGAGCTCGAATCGCCAATCTCACTGAGCGTGATAATGCGCTCTGTCGATGAAGGGGTATCAAACAGCTTGCGCACAATCAAAGGGGAAGAACAGGAGTTTATTGCTTCTCGGGTGCCCTGGGCTCGTACCGAATCGGATTTCTGAATCGGTGGAGTGGGAGGTCGGCGTCGAAAGCTCGGACGGTCTGTTGTTGTTATCGTGTTGTGCGGGGTGAATGAATTCCTGGTAAACAACCTTTAGCAGAGAAGCTCAGATGTGTACAAAATTAAACATACTTCATGTGTTCCTAAGGTGTATTATCTGCGTCCAAGGTAGCAGGTTGGTTCTGGTTACGGTGGAGAATAATGAATGTTCCTCGGAATCTCCATCGCGTCTGATGTGGCGTCTCCATGACAACATGCACGAAAGCAAGGAAAGCACTATACACGAAGTCACGATACCTGGAGAAATAACTCAATCCAAAACAATACATCGGGGGTATCTTGCATTTATAGTACAACTCCCAACCGCCAGATGTCCCTCTTCTACTCGCGAAAAAAGGAATCATATATCCAATAACATTCACGTGCCTGTAGCTTTGCTCGTAGTATTGCTTCTTGCTCGCTTTCCGCCTTTAGTCTCGAAAAGACTCTTCACTCTCCTGAGTCTTGCCCATCGCTCCTTGTCTTTCTGGTCCCTGATACTTGTTGCATCCTCATCATCAATATCTGCAGAGACTACCTCGCTCGTATTATCTACTTGCGGTGGTGAGAGTGTTTTTCTGGCTGGAAGATCCTTGGCATTCCTCAACCGGTGGTCATTCTTGAGTATTTGTACAACAATTTCCCAGCCAGCCATGGAGCTAGTCGAAGTTTTTGCTGGATTTGGCCCGTTCTGTGATGTCAGGTTTTGCCATGGGCAATACTTTCTGTGCTGAGTGACAACATCCAACGGATCCGAGATTGCTCTTGCCACTTCATCTCCAGCTTTATTCACTTCCTTGCTTTTGAAAATCCACAATCCAAGAGTTCGGAAGCATGCATGACAGGACACGGATCCAATCTGATCTCCGAGTCGTCCGAATGTATGCCCTTGCCATCCGAAGAGAGCCATGAGAAAAGCGACCTTGTTAACCTCTGCGGGTAGATGAATTGTTTGTTCTGAGGATAATGTCGCGTCAAAAAAGTCCGGGGGAAGGTAGCTTAAGACAAGATCAACGTCAAACCCTGGAGGCGATTGTATGTTGAAAGGATATGGTAGGTTGTCGCTTCTGTTGAGGAGTTCTAAGTAACGTTTGCGGAGTGTTTCTATGGTCGTAGGAGCGTGGTTCAAAGGCAACTTGAAGATCGAATCTATACAGTCAGCCGGAAAATCTGCACTATCTCGCAGAAATACCAACCATCGCAGCCTCGCTTCCTCCATAAGCAGTTCTCGTCGTGTGAGGTCACGATAAGCTCAACATATCTACTAACAAGCGCATCTTCTAGTCGGAGTCAGTAGGGATCCCAATGTCACAAACGCAGTACTTACCAATGTTCTCTCTGACGAGGACCGGTTCCTCCTTGCCATTTACTTCTTTCCTATTGAGCTTAACCAGAATTTCCACTTTGCAGAGGCTGCATCGCACTCTCTCATTCTTTTGGCAGACCCAGCCTCGTCTCGCCCACTCTACCTCATTGACTCTCGCAGGTTTGGGTGTCCAGTCTGTAATATTTGAGAAAGACTTTAGGCGCTTTAGAAACTCTGTGCGATCCCATGGAGCATACTTCGGCGTTTCCGCTGGCACCTCTGGGTGCGCAACAGAGGCCGACTTCTTATGGCTCATTGTTGCCCTTAAACTCGGCCTCGTAAGTGAAGAAGAGATCCTTCCTGAGGACCCCAGTGAGCTGCTGATACGGCGCTTTTTTGCCTGGGCGTCTGTGTTGTTTTCGGTCGTCAGGTCATTGCTGTTTACTTCTTTCGAGGAAACTAGTGATGTTGTCGATTTATTCCCGATCCCGTTTAGAAGGGCGTTGAACTTTCGTTTTGTCGCATTGATGGCTGACATCGATTCGGGTGGACTCCTAAAAAGATCTTTGCTGTAGGAAAGAAGAGGAAAGGTTATACACCAAAAGGTATGTAGATGCGGCTAGTGGCATAGAGTCTCCATTGCAGCTTCGATGTGGACGTGCGATCCCTGCTTTACATTGCCAAGCATATATCGTCACAAGAGTATTCTCAAAGCCCAACATTATAGAGGTACTTCAAAGCCGGCACACTATTGCAAAGAATACCCTCTTCCACTCACCCGCTCGATATTATTGATTTGTACATCCATTGCCATAGTGGCTGCGCGCAAAAGACTCTGGTTGCGCCTTTCTTTTCTTTCTGCACACTTGATAGCCCCACCAAGACCCCTCTTTACAGTCAAGAATATGTCAACTTACAGCAAAGAACTCGAGGTGGCACAACTCGCTGTTCAGAGAGCTTCGATCCTAACAAAAAAGGTTTTCCACGAGAAGGCTAAGGGCACGATTTCGAAAGATGATGCCTCACCAGTGACCATTGGCGACTTCGGCGCGCAAGCTCTTATCATCCATGCAATCAAAAAGAACTTCCCCGACGACCAGGTTGTAGGCGAAGAGGAGGCGAGCACTCTGAGAGATAATCAAAAGTTAAGGGATCAAATATGGGCATTGGTGAACGGAGCAAAGCTCGATGATTTAGAAGCTGAGAAGGTGCTGGGAGGACCGATCGAGTCTCTGGATGCCATGCTGGACGCAATTGATGCGGGAAACAGCGCTGGGGGCAGCAAGGGCAGGATATGGGCATTGGACCCGATCGATGGTACTAAGGGCTTCCTGAGAGGGGGCCAATATGCTGTCTGTTTGGCCCTGATGGTCGATGGAGATGTAAAAGTTGGGGTTTTGGGCTGCCCCAATTTGCCGGTTGATGATACAACACCGTTGACCGCGCAGTCGGGAGTGGACCAAACAGATACTGAAGGAAAGGGAGTTTTGTTTGCTGCTGTAGCAGGACAAGGCGCTTTCAGCAGGCCTCTGAGTACCGCAGGGCTAGGAGGAAGTCAAGCTATTCATATGAAGCCAGTCCAAGATCTGGCTCAAGCAACATTGTGCGAGAGTGTTGAGGCCGGCCATTCATCTCACGGAGACCAATTTGCAATTGCTAAAAAGCTCGGCATTACCAAGCCGAGCGTTCGGATGGATTCGCAAGCAAAGTATGGCTCCATTGCCCGAGGAGCCGGTGATATTTATCTTAGACTGCCTGTTAGCGCTACGTATATAGAAAAGATCTGGGATCACGCTGCTGGCGATCTCATTGTTCGTGAGGCTGGTGGTCAAGTTACTGACACTCTGGGTAGACGGTTGGATTTTAGCAAGGGCCGAACTTTGGATGAGAACAAGGGTGTGGTCGCAGCTCCGTTGGCTGTTCACGGCCAGGTACTTGATGCTGTGAGGGAGGTTTTGGCGTACAAGTAAATAGTAAACTCCTAACATTGAAACAAAAAATTGATGCATGTTAGATGCAGAGTGCCCATTGTTTCTTACATATGATACAGATGCATTTCGCCCCTACTTGATCTTCTTCGCCTTCAGCTTGATGGTCTCTCCATTCACAAAGATCCCCTTGCCCTTGTATGGTTCTGGTTTCCTCCATTTTCTAATCTTGGCAGCAAACTGCAGCACAACCTCCTTCTCGCAACCCTCTAGTAAAATTCTTGTTGGCTGTGGTGTGGTGGCCTTCATACCTCTTGGTACTGGAAGCTCAATCGGATGCGAATATCCGACCTTCAACACCACGAACTGCTGACCCTCGAATTCCGGCTCAACTGTTGTAGCTGTGTTCTCCACTGTAGCTCTGTATCCAACTCCAACTAGTCTCAGGATGGCCGTGTGTCCTTCTGATACTCCTAGGATATGGTTGTGTAGGTATGCGCGGGTGGTCCCTGTTGATTGATAAGTATACTTCGGGCAACCACTGATCTCATCCCCTACCCCACATCTCGCGCTGCTTCTGAACTTCTCTGTCCTCGACTGTGACAAATACCTTTCGCATCGCCGTATCATGTTCAAGATTGACGAACGCAGGAATGGTCATGGACATCTTGCCTAAAATCCTTTTAGTAGTTGCTCTTTCGGAAAACGTCCGGGACACGTACCTCGTGGGCCCTCAATGTCAACCGTAGGTCGAGCAGCAATCGGGGCATAATGACCATTCTTTCGTGTTGCCGGAGGCAGAATGGTAAAACTAACCTCAGGTGGTATTGATATCGGTGCCCGCCCAATTTGTGATGGGTGATTTGGCGTTGAAGAGAACAATCTTGAAGATACGGCTGGGAACGCTGGGAGAAGGAATGCAGGAATAGATACAGACTGAGCAGAGGAGATTGCCCTTCCTAGTCCCTGGGAACGTACTGTGGAAAGCATTGCAATTCTGCTGGCAGCTAAATCAATGCGGCCTGTGAGACGCATTATTTTGGACTATCTGGATGGCACGTGCAGCCCGCCTGGCGCCAAGATCACGAGAATATACATCGTCAAACCCAGCTTCTTCCGCCAAAGATCAACCACTGAAGATCGCAACATTGGTTCGAATTCAAGAGTACTCATGTTTACCAAGCAGCAAGGAACCTACAGCCGACTCGACTGCTAAGGGCCCACATTGAACCGGCCTTCACTAAGAAGTACTCGGATGCCCGCATGGCAGAACAGCGTAGGTATCTACCAATGCTCCTCTGAGGTCTGGGTGCAATTAACAGTACAAAGTAGATTATGCTTTTTCAGTCTTGCTTTAATGTATACAGAGTCTGGAGTACTCCCCTGTTTTGTCTTGTATAGTTTGCTTGAGGTCGACTGTCAAATCCAATCCTTCAAGCCTTAGTTGTGACTTTGTAGGGTAAAGACGACCTTGGCCTAGATGTTTTAATGTGCAAGGTAGCTTCTGGTCCATATTTTCCATTTATTATTTGAGTTGTAATTGTGCTGCTGTCAAACGCTCTAACTCGTGCGTTTGATTTCCTTGGACGCGTCTCTGCTATACACAAATTTCCAAAGTTTGTCAGTTCATATAAATCCCTCTCTCAAGCCCAAGAGCCTCTAAATTATTGCACTGTAAAGAGGATCTTGCTGGGCGTTTCGGGGTGAATGGGAGCGTTTCTCGAGTCCGAAGGGTAAGTCACAAGCTCTCTTTCCTCTCTCAACAACCCAAGAAGTACGCCTTCCCCTGCAACCTCATACATATCGGAGAATAATACAAACACGCCCACTAATATCTGAATCTTATCCTTCTCTGATATACGTCTGCTCGTATCTATTTCGAGATCAAACTCGGAATTGGTTAACGCGGTTCGAAAGAACTTAGCAACTCGAAAACTCACCTTAGACTCTTCTTGGGTCTCAGGAGTACAGTCACGCAACGTTAAGAGAGACTGACCTCACAGTCTCACGTTCGGTATTAGACTCGATCAAACCCTACAAATCAACCATGAAGCTCTCCATCGCCTACTTGCTGGTAGTCTTACCAGTAAATGCTCTGGCATGGAGCCCATTCAAGCACACAGCTGTGCTCAATGTTGCAGTGACTGGTAACTGTACGTCGCTCATACCCTTCATACAAAATTCGCTAACATATATTTATATCACGATCGGGCAGTTGACATTGACGACGGCTCCAAATTCAATCCGCAGGAACTTCTCGACGCCTACAAACCTGAAATATACACCGAAGCTCTAATACGACTGAAGCGTCTCGAAAGCAAGCCAATATGCCACCGGGTTGCTGCTCAACTACTCATGAACAATTGCCGAGGTCTTGACGGCATCAACGAGCAAGCTTATCAATTGAACAGTGATCACATTCAAACACACCAAATTGAGACCTTCACAGCTAGCCTCACTGTATGTGAGATGGAGCATCTGGGACTGGAACTGGATATCCCAAATACATGCTCAGCCTTTTCTAGCGCCGCCCTATATGACTACGCTCGGAAGCACAAAGAAAAATTGGAGGTGTCACATCAACAGAAGGACGATTGTATCAAGGCTCTTTCTCATGGAAAAGGACTTGGTATTTGGCTAAGTTATCGCGATACAGCTATGATGTTCTGTCGAGCTGCGGGTCTGGGCCTTGAAAAAGGTATGCTACATTCTCTCCACCTAAGTTCTCGCTGCTGACAAATTTTAGATCAACATATCCTTCTACATAAGGTCCTAGCCCAGAACATGGCTGAGTTCTCTGAGGGCGTACACGCAGACCTGGAAATCATTCGCACGAAAATGAAGAGCAGCGCACAAGCAGCCGATTCATATCTGAAGGCGTTCTTCAGCACTGCCAATGAATGGACAATAACGTTTCAGCAAGCCTTTCAATCAGCCTCTAAAAACGCCGAGGTAAGTTTGCACGTCGCTGCGCCAAGTCACTGCTGACCTCTTGAGCAGAAGGTTAATTCTAGAATGAATTCGATCGCTGAAAACGCCAATGCTGCAGATCATATGGTGAAGCAATTCGTAAAGACGGTCATTGCAAGCACAGCCGAAGTCTCATCCAACCAAGAGCATGCTTTGCAAGCCAGTACAACAAATATACAAAGTCAAATGGGCGACATTAACAAGATGATGGATATAACCGAGGAGAGCCTAGCTATTCTTGGCACAATAATTTCGGTTTGTTGCACTAGCATTGTGCGATCGAGCCTGACTGACATTCTGGACAGGATAGGCTCAACCCTATGATTATTTCGCTAAGTCAACGCCAAGAATTTTTAGAGGAGGTAGTTTGTGATCTTTTTCTCTATCAGGGTGGCTTTACTGAATTTTCTAGCAATCGAAATCAGTATTGATGGCTGTCATGAACGTGACGGATATCCTTCAAGGTCATGCCCACAAGCTCGACCAAGCAAGTCGAGCAGCATCGGACATCAACAACGAGTTGAGACAGGCAGTGGAGCACGTGCAGTTCTGGGGCGATGCTTCTATGCTGAGTGGTTCGAATTGGTTGCTACGCGGTTCTGTTCCAGCGAGCATGGTATTAGTTGGTAGATATGCATTCAGCACATCTCTGAGATCAGATACGGCCCTGGGAGCTTCGGGTAAGCTGTTTTTAACTGCAACTAGTAAAGCATCAACTGACATGCGACAGGTCTTGTTCTAAGCGAGGTCATCATCTGGGCCCGACGTTCGTCTGTGTTGGCTTCCTGCCGATGGGGTTGGAATTTGGTCAGCTCTTCTTCTCACATGCCATCCTCGGTCACACACAAAGCTAAGGAAGTAAAATTTGTGGATACAACGCCAGTTCAGTTCAGCTCGCCAAAGATTTCAAGAATTGAAGATCCTCGTCCCGAGATGATCTAGTCACCATCAACAAAGTCGAAACTATACGCCTAGGCACATTATCTGCGGCAAAATTTTGCCTGAATCCGCTTGTATCGGATGAAGCAAGCCGCAATTACCAGATTTACATCATGTTGCTATTTATTCGTGTTCAGGAGTTCAGGAACAGGAAGGGTTTCGGCATCTAAGAGTTGCGAATTAGCTAGCTACATAGGGGGAAGCCGAGAAGATGATAACAAATAGCTCGGGGAAAATATGCTTATTAGACTTTCTCTTGCGTTTCGGAGTCCTTTGGTTTTGCGGTTGCGGTACATGGGGATTGCTGCCTTGAAAACTGGTTTGGTTGGTTTGCACAGCGCCACAGCGGGCAGCAGGGGAGTGGATGATAGCTCATCAATTAAACACAATCGAAGCCCATTAGAGGCAGTTCAAAATCTCATCACAGATTGTGATTGATGATTGCGACTGTTGCACTATACTCGTACGGATAAGGTTTCGATGTTTAGCCCCTCTCAACCCACGTCTAATATCCATGGGAACCGTGCACTTGAGGCGTCTCATGAGCTGCACTGTAAATAAGCGGAAACTAGTATCAGTATAGGGAAATTTGGCCTCTACATCTTCGGGGTTACACTTTGCACGTGAGAGTGCAAAAAGAAAAAGCAAAAGAATTAAAGTGAAACTATATTAAACTCGTAGCACTGGCTTGGACCTCCCCACATGTGGTCCGGCACAAGATGAAAAAAACGCTCAAATTTGTCTGTCCCTGGAAGAGGAGTAATCAACTAATCGAAACCCTCCTGCTCTGCTTCCGTATAGGGGAATGAAGGGATACAAAATGTCACGACACAGATTCGTCATGTCAGTGAGTGGCCGAGGTTGGAAAACATGTCTTTGGTCATTCATATACATCCTGTCTACCCGCCTCTTCGCTACCACCTATCAACTGATCCTGCAGTTTAGCCGAGACCGTCGTCAGGTCCGTGGCAGGAATATGTGCAAGTAGTCTCTTTAACCCACCCCTGCGCTCATCCAGTATATCATCTCAGCCTTTCATTGCTGCATGTCACATCCTCATCCCAACCCCAATTCCTCTATTATACATTTCCATGAGAAGGTCTCTAAGCACATCGCCACGCTCGAAAGATAGGAAAGACACAATGAAAAGTACGTTGCTCTCAAGTTAGCCCGAACTTGCTTCGTAGGCACCGAAACATATAAAAAAAGACAAGAGAACCAAAGAAAAAAAGAAGAAAAGAACGGTCAAGCGCACCAACACCAGCGAAATGGTATCATAAAAAGTCTGAGCAACGCACGTTACAAATCTACATGAGGCGAGAAAAAAGCACTATAGCCTCCCCTGGCCCAGATCCTCGCTGATGCAAGTCTTGAATGAAAATTTTGAGCTCAGGAAAAGGGTAAACGACAACTGAATCGTGAAATAGGTCGTGATCGCCGTTCCAAAGGTAGGGGGGAAAAAAAGGTCGCAGCTAGAAACACCGGAAATGCAGATATAAAAAAAGAGACATGAAGTCTTAGTGCTGCTAGAAACAGTTCAGACTTGTCTTCTTCTTCTTCTTGCTGATAGCGTTCATGCGTTCCTCGAGGTGTGCTCTGGCGACTTCGGCGTCTCGGCGCTTCTTTCTCTCTTCCTCAACCTGCTGCATGCTCCATCTTTTTCCCTTATCCAGACTCCCGTTCTTCTCCTTCTCCTTGGCCTCCTTGAGCTCCAGCTCAAGGTCCGCAGCACGTCGTCTCCAGGCATCTACTTCAATTTTCATCTTGTTGCTTTGTTTTTCGAGATCTGTCAAGGCTTCTTCCAAAGTTTGAGTGAGTTGCTTCTCGGCAAGTAGGTGTTTTTCTATGGTTCGAATGCGAGCTTCTTGGTCCTCGTGAATATGTGATGCGGTCAGATCTTTGCTGTTAGGGCCGTTTGTAGCATTTGAAGTAGGAGGAACAGGGATCGAAGCGGCGTTGCTAGGTGAGACCGATGCTCCATTGCTGCCAGGGAGAGGTGGAAGAGGGATTGCGGGCGGGGGAGATGGTAGAGATGCTGCTGAAGCAGATGTTTGAAGCTGCGAGGCGTTCGAATCGGAACGCTTGGGGTCAGAGCCGCTATCAGGCTGAGTTACTTCCTGGAGTTTGGCCTACGGAATTAGTAGTGAAAATGCAGATACGAACTGGCATGCTTACCCGAAGGCTGGCGCACTCCTCTTTCATGGCATCCAGTTCTATTTGGGCACGGATATGGGCTGCATTTGCTTCATCCAGCTGGACATTGCGCTCGGTCTGAAGAGTAGAAAAACGGTTGTTCGCAATCTGATGCTGATCGAAGTTAGAAGCCAGCTGGTCTTCAAGCTCCTCAACCAGTCGCGAATTCTTTTTGTTCTTCGTCTCCAGGTCTGTCATTTCCTTCCTCAAAGCCGCCAACTGTTCGGCAACTGTGGCATGCTCGTCTTTGAACCTAGCGCCCTCGGCAGTCTGAACCAGAAGGTCGGCCAGCTCAGCCTTGACACCCTCAAGTTCCAACATTACTTTATCATTGATACCCGATAGTTCGGCAACGTGCGTCTGCATTTCAGAGCTTTTCTGCTTTTCCTCAGCCAAGGCTTTCTGGACAGCAAGGAGATCGGTGATCTTTTCTTGCAACTTCTCGGTACTGACATCAACACCAAGAGCCAAACCGACTTTGGCTGCGATCTTGGTGAGGTTGTCCCGAGCTTCCGCAAGTTCCGTGTGAAGCTCCTCGATGCTGACTCGATGCTTGGCGGTGATTTCTGCAAGACGCGCTTCGTGGTCCTCGTAAGATCGTGACTTCAAGTCCTCAAGCTCCTTGGTGTGTTTCTCATGCAACAATTTCATGCCGTCCTGATGAGTCTTGACGGTAGCTTCGTGCTCGGCAATCTGTTGCTCGAGTCTAGCGACAAGCATTTTATGACCTTCGACATCGGCATGCGATTGGTCTCTAGATCTGGAAACTTCGTCAAGCTGCTTACGGGTTGCGTTATGGGATTGCTCGAGCTCCGCCACGCGTGCCGCGTTTACGGCCACAGCAGCCTTGTGCTCATTGATTTCCTGCTGCAAGCTGGTGACGAGTTCATCTTTGGCATTTTTCTCAGCCTGGTACTCAGCAGTGGCTGAAACCTCCATGGTTTGCTGCTCGCTCCGCAGTCGATCCAGCTGCTGCTCCAATCCAAAAATGGTGTCCAATAGTTGCTTCTCAGAGCTCTCCATCGACTTCAAGGCAGTCTGGTGGCGACCCTCCCAATTCTGGAGTTCGACCTCAAGCTCGACGATTTTCCTGTCCTGTCTTTCGCTACGAGCATCGCGCTCAACCAACGCTTTCTCGTTCACATCTTGTTGGTCCTTGGATGAAGCGGCATACTCCTTGATAGAAGTTCGGAGGCCTTCCAATTCGGCTTGCAACTCCTGTTCCCGGGCTGCATGGGTTTCTTGAAGCATCCTGATCTGATTCTCGCTCTGGAGCACTTGATCGCGCATGGTTGACACTACGGACATATCCATGGGGGATGTTTTCATGGTGGATCTCTCACGAGTCAAGCCAGCGATGATAGTCATCTTTGCCTCCATCTCCTTCTTCACAGCAGTAATGTCTGCCTCAAGTTCTTGGACTCTCTCGGAACGAGAATGTAGCTCGTGCATCGCGGTGTTGAGATTCAATTCAAAGTTAGCCAAGACATCTGGGCTGTTCTCGAAGCTGTCTGTAGCAATGTTACGTAGCGATGCAAACGCACGATGAGCCTTGTCGATAATCATGACATTTTGGCTTGACTTGCGGCGAATAACCGGGGTGACCGAGCGTTGTTGTGACGATGCCTCGACTAATTTGGCCCTCGAGACTTCCGATTTGAGCTCTTCCACGAGATCAAGCGTATCCATGTATTCCTCTTCTAGCTGTGCGTATTTCTCGGCCAGCATGCGTTGAGCGTGATCCTTCTCATTGGCAAGTTTTCGTAGATTTTGAACCTCCATCACTATTGTCTCATCATTGGCATAGCTGTTTGCCACATCCCCTGACTCCGACTTTTTCATCGCAGCTGCTTCAGCATTAGATGTTTCCATGGTAGTAGGTGACTCCCCAGCTGAGGACAATTCCGACGACAGCGACCGCGAGGATGAAGATTGCCCATTCTTGAGCTCGTTCACCCTCGCCTCGGATAAAAAAGAAGTAGGTCCGGTCACGTTTGGCGACGGCATAGACAGGACTGAATCACGGTTGCTGCTGGGATGACGGGCCTCGTCAACAGCATCTTGGAGTTCGGCCAACGTTCGAAGAGCTTCTTCATACTTGCGAGCGAGGTTATCAAACTCGTTGACGGTGGATTCGTGTTCCACCCGCAGATGGAAGAGTTCCTGCGTCACGACATCAAGCTTCTCTTCTACGAGGTTAGACCGCGCAGGAGTCGGGTTTGTGTTGTTGTTCATCGAGTGCTCGAGTGCCGTATGCTCTTGCTCGATAGACTCGCCACCATCCTCTGAACTCTCGATTCCCGTTCGGCGGATGTCGTCGGGCATAAATCTTGGAGACACGGTCTCTTCTACTTCTTCGGTCTCATGAATTATATCCTTGTGGCTTCGTCTGCTTGCAAGGCTCTGTTGCCGGGAATGGTCGTATAGCGAGCGCGTGCCATTGACGACGGTTTCTGATTCAGCACTCTTCCCATCGGGCTGGATATGATCAAGTTCGTGCAGCAGGTTATCCAGCTTGCCCAGGCTTCTCTGACGCTCGACAACGTGCTCAAGACGATCAATCTCCCGTTGCATGAGCTCGGCATCCTGATCTGCCTCGGCCAGCCGCTCTTCCAATGTCGAAATATAGTCTTCGCAAGCGGCTTCATTTTCTCGAACGCGAGCAATTTCCTTTCGTAGTTCCGTGATAATAGCCGAGTTCTTCTCTTCACCGGACGTGTGACCATCAAGTTTGGCCTCCAGGTCGTGAAGGTAGTTTTCAGTGCTTGATTCCCGATCGATCAATTTCTGCAATCGAGCTTGCATTTGCGTGTTGATAGTTTCAATATAGGCGCACTTTGTCTCCTTCTCCAGAAGAGCCGTCTCGGTATTGGACAATAAGCCTCGAGTACTCGAAAGGGATTGCTCCAGGGTTTGAATTGTCTTCTCGTATTCGAGCACCACTTGCTCCACCGCCTCCGCGAACGAGTTGGAGCGCTTCAACCTTTCCGTGGCGTTGTCGCCCAGAGTGTTTTCGAATGCATGGTTGTCGGCGAGCTCGTTGTCGCGAGCTCTAGCCATCTCGGAGATAAGCTTCGCGTGCCGCTGGCTGAGGGTCGTATAATTTTCCTGGGTGTCAAGCAGCTGATTTTGAAGCTCGACTTCTCGCTCATTTTGTCGTTCAGGTCTCTCGTTCGTTGCGTGAGAGCGACGGTCTCCGCTCCGCTCGGTGCTTCGAATCTGCTCGCGGAGAAAGGCTACTTCCGCCTTAAGCCGTTCAATCACAGCATGCTTGTCACTCTCGTCTGACACCTGCTGAATTCTTGGCTTGCTCTGAATCGCACGGGCTCGCTGCGCGTACTGCACGGTGTTCAGCGTCTCGCTGAGATGGAACTCGGCTGGCGTCACACACGCAATCATGTATGTGATAGCGTTGCCTCCGAGAGAATCTTGAAGTAGCCGAGTCAGTTTGGAGTCGCGGTAAGAGACATGAGATCCAGCTTGGCGAGATGATAGTTGCGAGATCACCTTCCCCAGACTTGCAAGACCGGCATTGATCGAGATCCCTTCCTTGGCTCGTTCCCCTTGCGCGCCGGTGTTCTTCAGTCTTTCACTCCCTGCCAAGTCGACAAAGTGAAACTTGCTATAGATTGTGACCATGGTATCCGCTCCTGCCAGGGCGTCGAGTGGGACCGAGAAACGTTTTTCCGCTCCCGAGTTCGTCTGAAGTTTGCTCTTCCGCTGGACTAAATTTAGACTAAAAACAGCATGCGATCGTGATGATTTGGCGTTGATGGCGGTCGAGTCCGTCTGCCGGATCATGGACCCAAAATTGAGAGCAGCCAAAAGATCCTCAACAGAGTTGATCTCCACCTGATGCAGCCCAGTCAGGAGAATATGGCCCTTCGTATCCTCGCGGATGGTGACGTTGCCTCGCTCGCTATGCGGTACACTCTCTGGTACCAGTAAATCTCGGAGCATTTCGTTATATATCTCGACGTATGTCGCCTTGAGAGTCCAGGTTTTGTCGGCTTTCTTCGTTAGCGCAGCAGCGGCATTCGCAGCATATTTCGTAGGGGCCCGCAATCCAGACATCGAGTTTCGATTACTAGCTGCTGGGCCTTCGAGTTTTTCGAACAGGGCCGTGGCAGCTCGTGGAATAACACCTGAGGGGGGGAAAAAAACTCCAATCAGCGCTGGCTTTGTATCTCCGACAAACGCAAGATGCGCATGTCAACAGATGGACTTACCCATCACGTCATTGTCGGCTTGCTGTTCAGGTCCAGATGTTCCCATGGTATATGACTTCCCGGCCCCGGATTGACCATACGCCAGCATTGAAACATTGTAGCCTTGGACAAATGCATTCGTACTCTCAACCAAATATTCCCAAATCCCTTCTTGGGGGACATCCTCGGAGAAGACTCGGTCAAAGACGAAGAGTTTGCGGCCCTGCGGCGAATCAACTGCCAGACTTGTTGGCGAGGTGACTTGTAGTATAGGTCGCTGGAATCGTTGTGGAATCAGCTCGAACCCGGGGTCCGTCGATTTGAGGGCAGGCCGCACGCGAACCGCTAGAGATGGAGAGTTAGTATGACTCGAATCGCGGGAGATCCGAAGCGCTCGGAAGCATGGGGTAGAACGTACCAACTCTCACCGCAGTCTTTCCATCCTCGTCCGAGGCTCTGCTACCTCCTCCCACTCCTGTAGCTTTGCTTGTCATGCTCATGCGGCTTGTTGTTCGCGGAGGCTTCATGCTGGTGCTCGCAGGCCCAGTTGGCCCTGGCGAAGGCGAGTCTGGCGGCGTGCTTGCCATGGCTCTGTTGAATCCTTCGTTGCGCCCAGATGCGGTGCTATTAGAGTTTTCGTGTTGTTGTGGTGCTATTTTGGGAAAATGCAAAGGTTGTGATAGGCAGCTGTCGAATGGGCGATTGTTTTGTTTACAAAGGCGCTGCTCGTCTCATGTCGCAATATCGGAGGTGCAAGGTAACGGGCCGCAACGACTCAGACACCTCCTTTCCAAAGAAGCTCCAGTGAATGTTGGCGTCGCTTGTGAGGGTAGGCTCTGTGATTCCCAGGGCTTCCTTTGGTTCGTTGATTAGTCAGAGTAATTATCGAGAGAGGCTGGAGGGGACGACGCCGGCGTCCACGGGCGAGGATTAGAGGAGGTGGGAGGGAGAAAAGGAGGAGGAGGAAGAGGTGGTGGTGATGGTGGTGGTGGAGGAGAGACGTCAATTTTGGTTTAGGGAATGGAGGGTAAAGTCAGGATTTGAGGTGGTGGAATGATGAAGAGTGAATGAGTGAGTTAGTGAAAGAGTGAGTAAGTAAGTTAATCCATGAATGAATGACCTTGACCTTGACCTTGACTTTACGTTACGGGGCGGGGCGGCTTTGCGTCTGCCTTTGCCTTTGCGTTTGCTGGGATGCCCAGCCTGCCAGCCAGGAGCAGGCGCACCTCCTATTCGTTCTCAGACACTGTCCTGCCCCTGGAAAAGGAAGAGTTCTCTTTATCTGGAGGGAGTTCACTCGACTGTACCTCGACTGTAATATTAACATGAGCTCCGGGGGATGTATCTTCATCTTCGTCTTCAATTTTGTATTTCTTTTTCTTCTTCTCGGTATGTTTGCTTTTGTCAGTTTCAGACCATCGCATCTAGGCCTGATCCCATCCCATCTAGGTCTAGGTCTAGGTCTAGTTTCATCCCACCTAGACTTAGGCCTAATCTTATCCCATCTCATGCCAGCATCCCCTGTACTAGTCCTGCCACTAGTCCTGCCACCTCCTCTTGGCCGTACTTACTTACCACTTCCTACACTACCTACCGACCTACCGAGGCGCCTAGTAGTACCTGCAGACTTATATCTACCCGCGTCTACTTGCAGGATTTATCTACACTTATTCACGTACCTACCACTCCTACCTACGTACATACCATACCCACTCTTACTCGCAGGTCAGCAAAGACATAATGTCTGAATCAGTACACGGCGCTAGCTACGAAACGCTAATATGAGATCAAAAAAATATTTAGCTAAGCCAATCAGAAAACGCAGCCTCTTGTGCGGCAGAGACTGAGTAGGCTGATAAAGACCCAATCAATACGCAAAACAAGTACCGTAACACATTCTTTTGTGTATACTCTAACCTTACAAAAGCCTCTTTTCCTGAAGACGATCATACAATCAACAACTATCTTCTCTATTTTTCTCCTCTTCGGCAAAGGTATTTACATAAATCGGCGTGAAGGAAAATGGAAAGACACAAGAGCTATTCTCAATCGCTTTATTACGTTTTCCGATTCTCGCGTTTAAACTACGAAATAAAAGATCCCCTCGCGTATACAACTCGAGGAGGCTATTGCTTTCCGATTTTACAACAATACTGAAGGCTAAGTGACAACTAAAAATGCCTCGGCGGGAGGATTTAGTGAGAGAGAACAAACAGGATGGGTATCAAAAGCTGCGCTCATAAACCCGCAGAAAGGGGATAACTTAGTATAGTATCAGGCTATAGCGCTGTATCACATTTAGGATTTGCTTCTAGAGGTTGTATAAAAGAGGTGCAACATTGCGAGATTAGGCCCCTAGGATAGTAGATTAAAGAGTCTTTTTTCCTGTCACAGTTTTGGCTTTTTGACTTACCATGTCATACCTTATATATAAAAGACGGGTTTCTAAAAAAAAAAAAAAAAAAAAAAAAAAAAGCGTATAAAGCTTCCTTCTAGTACTTAGCACTACTATTATACCCCTCGGGCTTGACCCTGAGTCGTTGAAACAATAAAATGATAAACAAACAAGCAGGTAAAACAAACAAAAAAACAAACAAACAATACTCTTCCCTGCGTATTTACTCGTATACACTTACCTGCTCTCACTACCTACCTACTCATGTCTATTTATCTACTCGTATCCACTCATCAACCCCTCGGGCCCACCTCGAATATCACGCACCTATGCCTCGCAGCAACAGTACTGACCCGGCTCCGCATCAACCCAGCCCCTACAACCTCTGTGCTGGATGACCCGTGCTCGTAAACTCAACGTTCCAGATCCGTTGTCTCCTTCTCTACACCTCCCCCCCGACAGAGATTTTGAATTCTGAACCATCAACACTGTAAAGGCTCAACGGCCGCCGTGCTCTCGCCCCAACCCCCGCTCATGTCCTTCCCACCCGCGGCAAGTCGAGATGAAACCAAGTCAAGGTCAAGGCTTGTCGAAATGCGACGAAGGAAATACGCCCACATCACAGAGAAGGGGAACGACGCTACCCGAGATGTGTGGAACCGTCCGAGTGAGATCGTGGGAGGATTAACATGTTGTGAGTCTTCAGTTGAATCGTTGTACTCGCTTAGGTAAGGACGAATCGAGCAGGAAGAGGACAAGACCACGGGATTCAAGAACGTTGGCATAGGTCTCGCTAGAAGCCAGGAAGAAAGATGACGTGAAAGGATCGGGAGACACCAACAAGTCGATGGAAGCCGTAGATCCATATCTCCTCAGCGACAGCCTATAAGAACGATACGTATTCCACAGCTACCCAGTCGCCGTCAAACCTTCCAGCACAGACTGTACAATTGGCGGCTCACTCGGACCGGAATCTGTATGTATTCTTCGCTCACTCAAAATTTCCACATTTGGCAGAGCTGATTCTTGGTAGGATCGTGAGACTGAGAGATTGAAGTGGGTGGGAGGGGGGGAGCTTGCCATAGCCGGGAATGGAGAGGTTGCGATTTCGGGTCCGGGGTGATTTCTACGTTTCTGGAGGACGTACTGAACATCTTGGGAACGATTGTTGGTGAATCCTGGGAGATGCAAGACAAGATCGAGCTCGAGGTGCCATCTCATATCGACAGTATAAAATAGCATAGCAGAAGGAAAGCTTCAGATATATTACACCCGTGTGCTTAATCAGAAATGAAAATGGTTCACATTGGCATGACAATTGGGTGTCAATGCCGGGTATCTCTCTTGCAACGATTTGCTCCCAATCATCACCGACCATCAACCTCAGCTGGATCTTTCTCTTCGTGCCCATCCGCAAGCATCTTCGAAATCTTTGCGAGCATAGCGCTCTTCCACTCCTCGTACTCGAGTCTCTTCGCCGGAGTGACGCGGAATTGCTCCTGGATCATTGTTCCAGTCCTCATCCGGCCTTTCTCAGGAAGAACCACCTCATCTGAGCTTGCACCGGGCATCTCCTCATCACCCGCGTCCTCATCTCCATCCACGCCTTCACCCTCACCAATGTTCCTATACCAATCCAGATCCTTCCACCCCTTACTTGCGATCTCCTTCCTCCAAGCGTTGACATCCCGCTGCTCGACGACCTCCCATCCGGCCCAAGCTCCCTCATCCTCACCCACCCTTTCCAAAACACTCTCGTTATCCTTCGCAACCCGCAAGACCTCCCTTACCCGCTCCGTCCTCTTAACTCCCTCAAATGCCTGGCCTCCTTGGCCCCTCATCCGAATCACGACAAAGAACCATACCATAGCGACCAGCGCCGGAATCTTCCCTTCAATCTTCCTCTCCCCCGCCGGACACGGCAAGCACAGTATACTCTCCACGCCCGCCAGAATATGCGGCACCGCCCTCCGAGTCTGCATTTCCCGACACAGCAGCCTCACGACGGGAGCCACCCACCTCGGGACCTTCTCATCTCTAGCCTCCTTTCCCGAGAACAACAATCCCTTCTTCGCGCTCCGCTGGCTCTGAAACCCCTCGAGGCTCTTCTCCTTGCTGGGCGTCCAGCGCTGCGGCAGAGCCCGGCTTGGCGTCCTCACGCCTTTCCCAGCGGTGGCCCTCGCTCTCTGCCGTGCAGCGCTGGAGATCAGGGCCCGATCGAAGTACGCATAGAGCTGTTTGTACACGCGCGGCGGGATCGGGGGTCGGGGCTCGATGGGTGGGAGGTCGAGGGATGTTTTCAACCTGCGCGCCGCTGGTCAGCCACCAGCGCCTCTTCGCGGTGCCGCTCGAGATGCAGAGCAGGAGGAGTCACCTCTCACACGCCAGATTCGCGCTGGCATACACTCGCGCGACCTCCTCCTCGGGCTTCAGGTTGCTGCATTTGTTGCGCGACTGCGCCAGCAGGCTGTTTGCTAAGTCGATGAGTTCGGCGGGGAGCGAGCCCGAATAGCGCGGGATTAGATTCGTGAGGGCTTGTTCGACTGGCCGACTCATTTTTTTTTTCGTTCAGTCCAGTGCGGTGTTGGGGAGCGTGTCTGGCTGTATTGTTGTTGCGCTGTGTAGCAGAAGTTAAGATACCGGGAAGCTCCCGATGGCCTGGGAAAGACAGTTACAGTAACCGAGGTCGCGCTTTCGCGTAAGAGGTGGGACGGGGTTTCTTTTGTTGACTTTCTTGCATCTCATTCGGCAGGCGTCGATAATATATCACTCCAATTTCTATACTCTGAGCCATATAGGCAGAGTCCTCCATGATATTACTTAGCGTGAAGAACTATCACGTGCTTCAATGTCTGGTTTTAATCTCATTTCAGCAATTAAGACGGGCAAAATTCAAGCTCCATATCTACAAGCCGAGCAACTCGCAAACAATCGATACGAGCCTACCAGTGCTCTAGTACACGGTTGTAATTAATCTGCCCTTGCTTTGGCTGATCAAAAATCCTCTGGCTATTAGCGCTGGCATCTGCAATCTCCGCTCTTTGTGCTCATATCTGACACTTTCCATGCGTGAAAAAATGGATTAGGAGTTCATTTAAACCGCGATTAATTCCTCCATTTCGTTCTCTTCTGGCCGGAATCCAGTTTACAGGAGCAGATACCGTAATTAGCTGGGAACCAAACATTGACTCGGGCAACTTGAAGGCCATGCTCAATTATGGATTACAACGTACGTGGAAAACAATGTACATATGACGTGATACACGATTATCATTCATTTACGCCAGACTCTTTGCTATGTACTCCTGCAAATCTGCCTCCCATCTCAACTCCACTGACTCTAAATCATTACACGTCGAATGAAGATCCCTCTCAAGCCGCAATATTTTCGTCGCCTTTCGCCGTTGGCACTTTTGTTAATACATCGAAAGCTCCAGTTCCAACCTTACTTGTTTTTCCTACAACAATCCTCGAACTTGGGCCCGACAAGTCATCCCAATCACCCTCACTGACCGCATCCGCCAAGAAAGAAACTGTGGTCTCGAAACTCATCTTCATGAACGGACTCACACTGCCTCTAAGACCGTTTCGGTTGAAGGGACTGAATCCTCCACCTCTCGTCATAAAATCTGCAATCAGGTTCAAATGTCTGTGATCCACACTGATTCCATGGCCACTGAAAACGCCAGAAAGTTCTTGGATGATAGCGGCACGGCAGGCCTCCACACCGTAGTTGGTAAGAATGGCTGCGATATCGTTGGTGGAAATCGTGTTGGGATTTATGATGTGAGGGTAATTGTGCATTGCTTGAAGATTGACACCTGCCGTATGCACTACTGGAACTTCGATTTGCTTCCCAGTGACAGGGTCAGGGATCTTTTCGTTGGGCACGTAGGTACATACTGCGATGCCATCGATTTGCTGAATGAGGGATTGGCGGAGGGCATCTTCAACCACTGAAAGCATGAGCACTTTATCTACTTCCGCATCATATTCAAGTGTGATATCACACCATTCTCCTGCCGACTCGTCGCAGCGGAACTTAGTTATGTCGATGCTCTTGCTTCTGACTCGGGCTTCACGCTCATCTGCAGCAGCAGACCCCGTCTGTGTATGCCGCACCTTGGTGCTCTCCCTGTACTCGTTATCGCTACCAGGCTCAAGTGGCGAACCTCCAATTCCCTCGTCCTCCATATCTTCGTCTGTCTCAAGCTCGGCTTCTTTTTGCATTCGAGCTTGAACCTTGTCATCGTCTTCATCATTCGCTGCGTAACTGACGGCTTCTGAGCGATTGCCTCTCTGTTTGTCGTTCGTAGCATCGTCATCTCCGTCCTCGTCGTCCTCCTCCTCATTGACCTCTTTCTCGGCGTCGGGTCTTGCTTCTTCGATATTGCCTACGGACTTTCCGATTTCGGGAACGCCTGCAGTATTTGCAGAAGCTTTCATCTCGCCATTTTTCTTGCCGTGTGCTTTGCGCGCGAGCTGCTGCAGCTTCGGGGCAAACTTTTTCTCCAAAGTATGAAGGACGTCCTCAATCTCAATTGCGTATGTCTCCACGTATTCGTTGGAGGGGAAGAATTTGATGTGGATATCGAATATCTTGGCTTGCGAGTAAGCAATACCGCTTCCGATACGCTCTTTAACGGTTGCTTGGTCTAGCACGGCTGCAAGGGAAAGAACACTGATTGCTTTTGCAAACTTCTCCCCGTCCTCATGGGAAAGTTCAGGGTTGACTCTCAAGGTCATTGTTGGGGTCGAAATGTGGTTGCTGGCTGTCATGACGATTTCTCTCAAACGTGGAATGCCCAAAGTGACGTTCTTGGTCGAATGACCTGCCAAATGGAAAGTATTGAGGGTCATTTGCGTGGAAGGCTCTCCCACTGACTGGCCCGCGACGATGCCAACAGCTTCACCAGGCTCAGCTACGGACTTGAGGTACTTGGCGACCAAAACCGGCTCGAGGGCCTTTCGCACACCCACTCCACTTGGGCTATCTTTAGTCTTCACCATTCCATCAGGATTAGCTTTTAAGTACTCTGTCAATGCACTGAAGAATCTTTCCGACGTAGCGTAAGCGTATTTACCCGGATTGTAGTCGGCGAGAACTGGATCAGGACCATTGAGATCGTTGGCGGCAGCGTGCTTGAGGGCCTTCTTCATCCGCTTTACTATGATATCCTTGTCGTCAAATATTGTTCCGTATCTTTCATCGCCATAGTTCAGTTGCGAAAGCTCTGAGCTCAAGTTCTGTAAAAGAAATTTGAAGTCCGTCAAGTGCTTCTGTTTTGTCACATCCAGTCCGTCTTCTCCGTAAAGAAATTGCACCATGGATCCGTCAGAATCTCGCACCGAAGTATCATATTCGACTTTAAGGCCTTCCATGCCTTTGATGAGACATCTCTGTAGATATCCAGATCTGGATGTCTTGACAGCGGTATCAATCAAACCTTCTCTCCCAGCCATGGCGTGAAAATAGTACTCTTGCGGTCGGATTCCCGTCAAGAAGCGATCAACAATGTAGCCCCCAGCTCTAATATGCGTCTCGAAAGGTCTGAAACATGGGAGTGATTTGCCACTAACCATGACTGGTACTCGACGACCTTCCAAGACCTGTTGACCAAGGTTGCAAGAAATGAGATTGGCGTTGACGGCCGATCCCTTGGCCCCAGATACTGTCATATTCTGCATCTGATTCTTTGGGAATTGCTTGACCAGACCAGACGGCAGACACGCTGCGGTGATATCAGAAGACAATGCTGCAGAGCTTTTGTTCATCAACATATCGAGGCCTTGTTGCTTGGTGTCGTCTCTCAGAACATCTTCTAATCGAGTCAAAAGCTCAGGGGTTGTGTCTGTGCAGTCTTCTGCACCAAGACTGACATATTTGGCAGCAACTTTCAGGCCGATATCTTTGGCAGCCACAAGCTTCTCTCTGCGTAATTGTTCACCCTTGGCAGTCAGACGTAGATCATCCATACCGCAAGTGAAGGCTCTCATGTGCAAGAACTTTGTCAGAAGACGACCCAGAATACTCAGAATCTTCCCAGCTGCAGTAGGGCCGTATGCTTCGTGTATCGAGTGAACAAGGCCTCCCCCACTGGGACCAATCTGAGACTTATCGAGAATGCCGGTGATAAACTCCCCTGCCTTGAAAAGAACGATTCCCTCCTCGGATTTCTCGCCCCATCGATCGGCAGAGGTTTGGCATTTGCTGGAAAGGGTAAGGGGCCCACAATCGATAGGGGTGATGTTCTTGAGTATGGTAGTTATCACTTGCTTTCCAGTCCATAGCGGACGTGGCTTGATGATTGCCGGGTCAACTGTTAGGATGCGGTCGCCTACGATGTGGCCACTTTCGGGACGGAGGGAGTTGTATATAAGCTGCTGGTAAGTAGCGCGGTCAAAAAATGTGTCGCGATTACACATCCACACAGATACTGAGATGTGGTCTTGAATAAGACCTCTCAGTGGCTTTCCAGATGTTGCAGCTAAGTATTGGTGATCTGTGTCCGCAATTTGTAATGCTTCAGCTCTTGCAAGTTCCGTTTGAGGGAAATGCATATTCATCTCATCTCCGTCGAAATCTGCATTGTAGGTGTTACAGTTTGCATAGTGCATACGAATTGTTTTTTCACCAGGGAGAACTCTTGCTCGGTGGCCCATAATAGACGGCTTGTGGAGAGTTGGTTGTCGATTCATCAGCACGACGTCACCATTGGTCAGATGTCGGTGGACTTTCTTATTCCTGGCACCGCTGGTACTGCTGCTGGATGATGCAAGCAGTTGATTTGCCAAAGCCAACCGTTCGTCTTGAGTCTTTGTCCGTAGACTGATGACTTGACCGTTCTCGTTCTCGATAGCTGCGGCGCCTGGCCACTTGTCGACCCCATTGATCACAGCTTGCTGCATGTCTCTGAAGTTATGACTGGTCACTGGCTCGGGATATGTCAACTTTTTCGCGAAAACTGGTGGGACGCCAATCTCGTTAGTCTCGATATTGGGATCTGGAGATATAACACTACGAGCAGCGAAGTTAACACGCTTTCCCATCATGTTTTTCCGAAATAGGCCCTCTTTCTTCTCCAGCTTTTGCTTGATTCCATCCTCGTTTTTCTTCCCTGCTGCCCCCTGAACTGGGTTTCGGTCACGATCGATAAGTGAGTTAACAGCATCCTGCATCTGACACCACGCTTCTTGCAGATCGTAAAAATCTCGCTTGCGATAGGTCGGGTCCTTTTGCTCTTTGTCTGGATCGTTGACGACCTGCCAGATTTGACCGACGGTTTCACAGCTCTTGATAATCGACTTGTAAAGTGTGTTTTGCTGTGCTTCGGAAATCTCCCCATCGCCTGTGCGTGCTTCTGGGCGGTACTTATTTGGAGGGACCATAAGCGTCTGCAAGAAAAAAATTTCTGCTGAAATCTTCGTGGCTTTTTTGGCATTGGATCGCGAATCATAAATTAGAGACAATATATCTTGTTCTTTCTCGAAAAGGAGTTCCAAGTTTGCTTTTATCACCGAGGCATTCATGAAGGTGGACTTTGGTGATGCAATCTTCGATTTCGAGGCTGATTTCGAAGCCGCATCGCCCATTATGACATCCCCATTTATGTCCAAGGAGTCACCTTCGGCCTCCTCGTCCTCGTCAGTTGAGAGATCTATATCAGCAATCCCTTCATCGAAATTTGCGACTCCCTTTTTCGCATTCTGTAATACTTGGAGGGCGTTGACAGCTCGAAAACCGCCCTGTAAATTCTTGGCTTTATCCTTAACTGACAGATCTTTCTCAAAAATCTTGACATAGCGGTCCTTTCGATAGGCGGGTGATATTCCGCCGCAATTCCCGCAAGTCTTCCCAGTATTGATTGCTTTCATGAAAGATTTAATAACCATTCGCCGTGCTTCCGCGACGCCTTCGTTCTTCTCCCGTCTCCAGTCCCATGGAGAGGTCTTGGCGGCTTTAATCGACTTCTTCACAAAAACATTTCTCCGCCGTATAACGTTGTCAGGTGCAGATTCCTCCTCAGATTCGCTACTTCTAGATGAAGCTTCTTCACCATTGACCTGCGAAATTTCAATGTTGTCTATCTCCTCCGCTGGACCAAGCAGTCCATGTTGAATCAGCCGGAGTTTGCAAAGATACCGGTTAACTTCTTTTCGGGACATTCTGAAAGAGTGACAGTAGTTGCACTTGGATTGCAACAGTCGCAAAAGCTGATCCATAAATGTCGGATGGTATACAGGCACCGGAAGTTCGATGTGGCCTACATGCCCCGGGCACCCAACATTGTCGAGGTTACATGTTGTACACCTCACGATAGTTAGCACAAAGCGCATGATCGGACTACAGACACGTACAAATAGTCGCCCCATGCGCCGAGTGCCTGGTCGTATAAACCTCCTGGAACTGGATGCAGTAAGGAGTCAAAAGTTTGAGCGTTTTCTATTCTTTTTACTGAAAGACGTCTGATTTCTGCGCAACTGAGAAACCCGAAATCAACGCTCCCGATAGAAGACGGGACTGGCTGGGAGATATTCATCTTGGTAAAATTCGGAACAGCAGCAGCATGAGTGCAATGGTTGACCAGGAGCTCGTGAGTATCTGCGCCCCGCTACATGAGGATGTTAAATTTTTCGATAAGCATCTTTTACAATTATTATCTCGGATCGGAGAAATATGATACCGCGCATTAGCTCAAACCTTAACTTGACGATTACTATACCTCTGAAGGCCGTACTCTACTCCCAGCATCCTGCATCCGTGATACCGAGTTCGAACTCCGACAACATCAATTTCACTTAAGTACATAAGTGTAATCTATCGGTAGATAGTATCAATATGGATCGCGGAAAAGTCTCCTCCATCTTGGCTCCCCGCCATGACGCCGCAAGCCGAGTGGGCAAGCCCGAGTCCACAGCAGAGAAATTGGCGTCCTTGAAGGCCCGTGTTGCAGCTGCAGTTGGCGGCAGCAGGGCAAAGGCTGGGTTGAACCTGTCTTCTCATCCTGCTTCAGTTACTGCTAGGGGTGGCTTGAATGTCGATCTACATCCTGCCTTGCAGGACCTCGGACAGTACAAGCCATCCAAAAATATTGCGCCGAAGTTTGCGACCAGCATTGGAAATGCTCGGCCTCACCCAGACAAGCCGGCGCCCAAAGTCAAGAAGCAACTTGACTTGGCCGGACCTTCAGCAGAGGAGACACGCAACAATCCATATTTTGACATCAGCCTTGGTGGACAGACGGCGACTCTGAAGAATAGGCACTCAAGGCAGCTGATTTTTAACCAAAAGGGAAAGTACATTCAGCAGGCCAATGCCCTTCGAAGACAGGCTGCCTTGGAGGCGATGAAAAAGCGCATTGCGGCCTCCTCGCGGAAGATTGGTATCGACGAAGACCTTGACACAGAAAAGAACTTCCTCGTTGAAGCGCCTCCGGATATTGAGTGGTGGGATGAAGGCTTGGTTGACGACAAGAGCTACAACAACATCGACGACCCTAAGAAGCTCAAGATCGATAGCGCTGACTCCATAATTACCGAATACATCCAACACCCCGTGTTACTGGAACCCCCACAAGAAAAGAACATGCCAGCGCCGAAACCAATGTTCCTGACCAAGCAGGAGCAGGCAAAGTTGCGACGTCAGAGAAGAATGGCAGACTTGAAAGAAACGCAGGCCAAGGTTCGCCTCGGACTAGAACCTGCACCCCCACCGAAGGTGAAGAAAGGAAATCTCATGCGTGTTCTGGGTGAGGAAGCAGTAAAGGATCCAACGGCGGTGGAAGCGCGAGTGAATCGGGAGATTGATGCTCGGCTCCAGACTCACATCGAGACGAACGAGGGGCGCAAACTGACGAAAGAGCAACGTCACGAGAAGCTTGCGAAGAATCAAGAGAACGATGCCGCCAAGGGTATCCATATCATCGTGTTCAAGATAGACACGCTAGCAAACGGAAGCCACCGCTACAAAATCGGCATCAATGCGGATCAGATGGCTCTCACTGGGGTTTGCCTCTTGCACCCGCGATTCAATCTTGTCATTGTCGAGGGTGGTGAGCACAGCATCCGGAAATACCGCAAGCTCATGATGCAGCGCATTGACTGGACCGAGAACTCGCCAACCCGAATCAAGGAGGGCACAAAGGCGGCAGAGCTACAGGACTGGCTGAAGGCAGAGGATGAGAAAGGGGAGCTCAAGGATATATCACTGAACAAATGTGTTGTCGTCTTCGAAGGCGAGCAGAAGGGTCGGGCATTTAGGAAGTTCCAAACCAAAGAGTGCGAAACGGACAGCGCTGCGAGGGAGGTCCTGAAAAAGGCCAAGATGGAAACACTCTGGACGCAAGCGAAGAGCATTTGATGTAGAATTAATTAATAGTACTTGCGCACCAGACTACACATGGGAATTTTGGTTCCTAATATACAAATGTACTTCGCCATCTACAACTCAGAGAAACGCCGACCTTTTTTTTTTTTGACCTTGGTATTTTATTCTCCATCAAGTTCAAGCCGCACGTGATCGCTCTCCATGTCTAGAACTCCATCAGGGACGCCTCCATTTCTTCATCATCATCAAACCCAAACTCATCAGCGGCAGCCCCCTTCTCGGCCTGGCCCGCCCCTGTCGGCCGATTCTCATCAGCAGCAGTCTTTGCCGCCTCTCTCAGAGCTCGGATACTCTCCTCTTCCTGCTTCTCCTTGTGCGCCTCGAGATCCCTGAGACTCCAGGTGCTGATGCCCTCCTGGTCGCTCGACTTGAAGGGCTGAGCCATACTTCTCAAGAACTTCTTCGCCGTGCCAACGGCCATGTCGGTGCTCAGGTTGATCTCGGCCTCCATGATCGCACCATCGATCCATTTCGGCAGCTGGTTCCTCTTCTTCAGGAATCGCCGATCGGCGAGGACCATGATACCATAGTCGTCTTTGCCGCGGAGGACACGGCCCAGGCACTGAGCAGCGTGGCGCATGGCGTCGAAAGACAGGAAGTCGTTCTCCCTGATCCGGTAGTTCTCGCGCAGGAACTCCAGCCGGGCCTTCAGGATACGGGACTCGGTGTACTGGAACGGCACCCCGATACAGAGCACCGTGCGCCCGTACTGGTGGTCGAAGTCGATTCCCTCACTGACCTTGCCGCGCGCGACGCACAGGAGGATGGCACCGCGGCCGTTCTGGCACGCAGTGCGGTACGTCTCGAGCGCCAGTGACGTTTCCTGCGCGTCGGGCGTCTCGACGAGGATGAGCTTGTATTTCCACACCTCGTCGAGGATGCCCATGCCCTGCCACATGCTGATGATTGACTCCATGTAGAGGTAGGACGGGAAGAAGACGACCATGCCGTCCGGGGTGAGCTTGGAGAACTCGGTGAGCAGGTGCCCGTAGTTCCTGACTACGGACGGCTCGTTGCGGACCTGGAAGCCGGAGGAGATGGCTACCTGGTCGGACCCGCGGGTGACTATCATGGGCAAGAAGGATCGTCGGGCCAGGGTCATGCTGTATGATTCCTGTACCACGGCTGCGAAGCCGAGCATCTTGGGGTACATCTCGAGAGGAGATATGGTTCCGGAGGTGATGATGACCGAGCTGAAACGATCAAAGACTGGTTTGATGGCAATCGCCGCATCCAGGCAGGCGAAATGAAGCACGGGGTTAGGAACCTCGGCCGTGTCGGACTCGTAAGGCTCCAGAATCAGAACGAACCCTTTCTCATATGTTGCCACCAGTGTTGCGAATGTTGCAACTTCTTGGAGTGGCTGGTAGTCTTCGATGTTGGTCAGTTCGAGCGTTCGTACCAGGGAAGTTAGTCGCTCGGCACAGAAACGCAGCGGCTTCTTCTCGATGAAGGTGTATTCTCTGAGATGTGCCAGGAACGAAGGAGGGGTCTCTGAGATCACTTGTCGGACTTTCATCCGCGTCTATGGAGAGTCAGCGTGAGTACATCGCGGTGCGGGAGACTTCCCTTCAGGTACTCAACGAAGCGAATCAGAAAAGCGATGAAATGCTCGGCTCTCCTGATATTTCCCGGAACGGCTTCTTTCAGCAGGTCATCGGGAAGAGCTGAGAGAACTGTCAATACGAGTGGCAGGGCAGCAGGGGACGAACTTGCCAGGATTAGACATGAAAGCATCCTCCGCGCGAGCCTCATCTGCGCCCCGCAACCCCTCTACCAGCTTGGCGTACTCGTCCTTGAGCTTCTCCGCATCGCTGTCTTTCATTTCCGAAATTTTCTTTTCCAGATTCTGTGCACCTCTGGTGGCTTTCCGGAGCGAGTCTTCCGTGATGTCGGTGCTGAGAGACTCGATACAGACATTGTCAATGTTATGTGCCTCGTCAAAAACGACTATGCAGTCCTTGGAAAGCTCCTTGGACACTCTCTCTGCGATCTTTGGATCAAGAAGGTAATGGTAGGAGTAGATGATGACGTTACAAAACGACATCTGTAAAAGGTCAGTCAGCACCGGCCGCCGAGATCAAAGCGTGGGCTGAAAAACACACACCATCCGTCTTGAAGTGAAGTAAGGACATTGTTTATGTTCCTCACCATATTTCAGGATCCCGTCGAAGGTCCAGACTCCGTTGGGAATCAGGGCATGCGGCTCCAGCAGGTCCAAGTTCTACCCGGTATCAGTCGATGCTTGCCACAAAGAGCCGAGACCGAGATCCTACATCGTGATAAATGCACACAGGCACATCCTCACCTCTCTCCTTCTTCTCCTTGATGAATCCAGCGGTCAAACTGCGGCACCTCGCATCGACCACCGCGCCACTCTTCTCACGCCTGACGGAAGGATGCAGGCACAGATTCTTCCTACTCGTCAAGCCCAGCCCGCGAAACTCCTCCTCGTGACCGAGCTGTTCCGCTCGGTACTTCATCAGACTCTTCAGTTCGAAAAGAGCCTTTTCGATCTCCGACATGGTACCTGCCTGGAGTCAGACGGAGCTCGCAAGGTTCGCGAGCAACCCACGTGAGCAGTATATCAGCTTGCGGTGTTCGGGGTAGTACTGCTGATACGCCACGATGAGGGACAGTAAAGAGATGGTTTTCCCTGTCCCCGAGGGCATTTCCAGAACACAGTGGCCGCCTGCATCGAGCGTTCCTAGGACGGCGAATGAGCTCGAGATATAGGATTTGACACGGCGGCACTTACGCTTGAGATCGCACATGTAGCTGGCGCAGGAGCCATGGTCAGTCGTCTGCTTTTATCCTGTGTGGGAGAGACATACGCATATTGTTCTGTAGTCATGTTAGTAAAATTCCGTATCTGGTCATGCTGTTCGGCATACCTGGGTATATGCTTGGATACGGGAACAAGACGGGGAGATCGCTGGATGAAGTTATCAGCACGCATCAGACACGCGGGAAAGGTCCTCGTACTCAATATTGAACTTCATCCTGAAATGCGTTCGAGACTGTCGATGTTGTTATTGCTGGAGACGGGCAACCGGAAAATGAGGGTATATGTATAAATATATTCAGACCCGCCACCAGATATGGTTAGCCGCCTAGCACAAAGTCCAAGCGTCAACATCAGACGATTTGAAAGAAGTCTTCGACATGGTATGTAGACACTGCATAATGGAGACAAACTACAGGATGATTTAATTCACTTCCCCATATCAAAGGCAGGTGGATTCCATAGTCGGGCATATTGGTTCCCGTAGTACTTATTAGTCAGTATTAGTCAGCATCAGAAATCACCAAGCTCAGGTCTCAAAGCCGTCCGTCTTTTTACCTACATAGAGTATCTTACCTCGCGTACTTCCTCTCCCATCACCTTTCTCTGAGGAAGCCTTTTCCCGCAGCAAGCCATTTCATGCATACATATCATACATTTCATACAGACGAATGTATCAAGGTATTCCAACAACTTTGTCCCAGGCAAAACTCACACACTCACACACGTAAATCCATTACACAATGGCAAGTAATCCCTGCCTCCCCCCAAATAGGAATCATACTATTCATTCTGTCCAAATGACTGTCCTTTGTTTGTCCCGCGTAGCTCTCAACCCACACACAGCCTTCATGCCCACCGCGCAAGAAACATCTTTCCGGCCTCCCTGTAGGCAACCCTAATTCAGATCCATCACATCACCAGAATCGAAAAGCCCCGGACTAAAAGGAAAATGCCATCATGTCCGCATCCTCACCCAGCTCGCCTCAAGTGAAGCCAGTCGCAGACAACGGTAGAATTTGTAGTGTCAAGATCGGTATCCATATCCCGCAGGAAGTATCCAACTTTCCGAGCCGCATACCGTCCTGTCTTTCCTTCCTTTCTTCCTTCCTTCCCTTCACCACGCCTGCCATCCTGCCATACAAGTAGACTATTTCCCAGTAAAATATTTCCCTACACCGTAGATAAGCTCGCCGAAAAGAATGTGGTACAAGAATATCGTCACTCGTAATTCGTAAACGCCTTTCCCCCCCCCCCCCCCCCCCAAAATATACTCAGAAGAAGAAGAAGAAAAAGAAGAAGAAGAAGAAGAAGAAGAAGAAGAGAGCGCCATCGCAGGTGTTTTCACCTCGCATACGGCTTGTTCATAGCAGCCACCTCCCGTGCAATATCAGGCCATTCGAGCTCTCTACGGAACCGGCCATCGCTGCTGGAGATGCGGCCTAATTTCTCTTCCCACTTGAGGAGCTCGTAGGAGAAGCGCAGGTGGGGTTGAATAATGACATTCAGACGACGGGCACGGACGAAACAGTAAGCTCGTGGAAAGGAGTAGCCGAGTGTTCGCATGACTTCCGCTATGCAGATTGTTGCGGAGCGGGACACGCCTACGCGGCAGTGGACCAGCGTCGCTTTGCCTCGGGCTTTGCCGCGGTCTGGCAGGTGTTAGTGAGAGATGCAGGTGGCTGGTGCCCCGTACCTACCGATGAACTTCAAACACCGCTCAAACTCGTCGGTCAAAGGGTCGACGCCATTATCCTGCACGCGCTGGATAAGCATGACGTTGGATGGCCCCCATTTCTCTAGCTCGCCTTCTCTCCACGTAGCTATCTCTCCCACGCTCAGAATTTGGCCAATGCCCATCTGACGCAGGAGATTCGGATTGTTTGCATGACCAAGGTTTCCCAGGTACATGTAAGCCGTGACGCGGCTAGGAAGAGATCCGTCCATGCTCTTCATCCAGTCCGGCTCTTCCTTTGCCAGCTCTGTGATGTCCGAGAGGGATTTCTCAGAGTTCACGGGCGACTCGAAAAGTAGGCGAGGAGCAATAGTGGTGAGTAGGGAGACGTCAGATGGATAGGCGAAAAAGTTCCGCTGCTTAGAAACGTGGAGGTCAAGCCAGGCCGAGGGGATGGGGAGCCCTGTTGCGTAAGTGAAGTATGCCAGGCCGAGAAGGCTGGACTCGGTATACCCGTCTGTGCAGTGGATCAAAATCTTTCTCTCTCGGATGATCCTGGTAGGTAGCGAGGGAGCAGGCATGGGGGAGTCGCCCTCCGCATCGTGCGCTGGCGACTGGGGGGTGGGGAGGATGCCATGCGAGAGGTTGTACAGCCACCTGCACGTTTCCAACAGCCCGTCCACTTCAGAGTGAGACCAAGTCGGCGGCATAATGCTGCCCGAGGATGGGAAGTCGAGATATACCGGGCCCTCGTCTCCTGAGCCTTCCGCAAGTGCCTGTAGTGCAGCGGGATTGAGCCGACCGAGGTCGCTGCATTCGATGAGAAGATCAAACTGCTTGTCACTGCCCAGCAGTGTTGGATCAGCGGCCGCATCAGGCGTCGGCCCCAAGAATACGTTATGGTGGATCTCGGAAGCTTTAGTCATGGTGCACATCTCGATCCTCTCCTGGTGGAAGAAATCCAACACTCTGCCCGTCCGCCGACCCCGCGAATTGGTGGAGATGATCTCGGGATATTTCTCCTCAAACACCACGAACGGGGATGTGCACACGAAGGTGTTGTACCTCAAGATGTCAAGGCCCTTCTCCTGGTGCGTTTCCCGCCATGCGTGCTGGGCGGCTGCAACATCTCTGGCCAGCTTGTCCACCTCGACATGATCGTCGCCGTAGACCAGAATATCCGACAGCATAGCGTACTTTGCTGCCTGGATCTGGAAATTGCGAACAGAAAATCCGTCCAGGGGATCCACATCCCGGAACCAAGCTCCGTCCTCATCCTGCCGCAGGAACTCTCCGGGGGCAATCGCACCTTTCAGTCGCGAGCAGCTCAGGTCCCCATCCGCCTTCACCACGGTTAAGCCACGCAAACACTTTGGTGTCCTCCTGAGGTTCTTCCGCCGGCCAATGAAGAAGGCTTGTTGAATGTGGTTGCACGGATGCAGCCCATGGAGCCAAGGGAAGACTTGCGATGGTTCCGGCAGAGGTTGTCCCGCGATGTGGTCGAGGGCAGCAGCGACCTCGTGCGCATCGATCTCGTATATGGCCGCGGCGCCTATCTTTCGAGGCTTGTACTTGTCGGGCGGGTACAGCAGGGAGCGTGATTGACGCGTCGGCTCCTTGGAGGGAGGTGATTGAGGTGGGGTATCGGGCTTCTCAGAGGGCGCGGGACCGGGTGGACAGACGGGCAAAAACTTGTTGGGGATCGGGATGGGGCATGCGGCGGAAGTATTGATGCTCTCGAGGGAGAGGGTCGGTGTTAATGGATGCGGGGAAGATGATGGTGTGGGGCCCGCGGGCATTCGGGGAAGAGCAATTGTCGCCATCGGTAGCAATGTTTATCTCGCCAGTGCAACGCAGCAAGCTCTCTCTCCACTCTGTCCTTCGGCACTGGGATGCATGCAAAGAATGGGGAAGAGAAGTTGGCAAATCCGAGACGAGACGAGCTGGCGAGGAGATGAAGAGGGCTTGTTGTGCGCGCGCGTGCGCGAGAGAGCCACCGAGAGAGAGAGAGAGAGAGGGAGAGAGAGAGAGGGAGAGAGAGGGCGATTGGCTACGAGATAGTAATGAATCAAGAGCTCGTCGATCGGCCTCAGCAGAGGAAGAATATTCGGATAGTTATGATTGTGACAGATTGTCCGAATTCCTGATGAAGAGTCAGCGCGTAGAAGAGTCTTGTAGTGCTGAGAGGAGTGGTGATGTTATACTGGGAGTGGTAGGAGGATGGAGAAAGGCGCGATACGGGCAGCACCGCACCCATCACAGCTGGGATGAGACAACCAGGGCAAGGGGGGGGGGGGGGGATACTTTACGGTACAGTATGTAGGTACATAGAGAAACGCCTTATCGCAGAATATTGGAGATAAGACGACGCACCGGGCCAGGATCAATGACAGGACAAGGGCTGGATCGAGCTTGATTTGATTGATGAGAGAGGTTTCTTGTTGCATGGAGAGTGTATCTCGTAGGTAGGTCGGTCGGTACTTGGGTCAGTATCCATGCACGTTGTACTCAGTAAGGTAGAGTCGAATGATGGATATACTTCAAGCCATCACACGTTGACGAAGTACTTCTCCAGCTGTCCTGGCGGCGCATCTCATCCTCAGCGGGGCCCTAGTCAAAGTAACTAACTATAATTGTTTACTGTACATGTACTACACTACGTTTGTTTCCCTTTGCCCCCACCATGATCGCCAGTCAATCCATCCGCGGGATGAGCGCCTTGGGACGGCCCCGCCTTTTCTCACCGCCTAGATCTCGCCAGCCGTAACGGGTCTCAGCTTGGATTCTGCCACTGGCTTACGAGTATTCTGAGTCCGTACAGTATGAGGAGAATGAGGAGTATGAGGAGGATGGGGAGTATGAGGAGTATGAGGAGTATGAGGAGTATCAGTAGTATCAGTAGTGTCAGTAGTATCAGTAGTAAGAGTAAGGAGAAGCCCTGCCCTCCTTGGCCTCCGAATCGTCAATCGGTCGTGCCCTTCCGTGTGACATCGAGTGCGCGAGACGAAAGGAAACAAATATAAAAGAGGAGAAAATACTTTCAGGATGCCCATGTTCAAACCAACATAACTAAAACCCAAGAAACAAACCCCCCCGCCCCTCCCCTTCCTCCTCCCCATCTTTCAGAGCCCAGCTGTTGCGTCATCGGTGGAGAGAAAAGAGTAATAAATAATCCTCTCACTCGAGATGTTTGTCGTGCGTTTCAAGCAGCTCTCCTATCCGTTCCAGGTGCCAGGGTAAACAGGTCCGGGACAGGACAGGACAGCACCGTGCCGTACCGTAACACGTAGAGAGAGAGAGAGAGAGAGAGAGAGAGAGAGAGAGAGAGAGAGAGAGAGAGAGAGAGAGAGAGATGAGGCGTGATCGTGGCCCCGGGCTCTCCCCAACTTCCCCAGATCATTCTGCTCCCCGGTGGCGCGTAATTTTTGACTTTCCCACGAGAGCTCGTGGTGGGTCAGGGAGGACTTATTCAGCAGTACTTGGCACGCCACTCCTCCAGGACTTGTATACTTGTAGACTGGAAGAGACAGGCCACCCGGAGGATCCTCTTCTGCACGGATGACCTGTGACGGGTTTCAAGCATTCGAGGGATGTGTATAAGGCAAAGTCTGATGATGGAGAGCTGCAGCAAGGTTATGCAGCTTGTGGTAAGAGCCTCGGGACGCCTGTGAAGTGAATAGATGTGTCTGGCGATGTGTAACACGACACCACAATAACGAGTAAGTCGACGAGCCTGCACGAGATGCCGAGAGCGTAAAAGACGTTGACATGCTCGATGTGTGAGCATGATCCAAGCGCTCACTGACATTTTTCGATCCCCATTGATATATATCGGAGGTACGGTACGGGTGAGTGGGACAGGAAGAGAGATAGAGCAAGATTAGATATCCCAGACTACAGCGAGACTTCCACGACCAGGCTGCAAATTCCCTGTGTCCCTTACCTCAATCACTGCTCCAATCTTCATGACTATTGTGGCACGACAGATGGTCTCACCTGACGTGCAATCGTATGAACACGCCTCTGGTGGCAACGAATACACGCCAAAAATAAACCCGGCCGAATCAATAAAAGTCGCGGGATCGTGGCTTGACGATCAAGAAAGGAGGCAATACATCCCGTGGCAGCACACACGAAAAGAGAATAGGATAGAAGTCTTCCAGGTAGCATCAGATGGAACTTCCAATCGTATCACTAACTCGACAGATCGGGAGGAGTTGAATTGATGTTTAGAAGTAATAGGGCTCGGTAAAAGCTCGCTTAGTTGCGACGTATCAAATACATATATACTTCGTAGTACATGTCATCTCAAAAATGATTTCACAACTTTCCCCCATGGGCGGGAGCCAGACGACGGGACGCTTTTGGGAAATGAAACCAATAATTTTCACTACCAGTTTCACGTGACATCGGAGTAGCAACGGAATGATTAGGAGAGCTTGTATGTGGACAGTAGAGAAAGGTTTTGGCGAGATTTCCACCCACCTCTGGTTTGCACATTATCAGTCAAGACTCGTGGACAGGTTTTACCGCAGCTACTGGTAGAAAGCAAGAGACATGACCACCTGGCAGGGGTTGGTTCAAAAGATTGAAACCGCCAAATCCATCACGATAAGTATACAAACTCAAAGGGTTATATGAGAGGTTGAGATTTTTTAGTCACAATAACAGGTCTCCGTTGCCAATTCCTATTTGGGCCTCCCACGCCATCTCGTCTGCGATGGGCGACAGGGAAGATCGTCAAAGCACGAAAGCTAGACCTTTTGCAAAAGCTCGTCGGCCAATCGCTGCAAATAAAATCCTCGAAGATCCGGGGGAAGTGTGTCAAACGACCTGACGATCTTGGCAATATCCTGTCTGCCTTTCTCATACGCTTGCAAATCTCGATTCCCATAGACATCCTTACCCGCTGCATATCCGGTAGTAAGGCTACGGAAGAACATATTGACAGCGATGCTTACTCCAGATGTTGGCGAAGCCGTGTGGGGCCACAATGGTGGCAAGAAGAGTATGTCTCCGGGCTGAAGTAGAGCTTCATGGGGGTGAGAATCTGCTAAGCCTGAACCTTCGATTTCTTCGAACACGTTGATATGTGAGCTTGAGGACCCGGGCTCGAAAGACAAATGCTTGACGTCCGAAGGTGGGAATAGGATAATCTTTTTAGATCCTCTGACCTGGCAGTAAACATTCGCCATGACCTATACAGTGTTAATGTATCTCATGCCTCGAGTGAATGCTTGCTTACGTCATAATGTAACCACATATTAACTGGTCCCGAAATGCGCAGTGGTGAGCTGTGTGCGTTCGCCGTGACGAATGATAGCTCAGGAGGCAGTCGAAAGTCATTTGCTATGGAGGGGAAGTCATTTTTGATATCTGCCGGTTGCTCGGAAGGTCTGTCAGAGGAGAGGGTGCGCAGATAGAGTTTCTCGCCGCTCTCAATCTGATCTAGAAAGCTCCCGAGGCGCCTTGTGACGTATGCGAAGTTTTTCGACTTGAAATCCATATGTTCCGTTCGTGCTTCGTGGACGATGACCTACGATTCTCAGAGTCTGGCTTCAGCTGAGCATGCTAGGACAGCATACCTCACGATCACTGCCAACCTTCTCTTTGAGGTACTCCCTTGTCCATGTTGTAGTGCATGGTCCAATATCTGCCTTTTCGAATATGACAGGCGTCGAGGCCTGCCGAATTTTGTCAAAGTCTGTATTCGGTCCAAGTCGCACTCTCTCGACAGTGACTGTGCTGATTGGGCCCGCGGAGTTTGGCGAATCTTTTACTAGTCTTGGAGCTTCGGCGGTAATAGTCCGAACCAGTTTCCAGACATCAGTAGGCGATTCCAAGCTTGCTGGGTTTCCAGAGTGGTTTTTATTACTGCTGTCGATATTTAACGTGTAGCACCCCTTGTTCCAGAATGTCCCGAAAGAAAAACATACCGCCGAACCTCCCGTGATGACAAGCGAATTTTCCGACGCAAAGACAGTTGAGCCGATCAGTAGAGGTGGAGGGGCGAATTCGAGGTTAATAGTAGATACTGAAACAGAATTTTCTTCAAACTCAAACAAACAGACTTCCTCTGACTGCCTCGATATCTCGTTCTTGAGAACTCCGCCTACTATGTAAATGCCACCTTGAAAATTGAGAGCAGTGGCACCATACCGGGCGACGAGACGGGATTTGAAGCCCTCAAGACGATGGAAGTTTATGTTTGGGGACTGATGATACTCGTCAACCATCCACGACTCTTGAGAGCCTGCGTTTCGAGACATCGAGATAGGAAAAATACCTTGCTGTACAATCCTTCTAGGTTCCACTGCCAGACGTCTTCTAGTAGACACGAATCGAGTGACATACCACCCGCATAAATTCCAGTTCTTGAGCAAGACAGATCTTTCAAGGCTTCCTTGTCGCTTGCCACAAAAACTGCTCCGTAAGAGGAAGGGGGCCGCTCCCCGTTATTTGCACATACGACCCATCCCGTGCGGCGATGCCAGACAACGAAACTCTGGGAGATTTTCTTAGAGTCGATTCTCCCAGGCGACACAAGTACGTAACCGTGGCCCAGGTTTGTAGCTTGGTGTCGATACAAAGGCCAAGGTAAGTCATCAACTCGTTCCCAAATATTTAGCCACCTATGGAAAAGCCAACTCTCTCTCGATGAGTTGTCAGGCGATGTTCGGCCCCCAACTAGCAATGAGGTATCACCTAAGTCTGTGATAGTGTGGCACATTCTGCTGGATGGCGTCAAGGCACACCCGGGAATAGCAAGTGTACGGTACTCGGCGCTACCCACGCTATATTCATCGCAGCTATCAACTCGAGTGATTAAGCCCATACCACCAAAGACCCCAATGTTGTCTTGAGCTCGGTCATGGCTTTGAGTAGGCATTGATGCGGCAAATCGCTTATATCCCTGGGCCTTCTGATACTCCGAGAATGTAGATCTTCCTTGAATGCCAAATTCAGCCGGACTGCTCTGCTCCACGAGTATCCCTGGATTCATTGGTATCTGCGTAGTACTTGCTCCTCCGCATGAGTTGGACGAATCTGCAACAAGCAAGAAGTAATGACATCCAAATAGAGCAAATTCCTCCCATTCGTCAAAAGGCTCGACTGCATCGAGAGCAATGCGCTCGTCCGAGGTAATGAAATGAAGCGAATTCCATAGCTTCCAGAGATTGCATATCGAGACTTTTGGCCAGCCTAGGCTTTGAAAACGCTCTCGCTGATGAATTTCGGTAGGATATTTTCGGACAGCACCTAACGGCGTCTGTAGCTTGTCAAAATGGGCCATCATAGTTTGAGAGAACGGATGTCCATTCCCATCTGGAATCAACTGTTCCAGGAGGCAGAAGCGCGCTACACCAATATTAATTCATCATGGGACACAATCACTGGACTGCCTACCTTCTGGAAGCTTTTGGGCCCACCCTATCAAGGCATCGGCTGCTTCGACATTCATGTATGTTATAGAAACTTCCGCTATCAATATAATAGAGCCTTCCTAAGGTCAGTACTGATATGTTCTCAGTGTACTGCATTAATCACCGGGGCTTAATCATCCATTACGCCGAGATTAGATTGACACTGGCAGATAATCTTACAGACCTAAAATTGGACAGGAATATAAGGGTATTTGTGATGTTGGGGCTCTTGATTGTCAACACTTACAATTGTAAATGTCAACAACATCTGTCAACACTCGGTTAAAGGCCACTAGATCTCGTAGATCACAGCCAAGTTGGACATACTGGTCGCTCCGAAACAATACGTCGCCTTCTAAGATATCGATGTTTGTAAGGATCGAGTTAAGTTCGATGGTATTCTGAACCACAGATCTTTTCTTGATCATTAGATCCTTGTAGTCAACATCGATGAACATTGCTCCGACACATGCATCTGGATACCGGGTAATGCATTGCCATGGAAGAGGGTCGCTGTTTTTCCAACTTAGAGTAATCCAAGCTTACAAGATTTTAACCACACTCACTAACCACACCCCAAATTGATGACGACTTTTCGCTTCGGGGAATCCTGCTTCAGGAATTGACAAACCGCCTGGTCGATCGCTTTCATTCGCAACCAGTAGCCACGGTTTATAAGAGGCGAACGTCTCTGAGGTTTTTTGACGAAGTATCGGAAGAAATGAGGCTCGTTTGCAAAATACAGGCGTTCCACGCTTCTCTTGGAAACGATGCTGCTATTGTTTGTCTGTCGAGATGAGCATTAGGACCAGGACACAGTAAATGAGAGAGATGTGTGAGTAGTAGAGAGCTGGCACGACACGATTTGCGCCGCACTCACTCCCATAATCGAAATAGCCTGGTTCTGTAATTTTGTTTTTGGATCTGGTCGTACAGGCCTTGGACCATTGCGTGCCTTCATTCTGGAATTAGAGTATACAGACAAGTAAATGAATCTGGGAGTGGCTCAGCAAAGCGAAAGCCAAATTTTGAAAATACGTATTGCGAGTAGTCGTTGTCTTGAATTGAGTGTAGTGTTGCAAGAGATAAACACTCACGCCGCCAATTTAAACCAAATGATTCATCCGTGCAATGTGATTTGTTTGTTCGTCAGAGGTGGATTGATGTTAAGCGAGGTTGAGTGGATGAAGGCTTACATAATCCAGGTAACTTACTCGGCAATGTTAATGCCAAGCCTGTCACGGTCAAAGCTTCACCCCGCGCCCCCGGCCGAACAACAATGTTTGGTCGAGCACGACAACATGGACGGCAAGTTCGCAGCCACGCGCAAATTACTACGAGTACGACAGTCACCCAGAATAATCTAGCTCTGGTCGTGTAATCCACGTTGCTTCTATTGCCAGTATTGAGAGAGCTCCTTGGCAGCATTCTTCTATCCAAAACTCCAACTGCTATTCACCCACCCACCCAATACCCAGAACAAAATCAAGAGCTCTCCCATCGCCATGTCTATGAACTTTGTGACATTCAACCAGGACTACAGTTGTCTTGCTGTTGGTGTGTTTGCGCCATCCGTTGGGTTGCGGTAATACTAACAAAACCCCCAAGGTACATCGCGCGGTTTCCGAATCCACCACACAGATCCGTTCGGAAAGATATTCAGCAGCGATGATGGAAATGTGGCGCTTATTGAGATGTTATTCTCAACGTCTTTAGTTGCTCTCATATTGTCACCCCGGCATCTTGTCATCCAGAATACAAAGGTAGCTAGCCTGATTCTGGATCATCCAGTTCATTCAGACGTTGTTTCTGCTAACGCCCCTGGAAATCCTACTAACAGTCTGCCTACCTCCTAGAGATCTTCGATAATCTGCGAACTCACTTTCCCATCCGCAGTTCTTGCTGTACGGCTGAATCGGAAACGACTGGCTGTGGTGCTTGAGGAGGAAATATACCTGTACGACATCTCAAATATGACACTCCTTTACACGATCGCTACATCACCGAACCCCAATGCCATATGTGCGCTTGCGCCCTCATCAGAGAATTGCTACATCGCATATCCGCTTCCTAAGCCTCGCGACGATACAGGCGATAAGAGGCCTTCTCATGCGCCGCCTCTCTCGACCTTCGTGGCTCCCACCTCTGGTGATGTGTTGATATTTGATACCCTGAAATTGGAGGCTCTGAACGTCGTAGAAGCACATAGGGCCCCCTTATCGTGCATAGCTCTCAACAACGATGGAACGTTGTTAGCGACAGCTTCGGAAACTGGGACCATCATCAGGGTATTTTCACTACCCAAGGGGACTAAACTATACCAGTTCAGGAGAGGAACATACCCTTCGACAATTTACAGCATGTCCTTCAATTTGAGCTCGACACTACTATGCGTCTCTTCTACCACTGACACGGTTCATATCTTCCGTCTCGCAGGCCCAGTGCTGCCCGATTTACCAAAATCATCGAATAATAGATGGGGTCGGTCTCGTTCTCGTTCTCGAAGCTATGACAGTGGTGCAGAGTCTCCTACGACAAGGACTTCTGGGGGAAGCGATACAGGAGAATTACCGGCGATGACACAGAAATCCAGCGGCACCTTTGGAAGCATGATAAGACGCTCATCACAAATGATGGGGAAGAGCGTAGCTGGCGTTGTAGGTGGTTATTTGCCGCAAGCTGTCACCGAGATGTGGGAACCTATGCGAGACTTTGCGTTTATTAAGATACCTAAGAGCGGCACGGGAGTTAACGCGACGGGTGGTCCGCTTCGTAGTGTGGTTGCTATGAGCAGTAGCAGTCCGCAGGTAATGCTAGTTACTAGCGATGGGGGCTTCTACGTCTTCAGCATTGACATGGAGAACGGGGGCGAAGGTGTGCTGGTTAAACAGTACTCGTAAGTCATTTTTATTGTACTTCGTTCAAATTATGCTAACAGGATTTATAGAGTTCTAGAAGGCGATGACAAACTTGACCAGTCGGTAATTGACTATAGTAATTGAGAGGTGTACTTATGAGTCTCTTACAGGCGTTTGGTTCAGCGTTCATTTATTTCTCCATCGAATCCTACATCATCTAGCGTTAGCAACAGGCGTCATTACTCTCTCAAGGTAATGCTGGCGAGTTACCTATGAGGCCATTGTAATGAACAACATTCCAAAATTCGTCTCCTGCTTTGATATCTCGAAGTACTGCCACAAGCTGGCCAATACATCAGCCTAGAGATTGGTGGGTATGCCTCCAGAAATAAAACATTGACAAGGTTTCAAACTGATTGCTTGGACAGATGCGAATCGAGTTACGAAAGATAACAGGCAGCTGTAACAGAAAAGGCAGATGTGCAGAGGCTGGAGTGTATCTCCGTCATTTCGCACCACAGTATATAGACACTTTACAATCAAGGGACTATTCTCCGAATCTTGAAGATCAATCTACCTCCTCCGAAATGCGTTATAAATCCAGCAAGCTCGGAACAGCAATACCAGGTCGGCCGTGCCACATGCGATCATACCAGCCTCGAAAACGTACATTCTCTCAGCCCGTGCTATCGGTAAGCAAGGCATGGGTACACTGGGTTACAGGCAGATATGGAACATCAACCATGCGTCAATGACCTCGACACATTCGGCAGATGTCAAGTTGCTAGCGTATGGTGTTGCAAGTACGCCGTGCAAGGCCAATTTTTCTGTATTAACAGCATGCTATCAGGGATCATCCGTCCTGTGACTACCGATCAATACGAATGCGATTGCAAGATATCCGATGCAGGGAAATGGTCACGGGCAAGATTGCTGGCTTGAGGGGTTGTTCATTCGATTCCCATTGCTCTGGCACGTTCCCAGGGGAAGCATAAGCGAATATGTTGACAAGTACATGTACGAGCACCGCGACCCATACCTGCAGTGTGACAAGAGGTGGCGCATGGAACATTTGGAAAGGAAGCTCTGTGTCTAGAGCCCTATCACAATGATAGAATATGAATACTGGAAACTCAACGGTCTATTTCTGGGAAACTGCGAGCCTGTTTTCGTCTTCTGGCTGCCAATGTTTCCTGAACTCCGCAAATCACTGCGACATTTTTGGCGTCCCGAAAATTAGTGGGAGCAGTCGATTAATGAATGCCCATCCCATATTTCTGGTTGTTGAGTTAAGCATTTGCCTTGGCTCATGTTCCGCAAGCTTGTATGCGCAGCAATAGCAGGTTCCTAGACGGAATTGCGATGCGAACCAAGACATGCCGCCAAGTACCGAAAAATGCATTTCGATTCATATCGCGAGAAATTAATGGGTGGCTCGTCAAGATATCCTTTGCTTCTGATTTGTCGCAAGTTTCGCAAGATGTGAGAAGATTTGAGTTTGGCTATCCCAAGCCGCAGATGCTACTTCGGGAATAGTAAAGTATTGATTGTTCAGACGCAACTTGGCAATAATGTGGGAGGGTAGCCGACTTCTGATCTGGTATGATGGAGATTCGTCATGTCCCATCATCGCTCAAGTCTCAGGCGGCAGGGTGGGTATAATTGAAGATTTTTGTAGGCCCCCGTGTCCCCTGCGCCGGCTCCGACGCACTGTCGGTAGGTAAGATACATAAGCATGGTCTTGATCAGGCCGTCTAGAACCATCCCATCTTAAAATAACTGCTCTCTTTCCTCAGCCTCTACCTCCTGCACGTTATCTCTCAGGTTGTGCGGTGTGGTGCTGCCTATGCCACTACCTTTTCTCAGTCGGCTGCAAATCCACTTGACACTACGAGGGCAAATGACCGTGCAGCGAGTGTTCTCTACTCGACTCTTCAAGTTGAGATGACTTATCTCATCGCAGACCAGACAGACATCACATGAGATTGTATTGAACTCTGCCAAACGCACCCTCGGCCGCTCTTGAAAGTACGCCAGTGTATCTTTGTGAGAATTTATACACGAATTCGGCGCTGGCTCAACGGCAAACGAATCCTTCGGCTAAAGAGGCGAATAAGTTGTTTATTGTTAACTCATAGCTCGTTCAAGTGCTATCGCGTAAGCGAATGAGGTGAAAAATTATATATATATATATATATATATATATGTTTTAACATAAAGAGTAAGAAGCTAAATGCGGCCTTTGAATGAGAGAAATACTCTCAGATTCGTTGTTTTGTCAGAGGCTACAATCCCTCGAGGAGGGGAAGCTGATCAGTGGATGGAAGAGTCGATAGATCTCACACTCTGAGTCAGGGACCTACTCCGATGTAGTAAGCTGCCAGGTTGCTTTGCTACAAAGTGTAGCCTACCTGTGATAGGCCTCTCTTTACGAGCCGACCAATGAAATAAGTGGGTTGAGAGATCGCCTACTCGCGGCTGTTGACGGAAACATGGTAGACATGTGGAGCGTCTCCTGGATGCTGAATGCTGGATGCTGGAGGCCTCTATCCTTTATTTAGACGTCCGACCAGGCGATGCTTCGACCGAGGAAGCAGTTGGAGTCAGTCCAGACCGTATTCATCCTCCCCCTCTCCCCCTTCTCCTCCCTAACCCCCCAGGAAAACGGGTCATTAGAGAGCTATGCCCCAGCAAGGCAGTAAGGTTTGCTCTTGGCCTCCGTGCGGCCGCACCTTTGTTCTGTTGGAGGGCAAACGGAAGTTGGCGCTGACACTACCGAGTGATCGGTCGTTTCTCTTCGATCATCCTTGAGCAGCCGCCCGCGATGCTGGGGTTGATATGTGGTACCTAGTCCCTTGCTGCCATGGGTACTGTATGTAGGTACTAGAAGCTGACCTAAGCGACAGGATATGTCATGTACTCCCAGACCCAGAGAACGAATGAATGGTACACGGCCCGAGAAGCATTGCGTGCTCGTTGCTATTTCAATGTTCTATGCTATGTCTGTAGAGGACTGGGGATCTTGGGGCAGAAAAAAAGCAGGACTGGACCCTTTGGCTACGACGGTGTCTTCGTTCCCGAGGACCCAACATATCCCAGCAACGGCCAGCTGAGCGGTGCTGTGCTGTGCTGTGCTGTACTCTGAATCTCCACTTTTGCCCATATTGCTGGATATATCAGCAATTACTCCTGATGTACTGAGCCCGAAAGTCTCCACTCGTTTCATCATCTTACTGTCGGTATAGTACCACAGCAGCTACTGTATCTCTGGACTGTACAGCTGCTCTCACGATGGTACTTCTCGATAGTGCACACAGTCCTCGGCGAAATGACCCCTGAAGGCTAAATGCCGGCCCGTACGGTAGCTTTAGGCGAGCGACTAGACCTAGTGAGGCCTTAGCCTTACCGAGCCAACGAAGCCCCGTCAGTGGTCACCACCAGATGACAATACCTCCTCCTGTCATTCCACCTCCATTGCACTCGCATCACATCACGTTTAATTTGGAAAAGAGAGGATGAAGGAAGCTTCTCTAACCTGCCTAGGTTGCTCCGCCTACATGTCGGTCTCTAATGAGCCACAGCATACAGGCACGAGCGAGTCTTCGCCGGCATGTATATCTGCTGGAAATCCAATCTTGCAATATTTGTTGGCAGACTTTGCTTACCGGTCGTGTTGCCCTTTGCAGCTTTCTGTGGCTGCTGTACGTTTACTGGAACCCTGTCAAGAGGAAGAAGGAGAAATAGGAGAAAAAGAAGAGGACGAAGAAGAAGAAGAAGAAGAAGAAGAAGAAGAAGCGTGTCGGCCCGCAAATTCAGGATCGCTGCAAGGTGGTCAGAACTAGGTACCCTATTCGACTTGTATCCATCATTCGTCACAGATGGAGATGGGAGATGGGGACGGGGACGGGGATGAAGACGGGAACGTGCTGCTGCTGCTGCTGCTGCCAGACATGGGTCCCACGCCACGATGCAATGCTGCACTGCGAATTTACGTACGAACCATACTTCACATCTGGATCGGATTCCGCACTAGCACTGTTGGAGTGCTTGAACCGCGCACGCCTTGCCTCAGCAGTCATTTGGTCCTTTGGTAACTGCTGGGTGAGGGAGGGCGGAGGTCCTGTAGTTTGCTCCACAGCGCAGCACTGCACCGCACCCGGATCAGCTTATCTCCCCTGCTCTACAATACAGGCTGAAGCTCAGACTCAGGCTTCACGCAATTATTTCTCTCGCCTCGCCTCGTTGTTCCAGGGATCCGGTCGCGTCAAATTTACCTAGTACTGCCGTCAAGCCTTCTTGGCCGAATTTACGCGACTAGACCCATAGCTTCCCTGCTTGAACGGGTGTTGATCGAAGATCCGGGTAGTAGACTGGTATTGCTTTAACAACTCTGTCTGCCTTGGGCTCTCTTCAACTCTTCGCTGCGACCTCCCTAGTACTCCCTTCTTCTAGTACCAAGTTACATGATCTTCACATTATCATCCGCGCTATTCTTTTTCCCGGAGGCTCTTTCGCCATAGCTTACCCATCGATATCTATCATCTTCGAGACCTCGAGACATTTTTAGAGTGCCCCCCCCTTCGCCGTCCCCACCAACACCACTACAGATGAGGTCGCCAATTAGGCTGCTATCCTCCAGCCAGTTCCATCTCAGCCAAGCAGGAGCTCGTTGATAAAGTGTTGGCACGCCCGGCCAGTACATAACGGTCCGATCGACTCGTTGCTTCGTTTTTCTCCTCCTTCTCCCCCCACCATCAAGATGGACATGACACCTCAATCATCTCGCTCATCAGCTTCACCATACCGATACACTTCCGATCCTCACCCACTCTATGAATACCCATCCCCAGCCCAGAGTGACTCGCCATATCAATCGACGAATTCGCACCAAGATTTGGGACTCTACTGTTATCCGGTTTCAACTGATGTCGAATCCAGCGATTTCAGTACAGACATTCCACCGCCTCCTGTTACCAATGACTGGCCCACGAATGATCTGCACAGTGACCACCCTCACAGCTCAGCGCAGTCGATTCCCAATACTCTCTTAGGGGGGTGCGATCCTTTCGCTTCGTTCTCCCCAGCTGTATCGGCAGCATATAACAGCGATATGTACAGCAGCCACCCCGCAGAAGCTTCGATACTACCTGCGCCGCCGCTTCCTTCTGGAGATACGTCGCACAGCTCTTCCTTGTCTTCTGCTCCTGCCTCGGAAGTGTTTACTCGGGCTGCAACAACCCATTCGTTCGCTCCGGTTGTCAAGATGGAAGACTATCCCGAATACATCACTGGTCATGAGGGAATGCTGATGGGTTCTCCGCTACCAAATCGCAATAGCATCGTTACCTCACCTAATCCTTGTCCGGGGAGTCTCGAGGCGGATTTCTATCAAGATCATAGCTCTATGGAGTGGCCAAAGGCTGAATGTCTTCCCCAGGAGCTCCCTGCGATCTCGTTCCCTCTTATTCCAAACGACAGACGTTCAGAGAGTCAAGAGAGACCCTCTAATAACCGGCGTCCGAGGATCGTGACACGGACGAGGCAACCGCGAAAACTCACGACCAAAGAGGATGCCAACTTTGAATGCCATGTCAAGGGGTGTGGCAAGCTTTTTGGACGCAGTTACAATTACAAAGCGCACATGGAGACCCACGACGCTGGCCGAGAATATCCATTCCCGTGTTCGGCGCAGGACTGCGATAAGAAGTTTGTCAGGAAGACAGATCTACAGAGGCACCACCAGAGTGTGCACATGAAAGAAAGAAATCACCGATGCGACTACTGTGGTCGTTTCTTTGCCAGGAAAGATACGCTCCGAAGGTATGTATGTGTTCCCCTTACAGACCAGCGAATGCTGATCTGTGATTTAGACATATGGAAGACGGATGTTCCAAAAGATTCGATATCAAGACTGTAGACTTCCAACCCAAGAGCTACGGCGGCAGCGATCAGAACTCGATGGGTGGACCTTCGCGCCCTCTAGGACACCAGTCGAGGCAAGCTTCGTACAGCAGCTCATCACACCACACCCCACCAACCTTGAATCACGGGCTCTCAGGCCACACGCTCACGTCATCTTCGGAGACATGTTTGGTAAGGCCGGGCTGTCTCGCAGGCGAAGGTGGCCAGGAAATCGCCTGGGCTGGTTGATGGATATAAGATGGTTTCGCCGAAAGGGGGTCGCGTCCGGTACCTCCACCAGTTCCCGAGAGCCGTCAGCAAGGATACCTGACTGGGCGAGACTCGTCAATCGTTGGGGGCGGCTGACGGTCGCACATGGTGATGGGTGGGGTATGTCAAGTGTCGGAGTGACTCGGCGTTCTTGACGAGCATCATAGCGGGGAAGGAATTCGGGGCTGGATGGGAAAATACACAAGCGTTTGCTAAATTGGGGGCGAGGGGTGGGTGCATGGAAGATGGATGGATTTTTTTTTTTAATTTTTTCTTATTTTTTGCATTTGAACATGGTTCTGGTTGCATTTGACGCGGCCTACGTAGAATACCCCTTGTCGTTTTTTTTTTTTTTTTTTTGACTTGTATAGAGCTATAGAGGAAGGCTTTGTTTCTCTCTTGCGAGCTTCCGGGCGGATGTAGCCGAATGGCCAGGCCTCGCGCTTGGCAGGACAGGATGGCCGAATGAGGTTCAAGACTCGAGAAGCCGAAAGATGAGGATGGGGGAGCGGATGAGACAAAGACGGGACAGGACACGACAAGACAAGACAAGACAAGACACGGACACGCTCAGAGCGCTGGCAGCATTGGCATGTAGGCCGAGTAGTAGTTGGATTGGCGGCCGCTGGGCTCATACCGAGCTGTAAGTAACATGCGATGATCAAGAGCTGTGGTCAGAAAGAGAAATACGAGTTGGAGCAGCGTGGGTGTGAGAGGTAAGAAAGGGCAGAAGTTCCTCCGCGTCTTGGCGGTTCAAGTGGGGGTCAAAAGATGTAGGCAGCAACAGCAACAGCAACAGCAACATCAACATCAACGTCAACGTCAACGTCAACGGCCGTGGACGCCGGGCCGATATCTATTTCGAGGGGCAGATATGAAACTCATTCTTGGGGGTTTGCCCGTTTGGCGTATCGGAGGAATCGAGAGAAGTTGGGAGATATCGAAATCGGTAACAGTCGGATAATCGTAACATCAGCTGCATCGATATGCTTGCGCCAACGCCTGTACACACAACTGCTAAGTGTTGTCGAATCGCTCACAACCTCGAATCTCTTTCGCGTCGCAGAGACATGTCTCGTCGACCACCAACTTCTCAACGTGTCGTTCCGCACACCTCCAACTGTGACTGCCTAGGAGCAAGCCAGTGGCGCAGCGCGGCTGCAGAGACCCTGGTGAATGGCCGCGGCAAGCTCGAAAAGGTGTCAGTCTTCCGTCGATATTGCTTTTTCTCACCCGCCGGCGCTTAGAATGCGCGTTGTCACTCTTCATCTGGGCCTGGAACTTCCCGATACCAATGCTGCAGTCGATATGACAAGGCACGTGTTCCCAAGTCATGCCTTTGGTAGTACCTCGTGATTCCATGGAGTATCCGTCCAGGATGACGCCCTTGGTTGGCGACGCAGGCCAGCCGTAAGCTGCACTATCCAACTGTCAAGCTCCATCGATGAGCCGTGTCGCTATCCATAAATATCCTCGACGATCACCACACGCGCAAAATGTAGAGACCAGTTTGGTTGTGTATATGTATAAATGCATCGGATTTATGGGGGCCAGCCCCCGAACCCCCAGGCTCGCTGCGCTCGATGAGCCTACTCCGCCCAAGAGAGTCGAGAGTGACAGTGGCCCCCGACAGCGTGCACCGCTGGAGACGCGCTCGCGAAGCAGACAAAATGCAGACACTACATACTGTCTTGGAAGCCTTGAGTCAAAAGTCTAGAATTAGATAGGAAACACGAGACGTATGACCCCAGCTCGCACGCGACTGGGAGAAGTCTTGATAGTCTATAGATCGAGACAGCTCTCCCGCGGAAGATCACAATGCACTTGACCTGATCAACATTCCCACGAAAGCCGCGCGGTTTGGAAGCCGAACGACACAAGACAGGACTCCAACCGTCGCAGGATGACCACGGACGACTCGAGCGGCTCTCTGTGGACGGACTTTGGCCGGGGGATGTTCTGGTCTCCGGGACACTCGGGCTACGTTTTCGCACACGAGAAGAGGTAATACTGAGAATCCTTGTGAGCGTAAATTGCCGGAATGAGATGACAGATTGTAAGAGGGAGGGAGGGAGGGAGGGAGGGAGAGAGAGAGGTGGAGTTTGTGGATTATGGAGAATCGCAGGATGGGCTGTGAAGATATGTATATGTGTATGTATGTATATATATATATGTGTGTGTGTTTGTGTGTGCGTGTGTTGAGTGTGTCGATGCTTGTACATATAGAAAGAATTGTGACGGGTCTCTCGGTGGCTCTCCTAGTGTTGTACAGAGGTCACTATGGTCTACCGTGTGGTGATGGAAGCTTGTTTGTATAGTCCTCCCTCAAGTTCTCTTGAACACTGATTTCTGAGGGAGCAAGCTCCCGGCGCAGGAATTCGATGATCCATTGGATGGAGGTCTTGCCTTCGTGTTCGCAATCTAGTTGCGCAGCGTACATTAGGGAGGAAGAGACTGTGTCTACGAGCCAATTGAGTAACAGATGGTAGCAGTCCCTTTTGCACTTCCAGGCTTCTAATTGTGTATCATAGATACTATGTGCCAAGATCCAATCGTCCATTGCTTCTCTTTTTCCTGTAGGGAGCGGAGGAACGGGCTGGAGTCTCACGTCAGCTGGTTGTTCCCTTGTCCCAGTCGACTCCCAGGTTTGAAGCGCCAACTGAGACTCCCTGGCCTTCTGCTCATCTCTCTCTCCTATGCAGTCTTCGATTGTAGGAGGAGATGGCTTATCCAAGAAGGCGTTAGGAGCTTCGTTTATATATCTTGGAACGTGCGAAGTACTATGATCCTTTGTAGGAGGCTCAGCAATAGGGCGTTCGAGATGGGCTGAGAGTTCTAGGACGCTCGCTTGGAATTTCAGGTTTGAGTACCAATGTCGCCAGGATTTTCGATCGGTACAATTTTTGTGCTTGCAAGAGCAAGGACTTCATACTCAGGCTGGGAAGAATCGTAGAAGGACATTTTGTGGAGCTTGAAGGAGCAGTTAAAGTTGATGCTTGAACGTTGGGATGGGTTGAAAATCCTGTCGAAAAATGAATTTGGAGTGAAAGTGGAAGGGTAGAAAATTCTCACGGAGATTATAGTGATGCTGAATGTTTCTTGATTGATTGTTTATACTCGTTTTAGAGTATAAGGTGCGAATAACGGTTGTACAGAGGTCACTATGGTCTACCGTGTGGTGATAGTAGCCTGTAGAACTCAGAGAATCCCTAGGAAACACCTATTTGTACGCTCCTATCCTAGTGCAGAGCTATATGTGCTAGTCAAGTGACCAGAACGTGAACTGCTCCATAGCGCCAATTCCATATAACCCCTAGCATATGCTAAACAGGTATAGCATGCTACTGTAGGAGAGTAAGAGTACGGCTTTGCATGCTTGATCGAGACTTGGTGTGGCTTGGAAGATACTCTGATCTGTAAATGTATATCTCTCGACTATGCTTAGAAGTCACGCGTACAGCTGGTTGAGTTTCGCTTATTTTCGCGGTGAGAGCAGTGGTTTCTGACTAGTACAGTTATATGTTTACTTGGTTATGCGACAATAACTCACGAACCAGATTATCCCAATATATGGCGATGTTGAGGCCCGGCCATTTTATGAACCATCACAACGTTTTATTTTTATATTTTTTTACATTTTTTTGCCTCAAACAATAAAGATCGCTCAAGTGGAAGAGCTATATTTCGGTGTAAAATCGCTGACAGGTTGAGATCAGTTGGAGGCGAGTGTGGTATGATATAGGCTCGATAGGATAGTCTCCCTAGGGGTCTATCACGTTTGCGGGTGGATGTGATGAGTGAGGAACAGCACCCACCCAGGCAGTGAGGAAACCAGCTAGGCGATGGCAGTCAACAGCCCACGCATCGTTCACACTGCCCTGGTGCCATACCGCAACAGACAAGTAGACCCTCCGTGCTCCCGCTCCCCTACAACAACGCTTTCCATCCACCTGCCGCAGGCTTCTTCAAACCAAGGTGGCTCGTCACCAGACCCAGGTGATCGACCCCCCAGAACATCTCCGTCTCCCCCTCGCAATTCGTCGCCTCGAAATACGGGAGGCCGAACGCGCCCTTCTCGACCGCCATGTCCGAGTTCTTCATCAGGGCTTCTTTCCCTTCCTTGCCGGCCACTGCCATCACTACGACGATCGATCAGCACCACTCCCCTCTTCCTGCGCCCTCACATCCCCCCGCCTCCCTCGAACGGGGCTTACCATACCGCAGTGGAAGGCAAAAACTTACCTCTCGCAGCCTCTTCCGCCCCCAACGTCTTCGTCAATACCTCGACCAGAACGTCTTGCTCCCACGTCCTCTGCTCCTCAACCCAGTAGGCTTTGTAGAGCGCATCCAGCGCCTTGCACAGGATGCCACGTCCCTCGCGACCCGGGTGCAGGACCGTCAGGGCGCACAATGCTCTCATGATCGTCAGCGTCAGATGCGGGAATCCGTCAGGCGCCTCTGCAGCCATGGGGACGTTGAACAGACGCGCCCAGCGTTGGCGCTCCAGACCGATATATGTGCTTTTGTCTAAGGTTCCGGAGGTCAGCAGGGGCTCGCCTCGCGAGGCAGCGGACGGGCTGGCTTAGTGATCTGAGCAGGAAGGGTAGCAGTTGGGAGGTAGGAGGTGCGCCTACTTTTGATGCGGATTGGAGGTACGTTGTTGCATGCTTTCATGATTCCGCCTAGGAACACGGGAATGTAGGTGATGTCGCATTCAGCAAACACAGGGTCATTCTATTCCGAGATATAGCCTGTTAGTAGCTTCTCCCTCTCATTACACTTCCTATGTCTTCTTTGTTTCCGGTTCGGAGCCATGTAAGTATACCGTCAAGATTGGATTTTGGATTCACGTACCCGCAAGACATGATACCCAATATAGGCAAAGGGGCTTACGGTATCGAGGTACAGGGTGAGTTTCGGTGGCGCCATGCTGGCAGGATTGATGGATGGGGTGTCTTCGCTGTCCTGGTAGTCGGAGGATGGTAATCGCTGAGATGCTTGTTGCAGTTGTGGCAAGCCGGGTCGAGCTGCGGGGGTGGCGTCAAGCGAGCTTAGCCGGGATTGGGAAAGGGGTGTAAATAATGATATTCCCAAGGTATACCGTCCTCCTTGAGTAAAGAAGATGACCGACATGCGTTCACCTGCTAAGAGCCTGTGAATCACCTCAAATAATAGAAAGGAAGCTTTCTCGAAAACAGAGCGATAACAATGAGGAGATGAAGGCCCGCCCTCCTGGGACTAGACCATCAATGCGAAACTTCAGAAGTGAAATAATCATATGTCAGAGGGCATGTGATTTATATTTCTAGTATGGGTATCGTATGTATGCATCTTCCGCTAACTCCTACGCTGGGTACAAGATATTCGCGGATCCTCCAACTCCCAGAACGCCAGCTCTCTAGAACAATCTCAGTGTGACTTTTCCAACGCACTAAACGTCTTTATGCTTGATGCTCGCAAGCGCCTTCAGACCTATACTCGTTGCTTATGCCCAACTTTGACAGCTTTCATATTGGGAAGCGCATACTCACGACCGGGTTGACGAGACACCTCAACCACTACCAGCCTGATGAAATCCGGGGAAGCCCAGTAGCTGCTATGTGCCCCAAGCATGTTCAGATACTGGATCTCAAGTGGTCCACCACCGGAGCTCAAGAACCAGTCCACCTGTCCACAGTCGTTTAGAAGAAAGAACTTCTTCTCTGCGATCTCTTCTCGCGTAAAGTCGTGCACTTCCATTTCCAACTGGGATGGAAGACGTGGTAGAGCAGGAGGCTTTGCGACCTGTCCTATTGCAAGATCGGATGGTGCTGCGACGCCAGGAGTAATCGAGCGCAAAACGTTACCGATGCCTGCGAAGAAGCCGGTTGTGGCGCTGGGTACCTGGGCGCTTTTCAGACTAGCAGCGAATTGGAGATCGATAGTAGAGTTGAGTCGATACGCAATGGGGTCGTTGTAATGCATGATGTTGTAGATGTTATCCACTGCTAAACAACCAAGCGTACCTTCTTCGCCGGTAAGCTTCTTGTCTTTCTCATCTCCAACGTCAGCCCCTGGTTTTCCCTGCGCACGGCGAGGGATCAGTTGTCCTTTGTCGAGAAGCAAGAAGAACCCCGCAGGACTCCCAACGAAGAACAAATTCGTTGTCGAAAAGTCAAAATACTTTGTGTTGATCTTTTTGGCATATAGATCGACCTTTGGAACCAAGGTAGGCTGCTTGCTCAGCACCTCGAGGGCCATGACACTCCCCAAAGAGTGAGCAATTATGTGGACTCGGCCATTCTCATGAAATTCTGGATTGTTCTTGCACCATAGCCTGTACACCCTGTTCGCTTCCGAGATCAGAGCTTGTATCATTTTCGGCTTGTGATGCGACATGTAGAATGGGATATCCTACGGGTAGCAGGATAGTCAGCAAGAGAATCGATCAGGGCTGCAAAAAAGCCGCTTCGGGCAATCGGGTCAGGAATCAACACACTTGTCACATACCAGCATGACATCCGAAATCATGTTACGAACAGCCGGGATGGTGCTAGGTGTAATATCCCTCAGTGAAAAGCTAGAATTGCGGTCTTGGTCGCTCTTTTTCTACGGGTAGCCAGTGTGTTAGTATTTGCTTAAGTACGTATTTCTCGAAAGTGGAAACGAAAGCTTCTAAGACTTCCAAGAGCTTGTTGGCTCTTGTATAACCTACCATCGGACCTCCATCTTCGAATGAGAGATTGGATCGCCAATTGACAGGGAGCACCATGACACCTCCGAGGTCCGCACGAAATGTCCGGTGAACGGCCTCGTTACTAGACTCGACATTGACCGAACGGCGGAATGCATTTATAGCATGGGTGAAATGAAAACTTTCGACACGCTCTGACAGTTTCTGCCCAATCCCATGTATGACGAGAATTAGATCCGTAACTTTCTTTGGCTCGTCATGGGCTCTACAGGCCGGGCAAGAACTACTCTTGCTCCCTCCATCTCCAGCAACGGGGGCGTTTTCTTCTGCTCTTACCGCAGTACCCGTCTTTTTGGAAGGATGGAGCTTCTCCCACAGTTTCCAGTCGAAGCCTCTCACACAATGTATGCCAACGACCATACCCTTCTTAATCTTGTTCAACGGTCTCCGGCCATAGTATGCCGAAGGCTGCAGCGTAGGTCTGAGAATGAAGGCATTCTGTGCATCTTTATAAATGACTTGAGAGTTGGGATATCTCTTGATGATCGTCTTGGAATCTGACGGCTTGTCACGCAGGTCGTCGGGATCCGTAGTTCCTTCCGCAGAAGCTTCTCCATCGAAGCACCTTACTGCACAATAGGGGTCAGTGGTAGGAGGATGTTCTGTGGATCTGTAAGACTTCGATTTCTTTGCGACATCATTTGGCCATAATCTATGCGCAATTTTCTCCTCTCCAGCGGCCCCAACTTCAATAGCACTATTGATTTCGTCTTTCCAGGTTCGAGACCAAGGCCTGAGTTCCCTATATCCCGTCTCTAGTTGATTGGAAACCGCCGAGTCAACTGGGCACATTGTCTCCTTGTAAAACCAGGTACCTCTTGTGACTGCTGCAATATCATGAATTGGTGACCAATAAATGGGTTGCATCTGCAAGGCCGGCAATTTGACAAGATGCAACCTGGATATTCCCACAGGAACATGCGCTTGCTCTTTGTATTCATGTGATTTGCATCGTGGAGCCTGAAGGGTTTCGGCTTCAATGGCAGGTGGGTCAGAATTTCGCTGAAAACTCTCTGGGCGCCTGGCAGAAATTCCTTCGATGGGTTGCTCCATACTTGACGAGCCTGTGTCTACCTTGGTTGACGAGAACTTCAGGAACGGGAGGCCTGTAGTTCCAGTCCCGTCACTCTGGATTGGAAAGCTGCTAGAGAGCCCCTCGAATCCTCGAAGCTCTTCCTCGAAGCCCTTGCTACTCCCATTTGACCTCCCTCTCGAGGCTGAACTCTCTTTTACCAAGTCCTCTGGCTCCGGTATCGCTGGTACCTCACTGGAACATCTCTCATCGGCTGCGTCCCCTTGCCCTTGTCCGACCTCTAGATCTTTGTTGTGTGAGGGTTTTCGGGCAGATTCGTAAGAGGCCGAGCCCTGATCATTCGTAACGTCCTCATTGCTAGGAATTACATGCTTGCCCTTCTTATGAATTCTCTTGTCTTTCCTATGCTTGCCAGTCGAGAGCCCCAACCACGCCTCCTCCAGAGCATTATTATCACGAGCGGAGAACGGCCGAGGAGGATGCTTTGTAGATTTCGATTCGGCGCCGGTTGGGATAGGTATTGCAGACAGAGGGTCGTCGATGGGGAGCGGAGATGAGTAGAAGAAATGTGCCTTCAAAGGCGGCATATCGTTGTCACCACTCGAGACTTTGCCGATTACGGAAGAGAGACGGCAAGTAGGGCCGTAGGTATGAATAGGTCGAGACATTATGCCCCTAGGCTATATGGCTGACTAGCACGCGTCTGTGTAAAGTGGCGACTATGTCAAGACTCCTACAGATACTGACCTGCAGGGTTGGTAAAATCGATGGCATACAAAGTGATACTGTGAGCGGTGAACCTCGATCGGATTTCGACCGAGAATAAAGGAGCTGTAAGGTATGTGAAATGAAGCAGAGTCATTCGGGCTGGTTCAAGTTGTGATAACAAGTTATACAAGTGAGCTGAACAGGAAAAGCCGCGACATTAAATAGATGAGAGGCGAAAGGAGATTTAGGGAGGCCAGAAATTCAAGACGGGACTATGGTCGTAGTGAAGCAGAATGATACTAGGTTACTGGAGTTTGCTCTGCGGTGCTACCATGTAGGTCGCTACTGTCCATGACGTATTGGGCTAGATATTCTTGGCATATCATTTATACTTTTTTGGACACAGGAGTTCCAGTCGATGCACGGACGACTCATATACAACGAAGCTTGTTCTCTGGAACTCAAGGGTACTCCATGGAAAAGAAAGCCTGAGGATCCTTTGGTCTGCATCGAGGCTGCTTAACCATCTAGTATCTCAGCCAGCCATTTGGTTGTCTCGAACCAACATCTGAAATTCATAAGGTCTTGCACTGTGAGATTTTTCAATTTCTTTATATTCCTACAGTAACATTATGGGGAAGTGCCGGTCTAGTATACAGACCTGCTGGTCAGTGTTTTCGTTTGCTACCTTCCTCCCGGTGCAGCCCTATTGCTAACGACACTCCTCAAAGGGCAATTCTGGTGTCAAGATATGCAATCGGAGGAGTGAGATCAGATCGTTTTTGGGCAGAGTCTGGGAGATGAGTTCGGCACGGACGCGTCCAAAGTGGATATGGTATCAGCAGAAATAGATGAACCATCGGTGGCATGAAAAACAGAAATGAAAGATAATATTGAGGCCAACGCTGAGTCGAGCCAAAACTGAACCAAAGCTCGGGCATCTCACCTGGGAGCAAGCAAGCTAGAATGTCGCCGCGTATGGCCTGCGTCGTATCTGGCCTGGCTTTAGCAAGAAGTTGCCATGCGAAATGGACGAGGATACCAAGGGTATCGATCGGGCAGAACGCAAGTGAGAAGATACTCGCACAGTATCTGCTAAAAAGACAGCAGAAACATGATCATTTCGCCGCTTCTGTCTTATTATGCCTTTGATAGAAGACAGAGTGTTAGCCAGATTGCTCTTCCTTACAGGAGTCTGGAACAAGCTTCGTTCCGCCGTAGGGATCTTCAACAGATGCTCCAGCTGAAGACTGACTCAGCCAGGTAGCTGCGCGACCTGGTGTAGCTGGCACTGCACTTTGGACCTGCGCACTCTTCCTAGCCTCTTTTTTCTGCCGGGCGACTCTCATCATCTCGTTGGCGCTGGCTCTGATTTGCTGAAGTCTGAGCATGATTGCCTCAGCACCACCTAGAAGCTCCAGGATCTGTTCGACATCGAACAATAACTTCAGAATGACAATATCAGCATCGCAGAATGTTCGGATGGCCATCAGATTCGCAACCTGCTTCCAGTTGTACAGCATGGAGTTGATTCGAACATCATTGCCCGCTCGCTCGCCAAAGAAACGAAAGTTGTGCTGATTAGCCGCAACCAAATCGCGCTGAGTCGCCTGGTCATACATGAACTCAATAACGACATGTCGGCCTTTGCTCTTCCATGAATCGACAGTCTTCTTGATTGAATCCACCGCAATACGGCCTTGGCTGAACTGGTTCATGAGGAAGGTGTTGGCCGTATGGACAATCATCAGCTCTACCTCCATGAGCAATCTTGCATGCTCGGGGGGCCCAAGAGAAACCGAGAGGATAGAGATCTTGGGGTGTTTGTCGTTGTTGGACCGACTATTTCTGCCCGGACTAATGTCTGCCTTCTCCGCCTGTCAAAGTATTAGCATTGATGGTAAGAGGCCATCAGCTAAGGCACTTACAAACTCTCCCAACTTGCTTCTAAGTTTTCCCATCATGCTTGGCCTGTCTCTTTGCTCTGAGGCAGCTTTCTTGACCTGACGCTTGACCTCTGCTATCTCATCGGGAGATCTGCCGAGCCATCCATTTTCACCGAACATTTTCTTCATAGGCGAACGCGAGCGTTTTTTAGGCGACTTTGTTGGAGACTCTGAGCGGAATCTTGTGGGCAATTCTTGATCGAAGAAGACATCTTGCTCTTCTCGCTCTACGACACCGTGGAGAGTCTTCGATGGTGTCTTCCCAGAATGACGACCCGATATCGACGCATGATGGCTAGAGTCTTCTGACTCTCTTCCGCTACGCGTTGGAGAAAGGCGTCCAGAATTCAAGTGGTAAGCATGCTCCCTTGAGCTGCTTTCGTGGCGCGTTGGAGAATAGCGGCCAGAAGTCGAGTGGTAGACGGCACCCTTCGCATTATTTCCATGACGACCTGGAGAGCCCGATCGTGAGGTTGAGGAGTATGTCTGGGAGCTTTGGTAGTAAGATGGCGATGCGCGAATTTCGTCGTACTTTGGATAGGACCGCGATGGGGAGGGAGATCGACCGCGCTGAGAGAGGTAAGATTGTCCGATATGCTCACTGTAGTAGTCATGAAGATCTGGGCTCAGAATCGTGCGGTTAGGAGCTTCGAACTGGGCAGCCATCAGGCTTGGAGATGACTCGCTTCGATGAAGAGCAAAGCTTGGCTTCGGTGGCGACAGTTGCTCGTTCTCTCGATGGAAAAACAAGTCGTTTCCGGCCGAACGGGAATTCTTGATGTGTCCGCCGGCCCGGGGACTCGGAGTAGGTGCAGAGTTATGGCTCTCATCATGATTATCGAGGAAGTCCGAGAACTGTGTTTGGCGCTGCTCGTTGTTCAGCCACGGGGTGTCGGGCTCAAACTGGTAGGGGTTCGGGCGGGGGATCTTGCTCGGCTTATTGGATCTACAGACACTCCATATCAGTGGTTTAGATCGCATGAGTTTGGTTTGGTTGCGACTTACGAGTGCATGGGACCCCTACTGGCTGAAGTGTGATGTTGATGTGCACTCGCCATGTCTGCGGATTCGATTGGTACAAAATTACCAATGATGCCCGATGAATCAGGCATGTAACGCAGTAGGCGACTCGAGGCAGTCGATCGCGCCGTATTGATAGACGGAGACGCGTTAGTGGTGCTGTAGCTTGAAGTCGTCAAGCGAAAAGCAGAAGGAGTATCGCTGTTCTGGCGCCAACGCGTGTTTTCGCGGGCACGAGATGGAGACGTGTTCAGCTCGTTGAAGTTTTTGATGGGAGATCTGCGAGGCGGGTAAATAGGAGAAGAAGAAGGGACAGCGTGGTTGTTCAAGCCCAAGTTCTGACTGCTCTGCGCGACGCGTAGCTGACCAGACAGTTGGCCAGACGGCCCGCGGGTATGTAGTGGCTTCGTGTGAGCTTGAAGTTGAGGTCGAGCAAAATCGTGGTCGGTGAGATATCTCTGGCTCAAGGAGGTACTCGAACGCTTCCTATTGTTGGGTTTACTCCTATTGTTGACCGTTGGCGCCTGATCGGTCATGGCGCGGCTGGTGAATAATCTGTCGAAGTCGCGGCTATCTGCCCCATCCAAAGCCATTGACCGCGCTCTCGGTCTATCTCGACTCTGCCCAAGCAGAATACGAGAAAGACTGGTTCTATCGTCGCTCGTAGATGACGGTGTGCGACGTATAGCTGGTTTGTGTTCAAGAGTTCCGAGGTTGTTGTTGTCAAGCGAGCAAGTCCGGATTTGGTTGGCGTCACGAGAATGTACCCTCTCCACACCGGCCGAGTATTCTTGCGTCCGCCTAAGCGCGTATTCAAGTTCCGGGATAGCTGTTGAATGAGCACCAGGACTCTCCGGGACTCTGCAGCCAATCAGAATGGCATGCCAGTCTTCGTTTCCCTTTAGATTCGTCGCGCTTCTCTGCTCTGTCTGAAGGCTATCTCCTTGTACGCCCCTCTCAGCTACTATTGTCGTCTCGGTATCTTTATTATTCGAAGGAATATTCCCTTCTTCATTACTGTCCCAATTGAAGTCTAGGCCACTATCGAAAAATAGAACTGGTGTGAGGGGAGAGAAGTAATGTGATAGGTAAAGTTCGAAAAGCTTCTGGTCAGCGGTGCTATCAACTCCACGCTCACCCTCTACCTCAAGGGACTCGTATTCCTCACGTGCAGACTCCCACAGTTGACGCAGAATCTGTAGGTCCTCCTCATCGGCACTGCTCTGACGAAGTCCTTTGAGGATGCTGGGTGGCAGGGCTTGGCCTCTCGGAACCAAGGCATACTTTCTAGCAAAGTTGGCGTTGGGAATCTCAACCTCATCAGGCCAGTGCATTTTCTGGAGGTGCTCGTTAAAGTCAAAGCTGGTGGCTGACTCGTTCTGTAGCATTGTCTTGAGCAGCCGGCCGAAGTTCTTCTCCAGACCCTGCTCCTGAAGCGATGCCGCAGAGGAGTTAGCAGCGGTGGATGAATGGGTTTCGTACTTCCGACAAAGTCTCTTGAATAGGTCAACGATACAATCAGGGCACAATATTCTCGTGTTTTTATTTCTTCCATGTGCGGCTTGAATCTGCACCTTATCGAGAGGATGAAACCTCGCACCTAGGACTTTCCCACCCCGCCCATATTCTGGATCAGATAGTCTTTCTGCATGTTCAATTGGCGTTGGCACTGCAACATGTCATAAGCATGTGGCTATCAGTACAGAAGCCATAACTTTGAGACAAAACATGGGAGAAATGACATACTTACAAGACAAAATCCTAGTACGGCCTTCCTTTGTTGAAACATACCATGCATTTTCAATTTCCCGATGACCAGCCACCGCAGAAACACCAGAGACCGCTTTCCAGTTCGAGGTAGAGACAGAACGGGCCGGTTTCTGCTGTTTTCCGCTCTTCAAACGAGACAACCGAAGTCGTTCTGTTGGTATGATCGGACCTAAAGATACTTAGCGACTTGTTATGTGATATTCCCAAAGGTGATGGGGTGTATACCTTGAATTGTTCTGGTGTGTGGGACGTGAGGTAGTTGCAAATCATCCTGTGTCACATGTGAATATGGTACCATTACAAGTATTAGAAGAGCCTCACATGTCTATGGCGATGGTGGTGTTTCCAACGCTGGAACAGTGACTCGGGAAAGGGGTTAACTCCGTCAAGCTCAATGAGCTCTTCCAGGACTCCAATAGACAGATCACCATTCTCGTCTCCGAAAGCAGTTTCGAGTTCGGCATGTATCACTACATACTCGATATTCAATATCAGTACAGCTAATATACATCCCGGAGTTGGAAGGATGGGAAGGAAAGACAGATTTGATCACTTACATCTTAACCCGTCTTCATATTCGAAATTTCGCGGAACCCACGAGAGGTTACGTACAATATATCTACGGCATTCTGCTGCTGTTCAGTTTGATGCATACCATATGCTTGGATTGATGGGAAACTCACTTTCTTCATCCCAGCCAGGTCGGTTTGTCTGGCCCGGTCCACCTCCCCCTATGGTGCCTGACTCTACCGGTACTGTGATGACCCCTAGCATTTCTACAACGTTGGAGGGTTGGCTTGCTCGCGGAGTACAAATACTACCCTCGTGTAGAATTATCACGACTCAAGCAGATTTTTGTGTCGCCGGAAAGTTATCGATCTGACTGGCTGAAAGTGAGCGTATGTCAAGAATTGAACTAGTGAAGTGAGCAGGTCGGTATAACTAGGCAGCCGCTCGGCAATTTGACGGGTACAGTCTCTCATCCCATGAATTTTAGGAATCTCAAGCGGTTCAACTTTGAAACGCAATTGAAATATACGCCTTCTTCTTTAGAGACATACGACCGTCGGGCGACGACATCACCTACATCTCATCGCACTTGATCACGGGTCAATCCAGGCTTGAGTTCGTACATCGCGCACTTTTAACTGGGTACTTCAACTTTCAAGAGGTTCAAGAAACTGCGCAGACGACCTTATGCAATGGAGGCTGCAATCAAGACGTTCTCCTCATTGGAAAAGTTGAGCAAGCGACAACGTAGCGCGACAATAGATCGACAACTCCTTTTATTCAAACAGGCTAGGATCTGAACGAGACAAAACAAGAACAGACAAATCAATGACTCGAATCGAGTCGACTCGGCTGGCGAGGTTTTCCCCTGGCAAGATCTGACGAAAGTACTCCTTGTTGTTGTTTCGGTGGGGGGAAGGCGGCTGGACCAGCCCAAGTTTTCAGTGATGATCTCAAGATTGTTTGGCATCACTTGTCGGCATCACTTGTACTGTCTGTTCTCTTTACTTTGGAGATTCCCAGCAGTAACTGTCACACTCCTTGACAGCCGTCACAGCAAGCCATGGTCGATTTCCGCGAGCATGAACCCCCGGTGATACTGCGTGTGTCCCTGCACGAAACTACTCGTGGATGCTTCGGAGGCTCAAGAGCTACGAGAAAGAAGCCCAGGGATAATCAGTCCACAGCTAGCAGATCGGGGGAGAGGAGGGCGGGATACGCTTTGTGACGACGACACACATGAGCCAGGTATTTCTCCTCTTCCATCATCTGTTTGTTTGGAATCGAGGGAGAATCCGTCTGCTCCTGAAGAGACGCGAGGTTGAAAGAATACGGCCAACGAAAAAGCCTCGTCGCACATATATGATGGGACCCGTTCAAAGTTGCATTCAGGAGCGAATCGTTACGGCGGCCACCCAAAAAGCAATATAGCAGTCGTTTTTCATGCGTCAAGCCCGAACAGAATCATGTCTCTAGTCTGTCTGGGAGAAAGCGTCACCGTCTCCTCTCCTACTGCAAATTTTCTAATCCTAACCCACCGGTCGTAGCTCCGCTTAAGCTGCGATGATAGAATCGCTAGAATGTGTTCGAGTTGCATTGATTTATCCTCAGAATTCCTGGTAGTAGAGTGTCGTCAAGAGCGCGGAGCTACCTCGTTGCCAAAACTCTGGTCCCCGTACAGTACGATGGAAATAGAAATAGAAATAGAAATCGAAATCGAAATCGAAATCCATTGCGTATATCTCGGTTTCGAGTATTACCGAATTTCGAGGCCGAACTTCTACCCACCCAAAATGAGAGAGCGGTTTGATTGGCTGTGTCCGCGCTTCCCCGCAGAGTCTCCGCCCTCCATCAACAACAGCCGCTCAGCCGTCCCGAGCTGACGTGACTCTGGGCGACCAAGATGGACATCAATATGAACCCGATATATTTGCCGTCGAATCACCCCGAGAACCCCTCTTTGAGAATGGAGGGGCTTCAAAGTCTACTTAAGGTCCACGACATCTCTGTCAACTCGACTTGCCAATCTCCTTCGGATTTCATTGCCTTGCTACCAAAACTTACATTCCAATTCTGACAGCTCTAATCCTTCTAACCTGCCAAACCCCCCCCCCCCCCCCCCCCCCAATCTCTCTATCAATCTGTCTCGGTATGGACCAGAGTTTTGCTCCGCGTGAGACGATTCGAAATGCCCGTGGTTCTTCCAATCAGTTTGATATTGTCATAATTGGTGCCGGCCCCGTCGGCCTCCTGCTCTCCACTTGTCTGGCACGATGGGGTTACAAGATCAAGCACATCGATAACAGGCCTGAGCCGACGAAAACGGGCCGAGCAGATGGGATCCAGCCTCGCTCCTTAGATCTCTTGCGCAATATGGGTTTGAAGCCAGCGATTATGGCTTACGGCCCTGCAAAAGTCTACGAGGTAGCATTCTGGGATCCTAGTGCAACCGGGAGAGGTATACACCGAACGGGGACATGGGCTAGCTGCCCGAGTTTCATCGATGCAAGATACCCATTTACCACCCTTCTTCACCAAGGCATGATCGAGCGAGTTTTCATATCGGACCTGGAGAAGAACGGAGTGGAGATCCAGAGGCCGTGGACTATCAAAGGCTTTAGATCAGATGAGATGAAAGATCCGCTGTACCCAGTTGAAGTGGATCTGGAGCATGTCAGTGGAAAGGAGAAGGAGACCGTGAAGGCAAAGTACTTGTTCAGTGGTGAGGGTGCTCGATCATTTGTGCGAGACCAATTGAAGATTGGAATCAAGCACAAGGACCCCATCGCTCACGTGTGGGGAGTAATGGATGGTGTTGTGAAGACGAACTTCCCCGACATCAAGGTATGTTTCCCATGGGGAAATGACCCACATCAAACGACTGACACCGCCCAGATGAAATGCACAATTCATTCTGAGCACGGCTCCATCATGGTCATCCCTCGGGAGGACAATATGGTCCGCCTCTATATTCAAATTGCTTCCTCCACCGACAAGGACTGGAATCCCAGGAAGTCCGCGACCGAGGAAGAAGTACAAAACTCTGCCAAGCGTATCCTGGAACCCTACAGTATTGAATGGGAACGAGTAGAATGGTATTCAGTCTACCCCATCGGCCAAGGAATTGCGGACAGGTATACTCTTGACCACCGGGTCTTCATGGGAGGTGACGCTTGCCATACCCATAGTGTTAGTAAAAACAAACTCCTCCCCATACTTTTAAAGGCGTATGTACTCATGTTTTGAAGCCCAAAGCCGGTCAGGGAATGAACACAGCGTTTCTCGATGCACTCAATCTGGCATGGAAAATACACCACGTGGAAGCTGGTTTCGCTGACCGATCTCTTCTTCAGTCGTACGAATCTGAGAGGAAGTTGATTGCTGAGAATCTTCTGAATTTCGATGCCAAGTACGCTGCGTTGTTCTCCCAGCGAGCGCCCGCGGCAAAAGACGTCGCCGCAGCTACTGAAAAGGCCGGACCCGGTGAGGAAGACGAGAACCAATTTATCAAGACATTTAAGGAGTCCTGCGAATTCACCAGTGGCTACGGCGTAGCCTACAACCCCAACGCTCTCAACTGGTCCCCATCACACCCTGCTCAGTCCAGCCTCATCAACCCCAAAGGACACAAGCTACGTACTGGTCGCATCCTCATCAACTCAAATGTTACCCGAGTGGTCGACGCCAACGTGGTGCATCTGGAGCAGGAGATTCCTGTCAACGGGTCCTTCCGGGTGTATGTGTTTGCTGGCAACCCATCGATCACCCAAAAAGCCGTCTATGACTTCACTCAGAATCTCCGCAAGAAAAAATCCTTCTTGAGCGCTTATCTGCGAGATGACATCGACACAGTCTCACACCACGAGCAGCACAATCCACACAGTCACTTCTTCACTTTCTGTACAATCTTCGGAAGCAAAAGAAGCAGCATCGAAATCTCCAGAGATGTTCCGGAGCTGCTGGCACGATACAGAGATCACGTTTACGCGGACGATATCTGGGACCACAGAGTGCCTAACGCCAAAGCCGCGGCTCATGCGAAGATGGGGCTAGATGAAGAAACTGGAGGCGTAATTGTTGTGAGGCCTGATGGGTATGTTGGGATTGTTGCTGCACTGTCTGAAGGGAGCGGGACTGTTGATGCTTTGAACGATTATTTTTCGGCGTTTTCTTCGAAGCCACTGGGTGAACATCGAGCACAGCTATAGAAGAGAACAGGCCAGCATTTATATATATATATATAGAAAACAACTCCCAGCAAGATCCCCAATCAAAATATTTCTGAGCTCCTGAAAACCTACCACATATGGTTTACTCATGTGTGTGGTGTTGCACTCTTCAGGTATCCCCTTGCAATGTTTTGGGTCCCCATGGGATTGAAGACGTTCTCCAACAACAAGTCCAGAAAACGGTGTTGCGGGCTATTCCGACACATTGTTTGCAATTGATCGGGATCGATCATACTTCGTGACAGGCCAATCAAACACCGTATTGGCGTGCGCGGTTGAAAGTGCGTTTGCAAGGTTGAGTATACTTTAATGTGGTCTGAGTTTGGCTTAAGTACATGTACCAAGCTTAGGTACGTCTCACAATCGCATTGTTGGCGAACTCTCCATCGTATTGTCCAGGATTAGCGTCAGTTTAAGCGGGAACATCAAATCGCGTTGTTCTTTGAGCCCCGCAACCGTTTGTTGATCGCTGTCGCGCGCGCGCTTGTCTAGGACAAAGAGCAACTACAGAGAAAAACCTCATTTCTCGATGAGCACTTCTCCGTCTGCTCAATAAGACTGCACTCGCATTCCGATATGAGTAGACTCAAGCGCAGAGCTTCTGAGCAGCTCACGCGCTGTTCCGTTACCGTTCAAGTGGTAGGAGCCTCTCCCCCCCCCCCGTGCCACGAATCGCGCAGCTTATCATTTTCTAATCATCTTCACCAGCCCATCCAGACACAACCACCCCCTACCGCGAGAATCACACCCGGCGCATTTATCAAGGCCATGTGGAATCGGCTCACTGGCTGGGTAGCAAAATTCTACCCGGCAGAGACGTACACTGATATGACATACATACCAGTAGATGGTTAGAAGCTCCATTGTGCGACAAGCTCAGTGCTGACTGTAGAGGACAGTTGTCGCTGATGATCACATCATATCCTCCACAGAGAGACTGGACGGCACAATCACACTCAAGCGACAAAAGACCGAGCTGAAGAGCAAGACCAGGTCGAAATCTGAGAGCGCGATAAGAAAATTACCTGTCGGCGGGCCCATCAACTTCGATGGCTGCAAGGATGATACCGAAAGACAACGTGTGCGGGATGCCTACTGGGAGCCCCCGCCTCTCAGAAATGGTGGAAGGCGAAAGAAACAAACAACAAGACCACAAAAGTCACCGAAGTCGGTCGCAGGAGTGAGCGGGCTCGATGAATGTCTCGCTCGCGTGCAACTAGAATCCGAAGAAATACAACCAACTCCTACGTCTTCATCTTCTGCGCTGCGCAGCTCTCAAACCGATTTCGAGCGTTCGGCACCGGTAAGGTCTGTAATTCAACTTCCAGAGACATCGGGAGCAACCACTCAACAGCCGCTTAGACCCTCCCAGTCAGAAGGAAGTTTAGCAGATCGCCTGAAGGCACTCTTTGTTGGGGAGGACGACAGGCCGATATTCCAAAAATCCACATACAAGAAGGTGGAATGTGAAGCACTACGCAGGGAGAGACAGAGGAAAGCGTTAGAGGAGGCGAAACGAGCAGCAAAGGAGCGGCGACTCCGGCGTCAAGCTCCTCGCGGAACACTCGTACAACCACTTAGTCCTAAGTGGGATCAACTTGTGAACCAGGTCGTCTTCACAAGTGATCCCATGCGAGTATGGACAAAATCGCTGGAGGGAACGGAGCTTAGGAAGAAGGACTTCAGCACCTTGTTGGGCGATCGTCAATGGCTGAACGACGAAATCATCAATACTTACGTCGAATGGGTTGCAAAAGCGGCAAACGATGCTGCCAATGCTGAAGACGAGGTCATGGGAGAACCGGCGGCCACAATTCCAAAGGTTATAGCACTGAACAGTTTCTTCTACGACAAACTCGAGAAAGATGGACCCAAGAGCACAGAGAGATTGATGAAGCGTAAGAAGGTACCTGGGGCGTCCCTCCTCGAAGTCGAAACCGTCCTCATTCCGATTAACAAGGGAGTTCATTGGACGATTGGCGTGGTTCGTCCGGTGGCGAGGACAATTGAATACTTTGACAGCATGGGCGGTGCTGGAGACAGAGTTCTCCAGAGCCTGAACAGTTGGGTCAAGCATATGATTGGCCCCAAGTTCGTACAGGAGGAATGGTCATTTCCAAAGACTCCCTGTGCATATCAGTCAAATGGCTACGACTGTGGTGTTTTTCTTTGCACGAATGCGTTTTGCATCGCGCTGGGGCTTAATCTGGATTGTTACAGGGAAACGGATTTGATTCAGCAGAGGAGGAACATCGCGGCCCTGCTGCTGAACCGGGGATTCACGGGTGATTTTAAATGGAACTCAGAAGGGTATTTGTCTTGAGCTGGCTGCATTTTCTGGCGTTGGGAATATGGGAAATACCCTTTTGTAATTTTTTGGGGGGGGGGGGGGGGCATAAGTAGAGGAGCTGCTCGGCGCATTGGTTTCGACACGAAGGGTTGGAAAGAAGCTGCGCGGTCCTGGACTATTGTCTGGACACAGACTAGAGAGGCTGCTCGATGATCCAACGTCAAGAGGAAGAAGGCTAGGTAAGAAGTCGCGGTCATGGAAGGCCAGAGGACGGGCTACTGCTACAACAGCACGGAACAACCAGACCAAGAGTGGTACTGTGGTATTGTGGTATTGTGTAGACAAAATTCCGTCCAAAGGCAAAGCTCGAGACCTGACTCTTCAATGCTCATCGGCCCTTCTCTCATATCCTACGTCCTTTCCAGGTTAGCTCTGCGGCTAAATATACGCGCCGTGCATGAAGCCGAGACCTCCACTTGCGCTGCGGGGGGACGGAGGTGAGCCCGAGTATTTAACCAGTGCATTACCACTGTCATATAAAACCAGAATTCCTATTCCCATTTTTATATTTAGTCCATGCATGCGCATGTCCGACGATCTTATGCCTTGACCTCCCCGATCCGTATGATCGCAAGAGCGAAGCTGACAAGTGGCTATGGCCAACAAGAAGGCCAGACAAAGGATCTCATATGGTAGTACCGCACCAAGCTTCCCTTCCCTTGCTCCCGAGCTGGCAAGCTGCACCAAACAGTACTGATCTCGAGTAGTCCTGCCACTTGCGAACTCCCCTGGCGGCCACAGATTAGGCGTAAATGGCCTTGCAGTCGACAGTGACCAATCTATTCTGTAAGTGGTACTGCAGATGCAGTGGCTGAGTGCAAGGAGGCGCTTGGTGATCTCGAAGCTAACCGCCTTGCAGCTATTCAGGAGGGCGGGACGGTGCGATATGCGCCTGGAACTTGAACCTGGGCCTGAAGACTCCTCTCCCATCCGAGAACCTTTTCGACTCGCCAGACGATTCTGGGTCAGAGACGAGCTTGAATACCCAGAGATCCACGACCTTCCGTGCGCAGACACAGGCCCATACCCACTGGGTGAATGATATCGTCCTCGCACAAAATAACACTGCTTTGGTATCAGCTTCCTCGGATCTGACTGTCAGAGTATGGAGACCTTTGTCCAACGAGTCTGAGGCGCCTCAGACAATCGGGCAACATGCCGACTACGTCAAGTGCGTTGCGACGCCGAGTCCTCACGCGGATTGGGTGGCTTCAGGAGGTCTCGACCGGAAGATTTGTCTCTGGGACTTGAGTGGTGCAGGCAAGAAGCTAGAGATTGCATCTGGGGAAGAGGAGACAAGCGAGAAAGGCTCGGTCTATGCATTGAGCGTTAGTCGCAATATACTTGCCAGTGGAGGTCCAGAGTCCATCGTTCGACTGTGGGATCCTCGGACAGGAAAGAGAGTTACAAAATTTGTTGGGCACACGGACAACATCAGGGACATTCTCGTGAATGAAAGTGGGGATACTGTGATGACAGCCAGCTCAGACCAGACCATCAAAGTGTGGAGCGTCACAGCAGGCCGTTGCATGCATACTTTGACTATGCATAATGATAGCGTCTGGGGCCTGTTCTCAAATGATCCAGATCTCGACGTCTTTTACAGCAGCGATCGATCGGGCCTAGTTGTGAAGACCGATGTTAGAGGCACCCTCGGAGAGATGGACGATGGTCTTTCTCTGGCTGTCGCTCATGAGAACGAAGGAGTTAACAAGCTCATTGCTTGTGGAGATCACATCTGGACCGCAACATCCAGTTCGTCTATCAATCGCTGGCCAGACGTTGATACCAGTGCGGATATACAGCTGCCAGAGGCATTTAGACGCCACCGGGCCTCCAGTGCTACCTCTCGACCTAGACATTCATCCCCCCCTATTTCTACTGAAGTTTCTAAGGAGATACCAGCCCAATCAGTCCTCAGGATATCCAATACAGCCAGGTTTCCAGCCGCAGCTGTTAGAGATGCGGATGCGGCTACCATATATTCGACATTGAGTAGTGCACGGAAAGGCTCAGAGATTCTTGTGGATCCTGATATTGGCGTCATTGTACCTATATACGCGTTGCCAGAAGAGACTATTGAAGGACAACATGGACTCGTTAAGCATAAGCTCCTCAATGACCGTCGGCGGGTTTTGACACTCGATACAGCAGGGGATGTACTGCTGTGGGATCTGCTGCAGGTGAGTCCTAGGATCTTAAACAGCTCCAATACTTGCACTGACATTGATGGTAGTGTATTCCGGTTCAGTCTTTTGGCAAGAGACATCTTGAGGATGTCGAACCCGAGGTTAACACAATGGAAGCTGTTGCACCCTGGTGCTCAATTGACACCAGGACTGGACGACTTGCAGTAGTTTTGGAAGAATACAACTGTTTTGATGCTGAAATGTATGCGGACGAGCTTGAGTTGGATGAGTTTATAGAGTTCCGAGAAGACCAGAGAAGTAAGCAATCCCTGAGTGGATCAAAGTACCGGAGTAAGATTACTTACATTCACGTAGTTAACCTTGGAAAGTGGATACTTCGCCACATCTTCTCAAATTTTATCGATGAAATGATCAGGAGAGACGAAGCCTTCCGTAAAGAGCTGAACATCTCGGCCAAAAAGGGTGGTCAGAGATCCAACGCACCGAAATCTATCCAGATGCCCGCGTCTGGAACCTGGACGGAGTCTTCTTTGACTCCCAGAGGTAACGGGAACCCGTGCTCAGTGACTCCAGTTTCGGGCATTGGCGTGGCCACGCCTGCTCCTCTTAGCCATCTCCCTGGGGTTCCTGAAGATGGGGCTCCACTGAACAAACGTGTATCGCAGGCTAGCCGCACATCTACTGAAAAGCCAGGTGACTACTTCTCTAGTACTCCCCTGCATTCAGAAGCTAGCTCGAAACCTATACCGGAAACCCAGATCGATGACAAAGGACCCAAGTCACCATTGGATGGTGAAAAAGAGGCAAATGGCAAGGATAGTAATACTCTCTTCGGGAAGAAGTTCCGCATAGGTATGGGCAGCATGTCGTTCGGGAGCAAGAAAACGGGTCGCTCCGCATCTGCAGCCACTGCCGAGAAGCCCGTCATTGTCGACGAAAAAGGTGAAGAGGGGTCTGAGCCCTCTGAGAATGGAGAGGGCGAAAAAGAGGTCGATGACAATCTCTTTGGCATCGTACAAAAGATCCAGAACGAGTACAAGAAAGCCGTTCTTGAGACCCCGGAGCAAAAGGTGGAGAGTGGAATCACGCCCAGCCTTCCAAATGAAACTCCTGTCCTAAAATTACCCCCTATGACAACCGTCATAATCCAAGAGGAAACCTCCGGAGGCAGCGCAGACTTGTACAGGGGAACTGTGGCGACTGTTGGCGAGGATGCAACTTTGATAGCAGAACGTGCACCTATGTGGCTTGGCGATCTTCTTTTGCGGGTAAGTGCCAAATTCAGTCGAAAGTACATAATGTCTGATCTCTCAAACAGAACAAAATCCCATTAAAAGAGCCAGTCAAGGTCTCTTTCGTCTTGCAACCATGGCAAGACTTACTCCCAAGCATTGCTGGGCCGGATGGCAACTCCCGTCTCAATGCCAACAGAATGCTTCGCGTGAAAAAGATCCTTGCCTACGTTGCAGAGCGGGTCGAAGCAGTCCCAGAAGAGCCTGATCCAAATGCTTTGCGACCAGAGGAGTACCTGGAGCTTTATTGTTATGATCAGGCAAGCTCTAAATTCCATGTTCTGTCGAACTACATTCCTGACAGTGCCTAGAAATTGCCGACCAGTATGAGTCTTGCGACTCTGCGAGCTCACATCTGGAAAGGAGGCGCAGATGTTATGCTCTACTACAAGAGTAATGGACGAAAACATATTGCCCATGAGACAGCTCCAGGTTTGTCGTCGTCGGCAGCGGCACCCGAGTCGACTACTTCGAGCACATAAGATTTTCCAGGAATATATGTTTCTTGTAATTTGATATGTGTCTTATCGGCTGAGAGCCATTGTGATGAACCAAATTTACGCCTATTTTCCTCGATTAGGCTGCCATGCGACTTGTATATTCTGGTGTAATTACCAAACGTTTAATTTACGTTTGAACTTATGGAATCCCTCACTCCAAGCTGTGATGCGTTGCTCCTATCAATGGAAGCTGGGCTACTCTATTCGATATGCCGTCAACGCATGAGCCTAGTTGGCTGCTCATAAAGCTTTCGCACTGTTCCCCCCCGACAGGGAGTTGTATGCCCATTGATACGACCCCAGGAATATGGCACCTCCAGCGCTAATCCATAAGACCCGAGGTCCAATTCCGGCAAAAAATGCCCGCGGCCCATTATCCTTTAATATTTGCTTCAGGAGAGGTACCATTGCCGTCTTCTCCTTCGCCAGCATCATCCTCGTCTTTAAGACATCTAGTGGTGTCGTGGTGCCAGCAGCAATGGCTCCAGCCGCACTCCCAAACAGTCCACTCTCAAAAGCAGTGATACTATCCTTACCCGATGTGCGACGTCGATACTCCTTCATAGATTCCCACAGCGGAAACTGGATGACGGTAAAAGGCACCTCCCTCATGATCGTGACCGACCACCCCCGGTATAGCTCCATCCACACCCCCGAGATGCCAATCGCCCGGTGTCGAGACACAATAGCCTTGATAGTCAACAGAGATGAAGGGTATTGCCCGGCCTGCGTCCTCTGCTTGATGACCTCCGTCGGAACCCTCACCGCACACGCAGCCACCTCTCCCAAGCTGGCCGCGACCATGTGTTCAATCGGTGTGGTCCAGTCCTCGTCTCCGCCCCTTATCACTTGCTTTGCGTGCCGGCTCCGTGCGAGGAAATCCTTCGCGCACTCGTACGTGCAGAAGAACAGCGCCGCGCCAGGGGCAGACCCTACAATCGCACTGCCGACCCCGCGGTAGATGCCAGTGAGCCCGCCGGACGCAAGAAAGCCAGAGGAAGACTGTAGTCGGGTCTTCAGGGTATCGAGGGGAAACAGCGAGAGGTCGACCGTGGTGCCGGCGAGAGCTCCGGCCAGGAGCGCAGTCGTGAATGGGGGACTGGCACTCGGTGGAGAAGACATGGTGGACGGCTTGGGAAGGGGGTTCAGTATGCAAATATGTCGAAATCCCCTGGCGGTATTGATAGACGCCGAGGCCGGCGTGATCTTCTGGACCCCATGTCGTGAACGGGAATGACGACGGAGCTGCAGCTCGACCCTCGTTTAAGATTTCATCCACGAGGGGCCGTCCCGTGCCACAGCTCTTCACGATATATAACACCCTGAACCACGCGCCCTCCTTGAAGATGATGGAATGGGCACCACTCGGCTCCTGTACAGTGCGGCTTCCTCACGGCCGAGTCAGATTACGGTGAAAGAATTCGCAAATGCCCTGTCGAAAGTATGGCGTCCTGCCAACTCCCTCCCGCGGGGTCAAGCGGTTCAGATTGGCAAGTAAAAGTCGCCGGCGGCTTCTATCAGTTGGCCATCTTCCACTAATCATGGCTGCTAGGCTTGGCTATCAGCGGTGGTGTTGATTCTATGGCCCTTGCCTCTCTCTGTTCTCGCCTGAGCGCTGCAGATTTTCCTGTCCAGCTGGATCCGCACACCTCTGGCCGTAGCTACGCGGCCTCCATCAGACTTCGGGCTTTCGTGGTAGATCACAGTGCCAGGAGCGGGAGTGCGACGGAGGCGCAAGCGGTCTCGAGACTTCTGGAAAAGCAAGGTATCTGACCACGGACCCTGCCAACAGTCCTTGACGACTCACGCAATCAGGCATTTCCGCCCAGGTTTTGAAGATCGAGTGGCCAGAGGACCCAGCCTCGAAGCCGAATTTCGAGTCGCTGGCTAGGAAGTATCGTTTTCGTGCCCTAGGCAAGGCCTGTCGCGACTGGGGTACCAGTTCGTTGTTCCTCGCTCATCACGCGGACGATCAAGCTGAGACTGTCATGATGAGGTTGGCCGCTGGCCATCGCTCGAAAGGTCTGACGGGCATCAAGTATCATTCTGAGATTCCAGAGTGCTACGGACTACATGGTATTCACGAGAGTGGTGGCATCGATCATCCGAGCATGGGCACGTATCTCCCCCTAAGAAAACGGGGAGATTTACGGGATATCACTAACTCGATTGGGAGCTCCAGCTCTGCTACTACTTTTGACCACTCGGTGAAATCAATGGTCTTGGATACTTCATGTGACCAAGAAGGTCTTGATTGGAAGCCGCAGCTGCCTGTCGAGCGAGGTGGCGTGAGGGTGTATCGGCCACTACTTGACTTCAGCAAGGAGCGACTAATCGCCACGTGTCGAGCGAACAACATCGAGTGGTTCGAGGATCATACCAACACGGACCGAACCCTCACGAGGAGGAATGCTATCAGACATCTGTTCGCCGGGCATTCTCTACCCGCAGCTCTCACGAAGCCAGCGCTGCTCAGAATGGCCGGGAAAATGCAAGACAGAGAAGCTCAGCGGCAGGATCTCGTCAGCTCATGGCTAACCAGATGCCAAGTAACGATGCTAGATCTACTCACGGGCACTGCGACCGTTCGGTTTGCCGCTCTGGATAAAGTCAAAGAATCCCGTGTACTCTGCGAAGCTGATCTGAGGCGTACCGCCGCGGAGCTCCTGAAAAGGATCTTGATGCTAATCACTCCTAACGAGCACGTCGAGCTCTCGTCGCTCCACGGCGCCGTTGCCCACATCTTCCCCGAGATCGTCTCGCGTGAGCCGCCCAGGCACGTATCTGGATTCACGGTCTGCGGCGTTTACTTCCAACGACCTCGAGATAACTGCCGAGGAGAAGCCAGCCCGGCGCCAGACCCGCCGTGCAAACCCCAGTGGTACCTGTCCCGCCAGCCTTACGCGGCTCACGCTGGACAGACGTTCGCACTCGCCTTTGGCCCTGCAGACGGCGCCTGGTCGCCCTGGCGGCTCTTCGATGGCCGCTACTGGTTCCGGCTCCGGAATGCTCACAGCGTGGTCTTGTTGGTTCGTCCGGTGCGGAAAGATGACTGGTCAGATCTCCGAGACTTGCGTGCGAGCTCGACCGCGAGAACTCGGCTCGACGAGAGAGCCCCCGGTGCTGTGCGGTGGACTCTACCTGCTATCGCATGTCTCGAGGCAGATGGAACTGAACGTGTCGTGGCATTACCGACGCTTGGAATCGCTCTCCCGGGGTTTCAAGCGGTCGCTGATTCGACGTGGGAGATCCGCTACAAGAAGATAGAAACTGATGGTCTGATCTGTCGTCGGAGCCGGTGAAACTCACTCACAAGGTCAGATTTTTTTTTTTTTTTTCGGCTGGTGATCGGTTCCATGACATTGGAACATCCAAAGGGGGGATGTGGGTGAGATTGGTGAATATTATGCAGTCAAGTCAAATGCACCAAGTCAAGCTGTTCCATGGATGATATCTATCTGTGTTTGTGCCTGCCTTTACCGACAAAAATGCCCATTCCGAGGTATCTAACGCCAAACGTCTGGAATGCATTATGATAACGCCACAAATGCAACCCGCCCCCCTTGCAAGGACACTCCAAACTCAGTATACAATGCCGCAAGCTTTCTGTCGTCGCTGGTGCAGCCCACTAGCCTCGGAGCTGACGTGATCAAGTATTCGCAAGATGGCCACCAAACAAAGCCTCGTTTCGAGTACGAACTCCACGCTATGCAGTAAATCTCTACGAAAAGTATTTGAGACATATCTCTGGCGCATTGTCATTTCAAATGTAGAGCTTTCTTTCCGTTCTCGTAAACCACGTAGGTTATGCTAACAGCTGGAACGACCTTCAGCAGATTGGGTGTGATGCCCTTGAACAATCCCTTCACACCCTCTTTCTGTACGGTTTTTCGCGCCACGTCCACGATTCCGGTATAGGTGGCAGGGTGAAGGACGGTGCCTTGGGCCTGCAGCCTTGTTCGAAGAAGGTTGATTGGATATACTAAGCTTGCACCAAAAGCACCAGAAAAGGCTCCAATGCACCCTGTAGCAAAGGATCCAGGTAGGGCGTCCTCCTCATGGCATCCCAAGATTCTCGCATTACGCTGGGCAAGTCTTCCTTTCAAATATTCGAAGGTTCCAAGGTCGATAGCCGAGTAGGGAAACATTCCCAAAAGACCCATAGATAATCCCCGATACGAAGATTTGATAGCGCCTTGCTTGTACATCTTCTTGGCAGTGGCGATGATGAGTGCATTACCATGCAGGCCGCCAGATACCGTTTCGCATTGCATGCGGAATTTAAGAGTATCTATTGGATACACAAAAAGTCTAGGATTATTAGTTGATACTCGCACATGGCTGCTAACTCTAGAAGGCTCACTGTGAGACCAAACCACCGACTCCGCCAGCTGCGAATTTGGAATAAGGGTTGATTTTTTTGGGATTATCATGACCTTCCATATGGGCCAAGACCCTCTTGGCGAACTCGTAGGAACCAAACTTGATTGCAGACTCGGGCATGACTTTGATCACGTTCAGACCATTGCCTAACGAAAAGAATCAGCCGCAATAACCCTCGGTAGTTTTGTCGCTAATACCTGCAAACAAGCTTCGCATTCCCCCGGCCTTCCATAGCTCTTTAATGGCATCAATTAGGGGTCGTCCAATTGTCTTTGCGACGCCTACAGCGTTGCCTTTCTTCATAGCGTCTATCGGATCTTTCGCTGGGCCGATATTGGCGATGAGATAGACCTTCAAGCGATCTAACGGAGCAGTAGTTGTTCTGGAGACAACGCCAGCAACCGCACCAGCCGCGAAATAGCCTGGATCAGGCAAAATGTCTGTCAGCAATATTTTCTTGACAGGCTCAACATCTTCCGATACTGAAGCTTCCTCTTCTACAGGGCCGAGTAACAACTTAGGGGCTATTTCAGCGGCTTGAGCGTTATCAGCGATAGCAGCCTCGTGTAATTGTGCAAAACCGAGTTCTGGCACAGTAGCCTCTTGGGGCGATTCTGACGCTGATCGTAGTGGTATCGCGTCTGATCGACTGGGTCTCGGTGACTCTGCAATCTTGATGATGGCGCCAAACAAGACGGACAGGAACGAAAATCGAGATGGTCTTTCCATACCTAGTCCCTCAAGAGTTTCCTCGCTGATTGAGGTATCGCCTTCAGAATTTAGTGTCACAGCAGATGAATAGTACGACATAACAGCCTTTAGCCCAGGATGTATGTTTGTAGGTAAGAAAAGTAGAAAATCTCTGGAGTAACGTCAGTAATGGATTTCGCATACCATGACAAAGACAAGTCGAAATCACAAACTAGAACAACAAGTAACAAATTTAATAGAGCCCAGGACTAAGCTAGGCTCAAGTGCCTGGTAGAAAGGGTTCCTACCTCCACTCATCAAAGGTTATGTAGCCCTGAAAGAGGTCAGTGAATCCTTAACCTGGGTAGGAGTCTGGAAACCAACATCATGGTTCTTATCAACCTCGAAGAAGAACTGGTCCAGCTTCGAAATTGGCACCGAAAGACCAGCCTTCTTGAAGGCATTTCTTAGCTCAACTTTATCCAGCCTGCCATCCTTGTCGCGGTCGATGGAATGGAATAGCGTGCGCAATTCTTTTTCAGTTCGTTCAACGAATGTATGGAACTCTGGGGAGGCCGAGCATTAGCAAGTTTGTTGATGGAGATGGCTCAAAAGACGAAAACCACCGGAGCTGTACCCTTATACCGGATCACCTTATCTCCATCTTTATCCATAGCTCTGATGATGTCCTCAAGCATGTCATTTGCATTTTTCAAAGCTAGAAAGCTGGTTAGTATCTTGTTCTAAGGGAAAGGAGTTGGGAGTCTCACGATGATCGATTCTGTTCAGTCCCTTCTTGAGCCCGTTAAGATCCAGCTTGCCCTTGTTTTGCGGATCAAGCTTCTTCCAAAATTTCTCGATCCGCGCATCTCGCGAGTTCTGACTTTCGGGCAGGTCTTGCTCCATGTTGAGTAGAGCTCTGGATTGCGAGCGTTATTAGTAATCGCTCATTTCAAGGGAGAAATTAGCGCCGCGGCCAAGAGTATGAAACAAAAGATTACCATCGGAATGAGGGCGAATGCATTACAAGAGAGCGTGGCTTTCATGGAGCTAGCATTTGGACAATTATTTTGGTGTTCGCGTTACCAAGGACAGTAGATCGAAAGGCCGCTGTGTACAAGCTCGGTCAGGGTCTGGGGTTCCAGCGCGAAGCGTGGGGGTTAACCGAGTTATAGCCATAAGGCTCCGTCAGCCTCGTTGGTAAGAACCGTCGTCCAGCCCGAAGATGAGCAGGCGGAGGCTCTTCCATGACAAGGAGCTTCAAACCAGTACTTATCCCGCAAGAATTTCTTCTATTTTTCAGACTCTGGTGGTTGCCCTTCGTCTCCTGTCTAGTGGCCTGAGAGCCCACGACCATCCAAAAGCCGAAATCCCAACCGCAGCTGCAAATCTGCATAGACGCTTTGATTTAACCATTACAGCATTTCTTGTGGGAAACGACTGGCAGCCAAGCAAGATGGCTGCCAACTACTGGGAATCGACCCAACGCCGGCACTGGCAATTTACTCGGCAGCAGCTGGAGGATCTGAGGACGAAGTTGGAGGAGGAGGACCAAAATGTTGTCAATATGTATCCTCTGCCGGAGATCAGACACCAAAGCATATACTTCAATCAGCGTACGCTTTACCATCCTTGGACCTTCCTGGCTTGACTGATAAATTTCTGTGCCTCAGAGGTAGCTCGACTCGCAAAACGTCTTGGTCTACGCCAACAAGCTCAAGCGACAGCCCAGTTATACATTCGACGATTTTATTTAAAGGTGGAGATCAGACGGACCAATCCATACTTGGTGGCAGCTGCAGCTACTTATCTGGCTTGCAAAATGGAAGAGAGTCCGCACCATATCCGCTTAGTCGTCAACGAAGGTCGGTCCTTATGGCCAGGTGGGTCCCAGATCCAATTTCAATAACCACAAATGTTAACGAGCCCATTAGATTTCTTCAGCTGCGATACGGCCAAGCTAGGAGAGTGCGAATTTTGGCTCATTTCCGAGATGAGCTCCCAAATGATTGTTCACCATCCATACAAGAGCCTTACCTCCTTGCAAGGCATCTTCGCCCTCACCCAGGAAGAATCAAATCTTGCTTGGTCGATTATCAACGACCACTACATGACCGACTTGCCTCTTCTTTTTGCGCCTCACGTCATTGCTATCATGTCGATTCTTCTTGCTCTTGTGTTTCGACCCAATCAAACCGGGATCCAGTCCGCGGGGTCACCTGCTGGGGCTATGAGCAGCGTAGCCCATGCTGCACTCAGCGCTGCAAGCCAGGCAAAGGCTAGCAGTGAAAAGCAGAGCGGGGGCCCGCGGACAAAAGTACAGAAGCTTGCGAATTGGCTAGCTGAGAGTAATATTGATATTGAGTCTGTCGTTGATTGCACGCAGGAAATCATATCTTTCTATGAAATGCAGGAGCAGTATAACGAAAAACTTACAAGAGAGCAGATCAACCGCTTCATCAAAGCACGCGGACTAGACAAGTGATTGAAACCACAGGTATACATCTCTGCCTAGCTACGAAGAGGTCCAATGAGGCGAGTACGCCAGGAGCCGCAAGCCCGGAGAAGAGGCTAAGTAGAACCAGGTTCCTCAAAGAACGCCTCGTACAAAGGTTTTAATGTTCGATGCCTGACTTCAATAGAGAAGGATATCCTCCCTCCCAAAAATGCTCTGTTGCTGGAAGGCAATCTTGCGTAGGTCCTCATACGAGGATTGTCCGCTACTCAAATTGTATAGCAATGCTGAGTTACCCGTTGAAAATCTTTCCGGTACAACCTAGAAGGCTACAGGAAGGTGGGTGGGTGCATGATGTGTAAGGTTGGGGTTGCAAGATTTGACGTGAGGCGTGGGACTGGTCTCAAGGCTCGACATCAAAGAACCTAGTCAGCCTTGTGAACCTCGTGGCGTCGTCCTGTCTCTGGGAATACTTTACTGGGCCGTAGCTTCTTCCTAGGCGTAAGAGATAAATTTCAATAAACAGGCTGTTCTCGTTTGGCTATTATCACCAATGGTTCGTCCTCTGGGATTTCGTTGGGCGTGTCAAGGTATGGAAGATCTAGAGCGCAAGGCTGGCGGATGCCAGGGACGTTGAATCTGTGAGCTAATAGGCAGACACATTGGCAGAACCTGGCAATGATGGACATACATTACTGCCATCGACACCATTTTCAGCTACATGTGAAATTGCAAAAGCGGCAGGTGGTGAGTGTAGCCCGAAATTTGTTATTCTAGCAATAAACTTGAGGAGGGAGGGGTATGCCGAGTAAATGATCCCCGATACCTGAGCAGGTAGATAAGTGGAAGAGCAGTCCGGACCTGAAATAATGAGAGTTAGGGTCTAGCTAGACGACTTATCGGAGAGGGCGATTGGTAGGTTGATACATTACCGGTACTTCCTCCCACTTCATTGACGGCAAGCTGGGAGAGCAAAGCACAAGTCGGAGCCGGCTATTGTTCGAACAGTTCTAGGACCAGGACCAGGACCAGGTCCAGGTCCAGGTCCAGGCCAGTCTCTTGCGAGGTGTGGATGGAGTGTAGTGGCGGGGCGGGTGCAGCGTAAAAACTGCGCACCTCTTTTACCCCTGTCCTGCAGCACTCGGCGAGGCCGTGTTGCTATCTACCAGGTAGGTACTGTTCAGTACGTCCATAGCTTCGTACTTCGACCGGACTGCGTAGAGTACTGAGACTGAGCAAGGACCACGGATTTGATGGGGCTGTTGGTTGTTCTTATTCTGGAACATGGAGGCGTCCACCTGGATCGGCCACTTTGACGCGTCCGACAGGATGAACCCATCTGAGAAACAGTCGAGTCCAGTCCAGTCCAATCCAGTCGCCAACCCATCCCATCCTATCTCATCCCATTCCATCCCATCCCCTCGAAACATTATGTTATTCCCATATCGCACTTGATGCCGGGTGTTTGCTGGGCGGTAGTTGATGGCGGCAGTAGACGGCAAAATGCAGGACGCCGCTGATCCCAGCCACGATGAGGGAGGCTTTGGGATTCGGGCATGGGCCTCTACGGGAGCCCAGACGTTCGCAGCGACGCAGCCCGGAGGAGGAACCTCATATAGCAACACTATACTTGTACTATTTACGCAATTGAGAACTCAATAGCTGAGCTTACCAGATGCGGAGAAGTAGGTGAGAAAAATATAGTCGAGGGTGATGTTCCGGGTGAGAATCGAAGCTTGCAGGACGGCAAGCATCCTTACTGTAGCATTAGATGTACTTGGTAGATATCTACAAAGTATGCATCACGTGTTTGCGGCACGCGCCTTAGGCAGAAGGATAGATAAGTTTAGTTTGAACTCAACTAGTATATAGTACGAAGGTAGTACTTTACTTCGTAGTAATTTCGTAGGGCGAACGTAGACCCTCCCCCACCGCCCCCCCCCCCCCCAGCACTTTGTTCATCTCAGCATGGCACGGCAGCGTGCAGCAAAGCAGTCCTCGGTGAGACCCTGCCAGGCTGGTCCCCCTTATCAAAACAGCGGAATTACTGCGATTCTCTAGCTCGACTCGACCCTCCCATTTTCTGCAGTGTGTTTGATGGCAGGAATCAGACGGCGGCAATGGCAGCAAATAGGAGAAGATTCGGAGTCCTGTAGCATCATCAGTTTCCAGATGCACCACCGTAGCTGCGTCTACGGCGGCAATAAACAAAGACTCTCGCCCGGCGGACCGCACTGGATTCGACTAAACTAGACTAGACTGCATCGAACTGGGCTGGACTGGGTACTGGATACTAGATACTGGATACTTTGCTACAATATTACTTCATTATTGCACTTCATTCTCCGCTCAAAAGCACAGTCACAATATCTTAATATAAAGCAGCCGCCCTTTTCGTCATGGAGGGTAGAGTCTCGTTTCAATTGGACGCTTAAGCGATAAATTAGCGCACGCTATTCCTCATGAGGACTGGTGGCCTCTTAACTCGCCTCCTTCGCTCGCCCCCATCCCCTCCACTCCCACCGCTCTGTCTTTCCTTTTTCTTATCACCTCACCTCTCTCCCACTCCCTCGCCTCCCCATCTCACCTGTTCGATAACCGTTCATCACCATTGTTCTCTCACCACAACATACCATTAATATTCGCATCCCCCGTCACCTCGACATTCACCAACCGTCACTCACCCACAAAAAACCCTTCTGCAACACAGCTCCTTCTACATCTCCCTGCACAGCCCTTCGCCATAACGTCGGCCCCCTACCACAACCAAAACTCCCCAGAATCGTCGAGTCGAGTATCTCCAGGAGTTGATAAGATGTCATCCTTCTACAACTACGCACACCACCATCAGACTTCGGCAAATGCACCCGCCACGTCCTCGCATCACAGCGGCCGTGGCCGCAGAGCCCCTAGGATGTCGCAAAATGCCCAAAAACAATTCCGAGGGGCCAGAAAGGATGAGGAAGCTGCGGTGGTAACAAGTTTCCGTCAACGATTCGAGGCTGGACGATCTTTCGACCTTGACGACGACCTGGAATTCTGTCCGAATCTTCTCACCGAGAGTGACATGGTTTCGATCCATTCCTCATCGTCGGATCGTTCCTCGTTGGCAAGTGGGTCACCGGAGTCTAGTCCCCAATCCCACCAGGTGGCGCCGGACTCATCCTTCACCCTCAACTCCAACGCCAACCCGTTCATATCTCCCTACCAAAATCAATCGACACCACTCAAGATTCATCAACCGGCTGCAACCCGTGTCCGAAGCGCGATTCCAATCATCAACCCAAGTACGGGATTATCGATGGCCAGCCCTCCCAACAGCGTTTCTCCCGCTCGGATGCAGCAGCAACTGAGACAACAGGGACGATGGTAGTCCGCCACTTCTGCTCCCACCACCGGGCAAAGCTGACCTGTCTATCATCGCATCAATTGTTGTTCGCTTCCTTGTCATCTATCATCCTGGCGGGTACCCATCCCTAGCATCGATAATTCATTCGGTCACGGCTTTCTCAAAGTCAACGAACATCTTTTGTACAAATTTCACCCTTGGCTTATCATCTATTCCTTGAGACAGAAACTGCGCAACAATCGACTTCGATGCCACTGTTTCGGAAGGAGATGGTGTTATCATCCTGTAATGATGGCTTGATTCTGAGCGCGCATGGCATACTTTTGTGACGGTGTTTGGGCTGCATTGTTTGGCTGGTGGGTTACTGAAGCGGCGACTTCAATGTGTCTTATGAAGAAAAGAAAAAAGACATCTCACGTCACACTTACATAGAACGATCTCCTTTTCTCAACAGAGACGGGGCTGCTGCGATTTTACATGTCGGATACCTATACGGATGGGGAAAGACCTCTCTCAATCTTTTTTGCTTTTGGTTTACCAAGGGGCGGGTCAGGTTTCTGTTGAACAAAGGGTGCGTGCTTCTCTGTATGAACGAGCGCTTAGGTGTTGTGTCTTTGGTATTTTTGGTAGTTGGGTACTGGGCTTTGAGCGGGTGATTTGGCGGTTGATTTTCCGGGTTGATCATATCACGGATGGGTTCACGGATGATGATACGCGGTGCGAGCTGGGTTGGTGGTCTAAACCTACCAGAAATATATTGTACTTCCGTATTAATTCTCGTCTTACACAGAGCTTTTGTACCGATACACACACCGGTACGAATGTCGAATGAACTGGTATATTTGTTAATGTCAATACTTGTTGTTCTTATATTTGGGTTTCATCAGAGCGAACATGCCAAGCGTCTCTCTTGCAGCGCTTGATTGCTGGGATGGCCAAAGCAACCCGCCCCTACACTCAGCAAGGTAACAGTTCTGCGAGTAAACATCCATCCAGCTGAGTCGTCCAATCCTCACCGGCCGAAAGCGGCTTACATTCCCAGTCCGCTGGAAAACGGCTTAGTCACCCCCGCAAGTAGCGCTTCTGCCAATGACGTAGAAGCTGTTTTTGGGTCGCCTCTCCAGCCTCGGGTGATTATGTACCTAAGAAGGGGCAAATGTACCAGTGTGTTTTGGAAGCAAGCAAGGAACGCTAGTTTAGTGTCGACTCCACGCTTCTGCTGTTGTCATCAAGCTCTCTCACCCTTACTTCCAATCCACCGCTGCGAGGGTTTTGACGAGGAAAACACCCGGTGAGTAAGTGATGCCCAGCGAGCAAACTGAGTGCTTGTAATATATCTACACGCATGGACACTGACGGATTCATGGTCTCCTCGATTACAGAAACAACACACCGAAACACTCCATCGTGATCCAATCCACCACCGATACCAGATGTCTTTCCTCCTCCGCACCTCGCGTTTGGCTGCCGCTCGTCCTGCTGCCGCTGCGAGACCGTTCTCGAGCACGGGGGTCCGCGCGTTGAAGGAGAGTGATCGCCGTGAGTTGTTCATCTTCTCTGTGCTGCAAGTTGGAAAATGAAAGGGGAAATGAGAGACGGAAGAGAGAGAGAGAGAGTGTGTGTGTGTGTGTGAGAGAGAGAGAGCTGACGGAAAGATGGATAGATAACCCTGATCAGGCGGAGTCGAACGAGAAGCACAAGCAGGATACGCTGCAGAAGCAGAAGGATGGCAAGGGCCACTGGAAGCCTGAGTTGGCGAGTGACTCCGAGGAAGCCGTGAGTCATGACCTCTGACCTGCTGCTTGCTCGAGAAAGCGGTAGTGGGTTCTCTGTGAGTAGACGGTGCTGATTGCGGGCGTAGATCACTGCGGACCGCCACAGTACCAACGACTCGGTTGAGGAGATGCAGAAGAAGACCAAGGAGCATATTGAGAAGAAGCACAAGTAAGTGACCACGCCATCCGTCTCGTAGACTCCGCGAATTCCGGCTTCGTAATACTGCCATCACAATACACGTGCTGATTTCCTTTCAGGCATGGCACCAGCCAAGACCCGGGCTTGTAGGTTACCTACGACGCATAGGTGGATGGATGGTTGCTTTGGAGCCGTAGATCAACGTGTGTAAACGTCAATGAGCCGATAGCAAGGAATACAATCTGGAACCTGGCAAACTGCGTATTCAAATATCCTTCATGAATTCGTCCATTATTGGTCCGTGATGTACACACCGAGCAAATCAAACCCCCCAACGTCCCAACGCCAGGCCGTGTATATTTTCGATGCCGCCGACTCCAAACCCTATCCTTCCGTCCTATTTCAAGATGATAATCAGCAAGACCAATATGATGATCAAAATCACAATGATAGTCAGCTGCATATTGTCCTTTGCCTTTCTCGCCACAGATCCCAGGTTCTTTCTCGCCTTATCCAGCGAGTTCTGGTGTCTTTCCACCCTCCGATCAACATCGTCCAGCATCTGGACATGCTCGTCCAACTCATCCCCAATCTGAATGCTCAGCTCCCGTTGCCTGCCAATCGACTCACCCAGTCGGTCCAGCGCCTCGTCCTGCTCTGCGATGACCTGACGGTGGTACTCATGGATCTGCTGATTATCGAGTTGTGACTGATCGGGCGGCCCAGCCGTAGGGTCGTCCCGGTATGGGAAGAGGGCGTTGCGGGCCTCGACCTCAGACGGCGCATCAGAGAAGCGTACAGATTTCGAGGTAGGCGTCACGGGCGATCCGCTGGCGCCACGAAGAGACTTCTTCAGCAAGGATGAAGAGGATGTGACGCGCGGCCGCTCGGTTGCTCGTGCGAAGTCGTCGGAGAGGGAGGGATTGTTGGGGTGGGAGATGGTCGCGGACGTCGACTCCGTCGGCGCGCCGCGGAACTGGGCGGCCAGGTCGTTGTATTGTTTCTGTAGATTCGATTCTGTTTCTTGGAGGGCGCTGGAGGCTCTGGAGGTTTGTCAGATGAAAGCATGGAGCGCTGGGCTTGACGTCGAGCAGCTGGATTAGGGACGCCCTACGATATGTCCCCGGATTCTTGAAGCCTGATCCGCTCTTCCACCACGCTCTCGAGCCCTTCCCGCAGAGAGTCTAGCGAGCGGGAGATATGGCCATCTTGTGATGTAGGTTCGAGGTTGAGGGATATAGCTCGCTGTCGTTCCAGGAGAGATAGCTTGATGTGGTCGGCCAGCAGGAAATACTGATTGGGGTTGGCCATTGCTCTACGGGTATGCGCATGCGATTTAGGCCGAGAGAAACAGACTTGTAATCTCTAACAAAGACTTGTGCTAACCAGTAAATTTTCAATTTGTCGCTGGATGTTACAATCTTGCGTGTTGAACGTTGTCAGACGGCCTAGACTTCCAGAGTTTACCCGGTGTCCTGATGCAAGTGTACTTATCCTTGTTTGGCTAATAGGATGGCGAGCCCAAATATTAGGGGTGACAACCACATAGATATCACTTCTAGTTCTCTACGAAAGCAACACTTTTTCTGATTCGCAACTTCTTCAACCACGCTTCTCACACGTCTGTGAAGCTTTTATTCGGGACAAACGTACCAAGTAGTGGAACTGGCTGGTACAGATTCACCTGTGACAAGCAACTCAGCCCTCAGCAACCTCGACTTCACGTGCCGAACACTTCGCAAGAAGATAAGAAGAAGCAACATCATGTCTATCTCAGGGAGCCCGACTGGCCTCACCCCCGTCTCTCCCGAACTGTCATCGCCTGTATACGTCGTGTCTCCATACTCCTCCGACGAGATTCGCTTCCCTCTGACCGAGGCCCCAGAAGAGATAGCGACTACCGACCCCATCTATCCTCGACATCCAGAACAAACAAGTCGTACAAAGGTACCCAAAAATCGCTCGAGTCTCAACCTGGTTCACATGATTGATCTCCGGGCTGTAACTTATGATGGACCGGTTGACGAGAACCTTGTTTGCCCAATATGCCACTGTCCCCTGGTCGACCCGGTCATGACAGAATGTGATCATATATTCTGTCGAGCTTGCATCGAGCAATCAGTTATCCACAGTCAAGCATGCCCGATCGATCGTTTACCCTTGACAGAAGAAGTTGACTCCATGAAGAGAGCACCCAAAATCGTACTGAACCTACTTAATGACCTGAAAGCAAAGTGTCCGTGCTGCTCTGCATCGTTCGCGCGATCCATGCTTGACAACCACATGGAGAAGTACTGTCCCGAGTCCACCATGCGCTGCCCAGGTCGGAACACCGAGAAGGGGTGTCAGGAGAGTGTGAAGAGGAAGCATTCTCCCAAAGGCTGTCTTCACTACGAATCTAACTGTCCCGATTGCCAGAAGACGATGCTCGAGGTCGATATGGAAGATCACCGAGGCAGCAAATGCAAAGACCGATTCAGAGAATGCGAACACTGTGGTAGCGAGATCTTGAGGCTCAAGGTTTCTGAACATGAGAGGGAGTGCCCAGATGTCATTGCACCTTGTCAGTGGGCTGGCTATGGCTGTCCACACGAGGCCAAGAGGAAAGACTTACACCTCCATCTGGATGAGTGCAATCTGAAGACCGTGGGCCCCATGACAGACATGCTGAAGAGGGAAATAAATGAACTTCGGACTGAGGTCCGAATCCTTACGGACGCTAATCAACGTCAAGAGCGTCGGATTAAGTTCATGGAAGGCGGCTCCGCGAGAGACTTCCACCAGCCTATCTACAGCACAGATATATCCAGCCCATCATCGCTGGCGAACATGCTAGATACAGCGAACGCCGAGCCCCTCGATTCCGGACACCAGTATCTACTTTCGCTGCTCGAGACCCAAGAGAGCAATCTGAGCCACCTGTCGAGCAGCCTGACCGAGTCTGAGGCCAAGCAGACGACCATGCTCTTCAACGAGACGATTCCGATCAAGAACGAGCTGGCAGAAATCAGAAGCATGCAGCAAACCACCAGCATGCATGTCCGTTGGCTGATGCGGTTCCGGATCCAGGAAAACAGTCGGCGAGCTGGTGGTGGTCCTGGCATAGCATCTAATGGAGCAAGCTCGTATAGTAGTGGTGGGACGGAGAGTGCGGGTGCATCTGGTAGTGACTCTCTACTCCCTCGAAGGCTGAGTGACTCGATGTCGAGAGATTTAGTGACGAAGCTGTGAACTGCGGTTAGGGAGTAATAATCTAGCATGACGGCGGCGTTACTGGGCTACCTGGAGCGGTTGTGATCTGGTGGATCTTGGGTATCCGGGGACAGGGACGTTTTCGTATTGGTCTGCGAGCCAAGGGTCCGGGGGTTGGCTTCACCATGAATGGGTACCACATGACAACAAACTTTGAATGCAAGAAATGCACGCCTAGCATCGCGTTAATCTTAGATGTTAATATACAATACCCCCCCGCACAGCCCAACTGAGGTGAACTAGCTCTTGGCCCCGAAACCAAGCATTGTCAAAGACGCTATTTGATGGCAACATCATACAGTAGGACGGAATGACCGCCAGCTATCCTGGGAGGTCCCGCATCACTAACAGCGCGAAACGTATATGTCCGCCGTCCGAGGACATCTCTACAGTGCAGCCGCGCACCCCCTCGCACCATGCGACACATCTCCCGCCCACAACACGACCGGGACTCGAAAGAGAAGAGGGCGTCGCAGCGGAGCCGGCAGCACGCTGCCATGCAAAGGAAACAGAGGCCACTTACGTAGCGGTTCGCCCGCGCCCGTCGCATGCGTATCGTATCGTATCGTATCGTATCGTATCGTATCGTATCGTATCGTATCGTCTCCCGTCCAACCTGCCAGCTGTCTGGGACGAGATTCGCTCTTGTGTTTTGGCTTGCTTGGAGGAGCAGCATACCCCTTCTAGGAGAGAGAAGAGAGAGAGAGAGAGAGAGAGAGGGGGGGGGGGGGGGAGATCGCTTGGAGGAATATGTGCATTTGCTAGGACCGCGTATGTGGCGATTGTACCCAATCCTTTACAGCTACAGCTACAGCTACAGCTACAGCTACAGCTATCATCTACGAATGGTGTTACAGATACCAGCATCGCTTACCTCTGGGGAGGCTGACGAGGTGTATCGGGATGAAAGGGTGTTGTCCGGATTTGCGTGGAGGCGGAGAGGCAGAGGGGGAGAAGTGAGGGATAGGGAGCGGAAGACGCGGGATATAGAGGATGGCTTTTTTGGGCGAGGGTCTGTCTTGTGGTGTGTGGTGAGCTTTGTCGGGCTGGATCAGATGAGTACGAACCAGAACGTGTGATTGGGGGAGGGGAACTGTACGCTGGGCCAGGCTTACAGAGCGCGGGAATCAGTGTGGTAGTGGACGATGGTAGTTTCAAAAAGTACTCTCGGCCCGCTTTGCAAGTGATTTATTGTCTATGCTTCTACCTCTAACCTCTTCGTAACCCTGTTTTCCCACCTGGACTGGAGCGTTGGGGCTCAATACCAGATACTCCTAGTTCTATGGTGGGGGATCTCTTCCTGCCCAGCTCCTTCGCGCTCCTTCATGGTGTCGTAGAGAAAGAAATCGATCAGAATTGCGTTAATCTTCGCCTCGGGATGACTCCTGAGGATCTCTCTCCGTATCAACTCGACGCACCATATACTACAGCCTAGACAGCATCAGCTTTCTTCTTTTCCGCCAGTGTGGGAGAGAGAGAGAGGTTCAGGCATACCTCTCATCTGAACCTCCCACGTGTGCCCACTCTCGATCATCTGCTTCTGCCTCACGGCAAGACCCAGCAGCGGACTATACCATAGACACCCTAAGGTGTTCAGGATCTGAGGCACGCGGTAATCCGCAAACATGGTGATTTTATCGATGTCGTTGAACTCGCCGAAGCCTTCTCCTTCAAACGCGGCCCAGAGGTCGGCGACGCAAATCTGGGCGCGTTTGAGTAGCCGTACGCTCTTGCGGTTCTCAAAGCGGACAACGTCGTTGAAGCAGGGAAAGTCGTCTGCTAGCAGGTTGACAAGGGCGGCGGCGGAGTTGTGGGCGGCGGTGATGCAGTTGATAAAGCTGCATGAATATTTCCGCAGGGGTGTCAGTGTGGCGGAGGCCTGGGTATCGGGAAACATACCTCGTAGAGAACTTGACCGGCTTCTCGGAGACAGGCCAGTCGCTCTTTGAACAAAGGGATTTCTTCTTCGGTTGAGCTTCTAAAAACGTGCCTTAAAACTTCCTCTGTGCCTGGGCTGGGTCAGTGCCTGGGAGAAAAAGGAATGGAAATTCCTGGTTCAAGGTTCTCAGAAGGTGCAATTGCCTCATCGTCACGGGAAAGATGCGATTCGAAGAGCAAGATGGAGAGAAGCGAAACACGAGGCGTGGCGCCACCAAGGGAGAAGGATACAATGTATAGGGAGGGAGCATGACTTACACTCGTTTTCGTCTTGCCAAAAGTCCGAAGACGTAATCGGGATGTCTGCAATAAGTGGGATATAAGCTTTGAGCTTCGAAGCTTGAGAGATGTCACGAGCTAACCCTCGTCGAGCGCTCTCTGAAGAGCCGCTACTAAACTCCAGTACCCAGTCCACCTCTTGCCCTTATACTCGATTGCGAAGCGCTCTTCGTCATCTTTCTCCGACCAGAAAGAGAAGTTCAACAGATCCATGGTGAAAATGAAGGAAACCGTACTTTCGTCCTTCAATTTCGGATGAAGCTCATGTGCTGACCAGGTTTTGGTCGAGTACTCCTTCTTTTGCATCTGCTCATAGATCATTGCTGCCGCCGCTTTTGTGGACTGGTAGTCAATGGCGACATCGATGGCGTTGTCATAGACATACTCAGCTCCGTCAAGGACTTGGGTCTCCGGGATAGCTGGAGCTATTGTGGCTTTCTGGAAGTGCTGGCGCAGGAAATCCAGGAGGTCGTGGTCTGGCTCATCATCTGACATCGTGACCAGCTTAAGAGAGAGGGCCTTGGAAGCCCCTAACTTGCTGGAACCGCAGCTGGACGTACAGAGGCCGATCGAGTGGTTGGAGCCGTACCCAGCGAGCGATCTTAAGTCTTGGTGTTGATTGATTTATTCCAAAATGGCCAAAGAGGTTGGAAATAATGGCTGGCCAAGAGCCGGGAATTCTCGCAACAGATTCATAACGAAGTTGTCTGAGCAAAATCGACAGCGAGGATCCAACGGCCGATTTGTTTCATGTACCGAGCCATGCCCATAACGGTCTAGTCTCTTCATATAGCTAACTTTTTGACCTTTTGAATTCAAGTGTCGAAGCGAATATCGAGCGAGAAGCTCAGAAGTACTTTCAACATTGAAAACCCAGGCATTCTGGTAACTTCGCAGCGATTGTAATTCTACGGATCGAGTTAACAAAGTGTCTCCCAGGACCTGAAGCCAAGGATAGCTTGGATAAGTGCGTACATAGCTTGGGCTCTGTACATGAAAGCGCTTCAGACCTCCCTGTTGATGAAGCCCGTAAGGATGCATTTATAATCGTCCCGTGCCCATGCTCACAAAATGCACTGCTTGGGACCCCCAAGATGCAGAAGTGAAGAAAGATGGTCATTACAGTATAGGAAGTCCTCGACGAGGAAAAGACGACTCCTTCCGACTCGCGCGGAATGGACAACTTCGAATCTCATCGTCTCCAAATATTCGTCCTGATCTCTCTGAGGTCCTTCACAGTCGTCGGGTACCACCGTCGTACTGTACAACAAAGTTGGCGGAGAGGCCAGCTGCTGAAGTATCTTGGCGTGAACAGTACATGGGAGTAAGTAAGAGGGTCTAGATTTCGAGAGCAGAAAAATATGGTCAGATTCCTGTAGATTTCCAGCAACTGGAGGTTGACAATAACGGAGAGTTACAATCATCCCAACCTGGTTTTCTGCCAACTACCTGCATGGTCAAGGTCCAGCTTCACCAGGTTATCTTGACACCCACTTAAACTGATAAGGGGGCGCCCTCTCGCTTAATCCCAATCGCGAGGTTTCGCGCGCGTCTGCCATCTGCGTCAGAGATTCCATTTACTAGCCAGACAAAACGAGGCGCAAACACCACAACCCAATCCAACCTCACCCGCCCACCTCTCATTTCGGTTGACAATTCTGGCGCACCGCTCTTTGAGAAGAAAATGGCTTCGACAGTGAAGCGCGATCACTTCAATACCCAATCGCTCGGCGTACCATTAAATACAATGGTGAAGGAGGTGAGAACCTTTCACAGGGCGTGAACTACAAACGCTCTTCCCATTCCGCGGCAGGCTTCGCCAGTTCGAAAAAGAGGCTATCCATTTGGATACGCACCAATCGCACTTCTGTGATCTCTGCTTATCTTTTCGAAGGGTTTCAATGAGTGCGCTGCTCACTTCGGCTGTTGCGCCTCGTGAAGATGTACACTTTTGCTGACCCTGTGGAACAGGCCAAGATCCTGATGGTCGGCGCGGGAGGAATCGGTTGCGAACTTCTCAAGGATCTAGTCCTCGCTGGCTTTGGCGAGATCCATATCGTAGACCTCGATACCATCGACCTCAGCAATCTCAACCGCCAATTCCTCTTCAGGCATGAGCATATCAAGAAGTCAAAGGCTTTGGTGGGTTTCATGCGGACCGGTTCGGAACCATGTGCTGACGGGCGAGACACCAGGTCGCTCAAGAAGCGGCGCAAAAGTTCAATCCTAATGTGAAGCTAGAGGCTCACTTTGCAAATATCAAGGACCCCCAATTCAATGTTGACTGGTTCAAGGGTTTCACAATGGTCTTCAATGCTCTTGATAACTTGGATGCCCGAAGACACGTGAACAAGATGTGCCTCGCTGCGGATATTCCGTTGATTGAGAGTGGCACGACGGGATTCAATGGCCAGGTACAAGTCATCAAGAAAGGCATCACTGCATGCTATGATTGCACACCTAAGGAGACACCAAAGAGCTTTCCGGTTTGTACAATCAGAAGCACACCCAGCCAGCCTATACACTGCATTGTTTGGGGCAAGAGCTACCTGTTGAGGCATGTCTCCGTTGGCCGTTGAGGATCTAGGGGATTGACAGTTGGCAGTGAGATATTTGGAGCCAGTGAAGACGAGTCGCCCGAAGTGGATCATTCGGAAGACACTGAAAATGGTTAGTGACTACTGTGTAGTACAGAGATCGTCTGCTGACCGGAAGTAGCAAAGGAAATTGAGAAGCTTCGTCAAGAGGCTCAAGCACTGAACCAGATTAAAGAGGCAATGGGTACCGAGTCCTTCCCGCAGTTACTATTCGACAAGGTTTATAAGGACGACATTGCACGTTTGCGATCGATGGAGGAGATGTGGCAAACCAGACGACCCCCGGAGGCCCTTGATTATGCTTCGGTCCTCGAGAAAGCCGCGGATGCTGAAGCCCGAAAGCACAAGATATTGAGGGAGGGGCAAAAAATTTGGACTCTGGAAGAGAACGTGGTAGTGTTCAAGGATAGGTAAGCTCTCCTGCGTCTTAGTTGGTGAACCCTTAAATACTGACAGTCACAGTCTGGAGCGCCTGAGCAAGAGAATGGCAGACATGCGATCTACTGGCGAGGTAGCTGCGGAGCCAGTGATCACATTCGACAAGGACGATGAAGACACTCTTGATTTTGTTACCGCCGGTGCAAATCTGCGGTCGATAGTGTTTGGAATCGAAGCCAAATCCCGGTTTGATATCAAGCAAATGGCCGGAAACATCATCCCAGCAATTGCAACGACCAATGCCATCGTGGCTGGTCTGTGTGTACTCCAATCCTACAAGGTTCTCCGGGGAGACTTCACTGCAACCAAAGAAGTAACTCATCCGCCTCATAGGATCCATTCATACATGCTAACCATTCGCAGGTCTTCCTCTCGCCATTCGCACCCGAAAGATTGCTCGCTTCGGATCGAATGCGTGGTCCAAACCCTGACTGTCCAGCCTGCAGCGTAGCCCAAACCCGCCTTCTGGTCGACATGTCACGAGCCACTCTCAATGACCTCGTTGAAGACTTCTTACGACTCGAACTAGGCTACAGCGAAGAAATTGTCGTAAACCATGGGGCTGATCTGCTCTATGACGTCGAGGAAACCGATAATTTGACAAAGAAGCTCAGCGAGCTTGGTACGTGAATGGTCTGACTTGAAATACATCACCCTCTAACCGTTTCATATAGGCATCAAGACTGACAGCTTCCTCACGGTTATCGATGAAGATGAGGAGAATCCCAGAGTCAATCTCGTTTTGAATGTGCAAGACAAGTATGCACCTCTCCGGGTCTCGCGAGACCTATTCACTAATTAATTACAGTACTGCTGCGGATGACAAGCTAATAAAGAGCGTCGATATCTGCGTTGTCAACGGCGATGGCGCTTCTTGCCCCATTCCACGAAAGCCGAAATCCGCACAACGAAAACCCAGCATTGACGAAGCCATCAATGGGTCAGCCTCCAAGGCTAATGGTTCTTCCGGCCTCTCGAATGGCTCCGGAACGAAGAGAAATGCTTCAGAAGCCCTTGACGAGGTGATTTCCAGCGGGAAGAAGGCTAAGCCAAGCTTGAAGGATGATGATATCATCCTTGTCGACGATGCAGCCGACGGTGCTATCATGATTGACGATGACTGATCTTTCTTATCCTGTAGTATAATTTCTCTGCCAGCTTTGTGGATGAAGAGATCTTGCAAATGTTGGATAGCAAATCACACGGCGCTCAATGCCCCATCGAGGTTCAGCACGCAGTTACTTGCATATGTGTTTGTGGCCAGGAATACGGCGGCGTCGGCAATCTCCGAGGCATGTCCAAAACGTCCGAGGGGAATGGAGTTGAGGGCATTTGATCGGGCTTCCGGGGTCATAGCTGCACAGTGTACATTAGAATAGATCTGGGCGTGAACAGGCCGGGGGGAAGGGGAGTGAGTGGGTTTATATGCAGGTACGCATACCAAAAGAGTGGAATTTCTGAATACAACCTACCTTCGGTCATGTCTGTCTCGATGTACCCAGGTAGAATCACATTGACCCGAACCTTCTTCTCACCCAGTTCGGCTGCCAGGGCTCGCGTCAAGGCTACGGCGGTCAGTACTTGACGCTTCCCAGACCATAACTCTGTGAACCTACCGACCACTCCAGCTTTGCTCGCTGCGTAAGCAGAACTTCCCTTTCCTCCCTTGACACCCAAAAGTGAAGCCACATTGATGATGCAACCTGCGTTGCTCATCAGCCAAGTGTTTGCGTTCGGGTCCCGCCAGTGGTGAGGACCGTGTATTCTGATAGGACATGTGACCATTCCATGCCGCACTGGCGGCAAATGTGCATCTCCACACACACAGGACGGGCAAATTTCCCGCTACAATCAGTGTAGAGAAAAATTGAGTCCGGGTTTAGGACGAGAGCAAAAAGAAACATACGACAGCAGGTATTCGCTGGTGGTCACCCACCCAACTACTAATCTGTCGATCTGAGGCTTGTGTATGGCAGAGCGGACGGGATGCCCAATTCTCCTCAGTCTATGGTCGTATGTGGCAGTGGGAGAGTCTATTTCGTATTATATTCCGTTGAATTATGTGTGGCCGTGGGACAACCGCGAAAGCAGGTCGTCTGCTCTGCCAACTTTGGCATGGCGCCTCGTGCCATCGACGCTGACGGACAAAGAGAGAGGAAACGCAACTGACCTCCTTTCCTGGCCATCATGTTCTTACCCACCGTCCTACACGCCATCATCGTCCCCAGCAGATTCGTGCGCACGACCTCCTCCAGCCGGCCGACGCTCGTGACGAAGAGCGGCGAGTAATGCGTGACGCCAGCGGCGTTGACGAGGACATCGATGTTCTTCTGCTCTCCCGTTCAACCACCACCCTTCACTCCCCCGGCCCCATCAACCTCTCTGGCCCGCCGACCGCCTTTTGGCGGCGATGAGGCACCAGGAGTTGGCAGGGGAAAAAAATGAAAACAAAGAAACTCACCTCCCGCTTCACCTCCTCCCAGAACGCCCCGTCCCCGACGTCCCCGACTAAGATACGATGCTGCTGCTGCTGCTGCTGCTGCCCCTCCCCGCCCACGCGCTCCAGATCGTGCTGCACGGCTTGTAGGAGAGCCTCGTTGCGTCCGGCGAGAATGCACCGGACGCCTTCCTGGGCAAACCGACGCGCGATTTCGGCGCCGATACCGCGCGAGGCTCCGGTGATGAGACTGGTTTTGCGGGCGAGCGGCTTGTGGTCTCTTTGAGGGGCTGGTTGGATTTGTTGGCAGGACTTGGAGACGCTGAAAGCCCGTCTGTCTGCCTGGCGGGTTAGGAAGCGAGTGAGGGAAAGTATTGGACGCATTTTGTTTGGTGGTGAAGATGACCGATGGGAGGGAATGTTGCAGGGAGCCCGGGGGTCTGAAGGTAAAGTCTGTCACGTGGATCTGGTGTTGAGGAAAGGAGTCACTGTTTATGTCGACTTCACAAGCTTGAAAATCTGAAGCCGAGGCGTGAAGATTTTGCAGAGTAGTGCTCAGGAACCGACCGCGGAAGCTAATCAGATGTGGAGAGAAAGATGCTGTGCAGAGACTATTATTTTATATTCATTCCAGTGTCCGAAGCCCAGAGCTATTTTCCCGGGTATTATGAACTTCGATCTTAACGCCCGCACGCCGGTTATCAAAATGTCAATCTTGCTGTCATCTACTATCTGTAGGGTCCCTAGTCTTCCAGGTTCCACCCATATCTTCTACCCAGGCAGACTCCAAATCTTCTTCTCTATGCGTCCGCAATGCCTGATCGACACTCATTCGAACATACTCGCCATCTCCGTGGTCGTCCAGGCTGACAGCCTCGTAGCTTGTTTCGGGTTGCCTATCAAAGCAAAATTGAAGTCGTGTACCATGGAAAAGCCGCTGCCATCCGTTACCGCCGCTAACGCCTGTTGTATAGGCCTTGTCAATCCTTTGCAAACTCCTGTAAAACATCGAAAATACAGCCGCGGAGTATATGAGGCCGCCGAGAAGGTCGATGCGCCAATGATGGCGCAAGTACATCGTCGAGAACCATTGCCACAATACGTAGAATCCGAGCATGTAGGCTCCTCTCCGCGAATAACGAGCAATGAACAGGAAACAGCAGCAGCTGAAGGCTCCGTGGAGGGAGGGAAACGCGCCGAAAACCAGCGGGGATGCCTTGAAGGCGTTTGCGTATACTGTGTACTAAGAATTAGCGAGTTGTTCTAGTGCGGTGCGGGCATCGTGAAACCGGTTTACGCTATGCTGGGGAGCGAACAAGAAAGCTTTTTGATTCACGCACTGTGTGTCCCCAGAACCGCATCCACGCGGACCAATCCGGCCGCCGAGCCTGGCATACTATAGTTTCCGGGAGGCAGAGGATATCCGTATTGATCTCCGTACCATGGTGCTGCCGTGGGCATGGATAAATGCGTTATTATCCCCAAACAATTCTGTATTCCAAAGCACCAAGCAAATATCGACACGACGCCCGGGGACGCGAACAGCCACAGCCAAAAGGCCGCGAGAAAGGGGGAGACGAAGTGGATAACGCCGTAGGAGAGCCACGCCTAAGAAGTCAGTGCAGCCCCATGCAAAGCCGTTCTGACCTACAAAAACATCAAGGGGTCCGCACAGGGTATGCGTTGCCGCATGAAGAATATTGAGCGCAAAGGGGGGTAGGGCCGCAAGAATCGCAAGTTTGGATCGTCGCGTGAGAGCGTACATCCACGAGTAGCCCAAGACTGATAGTATGCATTGTATGGAGAGGCCGGTCAAAGTGATGTCGAATATGGTGTGGTCTGCTTCCTCGAGGTCCTTTACGTGTATCTGGGGACGGATCGAGGCGTCTATTCTCCAGGCTGTGAAAGCATCAGCGACGAGGCAGAGAGACAGGGTGCGGGAAGGAAGAAGGGTACCGTTCTTGAAAGTGGTAATCCAGATGAGGATAAAAGTCATATTAATCAGGATATGTCTGAGCAATCCGAGAAAAGAATGTCTGCAAGGCTGAATTAGCACCCGGCGCACAATTGAGGGTCGGAGGCCTTTGGAACCGGGACGTACCTGTTCAGCAGTGTCTTGTAGATATGGAGAAAGAAGCGCCCCATGGCGTTGGCGATTGCGGGCATGGTGAAGGAGTCGGTACCAAAAGAAGGCAGATGCAGACCGTCCCAGCACACCAGCCATGAGGGTGAGGAGGAGTGAGGTTGCAAAAGAATCATGACATTGGATCTCGCATCTGCCCAATTTCGGGGCTGACTGGGGCCCCCACTGGGAGAGCGCGGTATTGCCGACTTACTGGGAGGGAAGAAACGGGGACCAATGGCAGTAGCGCCAACACCTTGAGATTGGCCAGGGGGGCTGGAGGGAAAGGCAGAAGGGGGAGAAGCCAGAGTCAGAGCCAGAGCCAGAGCCAGAGCCAGGGCTTTTGATGCCAGGGCTCGTGTCAAACGACGTTTTAGCGATCAACTCAAGTTTCTGTATGATTAAATATGATTCCACTCTGCCAGATTTGGTACGAGGTGGAGGATAATCAGACCGATAAAGTACTTCTACTTCATGTAGGTACGGTATGTCCTGCGATTACGAATAGCTTCTTTCTCTCCCCCGCCGACCGTGGACCCCAACGATCCCCCTTGTAGGTAGTAGGTTACTGTAAGACTTGTAAGACTTGTAAGACTTGTAAGACTTGTAAGACTTGTAAGACTTGTAAGACTTGTAAGACTTGTAAGACTTGTAAGACTTGTAAAAGAATCGTAAGACTCGTAAGACTTGAGAGCAATTCAAAGTACCTCTTCACCCTCTCCGAAATCGTCGCTACAGGACATGAGGATATAGCCCACACATGTGCTGTTCAACCATCTAAAAGCGTCCGCTTGCTTTGCTGGATAGTCAAACTTCTTGCGGTTGAGGACTATATAGTACAGTAGGTTTTTTGGTTTGGAGGATTTTTGCGATCTACCATAGTATCTGCGAACCCGATTTCCACCCCCCCCCCCCAATACAGTATGTCAGCTCTTTGGAATCCACACATTCAAGTGTTCAGAACCAGAACCACAGAACATCCACTTTCTCTACACGACGGCAGAGCCATTTTCGATGCACCTACCTACAGCCCATTCGATAATGTGGCATGGTTTTCGCCGAGGATCACAAGCAGCAGCAGGTGTGCACATAGAAAGAGACAAGCCCGTGGCCCGATCAAGCATTGGATAATCGCTAGCAACGCTCATGCAGAATCAAACGTTTGTCGCTGTCCTCTCCCTCAGGGGTCTTCATTCCTTGCGCTCGTGGCTGTGGCTTGGCCATGGCGTTTGATGGCCGTGTAGACGAGAGTTCTCGGACTTTGATACAGCTTTTTGCAACCCCCACAATCGTATGTCAGGATGGCCTGCTAACGTCGCATCTCTTCAGCGACATTTGCATGCATACCGTACGAATGGAAAAAGTGTAGGGTTACAAGGGATCAGAGGAGAGATAGGATAGATAGGACAGGGTTGCTCAGACTCACCAAATACTCTTCAACCTTCGTGAAAGAGTGAGAAAGAGCCAGACGTATCATTTACAGCATACCACAATCTCCCTCGGTGCATACAACTCAGATTCCCAGATCGATAAAACAGCTGGTCTGATGTATGTACAGTAGGGCCATACACCCCTCAGCCTGGTGATGAGGCTGTGCTTACCTAATGCCCGCGTGCTAAAACGCAGAATTCACAGTCTCCGGCGCAGGCTCCCCAAGCATCATCACCCTGCAATCAAGCTGCCATGGAGTCCTCATCCGAAACCCAGGGCCTCAGCAAATATGTCACGCTCATCTCCAGTGACAAGTTCGAGTTTGTTGTTCTGCGTGAGGCGGCGTGTCTCAGCGGTGCCATCAGCAAGATGCTAGACCCCAAGAGTGAGTACTGGAACTAATCTGAATCTTGGGTTGCTAGATTGTTAGTAGCACGCTGATGCTGGTACCCACCACCCCACAGGTGGCTTCAAGGAATCCATCGATAGCAGATGCTCCTTTGATGAGATCAAGTACGTCGACCTGTCCACGTTCTTCACCATTCCACCACAACCTTGCAAATACTCCCCTACGGATGTCGTAGGCAGGCCTACAGAAATAGTAGCCTAGCTATATCATGGCGTGGATGATTAGCAGTCTGTGATTACACCATCCGAGCCACTTACAGACCCTATTTCTCCTCAGGGAGCAAAGTACGGACGCTGAATGATGTTCTCAATACACTTGATATGAGACTTGTATGTGAAGCCCGTCCACGAGAACAGGGCTTAAGTTGGTCTCTCCAAGGACCCTGGAATATTGTGGGGAAGCTTGATTGGAGGCTGAAGCTCATTCTGCTTCCCAAGCTCCCACTGGGAATGTCTTCGCATTGCAGAGTGGATCTAGCTCCGAGTTTCCTTCAGTTGGTTTTTTTCTTCTCAACGCTTGCAGTTCTCTCATAACCAAATCAACAACTTATTTGCCTGACAGTGGCATAGTGCTTGAGAAGGTAGCTGAATACTTCTACTACAACTACAAGAATCGGAACAAAGAGGATGTACCTGACATGGAAATTCCACCGGAGTTGTGCTTGGAGTTGTTAATGGCAGCGGACTTCCTAGACAGTACATCTCTCCCTCTTGACTCAATACGCATCAACTAACAAACTTTAGCATGAAAAATTATACAATACTTGCCGGGGCGTTGGGGAGATACACTTTGAAGGAGCCAGCCCGCTATGGATTTTTTTTTCGCATGAATGGCGGATAAATACAACAAGCATTCGACTTTTCCGGTTTCCATGGTGATATGATATTCCCAAAGCGATAAATAGCCCATTTGAGCATATGCGTCGACCTCTTTTACACCATGGGGTCGAACGTCTATAGATGATGGTAGAACAAACATTCCTCGGGATTAAGCCTTTCTCTGTCTTCAGCAGGTTTCGGCTTGTCTACGAGGAGACACTTTATTGCACTCCATTTTTGTCAAGAATTGGCTATTGAGGTTATACAAGTGTCACACTTTGTGCTATTTTGAGCCTGTCGAGGGTGCCAACTCGAGTTGAAAAAATCTTCATTAAGGCCTCCCTACCTCGCTGAAGTAATAACATTCACTCCGGAATTGTTACTTCTATCCTCAATCATACTTTGCATTCAAACATCCTGTCGGGTAACTTCATCTTCTCGTATCAAGTCCGTATAATATCTTTCACCATTGTTAAGTCCCAACCCCCATCCACTACTGGTCAAAGCTGCTTGAGTTCCGCTTGACCACTTGAGCAAACCGTAGACCCATCTGGAGATGAGACTGCGGCTTGCTGCACTCTGTTGCACCTCAGCACACTCGTATTTTATGATTGAGGGAATGGAAGAAGATATACGTAGAGAGGACGGGATATTGCAGCACATGTTGTATTCTGATACCGCCGGTGCTTGTATTGTCCTTATCCCAAACCTCATTCTTTGCCCGCCCATGCATGAAGCACCGACGCTCGAGGCCGCTTGTATGGGTATGGATCTTGTTCAAGTTCCTCACCGGCCGAGCTGACAAACCTGACTTTCCACCCCAAATCTAGAGCCCCGCATGGGGGAATCTGGGGGCTTTGCCGAATCCATAAACACCCTCCTAGCTACCTGAGACAGAAGCTTGACGGCCAGAGTCGGCCATCAGGTGAAGCTCTCATGAACCCGCCGATCCGCGAGAGGTCCCCCGAGAATGGAGCCGGCGACCCCCACTTACCGATGAAGAACACGGCTAGGGACGACTCCAGGAGAGGTCAACCCAACAGCATCAACCAAAAGTGAGATGTGAATTCGCACATCGATGATACGGTCTGTCGAGAGGTGAATCAGTTCCTCAGCAACCAAGTACCACATTTTACTACTGGAGAGTCCTTCCACAGGTAGCTCGTCACCCCTTGTCGCCTTCACGCCAACGGCAATACGACGAAAGAATGGGTCCACACTACAAGGAAATCGCGGCTATAGCTCTTCAGCGCCGAGCGGATGCCATCCCAAAAGAATATCTCCTCCCAGCATCAGCCCTCACCAACCTGCCCCGGAACCTCACTACCGTCCCCAGAGACTCTGGCCACTTTACACCCGAAGAGCTTGAGATCGTTGAGTCAGACGCCGAAGATATCCTTCTCAGAATACAGAGCAGGGAATGGACGTCGGTAACGGTCACCACAGCATTCTGTAAGGCGTCCATTGTTGCTCAGCAATTGGTTAGTATCTCCTTATCCAGGCCGGTGAGATGGAAAGTCGTCTGAAAGGATGAACAGACGAACTGCGTAACGGAGACCCTCTTCCCAGAGGCTCTCGCCCGTGCCAGATTTCTCGATGAGCATCTTGCGACGACGGGCCAGGTCTTGGGGCCGCTCCATGGTCTCCCCATCTCGCTGAAAGACTGCATAGTCACGCCTCCACATCCTTCCTCGATCGGTATGGCTTGTTATGCCAACGAGGCAACGACTCAGGAGACTGTTCTGCTCGGGGTTCTGGCGAAGCTGGGTGCGGTGTTCTACGTTAAGACTAATGTGCCGACGGCTATGATGATGATGGAGACTATCAATCTTGTGTGGGGGGAGACCACTGGCGCGTACCACAGCGGGACGAGCTGTGGAGGAAGCAGTGGTGGGGAGGGAGTGTTGTTGGCTATGAGAGGGAGTCCCCTGGGGATCGGGACGGATATCGGTGGAAGTATTCGTATTCCTAGCTCGTTCAATGGACTGTATGGCTTCAAGCCCAGGTCAGTTTAGTTGGTTCCCTCGCGTCCGTCGGGTGAACTTACCGGGAACAGTTTTGGGCGATTCCCAGTGTACGGTACCAGGTCTGGAATCACCGGGCAAGATTTTATCTACTCGAACAATGGGCCCATGTCAAGATCACTTGGTGCCTTGAAGCTGTACTGTAGAGCTGTCCTCTCAGCCGAGGTTTCGCCATGGAACTTGGATCCCAAGTGTGTCCCGATACCCTGGAGAGAAGAGGTCATCCAGCCAGCAGGACGGAAGCTGAGATTCGGCATCGTGTTTGACAACGACGGCGCAGTCACCGTCCAACCGCCCATTGCTCGGGGATTGGACCTGACGAAGAGATGTCTCGAAGCAGCCGGGCACGACGTGTTCCGATGGGAGCCTCTCCATCACCCAGACATGGTCGACGAGATGAACCGCTCTTTCCACACCCTCGGCGCGGCAGCGATCCTAGACTTGACATTGCAGCACCAGGAACCGGTCTATGATTCAATGAAGAACTACGAGGCGACATACCAGCAAGGAGAAATTGGGACGCTTGGTCCTACAAAGCTCCGGGAAATGATCACCAAGAGAAATGCGTTCCAGAAGGCATACCTGGACGAGTGGAATGCGACGGCCCGTGGTGGAAAGGGAGCCATGGATGCGATCATCATCGCCGCATCTCCCTGGACAGCTCCCAGGCTGGGGCTGACGCAGAGCCTCTTCAATGTATCGTTCACGGGAGCTTTCAACGTCCTCGGTCAGTTGAGTCCCCTGGGAGTGAGGGCTCTGAAGTGACGTGTCGACTGACCCGGCCGAGCAGATTACCCGGCTTGCACATTCCCAGTCACCTTCGCCGACAAGGATCTTGACGCTCCGAGGGCGGGTTGGAGGCCCTTGAACGAGTTAGATGGGAAGATCCAAGCAGATTACGATCCGGATTTCTACCATGGGACACCGGTGGCGTTGCAGTGTGTTGGGAGACGGTTGGAGGACGAGAAGGTTTTGGAGATGGTAGGTGTCATTGCAGAGGCTCTGAAGACCCATGCGTGAGTGGGGGATGAGACATTAGGTAGACACTTAATATTCGCTCTAGTGATGTTCTTCGCGGATGGTACATTCTCGTACACGAAGAATGGTCGCTTGACTATTCGGGGCCTTCTTCTCATCGTCCCACTTGCAAGGGAGGTAGAGAGTCTACAGATCGATCCCCCTGTGTTTAATTCAATTAAGGACTCGGCATTTTTGATGCTTCATCAGTCTCTGATACTTACAGCCATATTTCTCGTGACTTGTCGAGAATAAATCTTGCCCGAGGGCTAATGGAAGACAAGTTCACGCTTCAATGCCACTCACTCTGCAGAGGTAGAAAAGGTGCTTGGAGGTACTCCTCGCTGTAATTCCCCACCAAACCGGGAGTACTCGCTACTAATTCCTTATGGCTTGGGGTGACAAAGGGCCGCTGGTCTCACCGCAAGCGACGAGCAGGTTGCCCGACCAACCTCTCCGACCTCCGTCGTCATCGACCCCATCCAAAACAACCTGCACAACACCCCACATCAAACCCGCGCAACCCCGAGATCTGCGACCACGTCTCAACGCAAAACACAGCAACGATGCCTCCCGCGCGCAGAAGCCGATCCTCCACGGGCCCAGCCCCGAGAGGCGCCCAGAAGACCCTCTCCTTCGGCACCAAAGTCACCAAGTCCGTCCCGCTCAGCAAAGATCTCGAGAGGGATAAAGCTGCGCCCTCTCCGCTCGGCCGAACCGTGTCGGTCCCCGTCGCTGAGACCGAGGTCAGACCCAAGCCCGATAGTGACGCTGGCCGTGTGTCTTCCGCGGCGGCAGGCGCACCGCAGGCCCGCGTCGAACTGCGGCGCGACAAGAGCGCCGCCGAGGAGCAGGCGGAGAAGGTCAGCGAGGCGCAGATCAAGCGGTACTGGCGGGAGCGGGAGAACGAGCGGATGACAAAGAGGCTGCACCAGGAGGATGTCGGGGTCGAGGAGAGGATCTTGAGGTTGTTTGATATGAGTTCGCAGTATGGGGTACGTATCTGCGGACGTTCGCCTGTCCCCTGGTCCCGAGGGGGTGCGATGGGTGCAAGAGATTGAAATAGAGAGGCTGCTGACTTGGTGTAGCCGGCCATTGGTAATGCGCGCAGGAAGAGATGGGTGAGGGCGAACAAGCTGGGATTATCGCCGCCGATTGAAGTGCTAGCTGTCCTTCTGAGGGAAGAGGAGAGAGGCACGAAAGGGATCGAGAGGGCCTACGTGGATGAGTTGATGAGCTCGAAGTTTGTCGTTGGCGATGCGGCATAGAATGGGATGGCATGGATGACTACGAACATGTATGATATGGTTTGCTTTGGCTGGAGTTGACGAGAGGATGCCCCGGGCTAATGGCGTTTGGCTGTATGTACAATACACGCACGAGTGGATGAGGAATCGGTTGGATCAAAAAGATCTTGAGAAAGTACAGACGTATTGCCTTGCAAACCCTTCACCTGTTGACAAAACACCATAGAACTCTCGATATTAAATGTGTGTATGTTATTGCAGTTTTTTGTCTACATGCTACATTGCGTCATGGAAGTAACTCCAGAAGCTGAGCCCAAAAGCGAAATCTACAACTGCACCTCCACACGTCCCTCCGCACCTGGGGCACCAGAAGACAGAGATGGGAGGAGGTAGGTAATATCGTCCCAAGGATGTCTGTAGAGACCGGTGCGCAGTCTCTTCTGATCAAGGTAATGGGCGATCAAACCAATCGATCTTCCTAGAACAAACAAGCCATTCAGGACACCCATCTTCATGTAGTCTTCGGCCTCCTCGGCGCTGAATGCACCGCAGTTGCGCATCAAGTCAACGAAGCAGACAGCGACCGCACCGTCGACGTTCAAGATCAAGTTATCCTTCTTCGATGTGGTGACCGACTCTACTGCAAGAGCGTAGTCGAGCATCTTGCAGCTTGGGAAACGCTTCTTGACGAACTCCTTCACGAGCTCGACTCGGAGATCAGGGTTGTTCCGTGATTTGACTTTGTGGCCGATACCGGGGATGAGTTTGTTTTGCTTGCGCATGGTATCCACGAACTCACGTGGGCTCAGACCCTTGTCGAAAGCCTTGGTGAACTCCTCAGCGGCACCATCGAGAGCACCACCGAACCTCGAGCCAATAGTCAACAGACCACTCACGAGAGCACTGATGAGGTCCTTTCCGGCTCTCGTGGTAATGATGGTGTTCATGGCACCAGAAACAGCCGGACCGTGATCGGCAGTCAACATAAGAACCATCTCGAGGAACTTGCTGGCGTAATCTGGGAGACGGCGTCGGAACCACAGAAGGGACATGACACCACCGATTCCGATATCCTCTCTAAAAACATCCGATATTGGCATACCAGCGTAGAGAAGCTCTTGTCCACGATCGTCGGAGATAGTGGAAATAAAAGCAGCGGGCTTTCGGATGAGACCAAGTTCTTGAGCCCAGGCATAATCAATCGGGATTTTTGGTACGATCGGCTCTGGTTGAGGAATAATGCTTCCGTTCTTGATAAGCTTCTGGTATACTTGAGCGAGAGTGGCGGGCATGTCCTCGAAGGTATTTGGGACGAAGAAACCGGCCTCCTTCATCGACTTATTCTTTGTAGCGGCAGTCTCGAGCTGTGAGTTGGCGAACGAACCAGCGTGTCCGAACTGGACCTCAGTCTTGAACATGCTTGCGCAGGTACCAATAGCCCAGGCTACTATTGGCTTTGTGATCTCTCCGGCCTTCACAGCCTCAATAACTCGGTACTCCTCAACACCTCCGACTTCTCCCAAAAGGACAAGAATCTTGCACTCGGGGTCGGCTTCATATCGGAGGAGATGGTCGATGAAGGTTGTGCTGGGGTATCTATCACCGCCAATAGCAACACCTTCGTAAACACCATCGGTTGTATTCGCAATAATATTGTTGAGTTCGTTGGACATACCTCCGGACTTGGAGACGTACCCGACGGATCCCTTGCGGTAAAGTTTTGAAGCCACGATGTTGTCCATCATCCCTCCAGTGTTACCGATCTTGAAGGATCCAGGCTTGATTCCACCGACGGTCGCAGGGCCGATGATCGTAACGCCCTTGCGCTTGGCAACGTGGAGAATCTCACGAGCACGCTGTAGAGCTGTCAGAAGCTGTTCTTTTCATATTCGTGGATCCACACTTACTCTTTCAGGCACACCCTCGGCAATGATGGCAATAGACTTGATTTGCTTGAATTCTAAGAGTTCCATAGTAGAGCTGTAGACACTTCGAGACGAGGCAAAGTTGACAACGGTATCGACATCGCCGTGCTTGGCCATGGCCTTGCTCACATCTTGGTAGACGGGCAAGAGAGTCTCGCTGGTTCCCCAGTACATCTTGCTTACGAATTGGCCACCGAAGGGGTAGATGATACCAGCGACCGACGGAGTTTTGCGCTTGCAGATGAAGTCGAAATCTAGCATGCCCTGGACGGCCCTTGGCTGGAGACCGTAAACAAAGCATCGCGTCTTTTCGTGGAAGAGAGTATGTTCAGCGCGCGGGCTTAGGGGGCGACTGGGTGCAGCGAATCTCTGAATGTTATCATTGGCACTGGGACCGGTTACGGCCTTCCCATCAGTGCCATTTGTTGCGGAAGGCATATTGAAGGTGAGGAATGAGTCTTCGTAGAAGAAGCAGGTCAGCAATTGAATACAAATACGGCATGAAACATGAACAGCGGGTTGCTAGATCTCTCGAGATATCTGCACCGAGCTATATATCACACGGAATAATTGGGCGCAGACCACTTCAGAGCTGATCTGTAAAGAAATTGACCTACAGAGCAGAAACACTAGCTGAAGTGTTTGCAGATAATCACTCGACAAAAGTCAGGAGGGGCCGTGAAGAAGTAGAAGTGAGATGGAGGGCAGGTTGAAGATAGTAGAGAGATCGATAAGGCGAGGGGAGGTTATGGTATTGAGGTTGATGGTGTGTTCGTGAGGAGGAATTTGGGATTTCGGTATTTTTTTACAAAGCGTGGATTTGAGCTGAGACCGAAAGCCGGGGGTTGAGAATAGTCCGAAGCTGATTGTTGAATGCGACAGGGGCCCGGCGTCTTTAGCGCTGCCCAACTGCTCAACCATTGGGGCGCGGCCGCTGATAATCTTTCGGCATCGGTCTGCGAATATTTGGTATCACCGGGCCAAGTTTTCTTCAACAAGTATCCCATCCACCCGAAAATTCGAATCCACACCAACTCAACGTCCGCTTTTTTCTCCCGTTAGATCCACGCCTTCGTCCTTGGAATAAAGATCTCCAGTCAGGTAGGTCACCTCTTCTTCGTACCGCATTCACTGCCACCCTTCTTCTGCAACACAATCTGCACCGTCGATTCGAAGTCCGTCAAACACTCCCCGACTTAAGATCAAGTCTTCAGCCCTTTTCTAGGCAATTGGCATTAGAGCTGTGCGTCTGACATATTCGTTGCTTCAAATTTTCTGCTTCCCAACTCGACCGATTCAGCCCAGCGCAAGGTTTACAGAGATCACCGAGCTACAGAGAGCCTCGACTTGGAAATTCTCTGTACAGTCTCAGTAAAACAGCGAGCAATATCACTAGAGTACTGACCGAGAAAGAGTCACAGATCTTCACACCCTGCAAAAAAATGGCCGCCAAATCCATCCTCGAGGCCGACGGAAAGGCTATCCTCAACTACCACCTCACCAGAGCTCCTGTCATCAAGCCATCCCCTCTCCCAAAATCTTCTACACACAATCCCCCATCTAAACTCGCCTCCCTCTACTTCCCAGCAGACGCAGAGGTTTCCTCTGTCCTAGATCAAGCTGAGGTCTTATACCCTTGGCTATTGGTTCCCGGCTCAAAATTTGTTGCAAAGCCGGATCAACTGATCAAGCGACGAGGAAAGAGTGGATTGTTAGCTTTGAACAAAACATGGCCAGAGGCAAAAGCTTGGATTGCTGCTCGTGCTGGCAAGGAGCAAAAGGTCGAGACTGTGGTTGGTGTCCTGAGACAATTCTTGGTTGAGCCGTTCGTGCCTCACCCTGACGGAACCGAGTATTATGTCAACATCAACTCGCAAAGAGAGGTATGTTTGCCTTTTTCCGTACTTGTATCGAAAATCTTGTGTAGGCGGCCAGTCGACTACGAAAGCTGCTCCTAGATAAATTCGGTCCGGGTCGGAGCATTGGAAGTTCACAGGCCTCGCCAACACTCAAGCGGTCGTTGGAAAATAGTCCTGTGGTACTCAGCTTTGCCATATGGGCTGCAACACCTTTTTGTTTTTCTCCGGTCTTGACTCGGCAGGAGAAATAGTACGGACGAGCGGAAGCCAAGAAACACACTTTCAATGCGGCCCACTCTTGTAATCAAGCAACATTCCTTCGAACACGGTTTCGTACCTGCATTTGCATGTGCATTATCGTTACCGCTGTCAAGGTTACCTGCCTTAGCTTCCGAGGCTCCATTGTTACGCCATCCTCCTATCGTCCCCTAAAAAATTTTTAAAAAAAAAATCTCTCCGGAAACCACGTGCTGACAGTGTCTTGTTACATAGGGCGACTGGATTCTGTTTACACATGAGGGAGGTGTCGATGTTGGTGACGTAGATGCCAAAGCAGAGAAGCTCCTGATTCCCGTTGAACTTTCCGAATACCCTTCGAACGAAGAAATTGCCGCGAAACTTCTGAAGAAGGTTCCAAAGGGCGTTCACAATGTCCTTGTTGACTTTATCACTAGACTTTACGCCGTCTACGTCGACTGTCAATTTACATACCTTGAGATCAATCCTCTCGTCGTCATCCCCAACGCTGATGCTACATCTGCTGAGGTGCACTTCTTGGACTTAGCTGCGAAGCTTGACCAAACCGCTGAGTTCGAGTGTGGTGTCAAATGGGCCATTGCACGCTCGCCCGCTGCTTTGGGACAGGCTGCCGTCAAGGCCTCTGATGGAAAGGTCAACATCGATGCCGGCCCACCTATGGAGTTCCCTGCTCCTTTCGGTCGTGAGATGAGCAAGGAGGAGGCATACATTGCCGAACTCGACGCAAAGACCGGTGCTTCCCTCAAGCTTACCGTGCTGAACGCCAACGGCCGTGTGTGGACTTTGGTCGCTGGTGGTGGTGCTTCCGTTGTCTACGCCGATGCCATTGCGAGCTGTGGATTCGCCGATGAGCTTGCCAACTACGGCGAATACTCTGGTGCCCCAACCGAGACCCAAACCTTCCACTATGCCCGCACAGTGCTTGACCTCATGCTCCGTGCCCCTGTCACCGACGAGGGTAAGGTTCTCTTTATCGGTGGTGGAATAGCTAACTTTACGAATGTCGCCTCGACTTTCAAGGGTGTCATCCGAGCCCTTCGCGAAGTTGCCCCTAAGCTCATTGAACACAAAGTTCAAATCTGGGTGAGACGTGCGGGACCCAACTACCAAGAGGGTCTGAAGAACATCAAGTCCGTCGGGCAAGAGTTGAAGCTGGATATGCACGTATACGGACCAGATATGCACGTCAGTGGAATTGTACCTTTGGCGCTTGTACCAGGACGATTGGCAGAATGCAAAGTTGAAGAGTTCAAGGCATGAAAAGCGTGTAGAACAGTTTGGTCCCTTGAAACTTGGGCATTGTTTGGTACACAGCAGAATAGGCGATGTACACTCTTCTGTAAGAAGTTTACAATAGATACTCATAATGCGGGCCTCTACCACCATAATCTTAAACTGCTGACAGGCGTCTACTCAATCAATCAACCGTGCTGCATTATCTGTCTCCTAGCCTTTTTTTGCTCACCGTTATGAGACCCCAAAAATTAGACCAACTGGGGCAAAGACTTCTTTCGCGGCTTAACTAGTGTCTAGATGCCATAATTTCTGAGTCGACAAATCTATTTGCGTTGTTGATGTGCACCCCAACCCTACTCTTCAACTTCAGTTACTACATCTAAATGTGGATGGACACGCATCCAATCGGCCCTGCCTCGCCGAGAGCCCCCATCCGGGCTTTCAATACCTCCCGATTCCTGCATCTCCATAAAACCCTCCGGAGTCACCCATCTCAAAGGCAATGTGCAACGAAAGCTGACGTACTGAAATAAGCCGGTATTCAAGGTTTTAGGGATATAAGCGATAATAGCTAAAAAGCAATAGTGGATTCACTTTTGCTTAGCTTTCTGTTCAATACAAGCGCAAGCCCGGTCCACCCCTCTCGCTCCTTCGAGCTCCTTGGCAAAGCGAGGTATTCACAAGTACAAGTCCGGTACGCAAAAGCTGGTCATGTCTATGCCCGCCCCCCCCTCCCCCCTTTTTATGATGGGATCGCCATAATATTTACAGGCTCTTTGTATTGTGGTCCATCGTTGTCGTCGCTGGGATCCCGGCAATCGTGCGACGTGCACGAACACCGCGCTCGCGCCTGGTTTGGCAAGCTTACGCTACAAGTGTTTAGCACTCGGCGCTGCACGCTTGCGGTGCTAAGCAGGTCTGATCCACCTCCCTCCAGGACATCGTCCTGTGCGGATACAATGTGCTCATATGAAGATTAAGATTTTAACATAGAAAAGCGGTAAACTACTGTTACCGAAGCAGGCGATGTGGGTTGGTGTTACAATAGGTGATTTACATCCTCAACCTTGGTTGCGAGCGGTTGATTGGGTTGGCGATAAGAAAGTTGCTCTGGTCGCAGCTGAATCTGATGCTGCTAAGCCTTCCAGCTGCGCTCTGACACTTTTCTTTTCTATGAAAGTGCGTTGGGGTTGGGGACTATTTGGGCGCTCTATGATGGATAAGGATCATATCTAACCTAGATATTCGAAGAGAATTAGACATATGTTTTGAAGTTTGATATCGAGCAAGTCCAAAAACGCATGAGGATATATGTCGAGAGGAAAAGGCAGGAGAAACAGTGGACAAAAGATCGTACGCTAGAATTATAATTCTACCGACAACAGTGGATAGAACTCTTGAATCTGGAATGACTAGTTTAATATCCTAATATGAAAAGATACGTACTTACATTTGCGAAGAACTATACTTAGGGCTACTCCTAGAATTATCTATTTAAAGTAGTTAGCAAATTATCAGATATGTCACAGACTCTTCACACGCAAGGACAATATCTTGGTCGGAGTGAATTGCAGAGCCGCGAGTCTTTCAAGCTGCGCTCTTGCGCCCCCAGGCAAGAAGGACAAGATAATGCGAGTATCAAAAGCTATATTCGAAGCGTGTTACCCTATACGCATAGACTTGCGGTATTCGAAGCTTATTCATATCATTTGCCTTAAGCGAATAAGAGAGCGATGTTTTGCAGTGATTGAAGCGAAAAGGATGGGATATATAAAGTAGCATTGTTAATTAAGCATCAAGTGCCTTAGCGGAAACTGTTTCAGCATGATGGCCGATCTCCCGCAGCTGCACGTGGAGCTTGACCCCATTGGGTATAGCTTTTGTACGTACTAACACCTCGAAACCAGCGTCTCCTGCGATCCGACAACATCTCTGACCCTCAGAGTCAATCTCGCAAAATTCATTTCTCATGGTCACTCTTCCTCTCAAGATTCTACTTACACCATCGTTTGTCTTCAAAGTCCGTTCTTTCCATCGTCAATTGCCATTACAATTCGAGGCGACACTACCACGGGTCTAGACGGTTGGGTCGATGGCCATGTTTCGAGCGGTAAGTTGACCCCGCCAGCCATTTCTTGTTGTCATATTATGCCACTCAACTTCAGAGCTGAGAGATCTGGTATCTGTTTTATAAACAGAGAATATTCTGACTACAATGACCTGCTAAACGTACCAGGTTCTATTCGCGTTCCTGGTGCTCTTCGCAGTCGGCGCTCTCGCCGTTCAAACAATCGTTATCAAGGGTTCAGACCTCATCAATTCCGTCACTGGAAAAAGGTTCCAGATCGTCGGCGTCGCATATCAACCCGGAGGATCATCGGGGTACAATCCGGGTAGCGGGGTCGACCCGCTAAGCGATGCCAGTGTATGCTTGAGAGATGCTGCATTAATGCAACGATTGGGTCCGTATTATGGGCGCACAATATCTTTGGGATAGGGTTGATTTGTGTAGGAGTCAATGCCATCAGAGTCTACAACGTGGACCCGAACATCAATCATGATGCATGCGCCTCGATCTTCAACGCCGTAAGAGTTGTCTGGCAATCTGGGTGTGGATCCCGTGCTAATTCAAAACAGGTTGGTATCTACATGTTGGTCGATGTGAACTCTCCTCTGGCTGGTGAGAATATTGACCGAAGCGCGCCGTGGGAGAGCTACTATGTGGGGTATGTGAACCGGACCTTCGCGGTCGTCGAGGCCTTCAAGAGCTACCCAAATACACTGTTATTCTTTTCGGGAAACGAGGTTATCAACGACCTCGAAACGGGCAAGGCTGTTCCTCCGTATATGAGGGTCAGTTGGGAATCCTCGCCCTACCTCCGAAACTGTTACTGACTTCACCTAGGCGATCACCCGTGACCTGAAGAACTACGTTGCAAAACATAGCAAACGAAGCATCCCAGTGGGATATTCTGCCGCCGATGTTCGCGAGATCCTGCTCGACACGTGGAATTACCTACAATGCACCACCACTGGTAACGCCTCTGACCCTTCTCGCGTCGATGTGTTTGCCTTGAACAGCTACTCCTGGTGCGGTGATTCTACCTTTCAGACTGCCCAGTACGACGTGCTAGTCTCAAACTTCGCCAACACCAGCGTCCCGGTATTCTTCTCTGAGTATGGATGCAACGTGCCCTCCCCCCGAGTCTTCACCGAGGTTCCTGTTTTGTACGGACCTCTCGTAACACCGGTTCTCTCCGGTGGTTTAGTGTACGAGTTTTCGCAAGAACCCTCAAACTACGGTCTTGTCACTTTGAACAGCGATGGAAGTGCTGATCTCCTGAGGGACTACGAGACGCTTCAGAAGCAGTTCAGCGCTCTCAACGGGACTTCTCTCCAGAGCCAAGTTGCGGGAAATACAACCACCAACCCACCAAACTGTACTGCCTCGTTGATCACCAACGCAGGTTTCTCAAACAACTTCACCATCCCAGCAGTACCCCCTGGTGTTCAGGATCTCATCGACAACGGTATCAAGAATGCCCCCGTCGGAAAAATCATCGCAGTGACATCTACAAAGGTCACCCAGCAGGTGAAGTCAAGCAACGGAGAAGCGGTGCAAAATCTGGCCATCACTCCGTTGCGAGACGACGAGAGCAACACACCACAAGTAACCCCCACGCCGGCGCCGCCGACGACGACGACAAGTTCTGCTCCCGCAGCCACGACAAGCAAAAAGAATGGCGGGCTGAGAAACGCCCAGGCCAGCTCCACGATGCTGGTCAGCGCAGTCGTCCTGGCGGTCGGATGGACGTCCCTGCTCTAGAGCGGGGGAGAAGTTGTATCTTCGTGTAAATAGATAGGGAGCCCAAGGCATCATGACGGACGAGGATCGGTGAACATACTCGCATAGCGTGCTTTCGGGATAGTATATGAGGATCCAATCTCCTCGCAGGAAGCGGAAATCATAGGGTAATGAGATACGTCGTCGTCGTATATATATATATATATATATATATGTGTATATACATATTGTATTTAATGCGAAGATTTTACAGCAGCATCTGTTTTTTTTAGGGGGGTGCTTCTACGTGCGTGAATAGATATATGGCACGCCGATGAGATCCCGGCCTTGCCCGACAACGTCAGCGTGTTGCCGGCGTTGCTTGTGGATGCGTGGCTTTCGACGACACGAACATTCCCAGTCCTGAAGATGCGTCCGGCCAGCCGGCTGATGGCGTCCCTGGAAAGGACGTTCAGCAGAAAAACAAAATAAAGCCAAAAGACCAGAGGATTTGCAGTGGCAGAGAAGTAGATATTTTTCCTTGTAGTGGTAGTACTTAAATGTTGTTACAATTCTTAATATCGTATCTGCGTCCCTCCTGTACCCATTGTGAGGCCTCTATCTGATCCCGTGTCATGCCAGATGCTCCGTCGGCCTGCTCTGCTATGACCCAGTGACGCCAATGCTCCCAAAATCACAATGCCGCTTTGCCTTTTTACATGGCTCTATATACAAGATACACGATTACTGCACGGCCAGTGCTGAAGATCTATAATATCATCATGAACCAGCAGCGGCAGCAAGCCTCGGCGCTTCTTTTGGGACTGTGTCGAACAGACTGATACTACTCACTGGAATACCCCTCTGCGCAATAAAGCTGGATTCAGTGACCCGGGGCGGAGTCCAACGCTTTTTGTAACGCGTCATGATGTACTCAATCCTCTCTCTTTCTTCAGCTTCATTTCCCTCCGCTAGAAGCACTGGTGACCTGGTTGACGAAATTATGGTGTACTTTGCCTCAAGCTCTGCCTTTCTCTTCAAGCTCAACGATTCACGCATGCTGAGTTGAGCGAGCAGGGAGAACTTTTCGGGGTTGTTCAGTTCCCCTGAGATTTCGTTGAACCATTCCTTCCGCTGGCGAGAGAGACCTTCGTACATTAAAAACAACAGTTTCTCGTCGATAGGGATGATTCGCGCCAAGCCGAGATTTAGCAGTTTCTGGAGAAGCACGCTCCTTCTCGACGCCGCAATATGGACCTCTTCTTGTAGATCGAGGCGATCTAGCAGAAGAATCTTGCTGGATCTATCCATGTTGCTAGTCAGCATTTCGAAATGGAATTTCTTCGCACCGGAAAGCCTTTTGCACATCAGAGACAACAATTCATCTTCGGCAGCGGCAATTTGCACCGATCGTCGATCTACCTGTTCCTCCAAGAGCGCCATAAGCTCTTCTGCCACATCCCGCTCGACGGCGGCGACTTGCACCAGTCGGTGATCGACTTGCTCCTGTAAAAGTGCCGCAAGCCTATTTGTGAGTGCAAATTCTCTCATGCGCATACGGTAGGATCTCTTTTGCAGCTCGAAGCGATCGAGTCTGATAAGCTTGCTATAGTAGTCCAATTTTTGTGAAGTCCGGTTGATTTTGTACTTCAACGTGCGGTGGGCTCTTGCGTACTTCAGTCGGAACAGTTCTTTCTCAGCAGGCTTGATAATAGAATTGACGTGGGCCAATCGTTGATTCACCAATTTATCCAAGAGTGCCACTCGTTTCGATAGATTGGTGATATCAATTCTTCTCTGCGAAGCTTCAATAGAGTTCTGCTCGGCAACATGGGTATCAATGATACGCAGGGCTAGATCTATGTCAGGAGTTCTCTGAACATTTTCTTCCGCCCTGTTTGCAGATGGGGTTGTTTCCTGTGCCACGTACGTATCTGAGGAGCAATCAGTCCACATTTCGTCCTGTTGGCATGTGGGTTGTGTTGTTCCATTCATATTGAGACCTAAGGACTCACTCAACGAAAGTGTGAGTTGAGAAAATCGATCAACGGCTTTTGTAAGTGACTCAAGGTACATGAAGATGAGCCATTCTTGTAGAGTCTCCCAGGAGTGTGACTTGATGGGTAGGTCTCGAGCCGAATTGAGCGCTGTGTCGAAACCACACATGATGAGAAGTTGCAAGAACAGCTGGTTGAGTTGTTCCGAATAAATTGTGGCGATAAAACCCACCCCGGCCTCCCATAGAGACAGGAAGTTTCGAATCAGATTCAGGCCAGAGGTAAAGTTCAGCTGCTCCAAGCAAGCTGTGACGACGGCGATAAGAGTGTCGGTATGCACTATGTGCCCTTCTCGATAAGAAGTTTTGACATGGCGGACTGCTGCTTGGACACCCTTCAACTTCAGACTCCCAAGGATCAGGGAATTATGTACTGCGATATCTCGGGGCATTTTTTGGTGCAAGTGCCCGTTGCGATGAATGGTTTTCGTGGAGCAGGCCCATTCCCTGACATCCTCACGCCCTAAGTAATCCACATGTCTGTGCCTGATGAGCATATCAGGACGATTTCTGATATTCATGTTAAAGTCAGGATGAGATCTGCGTATACGATCAAGACGGAAAATAGAGGTTGTCTTTGCCCGCGTACAGCTGAGCCGTTTCGCGACTGATCGAAAGCCATGAACATCTCCCCTACCCTTGCTCTGGTAATGATCTAAGAGAAGCTTGGCGGTGACTTTAGTTGGCTTCAACCTGGTATCATTCAAAAAGGAATTTATGACAGTCTGAGCGATATGTGGTTGTTTTAATCGTATCAACTCAGCCAGTAGAACGTTGTAAGTAGTCGTGCTTGGCGGGGCCTTGCAAACAAGCAAATTGTAGGAGACTTTTGCCAGCATCAGATTTATACTGAGCCGGTCGTCTGCTGCTGCATTTTTGCAAAGTGTTTGAATGGACCTGTGTAGCGCCTCACGCTGGTCAGAGACCTCACATAAATCCCTCCATTCATATAGCGGTAGGTTGCTCGCTCCGTCCATCAACGACTCTATTAGATCTCTCATCTGTTCTATTTCTTCTTGTGTTGAAGGGTTTGCAGTCTTGGGGTTGTCTTGAGCAGATAATATCCTCGACTCTGCAAGCAGCTGGTCGACTAGACGAGCTGTAGTTGTCTCTAACCATTCCATATGGAGAATCCTCTTTGGATCTCGCGGGAACAATTCCGGATCTTCGTCCTCTTCGGTATATTCAACGCTGGCATCCCGGTCTGGTTGCAAACATTTCTTCGGTCTATCCATTATTGGAATGGGGCTATAAGTGGAAATCCATTCTTGGGGTCTCGTCGAATTTGAGCTGCGACCTATGGCCTCGAATTCCGAGGGCTCTGGAGAGTCCTCGTATGTAGGTATCTCGGCTTTGGCTTCCGCGATTACTCGATCCCATTCTCTTATCCTCTGGTCCTTCAGCCTCATGTCTGCGACGGCGGCAGTCGCCAGCATAGTCGAATAGCATGCCGTGAAGACATCGTTCAGTCGAATTCGATTCTTGGAGGCTGCGGCCGGGGTTCGCCGGGCGAGGTGCGTTGCCGTATGGAGACAAGAGCGGTAGCATCCAGATGACTTGGCCTGCGCAGTGCGAGACCAAAGGACTTGCATTATTGCATCATTTTGAAGCTGAGAAAGCTCGATTGGTAACCAATTGATGTGTTGCCAGGTCCTTGAGAAGATTGGGTTGAGCCTGTCTGGCGTTGTAGAACAACCAACAAGACGATTTGCGACACACCGGTGGATCCTTCTTTGGACTGCCGCTTTTATACAAGTGCCCCTCGCGCCATCACCCCGCCATACACATCTTGGATCATCATTCAACAACATCACAATCAGTCCAGCGGCCAAATGATGATCCTTACTCTCATCGCAGACCTGACTGGGTGTGTATCTCGATCCGAACTTGAGGATATGATGCTGATGGAGAGCAGGGTAACAGACTTAAGACCGGATGACACTCCTGATAATCCATTCTGGTACACTTTTAAAGTCCAATGTACTTCTTGCAGAGAAGTCCATCCAAACTTTGTCAATGTTAGCCGATTCGTATGTGGAACAGATTAGAGTCCTCTTATAATTTTACTCGGACTACTAGCTAAATCACCATCCAGGAAGCAAATGACATGAGTGGCAGTCGAGGAGAAGCAAACTTTGTTTGGAAGTGCAAGTCATGCAAGGTCGGTTGTTTTCTCCGTCTCTGGAATTGTGAAGGCTTATCGATTTCTAGAGAGAGTCCTCAGCAACGATCACTGATCCCCCGATTTCATACCAACAGGTGTCTCCACCTACACGCCAAAAGGTCATTCAGTTTGACTGTCGAGGAATGGAATTCGTCGAGTTCAAGCCCGAGGTATCTTAAATCATAAGTCGCGCTTCTGGGAGAGCTTGTACTCACTAATTCACAGGGAGAATGGCTCGCCACAGGTCTCGAGTCTGGCACTAAGTTTGCAGCCATTGAACTTGACGATGGAGAATGGTACGATTATGATGACAAGGCAGGAAACGAAGTCAGTATAAAGGACTTGAAGTGGGAGATCAGAAGAACTTGAGACGCTGAAAGCGGCCTAATGAATATGACACCTGCATCACCTTTCACTTGGCAGCTTGTGGTTATCCTCGACATTTACTTCAGTTCACCAGGAGTGAACTTGACTGTGTTTCTTTCCGATCGGTACACTCCGGTTTCATCAAGAAATAGTTTTTATCTCAAAGATGCCCCAAATGAGAGAAAACACGGCCATAGGTTGAAAGTAAGGAGACGTACTTTATAGCCTCGCTAGTTTGACTAGTCTAAAGCGGCGATGCCGATTTTTTGCTCACTGCTGCAAGGCGCTTGCCCAAATAGGAATAAGTAGTGCACGAATCATGGTGCTTTCAGCCTCCAAAGCTGACCTTGGCTGGGCTTTTGTACAGAAATCCATATCCTGCAGATCCGAGCGCGCCAACATTATTTTCCACGCGCTTTTCAAAGAACCCTCTGCACGCCCGTCGAGATGAGTGTAAGTATCATAAAAGCTTTCACAGGAGCCTGTTTTAACAGTTGTCTGACAGTTCGTACCTATTAACCCGCGACCTATGCTGCAAGGCCTGTACGTCTCGACTGGGCCCCACCAACTATCCACGACTATCCTACTGAATCGCGGATACATACTGACTTCGACATGCGTCCAGGGTCAATGAGGAAGTCGTTATCCGCCTCAAATGGGGTCAAACCGAGTACAAAGGCCGTCTTGTTAGCATCGACAGCTACATGAACATCCAACTGTCAGGCGCAGAAGAGTGGATTGATCAGGAAATGACGAGCGTGCTGGGGCAAGTCTTGATACGGTATGTGCGATAGAAGTGAGAAGCGTGTGAGCGCTTTGTGATTGAGGTAGCAGTAATATACTTTCGAGTAGATAGCGCTGACGACAGGCAGCTGCAACAACGTTCTGTGGATACAAGGCGCGAACCAAAACAACGGCAATGGAGATACCAAGATGGAAGGTTGATTTCGGCTACAGACAATCTGGTCTAGATTTGAAGAAACGCCTTTACGTATGAGGTTTGGCCATGTTATGCTGAATATGCGAACAAGGGCCTGAGCGGAGAACTTGGATTTCTAGACAAAAAGTTCACTGGGTTTATCGGGCACGGCATTCAAGTAGCAAGTTCTGACTTGCCAATGCATGAATGTAACGGATTACGCACCAGGGATCCTGGAAGTATGGTATCTAGGCAGTAACGAGCAAAGCCATCCCGGACTTCTCTTCCATGTGCCGAGCCTAGAGAATTGAGACATTCTTCACATGAGGCAACCAACTTTACGGCTGCTACCCAGTTCGCTCATACCGAGCCTCATCCTCTTGTCTGGTCCAACCATGACAAAAGCTTCTACAATCCACTCATACCACACTTTCCTATCATCCGTTTGTCTCCAAATACTGACCTCTAGTTCCGAGTCATCTGGGAAGTAAAGGGGGTTCTGCAAATCAGATCAGCAACAGAATCTATCAGGTGTATTCAGCTTCGGCCAACCTTAAGTGGAAAGAATATTGGAAACCAAGAGATCATATCCTTGCTCTTGGCATCGATGGTGTCTGGTCGTGTGCTCAACTCAACGATACCCGTCTTGCCTCCGTCGTAGAGGACAGCCTCAAAGTATCCTGCCAGCCCATTAACCACGCCTCTATCCTTGCAAACAAATTTGAGTTTAGCAGAGCGAGTGTTGTGCTCGTTCGCACCATCACCGCCAGACATACTACCTCCGCCTCCTCCACTAACCCCACCGCTTCTCCGAGCTTCCGCAACGGCAAGCGTAGCATTCGGAAGGGGATGCACAAATTCCCATGCTCGTTGAAAGCGCGGGTGCTCGGGAACAGTGGTTGCAAGATAATCGATAGCGTGAAGCATCACAACATAGGGCGTCTCGGTAGCCGTGGCATCCGTAACAGCTCGGTGCGAGATATCGCTATGTAACCTCGGAGCGAGGATGGGTGTCAAATGAGCCGTATACGAACTTGGAATAGAGATACCATGTTGAGGAGCCAGGACATGCTGCACACCATCCAAACACTCCGGCGAGAGCTCGTTATCTGCAAAGGAGCCAAGCAGTTCAGATACAATGATATCTACTTTCCCATGCGGCGAGGCAGGTCCACTGTTGCTAGTGGTGATGCCTTGTCCTATAGGACCAGTCGCGCTACGGAGAGGTCCCTTCCAGGCTCTCATATCACTTTTAACAATGTTGACAGCGCGATCCCAATCCTCTTCATTGTGCCGTTGAAGAAGAACGTAGGCGTTTGGGTTTTTCTCCACGGCCCAGACTTCGACTGCAACTCCGGTGATATCGCTCGCACGTAAAGCACGAGTTACCAAAGGACCTCTCCCTGATCCAGCGACAGCTATGACCACTGCTCCTGATGTGCTTGAAGTTGGCTTTTGTTGATCAGACCAATCAGAAAGCGCTTGAACGATGGCCCGCTCGTACCAATCGTACTTGACCGGATCTTTTTCGAACACTTCATACGTGACTGACTCCAAATTGTCTGTGAGAGGTTGGAGGGGCGCCTGGAGATAGTCCTGGTAGCCCGAGCCAAATTTCTCGAGAGCTGTCCTTGCCGGCTGGTTCCTCTGGAGATAACGTATGTATACCAGATGTGCCGCCAAGTCTTTGCTCTTGGACTTGTACTTGTGGGGCTCTTTCGAGGAGTGCTCCGATGCTTCGGCTGGAGTTGGAGACACGGATCGCGAGGCATCTGCGACAGCACTGGGAGATGGAAAGCCATCTGCAGTGGGTGTGAGCTGCATGGGATCTTCCAGTCCAGGAATAGGTCCAACATCACTTAGCAGTAACCAAGGAGGTTGCTTTAGACGCATGTATCGTGAGATCAAGCTCTGATGGCCCTTGCTCAGAACGGGGTGCCCTCCCTTGTTTGTTAAGAAGGTTGTTGGAGTAAAAGAAAGCAGTCTCAAGGGTTCAGCATACCAGCGAGACTGCAGAGACTCGGTGGGAAGTTGGCGAGGAAGTGCAAGTGCTAGACATGCCAAGTTAGCTCCAGCTCACAACTACAAAGGCCGGCAGTAGAGTGGCAACAATACCTTCAGAGGTTAAGATTGTGCTCCGAAGGGTCTCAGTTTTTGCGCATATAACGAATCATACCTCACGGGTCTGCAAGCGCGCGGGGCAATGGGTGGCTGTATTGGTCTCTTACCTACAGAGAGTCTTGAACTGTATTTACATACATCCCGAATCAAATTCCAAGCATCCCAAGTTTCAAAAAGATCAATCTTCTTGCTCGTCTGTCCTGGCGTCGCACATGATCCTAGATTTCTTGCGAATGGACGGATATCACCTATGATCTCCTCGATCTCTCCATTGCCATACATCGGAATGTGAATGGCCATCTGAAGGTAAGTGCCAATGTTGAGCGCTTCCTGTATAGCGCGAGCATACTGCATGAGTCCATCGTTGTCTGTAGGTCCACTGGTATATGATCTTGGTCCTGGTATGATTATGTTGCCAATTCCGCAAAATGAAGCATATGCTATTTCGATGTTAAGGACTTGGCGGGATATGTTTGATATGACAGGATCTGGAGAGCACAGATCTATCCAAGGGCTGGAGTATGCGATGATTTGAGAGACCGTGTCTCCTGGTGTGAGAGGGGTATCAACTGGATCGAGAGGGGGTATAATTGGAGCGGGTGGGGTGCTCTGGGTGGCAGCATCGTCGGAAGATTCGAGTAGAGATAGCTCGGACAGGTAGTTGGAGAGCAGAGTCAGAACTCTCGAGTGGAAGTGAGGGCTGGTGATTGGGCTTGTGAGCATGTCATACTAAGTCGCATCAGCATCTAGACCTTGGTCGATCGCGGAATGGCTTACTCCAACATCCTGCGCCTGTCGCAGAACAAAATCCGTCACAGGCAGAGGTCGTTTAGACTCATGGTGACCAACGTAAAATGTAGGCGTGTAGTCGTCCGCAAGAGAAGAGGTTTGATCAGCCTCCGAAGCAACCTGCGAGGAACTCATAGTGTAGATTGGGAATCAAAAAGGCCCGGAACGAAGACGCGTTGCGAAACGAAAGACAATGAGTCTGCAGCACAACCCAACGTGCAGAATCCAGGTCCTACTGCGAGGGCTTCTTTTGGTAACGAGGCGGGTGGGGGTGGAAAAAAGAATGAAGCAAGGCCCCACCTGCTCTCAGTCAAATTTGGTTTTGCCTACGAGAGTGAGTTTGACAAGACTTGGCCTGGCTGTACGTGAGGGCCGGCTACCATAAGTAACTATCATTTTGGGTAACTTGGTTATCGTACATTTGGAATTCATAACAAGGCAGAGGCCCTGCGGAATATTTAGCTTTGATTTTCTCCAGTGGCGGAGGTCTGGCTCTCATGCAGAAGCATATTGTTCGTAATAAGTAATTATCATTTTATATGACTTATCTACTTAAAGGCAACTATCACTTCGCGCGTAATTTTATGAACGTCATAACGCAGTATTTACACTTTTGCGAATGGTATCAAGCCCCCGCTGGAACACTTCGACTTCAAACCTTTCGTTCTTCATGCTTCCCCAACACATGTATCAAACTGGAGAGTTATATCCATTCTGATGATAGCTCTCATTGTTGCTCATCTGCTGGGCTCTTAGAGGATTTCCTGCCGGTCCTTGCTCCAACGCTCCGGTCTTCGTCAAGTGCCGCGTTAGGCCCTCTTCTCCATCCTAGGTGATGAGTTAGTAAGTGCTCTGGCTATTACAGAGTCTGAATTTTTCAATGACACTCACTTCGTGTACTGCATGGCCCTTGGCAATGATTGCAAAACTATCTCTCAGGATGATCTCGTAAACGAGTGTTGCAAAGATGGTGGCTGGCACGTTCACAAGGATTGCAATGGCTGCATAGTTTCCAAAAGCATCACTTCCCCAGAAAATGGCTGCAACCATGCGAGTTCCCAGATCCCGAGCCAAGTTGGTCGAGATAGTCACACTGGCGAAACCCCACACCATGTTGGCGTAACTATTTTGAAAATCGGTCAGCATATTCGGCTTAAATTCCTATGTTTTGAGTTTGGGCATTCTACTTACGCGAGGCCGATTACAAAAGGCGCAGAAGCAGGGGCGACGAACGGATTCGCGGGATCAAGAACAGACCAGATGACAAGACTGGTTATAGTCAGCATTTGACACTACTCTAGGCGACATTACGATATACCCAATGAAGCTATCGACGAAGAACTCGATAAAAAATAAATCGCCATAGTTCGTCTGCGTCGGAGCCGGGAAAGAGCACAAAATTGAACCTGGACCACCTATTGAATTTGGACTCATACCCACCGCTCTGAACTGAGTTGCAAGCGCTGATACCTCTGACCAGTATTGGCCCACCAAGAGGAGTCCTGCAAGGAATGATCTGCAAGCATATCAACACACAATCTTCGGGCCAGTGCCAAGAAATTAATCATACATATATATATATATATATATATATATACGTATTATAGCCGACGAGTCCAGGGTTTGTGAGGGTAGTCAATACGAATAGGAGAGACATACCCTAGTATTTGCGCAAATATATACCGCGGAACCTTTGACCACGGAAAACTACTCGAGATCAGCATACATCAAGCAAGACGCATCGGACAGGACGTACTCTTGCCAAAGAGCCAAGCAGATGGTAATAGCAGGATTGAAATGACCTCCAGACGTCGGTCCACAGATAATGATGGCGAAAGCGATGCCAACTGCGTAGGCCCAGCCGATCTGGAAGAGAGAACCGAACGCGGGCTCGGTCTTGTTTAAGAAAAAGGAGGCTTGGGAAGCTATCCCTGGGTAAACATAGAAAAAGACACCCAAAGCTTCAGCAGCCATTTCTCGCACCCACCTTGGCCTCGAGTGCTCGAAGTCTAGCTTACGCTGAGAGACAGGTTTGGGCGGTACAACATTGCGCTGAATGTGACGTTGGGCTGCATCTGTGACACCGATTTCCATGTCGTGGGTGTTTAGTCGATGGGCATCGTAGGCAGTGCGATGTCCCGTATTTTGAACATGAGTATCAGACATATTGGATACCGAGACTGTTATGATGTGCTGTATAGATTTGGAGATTTGGGTATGTTTCTCGAGCCATATAATTTCTGGAGTTGGAGGCTTCTGTGTGTTTTGATTCAGAAGAGCGGGGAGGCACCATATCTACACACATCTGAAAAGTCCGGATGACAGCACTGATCTGGACCCGGAAACATGGCCAGGCCAGATACAGCCGTAGCAGCCTAGCACGACCAGATTTAAGGGGCAATATTCTGGAAGGACGGCAAATAATTAGTCATTTCTGCTTGGAGGATATAAGCGCCTGCCGTTCGTTTCCCCAGACCAGCTCCACGCGGAGACTACGCCGTCGACGTAAACACTACCCAGTGGTGGGGAGGATAGCAAAACCTCCATTGTTTTGGCTGCTTCAAATCTCCAATGATGCCTGTTCATTGGACTAGGGCTGAGGCTAAGTCGACGGTGTTTGCGGTATTAAGGTTGCTCGCTTAATTTTTTTGCCCCTTTCATACCTTCAGCTGAGCTTCCTTCTGACCGACAACAATGCCTTGGATAAGTTTGTATTCGTGACGCAAAACAAGAAACTAGCTGAGTAGCGGCTCCTGCGTGTGAAAAAATATAATTATGAACTGTTACTGATTCGGAAAACTTCTAGAATACAGCCTGGCAGCTACTATGGAGCTTGTTGTCAACTCAATAGAGAGGCGATGGCAGTTTATGAACACCCCTTAAGACGAATTAGTGCTGACAGCCATGACCTGCTTCATACGATTGGGTACAATCAGCTTATAAGGTAATTTCGCTGTTATTAATGGGTAAGTCAATAAGTGAGTGAGCAAGTATAACGTGGACAGGTCAATCATGAAAGCCTGCGAATGGTTAGCCAAAATATTCATCTCTTCCTTGGGATAAAGCTTACTCACCTCTGATTTGAAGATTCACATTTTTTCAAGTTGTTTCCACTGATAAAGAGTACTCACTTAAAAGGCCCAATCAGAAGCAACCATGCACACTGTGACATTTTGAACGGCACTTCAGGCTCAGTATTTTTTTTACTTTGACTTACATCAACATGTACAAAGCTTTGACTGCCTTCTCCGCCGCCGCAATATGCCAAGGTCTTATATCCTTAACCGCGTCAACCACCCCTCTTGTCCTGGCGAGGGTTCCGAGACCTCTATAGTATCCAAGTACTTCTCGCAGGATCGATTCATGAAATGTCCGCGGATTTCCTACAACCTCACTATGCACGATGTTCACCTCCATAACAATAGGAGGATCATTGTTGTTGAGTCCGCCACGCTTCAGTAGGTACCCACTTATGAGAGCTGGATTAGACTCGACAAGCGAGTTGGAGTTATTTAAACGATGAGAAAGAACAGCCCCCCAGCTTCGATCAGCATAATCGACCAATCTCGCATCACTATCGGGCTCAATAGGGGCCTCGACCGGTGTTGAAACACTTGTTGGAACTCCTCGGATTGGCGTCGTTGCAGTATCCGGCGAACCAATCGAAGTTTGAAGAGCCTGGGGCGTAGACACCGGAGTGATGACCGATTGCGCCGTGCTACCATTCGGTGTTAAGGTGACAGGGGCCGGCAGTAGCCGTAGTGATGGGTTTGTCTGAACAGTTACGAGGGTCAGACTGATCTGAGCATTTGATTCGGTCGATGCAAGTCCTATCCAGAAGTCCAGCTCGGAGTTGTCCATTACTCCAACCCTAGCTATAATAATTCGCCAGTGAATCTTCTGGCTCAATAATATTTGTAGCGTGGTCTCCCAGATTTCGTTGGCAACATCCGTGAAGGGTGTTGATATCGGCTCATTCTTCCGTCCTAGACAATATGAAGCGGTCATCTGCTGAGTTCCCATGTTGTCTGTCCATGCAGCAGTAATCCATCTGTCGTCGATGCTTTGAGCATATGCGATGTGGAGGCACGTATTCTCCTGGAGCACAGATGCAGAAGGGTTCACGCTGAGCTTGAAGTCTATGGTCCTCGGTAGTGGCTGTTCCAGCATGATTGCAGGAGATGATGTCGACGACGAAAAGTTTATGCATCGGTCGTATACCTCCATCGAAAGCTTGAAGTATTTTGATGGGAGCGGAACAGCTACAGAGGTTGGCGAGGCGATTAAATCCATTGGAACCAACTGAAGAACCAACTCGTTGACTGAACTTGGTCTCCTCTCGGAGACAGCTTTTCGATAAAGGTTGAATAGATGCTGAAACGCAGAACAAATATGGACCAGAAGTACTTTATTGTCCACCGGATAGACGAAGTAAATGACATAATTCTTCTCTCCGGCTGTTGAGGATGCGAGATTTCTGCTTAGTCGGGAGACAGTCTCTCTTAGGACCGCCAGATATTGCATCTTGTCCTGCGAGAGTAAATCAATAGCGAAAGGCAACAGGCCGTTGCCAATCTCCTTGGAGACAAGTCTATCGTGAGTTCCAAACCTCGAGGATTCGTAAACGCTTTTCATCTGATCGAGAAACGCACTGGCGCACATAGCGAGCCCATCAAAGTTCGGGTAAACACAAACAGCATTGACATCCTTGGTACCTTTTGAGGGTCCTAGACCTAGGTTCTCCCAGAATGGCACCGAGGCGGGAAGAATTGACATTTTCATGTCTGATCGACGAACCTCGAGTTGTGGAGGTGGTATAGGAAACAGAGTGTTGGGTCGGGCATCCTGACCAATTGGGCCCCGTAGGTTTTGCATTGGGCGCGGAGGTAGACGGAGTGCCTGGTTCAAAACGGGTATTCCCTGAATGTCCATAAATGAACGCATCGTGCAAGTATTTCCATCTTTAAGGCATGATTTCAAGGCTTGTGTGAGGCTATGCATCAGCTGTCTAGTGGCAGAAGTTGCGTCCGCCAACATAGATGTCTCATTACTAGCTGTGTCAGGCAGACGAAGAGTCCCCCAAATCGCTTGATCGGCGAGAATTTGTGCGGTTGCGATACGCTCCAGATCCGTAAGTACGTTAAGTTCCGCGTCCACATCCGGCTCTGGCGTTGTGAAGTATGTCGCCAATGCCCAGTCAGCAGGGTCTGCGTCGAGAAGAGGCATTTGAGAGCCGCTCGCAGACTGAGGAGTGCTTGCACTAACTTCGAAGTCCATGGCAAGACCATCAAAGGTCGAAGCTATGTCATCCTGCTCATCGCTCTCCCATTTCCGTTTCATACCGTTTAGGGGCGAGACTAGAGATTCCTCAGTTGCATGGCTGCTATCATCCTGCTCAGACATCGGGCTGCTCTCATCAGAAGCCAACAAATGATCCATTGGATCACGTATATTTGGCTCGCAGTCCAACTTCTTCTCTCCTATTATGCGAGCTACATTACGCATTTCTAGAATCCGGTCGCGGGGTTTTCGTCGGCTAGAAAGATAGTCCGTTTCTGGAAGACCAGGCACAATTTCATGCTTCCGAGTTTTCTTGGAAGAGAAGCTGAACTGGCCATGTGAACTGTATTTCTTGTTCACTGATTGCAGCGACTCTTCAAAAACAATCCGACTAAAAAGACTGGCACGTCTGAATTGTTTTGAATTCTTCCGCCCTATTCTTTCCTGGTCGAGCCGCTGGAAAATAACCTCCTTGCTAAATGGGAGGCTGACATATGGCCGAGGAGATTTCACAGCTTCTACATTGTCATTACTTTGTTCCGAAGAAGAAATTTGTGCTGTAATTCCTGTAGGCTGTGAGTTCTTCGAATTATCAGTTTGCCGCGACGGGGCGCCATGATCTGTACTGGGTAGCTCCGCATCATGGGTTTCGAGAACCTGAATCATGATTTCGCTAGGGAATGGCTTTTTTGACATAATAGCTTCCTCTTGAATTTCAGGCAGATTTCCAGGTAGCGGAGAGGGTGCCTTTTGATCCAACTCATCAACATCCGGCTCATCGAAGAAGTTGAAATCATCGTCCGTTATATGTGTGCCAAACATGTCGCCCCCAATATCACCAAAAAGATTTTCATTGCCGTTGTCGTTATCATGATCGTTATCTTTTTCATTATCGTTGTATGTGTTTCCTGAACTCCTTCGTTCTTTTTTGCTTGACGATCCCCACAAGTCACTATCAACATCCGCCGTGCTGCGATTCGAAGGAACGACAGAGCCGGCATCGTGAGTGATCAATTGGTTCGGGTTACCTGGCGTGGATGCATTTCCATCGAAAGATGGCGTAGCTCCAACATGAGGTTGAGGTGCATCTGGCGGGGTGGGGTACATAGCACCTGCGTTGCTACTTCTCCGGAGAGCAGTTGGAGAATACGTGTTAGACTGTAGAGCTCGAGTCTCAAGGTCTGCCTGTTCTTTCGACAATGCTTCAACTGCTTGCCTTTCTTTCTGCCTGTTGGACACAGTCGCAGCCCTCTCGTCCCCGGAGGTAAACCAGTCCTCCGCAAATGACAGTGGGTCGCGGCAAGGCCACGAACCAGAGCCATTTAATTGAGCATCCTGGAATCTCGAGTTCGAAGTTTGAAAACACAGGAGCGCTGGCCAAGGAACAATAGCCGACTCGTCTAATATTGGTATGGCTTGAGTATCACCGTTGTAATATGGATTATGACCACCCAGGATTTGGACATGAATCCAGCCACCAGCTTCAAGAGCTGTTGAATTAAGACCTTTCGCCGACAACCATTCTAAACACCTCGATTGCCATGCCTTGATCGTAAGACTGTTGGTACCGCTGGATCGCGACTCGAGTGGATCTTCTTGTAGTTGAGCCATAGACATACTTTCTGGCAACTTCTTCTCGTCTGGGATACTGTGGAGCTTTGCAGCACTCCCACTGGGCGCAAGCCACAAGGAAGAGCCGGGGGACAGTTCACTAGCAATACTAGCTGAGCTGGTAGCGCTGACAGAGGTTTGAAGACCAGGTGCCATATCAGCGTGTGCCTTGATTACAAGCACGCCCAATGATGTTAGGCTAATATCTAAAGTAGCAAGCTCAATGCTATTCCTCGGCCTGAAACTCAACGGTGAAGAATTTGAAAATGGTAAAATCAAAGTCCTCGAATTCAAAGGGATGAACCCGTGTTCATAACATAGAAAGTAGACTGTCGAACTGAGCACTGAAGATATGAAATTTTCATGTATGTCTTTCAAAGAATTGTGGAGTTCTGGCTTCAGCCCAGGAGATGGAGTTGGGGAATCCTGCACCAAGCCGAGGTTGAAATTTGCCTGGACAGATCTCGCGTTGAGAGCTTGCGCATTTCGAAGAGCACTTTCCAGCGACGAAGACGGCGAGGAGCTAGTGCTCGGCGTAGTTAAAACATTTGAGGCTTGTTTTCCCCGGGCAAGACTGGCAGGATCGTACGTTCCTTTATCCTTCAATAAAAGACCGAGGCCTTGTACGTCCACAGCCGAAATTTCGGAGTGCTTTGTAGGCGAACCAGTGCCGGTTACATTTTGAAATAGCCAAATACCATCCCGGTAAGGATCGTATTGTACCAGTCTTCCTTCCTGCCTCCACCCTGCCTCGGTTCTCTGAAGGTGATCGCGGGCGGACCCAGCGGGTGCAGTCTGTGACTCGAAATATTCGTAATTAATTGATGCAAAGTTGTTCTACAGCGAAGTTAGCATTGACACGGGCAGAAGCAATTTACGCTCACTCACAAATGATATTACATTCGATAGGCACTCGCCGGGCTCCATCGTAAGCGGACACTATGGCCTATGAGTGCTGACGCTTCACTCGGACAGCAGGAAAGTAGACCAAGAAAGAATACTTGATTGTACCTTGGACCTTTCGGTATATTTTATTTACAGGGTGGATGTGAGGTATGTTGAATGAGGTAGAAGGCGGAGCGGGCGTAGCATTCGCAGGGCTCCATCTCAGCAGTGAACTCGACAGCCAGGGCAATTGCTCCAGCAGGCGAGCGATTATTCAAAAAACCCTGAAAAAGAAGGTGTGCCAGCGGCGGGGCAAGGTTGTTGTTGTCCTGCTCGCAGCCCTCAATATTGATGTTGTCGTCGCTCGCGACAATCCTCGCGACTACTCCGGGCAGACGAGGCTGCGGTTCAAATCCATAGGTTTCAGACCAGGCTGAGTGGCTTCTCGCGCCGCTAAAACTTTTTACGGCTACGTACTAATTCCTAGCAGCCACAAACTCGCCGCATAACACTATCATAGCGAGCTTGAACCATGAAGCTCACCAACTCCAACGAGGTGTTGGTATACACGATCTCCGGCGCTTCCACTGCCAGGCCGCTGCCTGAATGGCTTGCCCGCCAGAGAAAACGCAGCTTGAAAAATGACCCGGAATATGCAAATCGGGTCGAGCTTTTGCAGGACTTCGAATTTGAGGAGGCCAGTACCTGTATAAGAGTTAGCGAAGATGGAGAATGGGTGATGAGCACAGGAACGTACAAACCGCAGATTCACGTACATTACCTTCCCAACCTCGCGCTCTCTTTCTCTCGACATACAACGACTTTGAATCATTCCTTTATCCTCCTGTCCTCCGACTATTCGAAGTCTTTGCATTTGCAGACGGATAGACGTCTTGAGTTTCACACTCCCGGGGGCTGCCACTACCAGACTCGACTTCCAAGATACGGACGCGATCTTCAGTATGACAGACTCTCCGCGGAGGCTTTGGTTCCTGCAGTTGGTGTTAATGCCGAAGGCAGCGGGGAGGTATACCGATTGAACCTTGAGGTTGGAAGATATATGAAACCATACCAGGTGGACGTCGGCGGTGATGACCTGACTACTGCAGGAGGTGGAGCCCTACAAGGGGGCATTCACGTTGGGAGTGTAAACGTTGCGGCTATTGCTGAAGACAGTCACAATCTCCTCGCTTTCGGGACTTCGATCGGCACGGTGGAATTCTGGGATCATAGATCCAAGGCGAGAATAGGCATCCTCGCTGGGCAAGGCGGCGAGGTTACTGCACTTGATTTCAGCCGGTCTGGCGAATCTCTGGCGGTCGGAACCTCCGAAGGTCTGGTGCAGCTTTTCGACCTCCGAAAACCAGTACCACTCGTGCGGAAGGACCAGGGATATGGATACCCGATCAAGACTCTTATGCATATGACAACATCATCCCAAGAGAAGAAGATACTGTCGGCAGACAAGCGGATTATTAAGCTGTGGGACGAAGCAGATGGGAAGGCATGGACATCGGTGGAGCCAGCTGTTGATATCAACTCTGTTGCGTGGTGTAAGGACAGTGGTATGATATTGACGGCAAATGAAGGCAAACAGCAGCATGCGTTTTTCATACCCCAACTAGGTCCAGCACCAAAATGGTGTAGCTTCTTGGATAATATGGTCGAAGAGATGGCAGAAGAAGCTCCAGCCGAGACATACGACAATTACAAGTTTCTGACCCTTCCCGAGCTGAAAGCAATCAATCTTGGTCATCTTGTGGGAACGACGAACTTGTTAAGGCCTTATATGCACGGTTATTTTGTTGCTTCGCGACTGTACGAGGAGGCACGACTCATTGCTAATCCGTATATCTGGGATGAAGAAAGGACCAAGAGAGTCAAAGAAAAGGTCGAGAAAGAGAGAGCCACCAGGATCAGGGGAAGCAAGAAGGTCAAGGTCAATCAGAACTTAGTCGACAAGCTTCTCAAAAAACAAGAACGAAGAGAGAAGGTTGATGAGGCTATGGGAATTCTCGGAGATAGTCGATTCGGGAAGTTGTTCGAAGATGACGAGTTTGCTGTAGATGAGAGAAGCAGAGAATTTCAAGCTCTCAATCCCAGTACAAAGGTTGGTGAGGCTGCAGCTGCCAATGTCAACAGTGGTGGCAGTGATAGCGAGGAGGAGGATGAGGTTGCGGCACAGTCCAAGCCCAAGCCCGAGATGCGCATATCCTCATCATCGTATAAGAAATCTGGACATCAAAAGCAAGATACAGCTCTTGGAGCCCGAAAACAAAGTGCTGGTCGCGTAAGCAAAAACAAAGGTGATGTTGTCGGTGAACGTTCTATCACATTTGAACCGAGCGCTGGAAAAAGGGACAAGGAGGAAGCGCCGATACGTAAGGGTGGTAGGGAGAATGGGAGGAGAAGTGCAAGTGGGAATGTGTTACGGAGGTTGTGATCATTCATATCCAGAATACATTTTCTGAGGTTCGGATCAAAATCCGACGCCACTACACTTTGAACACCTTGTATACCAGACGTCGATATCAATCGCAAAAGGATCTCTATCCGGCACCTCATCGACCAAACTTTCTTGCCCACTTCGACTGCTTCGGTGGCTCGGCCATTTCAAACGACAGTAGCTTTGGGTTTGCCTTCTCTATATCCGAAGTCTCCGGCCGTTCTGGACTTGGAACTTCGTCTATCTTTATCAAACCCCGATTCGACCTGCGCACATCCTTTGGAAAATTTGATCTTCGGGGTGTCAAAGCGGTTGCTACCCGTCGTGCGGAACGGCGAATGCTTTCTCGGACTCGCCATGAACGTTTTTTCGCGAGGTAGAAGAAGACTGCCGAGACAGCTGCGAATTTTCAATTTTCGCATGCCTGCTGCGCATACCATTTCAAAACTTACCTCCAAGCACGCAGATAAAAACTGCCACAACAATAATGGCAATTACGCCACCCCTTGAGATGGAAATAGAGCCATGGTCTGCACCACTAGCACCTGCATCTGTGTCTCCAGTGGATGCTGATGATCCGGCATCTCCTGCTGCCGGGCCTGTATGCGTCACTATGCTTGCCTCCAGGAGGAATTGCCGGTAACATATACATACCATCACCGGGCTGCTGCGACACAGAAGTCGCTAGTGCCGAAAAGGCCGAGGCGACAGGACTTGCAGACATTTCGGGGGTTAGGGGGACGAGGCTCGTTGCTGAAGGTGAAAGCTGGAAATTTATCGATTCCTGGCCTGTAACTAGAGAAGAGAAGAATTGCAAATAGAGAATTCGAAGGTAGGAGAATTGGAAGGTAGGAGAATTTGATCATGCTGAGAAGCTGTGTATATCAGCGAATTCTTGCAGCACCACTTTGGCGCTAGAACTGGGATGTGATGCGCGGAGAAAGTTGAGGAACGGTATGATACTGGCTGTCGCTTTGACAGGCACTTGTGATGAGCATTAAAGCGGGACTTGGCCGAATATTAAAGAGCAGAGCGCCTGCATTGTGGCCTACTATTGGGCCTCGGGAGACTTAACTACTTTGTAAGAGCACTAAGGATGTATGAACTGAATCGACGGTGCTATTGCTGGCATCGAACATGGCTGGTGCCTCTGATTCAGATTAACCATTGGTGCTGGAGGTCAGCGGTTACTTGCCTGCTAGTCTCCTGGGCGCTATCTATTTTGAGGGGGCGCTCTGGCCAATCACAGTGGCCTTCAGGGGCTTTCGTTAGCGACGCAGACTTTTAAATCAACCTCATCGTTCGTTACCTGCGGCAGTAGGCATCTCTGACACACGACAGTTGCATATCGCAGGAGTTATTCGAAGATCCAGTACCAAGAGAATGAGACTTCAATAACCTGATGACGAACAGAGATAGATTCACTAAATGGTGTCGAAACCGACTCCTGAAAAGCCTCTCGCTGCCTGTGCTTGTATCAGCAAGCGCCGAAAACTGGGCCTCCTGGAGAAGCGCGCGTACATTCGTGGAGAAAGGAAGGGCTCGGCGGTTCGTATGGCGGTCCAAGCCTCTGGCTAAAGGCAACCAACCAGCATGTGTGAGGATCCTTCTCTTGATTCCCCAAGATAGTTCGATATATTCAGACTTCAAAATTCGCTTCAACTAATATGCATGCAGAAAAATGTGTGCTCAGAACCTTCCGTTTCGCGTCTTTGAGACTTGATTCTCTTCTGGGTGATAACATCTGACAGGACGCCTCAGGTGGGCAAATTCAACCATTCCGGCGTCGAGTCGGGATGACACGCCCCAGGTGAAAGAGAGTGGGCAGCTTGCAGAAATAGGAGCATAAGTTCGCTCAATTTCTCGGCGACAGAAGCAACCTGCTTCTGGAAGATGTAGCTGCTGCCTTTGAAGTTTGACAACCGTTTTCTACAGTACCCAACTCCCTATTCCTCTTATGTTTTCGGATATTTCTACCGCACATCGAACCGCTCGACCAAGATCTCATTAACAGGCATTACAAGCTGAAGAGTAAAATCTGGGTAGCATAGTGGTTATTGAAGGCGTCGAACAAAACTCGGATGTCTTCGGTGCCCTGGCCCATCATCTCGCCACAGACGCTGGACTTTAATTCTCTAGATCAAGCGTTCTGTATCTACAATCTCGGGTTTTCTGCTTGACATGAGGGAGTCCTTGTGATGCTGCTGCAAGAGACTTATTTTATATCACGTGTCAAATAGTACACGTGTGCCAAACATGCATCCAAGGAGAAATTGTCTGCTTTGCCACCTGAATGAGAAGCAAAGCATGTTGCGTAAGAAAATCACAGCTGCCTATTGCGTCAGTAGACGGTTACGGCCACTTGCTTGGCACGACGCTTTGCCGAGCGCAGTCAACGAGGCCTCCCAATTCTCCTCCCTTTCCCCTTCTCTCCCACCGACAAATATCAAGAATACTCTGAGTTCATCTCATACAATCATTCTGCTTATGCAGGAGATTCTTCATGTCGCATTGGCTTTGTAGGATTTTCATGTCGTTGGTCTCCACTCGGTGAAGCCTCGTTGTGGACAGCTACCCACGGGTAATCTAACCACTTGATTTCTATCACAGTCTACATTCACCCATAGGCATCTAATCCAGCCTCCGTTTCTGTAGATTCTTGCAAAGCTTGCTTCACATTCTAGTCTTGTAAGGCATCTTTTGTCTGTCCCGCTGATGGTAAGTATATCTCACCTTATAAATCGATTCAACCAGGCTGACACTTACAAAGGCCCAACAGATGCCTCTTAGTCCCGATGAATATCAGGGCCAGCTCGTGGACCCAGGATATCCGTCTGAATTTGATACCCAGGACCCTGAATCCAGCCGACAATATCAGGTTCCCGACGACAACAATGTGCAGCAAATGGTCAGCCCTGAGCAAGAAAGCTGTCAATCTCGAGTTGAGGAAACTCAATTCATCGACCTGGAAATAGATCCCCAAGCCAACACTCCAGCCATGCGTCAAGCTTCCTTCCAAGCTACCCACCAGGATGGCTATGCATCTCGCGTCGACGACACTCAAACCCCTATACTCGAGCTCGACACACATGCTAACACACAGTCTGCCGATATCAGTCGAAGAATTCGGGGAGCTGCCAATCAAACCGAGCTCTTCGATGAGTTTGTCAATTATGAGAGCTATGCAGAACATCAGTCAACCAAAGTAGCTGTTACAGATGCTCCAAGTCATCCGTTCGCTGAAAGCAGCACTTCAGCACCACGCTTCGAGCGACCTGTCACTCATGATACTGAAGATCCAGCAAATAACTTCAAGTTTGCCTCTGCTAAAAATCCTGTTCGAACACCAGTGAATATCGCTCCAAGTCATAGTCAACCTGCGATGCTTCTGAAGCACCCAGAACCGCATACCAATGAGCCGGCCACCTCCGGTCACAGAGATGCAGCTCTCATAACAGAAATACAAGACACTGATCCGAGCAGCTGCCAGGCCGTTCCCAGTATGATAGTTGCTCCCGAGGATCAAGAATATTTTCGTGCTCCAAAGGATGCTCCGTGTACAGAGTTGCCACCAAGTGCTACCCGGAATGATCCACGAGCCTTTCCCTACACGGGCCATGGTGATCATAATACCACCAAGTTAGAGCCATCTGCGCGTTATGCAAATAGTTCTATGAAGCCAAGGACTTATAGCTTGGACACAGCCCCGCCCCTGATATCATCCTCACTTCCTCATCGTCATGATACCAACCCCATCGGTCGTACTTCCCCGTCCAGCACCGGCGCTGACAACGCAATGCGTGGTTTGACGGAACAGTCGCATCATCATGATGTTAGAGTCGTACGTCCGTCGCCCACGATTATTCGCAACACCGGCTCAGACTCCAGACACGACAGCGAATGGCCAATCCCAGAAGAAATAGTTCAACAGCATACCATCTTACGTGAGGCTCTGGCACCTTTACGAGGAAAAGAGAACGCGAGACCACCGAGAGTTCTGAGCAAGTAAGCATGATGATTGTGTGCCTTTTATTCGACACGTTTAGGTAGGATATTGCTGAGATACTCTTAGAGGCCGTCGGTTCAGCGTGAACAATGCAAGAGTCCCCTTCCCGGAAGCTGCAACTCCACAGAGCAAACGCCGCCAGCCCCTTCAGGATAGCAGTAACACCCACCAAGAGCATCCCAATACATCAGAGTCACAAGTGAGCATTGGTCAGAATGCTGTTCCCTCCAACTCAGGACGTGCTAGGGAGCCTGGCAGAGATGAAAGCCAGGGATCTGGCCTTCAAGCACGGCCAAATGCTTCATACAAACCTAGTATATCCCATAGCCGTAAATTTCAGCCACCAGATGGTGTCGGAGCTAAGGCATTGGCCCACAAAAATCTTTACGAACACCCCGAGCAGAAGAATGCTAGCCCAGATCTAGCTGCTCGTTACATTTCGAGCCATACCGAAGCCCTTGCATTCGGTTCCGCCAGTCATCATCAGCAGCTACCCATGGATCAACAGATTCCACGCGATAATGGCGATATAGCTCATACACATACTTCTTCACCAACGAGTATCTGTCAATATCATTCTGATCACTCAGTGTATACGCTTGCGAATGCAGATGCGTGTGCAGCCAACGAAGAGCCGGTCGCCAACAGCCAGTGTGAGCCAAAGGACTTGCCGGATCACGTCGATACAGACCGATTCCGAGAGCATCCAGATTTAATATCAGTAGTGGAAGATCAAGAAGAACAAGAAGCCTATACCTCTGGATTTCAACCACTGGTACATTCCAATGCTCGACCGGGATCCCGCCGAAGCAATCAAGGAAAGATCAGGGGTGGACCTGTACTCTTTGGAGAACCTGCTCCCCAAGCATTTTACAAACTGTTCGATTCTCACAACGATGCATCAAAGATCATGAAGTCATCAATTCGCCATATGGCTGTAAACAAAGCTGCACGATCGCAGTCCCCTGCTCCGCAGACCGGACCCACGTTAGCAGGTTACCAGATGTTTCTTAAGACCGGAGAGCAATACGCCAAGGCAATAGACGGCTTTGAGCAACAGAAAATACTCATCGAGTCTCAGCAGTTAGACATCTTGAAGCTCCAACACGTGAATGATTCTAGGAGGCAACAAGTTGAAGCGCTGGAAGCTGAAAAGGCAACATTGACGCAAAGCATACAAAAGTATGCTGACATGAGTTCCAAGTACAAGAGGCACATGAATGATGTTGTCAAATCTCAGAAATATTTGAAGGCGCAAGCAGCCGAAATTAAGCGGTCAGCCTCAGCGGCACAACTGGCAGTGATGACGAAGAACGAAGCCATTCTGCTTGAGATCAAGACTGCTATACAAGAAGCCAAAGATCAGGGCTTAACGGTGGAGACTCTTTCGAAGAAGCTCTCTATTGGTGAGTATAGTCACGTGATATGAATTTGATTAGACGCTAACAGTTTCCAGCACACGACCAGAAGCGAAAGCTAGGGGAGGAAAATGCAACAATGGAGAGTGAGAAAAATAGTCTCCAGGCTCTTGTGGATACTGGTAAAATCTTCCGGGACTCTGAATTATCCTTCAAGCTGACCTTGCTCAGAAAAGAGCACAAACGATACTCTCCGAGTCGAGCTCGAACGTCTGCGACTCGATCTTTCTCGCGAAATTCGGTCCAGAAATCAGCTTGAGAATTCGCTCGACAGTCAGACCACCGTCTGTAAGGAGCTTGTTGAACAGCTGAACCAGCTTCCTGGCGCCTTGTCCGATAGGCTTCAGCAGGAAGATGGCGCCTTGGCCAGTATTCTCAGTGCAGAGAACGCAACACATGTCAAGTAAGTGAATACGATATCTTTCTTGGAAAATATCAAAATGACGAGGATAGGATTGATAGAGTGACTTCTCTTATTGATGCGCTGAAATCGGTTGAACTTGAGCCGCCAGCTGCGTTGGTCAAGCTCATCGAACACCTTTTCTCCAGGTAGTTCCACGATTCTACATAATACAGACAAATTTCCTAACAACTACCTAGATTTGAGAACAGAGAAGAAATCTCCGAAGCTGGGCATTCCTCTTTCCTTGAAGCTAATTCCAAAGCTTTAGAGGGTCTCAAGGAGAACCTTGGTCAACTTCGCCTGGACAAAGACACCGAAATTCGCTATATCGAGCGTGTTGGAAACCTCGAGCTTTGCAAAGAGGCTTTGATCAGCGATAAAACTGCACGTGAACAGGAGATTCAGATCCTCACACAGCAGCTTGATGAGCTCAGACGAAGCCAGGAGGACTTCCGCAGCCAATTAATTTCACGAACTGAAGAGCTTGCAGCTACCCGTGCTAATTCCAGAGAAGATCCTCGTCTGGTTGTCAAAATTGGGGAACTTGAAAGCGCAACAACCGCATTGGAAAGACAGCTAAAATCTGCGAATCTAGAGGCATCCAGGGCCCGAGACGAAGCTAGTTCTATTGAAAGATCCGCCCACCTCAAAGAGCAGCAAGTAAAAGACCTGGAGAGGAGGCTCGATGATGCTCAAAGAAAGATCAAGAGCTTTGACGAAGAGCAAAGCAGGTATATCGCCGCCAAGGAACATGAGATCAAAGTGGTCTGCCAGGATCTGACCAACAAAGCCGAGACACAAAAAGCAACTATGAAGCTGAAGCTGGAGTCCGAGGTCAAAAATATTGGGCAAAAATACAAGGAGAAGGACGTAGAGCTGAGTCTTGCAAAACAAGAGATCCAAAGACTGCAATCTGGGCGCGACGCGTCTGATAATGCCTCGGCTAATATGCAGCAGGACGATTCTCAATTTCTAGAGAAGGCCAGTAAACTTGTAGCGCAGATCAAACGAATGAAAGAGCAGAATCGCAAATTCTCGTATGAACTTGCCCGCAGCGTTTGCTCGGTCAAAAACGAATCAAGTGAGATCCACCAGATGCTTCAGAGGGCTATGAACGAGCCCAGTCAACTCATCGAAGCAGCTGTTCGAAAGCAGAGAGACATTGAAGCAAAGATTCGACAAGCTAGTGTGGCAGGGATGGAGATTGAACTTCTGAAAGAACAGAAGGTCGTTCTGCAGACTAAGGTCAAGAGTCTGAGCGAAATTGTGGCTCGGCACAGTCAACCTGCACATATGGGCCTACACAAGGCCCGGTCATCAGCCAACATGAGTCCTGTTAATTTATCACCAGCGCAGGGTACGTCGCAAAGGACTGGCTCCGAATTTCCTTTGCGCCCCGAGGACAACCGACAAAAGTGGGAGAGCCAGGAGATATCCGAACACAGCGCTAGCTCTGGTGTTGGCACACCAGAGGAGACCCTTCGCCAACAATTGAAAATGGTTGACTCCAGATCTACCTTCAAGCCTGGGGGCACTGCTCAAAGTTCTGCAACTACAAACGCGAGTGTGGCTACGCCGCAGATTCATGGGGGGAGACACCAAAATCTGGTTGCTTACGCTTCTGCAACTCATGCTTCTGCTCGAGTTCAAAGATTGACCCCAAAGAACTCTACTGAATACATTAAACCTTTTTCGGAGATGACACCATCCTCGCAAACCTCTGCCAGTTCGCTTACTGATCTCGATTCATTAATGGATCGGATCTTGGCTGAGGACGACCATGGTTTGGTTAGCAATAACGGGACCAGTGTGAACAGAATCTCTGGAGAGCAACAACAAGAGAAGATAGTCAAGCACACTCTCGGTACCAGGACACCCAACGAAGCATCCATGAAGCCTTTGAAATCCGCTATGAAGAAGCCGGCTGCTAAGGCGAAAAACGTACCGTCGAGCAACACACTAAACCATGCACAAGCAGACTTGAAGAATGTTGGTTTCATCCAGAAGAACATACGCCAAGAGCGGCGTCCGGAAAACTTCGTCGGTGCTGTCAGCGGCGGTCGGATCGGGTCCGTTTCAGTGGCCTCGTCGAGCCTCCTACTGCAGACCAGCGAGCACAAGCTATCAGATCAAATACTACCAATACAAGTAAACGATTTCCGCCAAAAGAAAAGATCCTCGTATACTGATTCTGATGCCACTGAACCGGAACAGAAGCGTCGCCTGGCTAGTCGTAGGCCCTCAAGATCTATCATTCCAGATTCTCAGGAAACTTAAGCAATCCATTACCGACTATCCAGCAAGTTTTCTTGGCAACAAAGGATTCCATTTTTACCGATCCACTCTCTTTACACTTACAAACATGCTTGATTTGCGCATGGAATCTTGCTTGTGTATATCTGAAATCGAACGACTTCTATATTGACGGCGTATCTTGCCAGTATCACTGGCTAACTGCCTTGATTAAACACGGGCAATGAATGATAAGGCAGAGAGATGGAGCAAGAGAATACTGACTTCAGTCGTGGTCCAGGCTAGGGACACGAATGGCGCAGAACATACGAGATAGCTTGTGGAAGGCGTATTTTTGGGGCGGGCTCCTGGCTGATGATATATTGGTACATATGCGATTTCCAGAGCGCTTGCTGCAATCATAGTAGCTATGCACGGAGACTGGCTGAATCATTAAATGTGCACCCCAAGCCTCCAGTCCAAGTGATACGTCTCCCTCACGCCAGTCTATAACTTCTCGTACCAAATCTCCCATGGTAGTATACAAGGCACCGAGATCTCGGTCTCGTCTAACCTGATCAATGACGTGCCACCCAACGCCATGCAGCTTGTCATCGTAGCAGTACCGGTCTTGTGTGTTACGGGGGGTTCCGGGCTGCTGAAGACTAACGCCCACTACGCTTCTGCTCCAGGAAGAGAACCTTCTTTCGCACTGCGAATTGGGAAAGTCAGCCAACATCTCCTCAACCGCCACATGAAAGCCAGCCCGTCTCCGTCTCCGTCTCCGTCCCCGCAGCAGCAACAGCAGCAGTCTCACACCACCCACCACCATGCATCAGGGCCACCGCAAACCTCCTCCAGACCGCGAGCCACCCCGCCCAGCACACGTTGCCCACGACGCAGGACCTATCCCCGCCCCTCGCCCAGCGCCCGTGGGCGAACCGGCAGAGCCGCAGCGACCACATCCATTCCTCCTCCTCCTCTTCCTCCTCCTCCTCCCCCCCTTCTTCCTTCCCGTGGAGAAGAAGCACAGACAGAGAGCAGACAGAGAGGAACCACGTACCGACAGGATCGTACTTCAGCATGCTCAACGGCCGGTGCGTCCGCGGGCGGACGAGGGTTTTGTAGTAGCCGGTCAGGGCCATGGAGACCAGTCGCACGGCGATGGTGCGGGATTTCACTAGGGGTCCGCTGTCAGTTTGAGGGGGGGGGGGGGGGAGGAGGGTGGGCGGAGTAGCGGATGGCGGGGTTGGGTATGGATCTGGATTTGGATTTGGATTTGGATTTGGGCTTATGAGGGAGGGAGGAAGGGAGGCGGACCTTTCTTCGCCATGGTGGAATGGTGGAATGGTGCGAGTCGGGGAGTTGGAGTTTTTTTTTTTTTTTCCTCTTCTTGTAGGACTTGGGAAGTTTGAGGTCTTGCAGCGCGGGAAGATTTCTAGGTGCCTGAGGCAGTTAGGTAGGTAGGATACCTGCCACCGCCAACCTCATGAAACGTGACGCGATGTTTGGAATTGTGAGGGGGGGGGATTTGTTTTCTTCAAGGGGGGTTGAGGAAGCCGAGTCGAGAGGTTTTGGTAGCTTGCGTTAGGGATAATGGAGGGTGGCACCAGCGAGTGGCCCTTGGAGCCTGAAGGTTATACTTACATGCTGAGTTTGGGTGCATGTTGAGCTGGGGGTCGGGGTCTGTACGATTGGGTTGGCATGCACCTGGAGTCAATTTGTGTTCATGGGCAGTACGCGAGCACGGATATAATCATTCAGAGCGGATGTCAAAAGACCCCTCGCATTTACAGATGTGTTGCTCACGCATAACAAGTGATGTAATATGTCTTTGCAGGCGCTGCCGTTTAGATTTGCTCTGCATTCGAGAGGTTGGCGAGATTATCAGAACAGGTCGACGTCTTTTCCCCGGGGCTAGTACTGGATGGTTCGGGTGAGGTGCTGAGCAACGAGTGAGTGGTGAGCCGATGCCAGATCATCGGGCCAAAATGATACCTGGCCTTGTCTTCATGTAAACCCCTCCCATGGTGTACCGACGACTCTTCCCTCCCCGTCAAACTTCACGCCTTCATCTCTCAACAGCTTTCTCTTCTTGTCGTCGTGCAATCCCTCCTCCCCTTTCCGTCCCCAACTGCCCTTGAACCCCCCTGATCCTCCCCCACTTGCGAGAACCCTATGGCAGGGAACCTGAGGTGCAAAAGGATTCGTCCGGAGCGCGTTCCCTACAGCTCGAGCCGAAGAGGAGAGGTGCTTCGCCATAGCGCCGTAGGTGGTGTATCTGCCCCGCGGGACTTGACATAGCGTTGCGAGAACTTTCTTCTGGAAAGACGTTCGCTGGGACATAGCTATCTTCTTGAGGCACGGCGCGAGGTCCTCGTCCTGCTCGGCGGCATTCAGGCTCGGCGCATCCGTACGGTCCTCGACCTTGATCGTTGTAACGGGACTGGAAGCCGCTGAAGATGGCACCTTGATTCTCTTTGCCTCCCCCCCAATATCCGGAGCCATCACGTCCTCCCCACTGCCGACCTTCCTCTTCCCTCCACTGACGCCGGTCTCGACTCGACCAGCTGGCTTCGATGCCACGACACTCCTTCCGCCACCCTTCCGCTTTCCCCTCACGCTCAGACTCTCTTCGTCCAGCTTCATCAAGTCCGCTTCGCCGTGCAGAATCTGATCCCCCAGCGCGATACTGGCCATCAACTGCTCGCGTGACATGTTCTTGTATGCTGGACTCTTGATCTTCTCTGTCAATGGCGTGTCGATGCCAACGACGTAGTCCAAGATAATGCGGGCAAAGCAGTGATCCAACTGGACTGGCCAATCTGGCTGCGCAGGGGACTTGGATTTGGCTGCAGACGGGAGAGATCGCTGGTACATCTGCTTCCAGACCTCTTGGAGCTGGATCAGGACGGGCTGCGGAGGAGCCATGGTAGCGGGATTTCTACCTTTGCGACGCAGTTTTCGGATGTGAGATGATATTGTCTGCGCCCAGTGTAGATAGAAGCGTCCCCCCCGGGAATCGGGTCTGCCGTGAGTTATGTGGTTTTCTCAAGCATACGCGTTGAGGGTGTCGACACGAGGAGATCGCGGAGGCGACTTCGAGGCCGTTTTGTACTGTGGGACGGGCCCCTCGCGAGAACCCGCGCAGATGGAAATCGCACGGTCCATAGGCCCGGGCTGTGAAGCAAATCAAGAAGATTGGATGATCGTCAACTGCAGCCTGGAACCCGTGAATACTTTTCGAGACAGCTGGGTGAGGTGAGGTATGTACATTGATGAGTTTTTCTTTCCTCGTGCCTCGGCTCTCGGCCCCTCCCCGGTTCAAACTCCAAAGAAATCTAGGCGGTATATAAAGCTTAACATTTTCCCTGACCGTGGCTGTCATGGTCGTAAGGAAAGGAGACGTCAGCATCCCCGTCCGTCGATTCATTTTCTGCCCTTGGGCAACCGTGAACGATGCCCAGTCCGAATATTGTGGTGATTCCCCACTCGTGCAGGAAACTCACGATGCTGCGGAGTCCTAAGCAATGGAGAGCATCGATTCAGGGAGGTCCTACTCTGCAAATCAATCTCCATCATGATATGGCGGAGCTGGAATACATCTGTTGCACGGTTTGAATCTGAGGTTGGGGTTGGTATTCGACTTTCATTTTGAACTTTTGCCCTTTCTTTTACGTTTAATTACTAATAATGCGGGTAGGTGGGTGGGATTTCCCCGATGGTTCTGCCGAGCTCGCTTCTTCTGATTGCAGAGAGAAGTTAAGCGAGCCTTCGAAGGGGGCGCTGGAGGGGAAAAGAGCGCAAGCGGTATGTGACATATGACTTGGCCATTACCACGCGACTTCCGATCATCCAACCTATTTATTGAGAAAGGTTCGTTCGTTCGTTCGTTCGTTTGTCGTTGAGCTTGGCCCAAAACCTTCGCACAACCATCGTCGGTTTTTTGCTTCCTTCTCTACCATAGGAGGAGGAGGGGGTTTAGTGGTGGGTGACGACCAGGGGGGGGGGGGGGGCAGCGAGATGAACGAACGATTCAAGGTCGCAGTCATGAAAAAAAATCACACTCATACTACAGGTTCGTAGTTGCAGGGGATGATCAACACATCGCTGCATGCGACATCAATTCAAATAGGCCAGCCGTGAGGCGCGAATATAACATCAAAGCTTTTCCCCATCAGAACCCTCTCCTCCGTTCCCACATTACACGCACAGATGCGAAGTCTCTTCCTTGCCCACAACGTCAGCCCCTGAACAAGAGCTGACCCCAGGCTACCCTCTGCCTCCCTTCATTTCATTTTTGCGTCTCAACACGAACCTCGGCCTCGTGCTAGGAGCTCCCCGCCCAGGATGGTAGGAAGAGCGGGGGATGGTATGAGAGGAGGGATAAACACGACACCCGAAAGTATGAATAGAGACGAGAGATTGTGAGAATTAGAATACATCGGGAGAGAAACCGGCCTCTCGTGCAACCCTCCAATTTGACGAGAGATCAGCGGTAACGCAACGCAAGGGCAAAGCAAATCGTGAGATCATGGCCTGAAAGCTGTCGAGTGACATCCTAGTCTGTGCACCCCAAGAACGCAATAGATAGATCCGACTCTGCGGGAGAGCCGCGTCAAGGAAGGGTATCGAGTGAGAGGAGAAAACCAGATGGGGATGTATGAAGGCGCCAGTGGGTGGGTGGGTGTCTAGATTTAGGTGCAAGCACACTCGTTAAGAAAATTGCTACGGCCTCAGATCATTCCTCCCTGCATATTCATTGCCGCTTTCACTTCGCGTGGGTGACGCTCGATGGAACTGGGGCTCGCTGCTGCGTGCCTACTTGGGCTCCAGAGCGTGGGTACGCTTTCGTAGGGGCTTTGTGTGGTCTGTGGCATTGACTCCGGTTGACCTGGGCTCCGTGCTCGGTCGAGGTTCGGCGAGGCGCCATTCTTGCCACGGCTGACGCTGCGGAGACGTTCGGCGGCACGGTTGAAGCGGCCGGTGATGCTGTTGTCGCTTTCGCTGCGGCCACGGTTGTGGCTGGTGGGTGGCGTGCGCTGAACGTGTTGGGGAGCGGCTGGAACGTCGATGATGGTCTGTTGGCTTTTCTCATCATCATCGTCCATGACAATCTCAATCACACCGGATCCTTGGGAGACACCAGAGACGATCGAGTTCGTATTCGGGTCGTGCGGGCGGTATACCGGAGCAGGCGGTGGTGGAGGAGGTGTGGCTAGATGCTGGAGCTCTTTGAGGATAGGTGGAGCCGGAGGAGGTGGAGGTGGTGGCGGAGTGAGATTGTCATTGGAAGGATTTAGAGGTTGGCTGCTCGCTTCGATTGTCTCATCAATGCCACTCATGAGTCCCGGCAGACCAATGGCGTAGGAGGGCCTGGAATTCTGGGTTTCGTAGCCCAGAGTCCCGGGCTGAGACTCTCCAGGGTTGATCTTTCTGGGGGGCAGAAGAGATACCCGAATGGGATCCTGAGTCTTTCTCCTGCTGCTTGGTGGAAGGGCTGCATGAAAGGCTGGGTGCAGTGGGAGAGCTGCAGGAAGCGCTTGTGGTGAGTTCGGCGGCTCCTCCGGAATTGGAGCAGAAGCAGATCGTGGGAGTAGACGGCGAGGGGCGGCGTGATACGTCGTCTTTGGCAGGTGAGCCAGATTGTCGAGGGCATTGTTGTACGTCATCGCATTCGAGGTACCCCAGGAAGAGGGTTGTGCGTGCTCATATCTCCCGGGAATTTGAGGCACATCGGGAATATACCTGCCTTCCGAATCGTACTTCGGGTGCCTCATCGCTCTCGGCGTCGCTGGTAATCCAATCTGCATGGACGACCGTTCTGCAGGCTCCTTGGGGTGTGCCGGAGACGTCTGAACGGTCACTGGGGATATCGTTTGACTGCGGGATAGCTGCATCATCGGAGGCTTTGGGGGAGGGGAGATCGACGACCTGGCGAGTCCCAGAGATGGCGAGGCCCGATACTGCATGGGAGACAGTTGGACAAGCTCCTCAGGGTGGACGATGGGAGGAGCAGAGGGGCGTCGGACAAGCGACTTGCGTCTCTCCTCTAGTTCCCGTGCAGCTTGCTCCTTCTTAAGCGCACGTTCGTCCTTGATCTTCTGGATGTCACCGAATCTTTGGTCAGAAACCGTTCGGGAATGAGCATATCGTTCTCGCTTTGGATGTAGTGATGGTTCCTTTCTTGACTTGCTAACGTCCCGCTCGCCACGAACCCGACTGCTTGACCGGTCTCGACGCCGCCTATCGGGTGAAGGATCACGGACAGCACTGGTTCCACGCTCTCTTAGTCTACTGTTGTCTCGTTGCCGAGAGCGAAATCGCTTCTGTTCCGAGCGAACTTGCTTCGATCCTTCGCACTCATCAACCTCAACCGCCTGGTAAAATTTGGTCTGTGGTGACATTGGCAGCGGTGATGAGGGGGAGCGCATCAGGGAGCCTTCGCGACCCTGACTCCGGCCCCGACGAGTGTCCATGAGAGTGAGTGTGCGTGTATCAGGGCTTGGCCTACGGCTGTTGTTGCGGCTGGCCACACGACTGGAAGGTTTGCTACCGGTGCTGACCTGTGAACGAAGAACAACTTCTGGAGATGTTCGGCGGATTCGGCTGGAAGGTTTGGACGTCATCACTCTCGACTGGCTGAGATCCCTGGCTCTGGTAGCCGGAAGGGATTCACTGACGTAACCTACTGCTCCAAGATCCCGCAGGTCCTCTGGGGACATTGGGATTGGTGATGTTGGTGACCGCTTTGCAGGCTTGATGAATCGAGCTGCGCTTCTCCCTCTGTCTTCGGAAAGCTCCCGAGCTTTCAGTTTGCGACTGCCACTGCCAGCTCTGCCCGTCCTATCCCTATCCTTACTTGCCTGTCTCCTCTGCTTTTCGGCATGGTGCTGTGCCGACTCCAGACTGCTTATATATTGATCCAGACTTCGGCCAGTGACCACGGGACTTGCGGTCCCCATGCTTCTGTAGCTTCTCTCGCTAGTCAGGGGGCTCCGATTGGCCGCTGTCGAGTGGGAGGTCGCAGAACCAGCAAGGGAGCGGTTAGTTGCTGTTCGGGCTCTTGAAGATGCGACAGAGAGTTCTGGTGAGGTCATGTAGTCGCCGGTTATGATGGACTCAAGCGGTGGCCATTGGATTTGGAGGCCATCAGGCTTGCGATCGCGGGAGCCGTTGCGAGTGCGGGCATGCTGCTTTGTGATGGTAAAAGACTCGGGCGAGGGGGACGGCAGGGGATTCGAGAAATTATGCTGCCTGCTCTTCTGCATCATGGGACTGGCGGTCGCAGCTCTGTTGAGGGGAACATATGTGGCCGAATTGAGTTGCATCGTCTCAGGTTGTGATGACTTTCGCTCGTGCGCGACGGCTGGCCGCTCGCTCTTCTGTTTATCTGACCCGGAGTCCACGGGAGTAGGCAGTGTGGCTGGTTCCAGTTCCCTTCTTGGGACTACATCTGACGGCATCTCACCGATGGAAGGTAGTCGCTGTCTGGAGAAGCCGCCGGGGGTCGCAGTCCGTGCCGACGCTGGAGTGTGATACGCACTGCGATTACCGGGTCTGAGAAAAGCGGTATGCGCAGTGTCGCCGCCGCTAGGAGAGAGCGCGGATTCAGCGATAGGGGTTACGCCACCACCGATCGGTGTTCTCTCATCATCCCCGAGGCCGAAGAACTTTGCCCTCCCAGCATTGTCGCCAAACGACGTGATGAGCTTTAGAGCGGATGTCTTCGCGATACTGCGCTGGGGACCACGGCCTCCGGGTGGAGATAGTGGAGGGCTCAGCATCTCTGGAATGCTCATGCCCTGAAGCCGAGAGAATGTGGCAGCTGGAGCAGTAGGCGATACCCACGGCTCTGACGATTCGGTCGCGGTGCACGAGAAGCATCTAATGGCCAGTTGGTGCTGACTGTGCTGAACAGCCCACTCACCCCATTTTCTGATCAACTCAGTTTGCCGTTGCCAGTCGGTAGGAAACACCAAGCAGACCAAGATCAAAGCCTCCATGTACCTCTTGTGGGACACGTAGATCTCGATCGCGTCATTCTGGTCACCCATACCGATCATGATCGTTGCAGCAGTGTGCACATCTCCTTTCTCTAGAAGGCGTTGTACATACGCTCGAGCAACCTTGGTCTGCGAGGCATGGCCGCCAATTCCACTCAAGGCCAGTAGCATCCAATCAGAAGACGTCATAGACTCTGAGCTTGTCGTCATAATATCGGTGTCTATATCGCCGAGCCACTTCGCCAGAAGAAGGCGATTCGGTGAGCCCTTGGGATGGCGACTCATCTCGTCCTGAATCAACTCCGGCGCGTCGCCATCCCATCCAAAAATCGTGCTCAACATTTGCCGACGAAGATCATGGGTGGTCAAGCGAGAGTTATCCAAGATCTGTGGGTGTCGATACGGAATATCGCTCAGTCTGGTCTTGGTAAATTTGAACAGGTCGACAATTTTCGGGTCGTCCGGGCTACGGAGAACCTCCTGACGTAAGCGAGATCCCCGTGGTCGAGAACGACCTGACGTGTTTGACTGGGAGCTCATACTGCTCATCGACAGGCTATCTCGACTAGACGCAACAGAAGGCTCTCGGGTGGAGTGGAAGGAGGAGCCAGTAGACATGGTGGTGCCATCACTCATGCCGCGCGATGCTGCCGAAGAGTGCTTGCGGTATGGGGTCCTGGATCCAGCCGACGATCTGGAGGTGGTTGACGCGTGGCTTCTCGATGAGACAGGGCTCAGGGTATCCGCACGGTCGGTCTCGTGGTGATCCATCTCAAGCTTGTCCATTTCTCTGGCAATCTTCGCGAGTGGGGACATGTGATCTTCATCGCTTTCCGAGATGTCGAGGTTAATCGGCACTGCTGAAAGCTCTTCGATTGCGGAAGGCGCAGAGGAGGCCGTCTGCTTCCTCTGCTCTTCAATGGATACGGGGGGCGACGGAGGAAGTAGATTGGCCGGGTGCTGAACGTTTGCCACCAACTGACACGGCGAGTTCAGATCGAATTGCTGTACCGTGTTACTCTGGCCCAACGTGAACAGGGTCGCACCGGGGCCGTAGACCGCAAGGCCCCTGACGTGGCCGAGGGTTGGCACCGACTCGTAGGTAACGTGCTTGGTTCGAACATCCCATGACGAGGTCTCGCTGTGAAGGGGGGCCTGTGTCAGCATCGTCTTGCTAAGCGCGCGCCTGGATACAGGCAAAGCAAAAAAGGACAAGGTGCCGCGACCACTTACCCTTCCGAGTACTGGACTATGCGCCCATTCTTAGACCATCCGAGCCAGTTGGGTCCTGTCTGGAAGTTCTCTGTCCGCTTCAGCACTCGGACGACCTTCGCAGTGTCGTTGCTGGTGGGCGACTTGGCGATGCTCCAGACGCGCAGGTCGCCGTCATTTGTCTGTGTCGCCAGCATATCTGACTTTTGACGCGACGAGGATGCGTGCCACGCCAGTGTGACAATGGGAGAGGGCCCTCGCGAAGTCGTCAAGTTGTGAAGAATTGTAAATCGTGGCTGTAGCGCCGCAATGAGCAACGAGCCATTGGAAAACCTGCGAGAGAAAGTTAGTTCCACCTTCTGCACTGCATATGCTGGAACGAGGGGCAATACCCAATGGCATATGTTCTGCAATCTGCTGCTGGAGCTATAGCCGTGATGGGTATCTGATCAATTGTCCGCGCCGAAATGTGTTCTGAGGTTGTCGGCTCAAACAAAATCACATTTCCTTCCGCATTACCTGCTCTGCATCAGCACCCGCACCACCTCAACTTCGGGGCAAGGGGGGGGGGGGGGGAGATCATTGTCGCCCTCACCGAATGCAACGTTTCCGTTCCGCATCCACGCTGCCGCTGTGAGATTCTCGTATGATGCAAACCGGGCCAGCTCGTCGCCCGTCATACAATCCCACACAATAGCCGTCTGCCCTACATCGTAGCTCACAACTAGCCTGCCTGCGCCCCTCTCGCTTACGGTATCCACGGCCAGCAGCGATATGTCCTCCGTGTGTCTCGAAAAGCGGCGCTCGATCTTCAAGGTGTCGTGGTGGGCGCAGACCGCTGAATTTCCTTGCGCGTAGAGGAACATCGAGGCCGTCGCGGCACACGGCTCGAAGTCTCGAGCCATCGCTGGTACCGGCATGCTCGCACCCAGTTCTGACAGCGTTACCGACCTGCTCTTCCCCTCCGACGACTGATCCGAGCTCATCGACACCGAGCGGTGTCTCGAGAGATGTGCTGGTATGGCGTCAACGGCAACCTCGTTCTCGTAATCTACGATTCGCACCAAAACGTTAGTCGGACGGCCGCATCACGCGCATGTTCCCCAGAGGGCCCAGAGAGCGACTACAGCAGAGGTCCCGGGATCTAAAGTCTTCCCACCCCGTCTGTTTTGTTTTGTACCATGGAATGGCCTGACATGGGAGAAGAGCGACGACACTTACAGATCTCGAGGCCTCTGGCTGCCCCGCCCCCCCAGCTGATATAGTCTTGCAGTCCAGGGCTGATCAGGTCCACGCCCAATTCTACGCAATCGTCACATGGAGATTCTGGTTGCTCGGCGTGGGTTTCTATACTGGATTGTGCCGGGTAGCTGGCTTCCGTACTCGTTGCACGGTCTTGGGACGGGTGCAATGCGTGTGAGGAAAGCTGGAGATGCGGTGCAGTGATCAGAAAGGCAAGAGGAGAGGGGAGGCGTTGGAGTACAGCAGAGGAGAATAATGTGAGTTGAGTAGCACGGGACCTTATGGGAGCTACGAGACTGAAGTCGAACGTCTATGGCCTCCTCATGGGAGCGTCTGGACCCAACGAAATGCAAGAACGGAGAGGAGAGTCTGGCGCTTGTATCGGGGGCCACAGGAAGATGCCACACGGGGTTTGGAGATGGACACTGGAGGGGAGGCCTCCACGAAGCGTGGATGTGCTTCATCTAATTCGAGAGCGTTGTTCGAGCAGAGCGCCTAATCATAGGTTCTGCAAGCTGTCAGTGGTTAGTTTTCCCTTGTGTAGTCTGACAGAATTGGATCTGCACGTCGAGCCGAAGCATGGGATCTTTACGGATACGGTCCGGCTCATCTCTGACGCACCGAGTCGCCGCTCGAGAAGCCAGGATCAGAGCAGGCAGCTGGTGCATGCCGCTTAAGGGGACCCTGTCCGACGTGGCCATGGCTGATGTCCACAGCTCGAGAGACCTACTTGGTACGTACTGGGGAAGTATAGTACTGTACAGTCCAGAGGGTGTATAATGCATTGTGGACACTGTCACCCATCTCCAGGTGGAGGATCCCCTTTCCTGTCCACAGCCGTTGTTCAAAGCTAGCTCATGGTAATGGCCATGGTAATACCGAACGAAGAGCGCTGAGCCTTCCTCGGCCACCTGGGTTTGGGGAGAGATCTGAAGCGTAGACTCATCAATCATGACCTTGGCCTATCAGTTACTATTCACACGCTGTTCTGAGTCAGGACCCAGGCACGTTGGCCCTGCAGACATACGAATGGCCACACGCGATCGGGGCCGGGGGGGGGGGGGGGGGGGGGGGGGTGGGTACAAGAGCGAGAGAATTGAGTAACCGGTGATGTCCATCATTTCATCAATCAACTGTACAGCACAGTACAGTAATATTGATTTGATCCATGCTGGCCGCGATGAAGCTGTGACTGTTGGCTTGGCTTGAGCCATTGTTCGGCTGTGGTTTTTTTTTTCCCCTCCGAGAACTCCGACAGCCTCTGAGAGGGAAACAAAGGCAGCCGAAGCAAGACAGAATCTCTTTCTTTTTTTTTTCAACCTTGGTCAATCGCATTCGTCATGAAGGAGGTCGTGAGGAGCTGGCAAAGAGATGTAATTGGCTTTGGTGGAAAAAGATTTGAGAGAGGTTGGATGTAAGTGCAGGGTACAGATGGAGCCGTGAGAGAGCGATCACCCTAAAATAGCCACATCTCACATCCCATAGCCGAGGAAAAAAGGAACTTCTCGTCGTTCATTGGCTGCAGGTGCATCGGTCCTCGGTCCTATCACCAGATCCACCCAACCACGGTTGAGAAGGGTCTGGTGAGCCAGGATGAGCTTTTCATCTCATCTCAACCCATCTCGTCGCACCTCTCTGCTTGTCCACTCATCACATCCTTTATAGTACAATACTATATCTCCAACTCACCATTCGAGCGAGACAACGATCCCAGACATCACTACCTACCGACCTACCTACCTACCTACCTACCTAACACTGCCCTCCTCTCGTTACTCATCACACTGTTGGCGTCTACAAGGCCATTGTGAGTGGCACTCTCTCTCTCTCTCTCTCTCTCTCTCTCTTCGCTCCTCCAACCCTTCATCATGCTTCTCCAACGAAGAAGCCGGCTGATGCGAGGTCACATTTCCCACGTCACACCTCGTCCGCTGGACATGTCCTCTGTTTCATTCACTCTCCCTCATCCGTGACTCCTCGATGTGAGTGTGAGACGTTCCCGTCACCATGCAGCGTGGTGCCAGCGCGGTCCAGGAAAAGAGAGGGGTTGGGAGCTGTGGCGCGCGAAACATGGCGGTTTTGCTAGTGCACTCGCCGCCACTCACGATAGAGCATCATCAAGGCCCGGCAAAGCGATGAAAAAGCCTGCAATACCATACCAAGACCTGCGCCTGGTCAAGACGTGCGACGCACGAGCTGGCATGCAATCTCGACCGACATGTTGTGATGTGATGTGATGTGATGTGATGTGATGGGATGAGATGGGATATCCTGGAGGCCTTGACGATCCGGCAAGCCATCCTCGCTGTTCGCTTTTCTCCCTCGCGGATAACCTCCTAACTTCGAATCACTTTCTGGAGGCTTGCTCTCGCGGGCATGGGCATGGGCATGGCACTACTGTACTTGCTGTGCGACATTGACGTTTCCCACCCGCACCAAGTACCTGACCCTCTCCCAGCTCAAGCCCCTCCCCGCGGGCACCGCACCATCCCGAAAACCGTTCCTAGGCCTGCGCAAAGACCAGCGTGGGGCAAGATTGATTTATTGTCCACCAAGGTTGGGTTGTGTCCTTTGTGGTACGTTGGGAAGACGGCAAGAGGAGTGTCACTCGGAGAGGGGTGTGCAAGTCCGAAGGTGCTTCGTGACACCTCTCCACCTGAATGTGGATGAAATGGAGTGACTGAATGAATGATGAGTGAATGAATGAATGAATGAATGAATGCGTCTGATAATCCGTCTCGCTCTCTGGTGGACCTACTGTACCTGCGTTTGCCATGGGGGGGACGAGGTGGGGAAGGGGGGGAGGGGAAAGCCACCACGTCCCGAACAGGGTGTAAGGTGAGCACCAGTGGGGTCCGACGTTCCTCTCCTCCAGACGCACATTTCCTGTCTCCCATCACATACTGCTGTGTTGTATTTGTACATGACCGAAAAGTTGAGGGCTCACGACACCCGCTCAACGACGTCCCCAAGACCTGCGGGCGCGACCACAGACGCGAGATCAGCAGAGCATTTCGCCTCGGGCTTCCATCGGGCCGCGAGCCGTCAGTTGGTTTGGTGTGGTTTGCTTTGCTTTGCTTTGCTCCGAGTTTCCGGGTGGTGGTAAAGACGCCGCACGGAGTTGTGAGGTGTGAGGTGTGAGCTGTGAGCTGTGAGCTTGAGTGTGAGTATGAGTGTGAGTGTGTGGGCTGGAGGTGCTGCCCGGCAACTGTGGTGGGCAAATATCGTGGGCGCTTAGGTGCAGTGGCAGTACAGGCAATACTTCCGGTATTGTACCTTTACAGTACAGTACAGCACAGTGCAGTGCAGTAGAGCGAGCCCCCAAGCCCCCTCCCGTGACCGCCTCGAGAGCGGGTCAGGAACTCTTGCTCATGTTACGTCTTGGGTGTATTTCGACTTCACTTCATCAGAGGAACTGGCCACAAGCATCGGGGTCATCTCGCGTTGAATGAGATGTGGGAGAATCGATTGCATTGTACTGTACTGAGACCGTTTCTTCCACGTCCCAGCATCGCCCTCACCCCCCCCCCCCCCCTTCCCAAACTCTGCAGAATACACAGGATGACCCTGGCGTCAATACTGTGACCAGTACGGTCCAGCAAAGCTGCTAGCAACAAGACACCGAAATCAAACACTTCCACCAGGGGAAGCACACTCAGCATGCCATACATAGCTCTACCCACCACTTTGCACATCACATGGACATTGTTCCCCATGTCAGGCCGAGTCACCTGTCCTCTGAGAGGAGTTTGTATCTTGTCCCGACTGCGAATGAACGACAACTGCTACATCCGTGCCTCGCCCCTCATTTGGACGACACCCGGAGAGGCTGGGGACGCTGCTTTCCGTATCGACCACGTTATCGATAACGATAACGATAACGACGAAACGTCATCGCAGCGCTGCTGGAGTGCCAGGCGAGCAACACGCTTCACGTGTATGCTCGAGCGATGGCGTTGCTCTCCCAGCCGGAGCAATGGTTCTCAAGGACGACTGCAGTAGGTCGCCTCGGTGACCTCGACGCGGCGACCGTATCGGGTGGGGAGACATAGCTCACGGATTGTGCTCGAGCGCAGGGGCGCTGCTCCCCCAGCCGGAGCGGTTTTCCGAGGACAGCTGCAGAGAAACGTCTCCTCGACCTCGAAACGGCGACCGTGCGAGTGGTATCATGATTCGTGGTTGGTCTCTCGAGGTTTGAGAGCATCTACATGTGTTGGTCAGCGGGATGCGCAACACATGTCACCAACACGTAGCTGGCACGTCCGGGGACAGATGACTCTTACCAGGTAGAGATTTTGCGCCAAAGCCCGCGACGCACGCGAACCCTTCACTCCAAGATCGGGCTCATATGTTTGGAAGAGCCGCTCCCGCTGCGTGACTTCTTCGAGCTGCTGCTCCGGCGCCGCCGCCGCTCTTTCTTTGCCTTCTCTTGCGCCATCAACTCTCGCATCAAGGACCCGTTATCCACTACTATACGCGCCTCACCCATCCGGTGGGGAGATGCTGGAGAGCGGCTTATGTTGGGGGTGGCGATGGGAGTACAGTCGTGCTCGGCGTCGTCGAAGACGCAAGGAAAGAGCTCCTCGTCGGATATGATGAACGAGCTGGACTGGGGCTCGTCGCCGCAGCTGGAGTTGGAGGACAGCGAAGATCGTCGCGGCCACGAGGGAAAGGCGCAAGAGGTTGACTGTGAGCGGGAGCTGGAGGCCGACGGGATGTCCATGGGCGCGGAGGCGTAACTCATGGTGGAATAGCTCGTAGAGGGTGATGGGGCGAGGGCGAAATACATAATTTATTTTTTCTTCGGGCAGAGCGCACTCGTTCTCTCTCTTGTAGTCGGTTGGGGGATGATGCTGATCTCACACGATCCCGAGTGCGTGTACCTAGGTGTGGATGCGGGTGTGGGTGAGGTGTAGGAGTTTGTTGGTGTGTGGGTGTGTGGGTGGAAGTGTATGTGTGTACGTATGTGTGTAGGTGCTGCGGTCGGGTGCGGTGACTGTCTCGGCGGAATTCGTATCTATATCATCAACACCGGTGCTGAGTGGGATATGTGTAACGAACGGCTAATCTGATTCGACCGGCCAGGTTGCGGTCAAGGGCAGGTGAGATGTGAGGCCAAAAAGGCGGTGGGATCGCTATAGCGGGGGGGACTTGGGACTGGGGACTGGGGGGATTGCTTCTTATGTTTTTTTTGTTTGGGTTTTTGGTTTTCTTTTTTACTTTGCAGCTTTCGCAAGGCCGGGGGAGGTTGGACAGACAGCCTGGAACGCGTGCGGAAGGGAAAAAGAGCCCGCCCGCCCGCGGTGACCCGAGCCCATCGGATGGCACGCAGGCAAGTGCTTGGACAATGGACCTCCCCCCTCTGCCGGCAAAGCCAACAAACACACCCAGACCACACACGAGTGAGGGTTTGTAGTGTGCGGGGATGAAGGGATGAAGGGATGAAGGAATGAATGAATGAGTGAATGAGTGAATGAATGCAAATACACCACGATCACATTCATGGTGTCTGACCGCCTTGCGAGGGACCGCGGCCGAGTCAAGAGGCGGGGTGCATCCATCTCCCACACCTGACTGTATCTTGTAATTAGATGTAACTATATACATATATTTATATATTTATATGTATATATGCATATATGTATATATATATGTATATACTTATATACTTATATACTTACCCTATCATAACTATCCTATAGTCTCAACGTTGGTCATCTCCCCCCCCCCATCCCCCGGTCACCGCTCATTCACTTCGACCTCCCGTTTTTCCCCCCCCCAGTGCAGGCAAAGATTCTCTTTTCTTCTGCGCGGAAAGCATCCATCCAGCATCCATCCTCACCTCCTCGTCGCCGCCAACTTCCCAACCAACCAAAGTTCTTCCTCCTCCCTTCCTACACCACTCTACTCACACGATCCACAGTAGATCGCGCTGTCTTGTCTGTGCAGGTTTATTTCTTATTTCTTATTTCTGATATTTGACTTTTTTGTTACTTTTTCCCGGGGACGACGGAAGGGGCCCTGCGCCGTAGATAGCGTCGTTCTGGAAGGACTTGCTGTTTCCGTTTCCCAAACTCTCCTACTGTAGGCCAGCGCCGGGTTCTGGAAACCCGCCTGCGGAGAGAAGGGCGAGTTTGGCGACCGCTATTCTTTTCATCTCTTTCTTTCTCCTTATTTTTTTTTTATTTCTCTTTCCGAGTCTCTTTCCGAGTCAGCGACAACCAGACACGTCCCGAGATGCTCTCTTACCCTCTCGCAGTGTACGGTACAGAGATGATTACGATTGGTGACCTCGTACCCGTATCCGTTCCCCCCCCCCCCAGCTTCGTACTTTTTCTTAACAGACTGCACAGACAGCATACACCCCACAGTGAATCCGGACCGGCACCGGCCATTCTTCTCTCCCACGTATATTGGATAGGATAGTAGACCGTCGGCCGGATGGGGGACTGTGAATAGCATCTAGGCCCGGTGCCCGTGGCTGGTTTCACGTCTTGCCGCACTCCAGATCGTGTGGTGGGCGAGACATGTTTGGGCACCGTCCGACGCATGTCACGACTTGGTGGCTGACACAAGATTACCCCAGACACCCTGCTGTGCGATCCAGACTCCATGATCCATCCACCAAACTCACTTGTGATGATTCAGACTACCCTTATCATGCAGACTACCGAGTGATCCAAACTCCAGCATGCTCCCAACTCGAGCATCATCCCTACACCCCATTATGGTTTAGACTATACAATGGCTCAGACTACCCTATGATCCAAGCTCTGTATGCTCCCAACTCGAGTACTAGACTCCCTCTCGATCCAGTCTCGGATCTGTTCCAAACTTCCGTGGTTCCCAACTGCAGTATGACTCTCCATGCTCTTCTCTCTCTCTTCGCTTTACCATGAGCTCGAGCCTGTCCCGGAGCCTGCGCTTTTGCCCAGTCTCGAACCCCCCATGTGTGACCTGCGAGGCACTTAGCTTGTTGTCCACAGAGTGCATCTTGTCCCCCCCCCACGAAGAAGTTCTTTTCCTATGAGGCATCTTCTCTTCTGCTACGAAATATCACGCTGCATCTTCCCCCCCCCCCCACCCTCCTTCCCACGGATCCTTCACCTCCAAGCCCAAAGTCTCTTATTTTCCTGCAAGGCATACTCTCATTCGGTCTCGACTACTTTCCCCTCCCCTCTCGCAGCTATGTCTTGACCGGGTTTATGGTACGTGTTACCAAGGAAACAGGAAGACAGGTGAAGGGATGGGTTCGCGGCGGGTCGGAAGACGCGTTTGACACGGGGCGAAGCAGGAGGGCATCACGAATCGATCTCTCAGGGCGGCTTCGGTCCAACGCAGAATGAATCCCGCTGGTGATGGACTTGCACCTCTCGGATGCTTGCGTGACGGGCCTCCGGCATGCGACTTTGATGTGTGGTCCTACGACGACCAAGGGACGAGGCAGAGAGAATGCATCGAGTAGATGGAGCCGGGTGCAGGTTGCCTGGGGGCGTATCTCGGGCCCAACGGACGGACGGCGTGCTCTGCTAACTAAATTGCGGTGTGATGGGCGATCTGCGGGAGAGCGGGAGAGCGGGAGAGCGGGTATGCCCCGGATTGCCTCGCTGCATTGCTGCGGCCTGTGGCCTCCCGTATCTTTGCGGCATGTGACCCACGTCTCGGATGCATCACGTGTCGCTTTGGCAGAGGCTTGACGATTCCAGTCCGCTGTTGAGATAACCTCACCATGTTATAGCAGAGCCAGAGTATGCGTCGACCAGCAGTCAACCTTGAGATCCAACGATATCCTTGATAGGTTGCATCTGGTTTCAAGACTCTGCTGTCCTTCCCATGTCCTACACAGCACTCGATTCAAAGCTGTCTGTCCCATGCAATTGGTCTTTCTATTCGTTCCGAGACGTTGCTACCAATCACCCGTGCGAGGTTTGACCGATCTCACACAACGTAAGTATTGAGACACTTCGGTTCACTTCCTTCTCCCCAGCCCACTCGTCTATGGTACAAGTGACAGAACGACAGGCTTAGTTGCTGCTCGTTCCATCCTCTGGTCCCGGCAACCCCTCCTCGTCACCTGGCTCCCGGTAACTTCCAATTGGCTTTGCACCTCTAGTCTTCTCGTCAATGATGTTGGATTTATCGATGGCTTCGGTGTCGTCGCGTGCTGATCCACTGTGTCAGTTCAACGTTCCCCCGAAGGTAGCCCAGTCACGACAGGAAACAAGGCCTTACCGAGCTGCTCATCGCTATCGGCAACGTCTGCGTCGATGGGGTCCTCGACTGGGGCATCGTCAGACTGGACTGGGATACCCGCCTCCTTCTGACCAGGTCTCGAGACGTAGTCGTTATCTTGAGGGTTCCCTTGAGGAATTTCGGAAGACATGATTTGGGGAAATCTGGAAGCTCTCGAAAGTGCGAGTCACTGTTTGGGGTGGGTTGATAATGCTTGAGGGGTTCCCAAAATCGCCTACTTATACACACGATTCCTCTCACTCTCGAAGAACCTCTGCCGAGATACGTTATGCTGATGTCATTCCGTGCATGTCGATGATGCGAATAAATGTATGATGACTTTGAGACAAAGAGTTCCATGAGCAAGGTCAGACGCGCGATCGCGACACGAAAGCAAGGGATCTTTCGTAATGCATTTTACTTAGCGAATCTGAAAGGCACCCAGAAACAGGATATTCACCTCCCCCAAATGCTAGCCTGATCGAAGACGTCAGGACTCGGAGCATGTTAAGCGAGTAGTCTAGGAGGAAAAGGCGCTGCCCTGGTCTCTAGCGAGGTCAATCTCGCCTGCCGCGATAGATGCAACAAGTAGTAATGGAGGGGTAGTGAGAACATCGCCGAGCGCCTAGCAAGTTTTGAGGATAATCAAAGTCGCGGGTTGTCGACGCCTGTCCAAGCAGCAATGACGATGCTTGCCTCTCCTGATCGGCGTCAATAAAACCTCTCTTAGCAGGTCTCAGCGCGGGTTTGTACTGGCAGGACCATGAGGCCATCGTCCGAAGCATGCGCTCGAGAAAGAAGGATGCGATCCCGAGGGAAGCGGCTTCTGAATTGGGGGGGGGGGGTGGGCTGGGAGAGTCACCGTTTATATAAACAGAGATTTCTCCCCCTGTGAATTCACCCTACCCACATCTACCCACATCTCGCTTCACTTCAGAAATCGCTTCTCCCTTCTTCAACCACCTACATCAATCAACACTTCAAAATGACGGACGTCTACAAGCCCACCGGTGCGTCCAGATCTTATCCCCCGATCTGATCCTACTTTACTCGTTTTAGGATGCATCTATTCAGATCCATGCATTCAGCAAGCTGACATGTAACAGAGCACGACGGCCTCAAGGCTGATGGTACCCCCGACAAGCGGGTCGGAACCGGACAGTTTGCACAAGGAAAGGTCGACCCTCATGAGGCTGGTGCCCAGGGCGGTAAGGCCTCTGGTGGAAGCGGAAACAGCTCTTCTGAGAGCACTGGTAGCAGCGGCGAGAAGGGTCGTGAGTAGACGTTCATCTCGCAATGTCGTGACCGGGTGGCTGATGTAACTAGAATTCGCTGGGGGAAAGGTTGACCCTGTCGAGGCTGGTCGCAAGGGCGGAAAGTCGTCTGGAGGCAGCGACGAGTAAGAGTTGTCGTCGGTCCGGGAACTTGTGTGGACGATAGCTCGTCAGGTGTTGTATGATATATGTACACGAAGCGATAGCTACGACGGATTGGAATCATCAATCCAAATAAATTTATGAGCTTCCTCTCGCATGAATGATATCATAGCAGTGAGCCTTGTTCTTCTACTCAGCTGATAATGAAGCAAACCACCGGTAGCGGACTGTGTCTTTCGACTGGGGTGTCGACTTTCCCCTCGTGGCACTGCCTAGGAAAGTAGCAGTCATCAAAATTTTCCGTTCCAGTTTCTAGCTATTTGTAGAATTCACATGTCTGATATTCATCACTGTTCTAAAATTTCTCAACAGGTATTAGTCCCTCAGAGCGACTCTGGGCCTTGGATGGTGTACCAAGCTGGATAATGCAATGACGGCTGTGGAGGGCAAATCACTTGCCCACGTGCTGACAGCATGTGCGCGACAAAAATGAATGCGGTTTTTGAGCACGTCCCCAGGGAGGAAGTACTTGAGATGTCAGAGATTGGGACCGCAGGCTCGGAAACTACGCATCGTAGCCCGTGTTGACGTTCACGTTGACAGTGGATTTCACGTCACTCATCTCTAAGCGCCCCCTCCCCCCCCCCCTTGGTTTTCCTGAAGCTCGCCTCAGTTCACCAGGACGATATCAAGCCCTAAAAACTCTGGATGGGGAACTAGCCGCGCCCACACTTCAGCTCGCATCCGGTCCACGGCCGTTCTGAGGAGCGGAGGGTGGGGGAAGATCGAGCCCCGCAGCGAGTCCACGAGCCCGTCCCCATATCATGGCGCCGCCCTGTGGTCTGTCCTGTACGCCTACTTCCTGGCGGGGATCAGCGTTCCAAGTGAGACTGCGAAGACGCCGAGAGCGTGTAGGTCCAAATGAACACGGGAAGCAAAAGCACAGGTCCCGTGTTTCCTTGACCCTGAGCAGGGGGTGGGCGAGGGAAGACCAGTGTTTGGTTCTGAACGAAAACTAGATCTTGAAGACCATCGCAGGTTACTGATGTGGGTGCCGAGAGTGTGCTGGGCGAGGTCACAGGCGGCTATTGCGTTGACCCGTGGTAGGCTGTCTGTCTTGAAGGCTGTCGCCATCCTGGCTTTCGTGTTGTGTCGTGTTGATAGTATCGATACAGATATTGAAGCCCAGCTGTCTATATCGTGCATCTCGTGTCGAGATAGACAGGTACGTCCTGACCTCTCGCCCGAGCTGCTGAGCAGGGGAGTAATAGGAAGCTGGGTGTTTTCAATTGTTTACTTTGGAGTGCGATGTGCAACGAAGTTTTCAGAACGTAGTAAACCACGCTGTGCTCCACGTGGGGCGTCTAGTGTAAGGTGGGGTACGAGAAAAGAAAGAGCCAAGTTGTTGTGTTTCGTCCGCGAAGTGGGTCAAGCGAGGAGGCTCTCTCGAGCTGTGTCTTTGTTTACATTCAACTGCGATGTGCCACAGACGTTTAGAGCCTGGAAAGATATGTATGCTCCAGAGTAGCCAGATATCGAGCGTTGCCACGTCTCCAGCCCACTTCAGGACGACGCTATCATCTGATCTGTCTTTCGTGAGTCCGTACGGTAGGACCACAGACACAGGACAGTTACTGCGCTGCCAAAGATATATAGCAGTTATATCATATGCATACACCACTAGCATAAATAGGGAATTACTCTAAGCTTGGAACCTATGAGATGCTATCTATGTTTGTTTACGTTTAGTAAATGCTCGCTTAGAGTCTAGCGAATGGAGATGGGTTATCGCTTTAGTATTCTAAAATCAGCACATCTGATATATTTCTGGTGTAGCTTTACTTTTGACTACGGTCTTTGATCGAGGCAGAATACGTTGGATGCTCATTGAACCTCAAAGATTGACTCATTGGTAATTCCAACGCGGGATTCGTCGGCCGAGCTTGTAAGTGGGGCAGACCCTTGCTGGCCGCGCTAATGTTGCGACGGAATTCTGCCTCCAGAAAAAAAGTTCGGGAGGATCGAGCAATCCAGAACAGCGGGGGCTGTCCACTCACTCACCCATGCGACCAGATTGAACTGCGGCCTATTTCGATGTTGCGATGTTCTAGAAGACGAATCCTCAGAAGTTTAAGGCCCAACGTATCATCGCAGAGGTTCATAAGACTATACAATTTTCGCGCCATGGAGCTCACCAGCACACAAGCTCCAGAAGGAGGCGAACGTCAGGACAGGAAGAGACCGTTGCAAGGAGGAAGAGGGCCCAAGAGGCAAAGAACCAGGAAGGACAAACCTGTCCGAGAAGGGTCCAAGGACGAGGTTCTCCTTGCAGACGTGCGCGCTCTGTTTGCAGCCCAAAAGCTCTCCGAGACCCCGAATGCGATCAAGCTCGAAACCGCCTCTGGAGCAGAAGCTTCTCCGCCGACCGAAACGGACGACGGGAAAGTTGCAGGTCCTCGGGACACGGCCGTCCATGGCAGATCCGAGCTGCCTGAACCATTTACTGAGACCGAAGTCGAGGTCCTCGAGATATCCTCTACCGGAGATGGCCTTGCCAAACACCCTTCGTCAGATCAAATCTATGTCGTCCCATTTGGCACGCCGGGCGACGTCTTGCGAGTGAAGGTCATCAGGCATTTCGAAGATGATCACTATACCACCGCAGACTTCGTGTCGGTGGTGAAGCCAGGGCCTCTTCGAGACGACACCAGAGCCCAGTGCCAATACTTCAGCAAATGCTCCGGGTGCCAATTCCAAATGCTGGACTATGCCGAACAGCTCAAACACAAGAAGTCCATCGTGGAAAAGGCATTCAAGAACTTCTCACAGCTCCCCCCCGAGTTGGTCCCGGTGATCGGAGACACAATCGGGAGTCCTTTACAATATGGGTACCGGACGAAGCTCACCCCACATTTTGATGGACCACCAGGACACATCAGTAAGAGAGACAAGATGAAGGGTCTCAGGAATTACTTTGAAAAGGCTCCAGACATAGGGTTCATGCAGAAGGGCTTGAAAAGAACACTCGATATCGAGGATTGCCCCATCGGAACCGACGCGGTCAGGATGGGCATGAAACGAGAGCGGCTAAGAGTCGCCGAGGAGCTGAACAAGTACCAAAGAGGGGCCACGATCCTGTTGCGCGAGAGCACTACGAGGGTACGGAACGACAACGAGGCTGCTCCTCAAGACCTGCCAGACACCATCAAGACAGTGACCGCAACCCATACCGACTTCAAGTCCTGCATTACAGATAACAGAGGCACATCAACCGAATATATCGATGAGTATGTCTTCACCAATATCGCGGGATCTTTCTTCCAAAACAACAACTCGATCCTTCCGACGTTTACGCAGTATATCCGTGATCATATCATGCCACCGGCTGCCTCCACCGGACCCCCGATCAGATACCTGATTGACGCCTACTCCGGGTCTGGGCTCTTCACCATCACGTTATCGTCGCTATTCACTAGCTCGACAGGCATTGACATCTCCACAGCTTCGATCATATCAGCACAAGAGAATGCAAAGTTGAACAACCTGCCGCCCTCTCAATGCGCGTTCCTCGCCGCCGATGCCCCAGAACTCTTCAAGTCTGTCACGTACCCCAGGGACGAGACAGTCGTGGTCATCGACCCCCCCCGAAAGGGATGCGACCGCAGCTTCCTTTCTCAACTGCTGAAGTTCGGGCCGAGGAGAGTGGTGTATGTGAGCTGCAATGTGCACACGCAAGCCAGAGATGTTGGCGACCTGGTCAGGGGGGTGGAGGCCGGTGGCACTCGGTACGAGATCGAATCACTGAGAGGGTTTGACTTTTTCCCGCAGACCGGCCATGTGGAGGGGGTGTGCGTGCTGCGAAGAGCAGAAGGCACAGGAGGAAAAGTAGGGCCAGCTTGAGCTTCATAAGGCGGCGAGGCCGAGTACTCCGGTCCGGTTTTGCTGGGCTCCTCTCCTGAGGCCATGATCCGCATCCCTTCGGATAGGTATACGCTCTCAGGACATGCATCCACGTACTACAAGTCTTTTGAGTTTGAGCCTCCCAGCGCGGTGCTTTCACTGAATCGCAAAATCAGACGGGGTTTGTTCGCTACCCCGTCTCGAAACCGCGCGGACTCGCGAGTAGTAGGGGTGGATATGAAATTTCGAAATCATATTCTAAAAGTGCTCTCAGGGAAAGAAAACCTTTGCTTCTTTGAAAGAGTATCTGGATGGATTGGCTCTCAGTCAAAGGAGGCACAAGCCATGTTCAACCTACATGTTTTCCTGTTCGACTGCCTCCTCCCCCCCCCCCCCCTTTCCCCAAATCCTCCGACTTTTTAACCCCCCCTCCCCCTGGTGCTTAACTGTTTTCCAGCTCGCGCCCCTGCTCTGGTGCAACAACACACCCTCTCCAACCCGGCAAACACTCCAAACGTCCTCGTGACCGGGGGTACACCCACCCAACCTACCGTACCGAACTCAGCTCACGTTCGATCGTGCGGAAGACTCCCAAGCCAACCCGACATATCTCCAGCGTGATGAGTTTTTTTTTTCTTTTTTTTTGGATCGCTGCTGCGATTCATGCGCGGAGGGGGGTTGGTCTCGACCCCCTTTTTTTCAATCTTTTTTTTACTTTTATTTTATTTTAGCGAGGGGAGGTTATGTGCTATTACGGACAATCATGTTGGCAGCTCGTGCTTGTCGAGCTAGCTGTGATTTGAGGAAAGTCTTCTCAAGAGGACTTCTCAGAGGACTACTCAGAGGAAAGAGGTATGGGATGATGTCGCTCGTGGGGAAGCCGTGAATCTGGCATGCAGGTTCACTTGTGTTATATGTAGATGTAGATGTGCATGTAGATGATTGCACACCTTGGCTCATTGCGGAGAACACGAGCTGCAGATGGAAGGTCAAAGTATGTGTAGATCCCATGTGCTATGCCTACCGTGAAAGCTGGTGAGGAGAGACTTTTGTCTCAGGCTCAGCATGCCGTCAGCCCATTCAAGTACTTGCCAGTGTGAAGATAAGGGGTATCATTTCAGAGCTCAACCTAGACGCGCTTCGATAACAGCGGACAACCAGCCGGCTCTAGACTTCGGGTGCTTTGCCTGCGAGGGTAGGAGAACCAGGACTCGTCCCCAGCGTAGAGTCGGTCCCAACACTAACGCCGCGTCCCAAGGGACTCCCCTTGCCAGCACCTCGCGCTAGCTGTACACGATCCAGGGGTCTCGCCGCCCTCCTCTGCGGTCGGTAAGGAGACACGGGTGAAGAAGGACGCACTTCAGGCGTTCCTCTTCGAGACCCAGATCGCTCGTGACTACGCATCAGCCACGGCTCTGGGCTCCCTGGCGGCATGCTCTGGCTCTGTTTCCGCGACCACAGAGGACTGGCGTTCGGATACCCATCGTGTTGGTCGTACTCGCGGTTTGGCGTGCCGCCCCTGGAGTAGGCGTAACCGTCGTGTGCTTGATGCTGGTACTGGTATTCCTCGCCTCTGTGCTTCACCGGGCTCTCGTCATACGGGTCGAATCCAACCTTTTGCCTGGCTTCGCGACGGGTCCGGCGACGTTCTTCCCCGTCACCTCCGGCGCCTGTAGTCGAGGATTCTTCGAGGAAGAACGTCAGGAGTTCATCGGGGATAGAGAGATGGGATGCTTGCTGAAACTGCTGCAGGGCCGTGAGGCGAATCAGCATCTCGAGGAGAGATAGAGAGGATCGGATCGGACCAAGCGGGGAAGAATGCTCTCGGGTCGAGAATTTAGGCGGTGATGAAGAGCTGGCAAGTTGGCGCACTGGAGACGGAGGAGGAGATGATTTTGGACCTAGGTCGAGATGCGAAAGGCCCGCTGCTAGTGCCTGATCCGGCGAGCTTGGTCGATGAGAGATATATGCCGAATCATCATTCCCATCCAACCCGTCCTCGGAACTCGAGTCCTCTGGCTCGGCGTAAACTTCGAACGCCAACCATTCGGGGTCGAGATCTGCTGGCAATCGCCATGCGCGATCGCCCACTGAGGCTTCTTGGGGGGGTACGTCTTCAGGTATGGGCATGGTGCTCTCTCGGCGTAATTGCTGGTCAATGTCATCCTGCGAATCGCCTGCTTCTGTGCCAGAGGTGTCCGAAGCAAGCTCCTCTGCCTCCGCTGCAGGCTCCTCGTACCACTCGTTCCCCTTCTCCACTTCTTCCATCATTCTTCGCGGCGGCAGCGCGTGGACGTCTCTCTTCAGCAGAAGAACCGGGCTGTTGGTCTCTCCCTCCGTGCCAATATTTAATATCTTGCCTGTGTCCGCATAGAAGATCTTTGAGATTTGGTAGATGGGAAGGAATTCACGAACGCCTGCGAGCCGAATATCTCCATACGGTCCTGGCTGTGGCTCATCATCTTCGAAGGAGTGAAATCTGTCGTCTTCCAAGTCCTCGATGATTTCGAGATGATAAGCATACTCATTCTGCCGCCCTTCTCCAGTCAACATGGGATTGCCAGTGCCGTCATGCTCAACCGAGTCCAGAACCACAGCTCTCGAGTCTCCCTGTCCAATCGATTGTAAAGGGATACGCATCAGCTTGACCTTGGCTTTATGTATGACTTCTTTCCATGTCGTATCCCTCATGTCATCCGAGTTGTGGACTCGGTTTGAGTGGCCTGCGAAGAGCATGTACAAGGAGAGTGTAAACGCCGGCCCAACCTGGACCGAACCGACTGGGTTCATGGAATACTGTGTATCGCCCGCGGTGAGGAAGGTACTGGCTTGTAGCAATCTTGAGGGGGACACTGAAGCTGGCAGAGTGGTGGAAAGACTAGAGCCTGATGTGGTAATGGCGAGATTGATAAGGGGAACAGCATCTTCGATTCGTGTCAGCAGACTTTGTATGTCCTTGACGATGAGACGTATTTCTGCATCGTGAGTAGCCTTCGACTTTGCTTTCGCACTCTTTCGTCGGGACGACTCCTCGGCCGTGGCAGCCTTGGCTAGCCGGACCCCAAGAGCTTGGATATCCCACCGAAGGGCTTTGGTCAAAGTGACGGCTGATTCCAATGTTGTATTTCCTCTTGCGGAGCTATCATATGTTAGACATGATAGCATTAGCAGGACACGAGGGCCAAGTACATGAGCTCTATCAGATCAATGGCTGGAGACACGATCTGATCAGGATTAGTTAGCACCGTGACAGCTCAACATCTTGGGTGGACAGAACTCTTATCTTGCTGTTGAGCCGCTCCTGAAGAGTATGAAGTTCATGATAGTCTGTACTATCATCGACTGTCTACGCCCCGGTCATCCACAACTGCTAGCAAACGCGTGGGAACGGAATCGCATACCTTGAGCAACCTTGAGGTCTGCCTGATCGTGTAGGAGGCAGTGATCCCGATCCCAGCGCTACAACTGCATCAGTAAGAGAGGCAATGGCCTTTCTACACGAACGAACCGTATAGCATAGTTCATGGCATGCTGGGTGATCTGGAACAAGATGCCCGTTAGCACGTGAGGTACACCGTATTATTCTGGTTTGATCTATACCTTGCCTAGAAAGTCTTCCATAGCTATACTGCTGGTCGTGGGTGTTGAAGTTACAATTTCGTGGCATGAGTACGGAAACAAGATCAATCCCAGCTTTGCATTGTCGATTCCCGACGGTTGATATTGACACCAGCACGCGCTGACACTTTACGCGAGGTTGACGCCCGGTCCATTGCACTGCGAAGACTTGGAAATCTTCAATGCCACGCTATCGGCTTCTCCTTTGCCTGCACATTATTATTAACCTGGATCGAGGACAACCAACACGTTTTCCTTCGTACTGCCTTCTCGCCCATTCCGAGTTACGTGGTGGCACTGCTCTGTAGATGATTTGTGAATAAGATCGAGTCACTTCACTCTGCAGTCACAATTCCCTAGACGGTTGGGCTGGTGACGTAGAAATCCAGAGCCCCTCAATATAGCGACTGCCCCACTTCCCACAATCTGCGTGCTCTCACGTCGACTAATACTATAGCACTACACCGAAAGCTGTCTCGACGTCTGAGGAAGACAATTCAAACAACTGGAAATATGTCGGACCTCAACTCCTGGGAAGATGACCCTGCCGCTCAGGAGGATCTTTCTCGCCAGGCCCAGCAGCTGAATCTGAACAACGCACCTCAGCAGCCGCAACAAGGAGGAGGAGGAGCAGGAGGGCTCAGTTTTCGACCCGGCGCAAATACCTTCCAGCCTGGAGCACAATCTTTTCAACCTGGTCAGAGCTTCCAGCAATATGGCGCGTATGGTCAGACCGGATACCAGAGCCAGGGCTATAATCAGTACAATCAGGGACTCCAGCAAGGATATGGTGGAGGATACCCTCAGTATGGTCAGCAAGGTGGCTACAACAATCAGTACGCCCAAGGAGGCTATCAAGGTGGATACCAACAGCCCGCTTATACCGCTGGATATGGTGAGCTTCTCTGTGGCAGAAGTTTGTGCTAGTATACGAAGGCCGCTGACCTCTCCTAGGACAACAATACCAGGCCTATTCGCAGCAACCACAAGCAGCAGCAGCCTCTGCGCAGCAACCTCTCCGGGCGGCTCCAGCAATCGCAAAGCGGTCAGTTGATGGAGCTTCAGGCTCTGCGGAGTTGAACAAGCCGGTGACCACCAAGGCAGGGGCTCCAAAGGTCCTGAGCATTGGTGGAGATGCGCCCAAGCCTAAAGCCAAGGTTCTATCTATCGGAACTCCAGCTCCCCCAGCCCCCGCGACCAAGAATGAACCCATCGCCGCCGCTGCCTCAGCTGAAGCTGGATCCAAGGTTGCTGCAGCAAAGGCAATCGAGCGAACGGAGAAGACCACAGCTCCCGACAGCGGCAAGGCGTCACCAACGCCCTCGTCCGGAAGTTCCAGCCCCTCACGGGCTACTGCCAAGACCGCTGCACGCGAAGCCGATGCTGTAGAGAAGGGACAAGCTGCGGATGTCGACGACGAGACACTGAAAGAAATTTATGGCAAGGAACACGTCAATATTATTTTCATTGGACACGTCGATGCGGGAAAATCAACACTGGGAGGAGCAATCCTTATCTTGAGCGGCATGGTGGATGAGCGGACACTGGATAAGTACAAGAAAGAGGCCAAGGAGATTGGCCGGGAGACTTGGTGGATATCTTGGGCACTCGACGTCAGTAAGGAAGAGAGGGAAAAGGGAAAGACTGTTGAGGTTGGGCGTGCACACTTCGAGACCGAGAAGCGTCGCTACAGCATTCTTGACGCTCCGGGTCATAAGACGTACGTCCCAAGCATGATTGGCGGCGCTTCTCAAGCCGATGTTGGAATATTGGTTATCAGTGCTCGTAAGGGAGAGTACGAGACCGGATTCGAGAAGGGTGGACAGACGAGAGAGCATGCGATGCTAGCCAAGACTCAGGGCGTGAACAAGTTGGTCGTGGTGATTAACAAGATGGACGACATGACGGTCGAGTGGTCCGAAGCGCGATACCTCGAGTGTACAACCAAGCTCGGTCAATTCCTAAAAGGGACCGGGTTCAACCTGAAGACTGACGTCTTTTTCATGCCGATTGCAGCTCAGTCCATGATGGGCTTGAAAGAACGCATCCCAGATGGAGTTTGCCCGTGGTACAAAGGACCTTCTCTACTCGAGTATCTCGACAACATGGCAGCACTAGAGCGCAAAGTCAATGCACCCTTCATGATGCCAGTCAACGGCAAATACCGAGACATGGGCACTCTTGTGGAAGGAAAGATTGAGGCTGGCGTGATCAAAAAGAACATGGGCTTGATCATGATGCCTAACCGCGAGAAGGTCGAAGTCGCTGCTCTTTATGGTGAGACCGAAGAGGAGATGCCAATTGCCCAGAGCGGAGATCAGATACGGGTACGACTGCGAGGTATCGAAGAGGAAGATATCATGCCTGGCTTCGTCTTATGTTCGCCCAAGCGTCCCGTTCATTGTGTCAAGTTCTTCGAAGCTCAGATCCGCGTGTTGGATTTAAAGAGCATCTTATCGGCTGGCTTCAACTGCGTCCTGCATGTCCACTCGGCTATCGAAGAAGTGACGTTTGCCGCACTACTTCACAGCTTGCAGAAAGGTACAAATCGGAGGAGCAAGCGAGCACCGACGCACGCAAAGAAAGGCGATAGCATCATTGCTCGACTGGAAGTAGTTGGTGGAGCTGGTTCCGTTTGTGTAGAGCGATTTGAGGACTATGCGCAATTGGGTCGTTTCACTCTTCGTGACCAGGTGAGAAGCAAAAGCCCGTCCACAAGAGCTCGTCTAACATCTCCCAGGGCCAAACCATTGCAATTGGCAAGATCACCAAGCTGATTACGGAAGAGAATACTGCTTAGGTGATTTGCGAGCAGCCATACTTGATGACGACGCGGCGGCTGCGACAGCCCAACACGCTGACTTAGGACCATCTTGCATTTACATGTAGAACTTCGTGGGTAACGACATGTATGCTCCAGGTTCTGATTCGATCAAGCACCGCGGGGTAGATGGATGATAGAGTTCCCAAATAAATAGAAAAGCATTCGGTTTGAAGTAAAGCGACGCAACAAAGCACTGGTGTACTCATCCGCGGCCGTGTGGGCCACCACAAGCCCTCGTACCGGACCGGCTTTGATCTGTTTACATTGGTATCCACCTCAGCCAATTGGCCTTTAGGGCTGACTCGGGGATGACGGCCAGATTGAATGTGAATTCCCACGCTCCTGGTCACGACTCGGAAGCAATCATCAGTCCTCGGGGTCATTCTCAGGAAGAAGATCACATGCTCTTATGCTAAGCCAGCTACGCCTTCGGCTTTAGTATCTCTCACAATTTACAGACCTCCAGCATCCACGAGTAAGACTAACAAGTCGTTACTTGAAATCTGATATCAGTCTTTTTCGTGCATACTAGGATAAGGAGGGCCAAGTGGTCTCTTGCTCCGCGGAAAACCAGTTTTCGTGGTAAGTACAAGTGTTTTTGTGCTCAAATCTGACGGATCATCCCAGTAGTGAACAGAAGCTTGTAGTATTCTATCTGCCTGGGTGCTGAGCTTTATAGGTATAGAGCCATATATATGACGTACGGGAGATAGTTCCATAAGCAGATCCTCAGAGCATGTCAAGAGCTTCCTTGTCCAGGGGGTGTGTTGCGATATCATAAGATGTGCTCGACTACCTTGTAGCTAAATATAATCAGATACCAATAACAGTACCCATCAAACTGCGCCCCTGTGATGAAGAACGTGCCGTGTTTTGGTGAATAGTAGTAGGAATTCGCTGATGACAGCTGACCTGAAGCTAAAATGAGAAACAAACAGACGAAACGCGCTCTCCCTGCTTCAGATCTTCCCAATACAACAACTTCTCATCACTAGTAACAAGCTGCAAGCACCTAAAACTGGTTCCCGTGGTGTTGTGTGGACACGAAGGACAGAATATTCGGACAGAATATTCGACCCTTCTGCAACTTCCGCTGATGATGCCGAAGGTGGTGGAATGGCTCTACCCTCGTTTGATGGGACAATCACGACTTCTGGCTACGCTGCTCTAGTACTGCACGGGTTAGTAACACTGTCCTTCATACCTTCAAGGTCATCAACTATACCACGTCCTTGAAGTTCGAGAAATTCGCGCTCAGCGACCCTGCGCGCTCTAGTGGCTGGCTACCACACTGCTTGCTGTTACAAACGCGGGAAGCAAGTCTACCGCCTGTAGCGTTTCCTCCGAAACCGCCGGCGGTGTTGAGGTTCTTGATTTCGTTCGCCTGCCATCGCTAAGCCGTACGATCATCTTGTCAAATCATTCAGTGAGTCGACGCCTTCGACAAAGGAGGTCGAGATCAAATTTCCCAGTGCCTCCACACCACGGGCCAGTCAAAGCAAGACGGTAACGGTCGATCCTTAGAACCCCGAGAGGTTATGCTGGGTCCGAAGAACCAGCTCAATTTGCTGCATCCAAAAGAGCCCCATCATGAGATAATACCAAATGGTTGAGGAACGAGAGCAAAAATAAAGCTGTTTCCAAGTCTTGGTATGCTCAGAAAGTTCATTGAAGTATCTCGATGACCCAACAGGTCATTCCTGCGAAGGGTTTGAAGTCTAGATTCGAGGATGGTTTATCGTGAATTACGAGCAAGTTCTACGATCCAAATACCAAAGCCTCCAAAGGATTGACCTCCTCTTCCATCTCCTCTTCCTCCTCGTCCTCTGCCAGATTCATCTTCTGCCCCAACAGGTTCCCGAAGAACACATCAACAGCCTCTGGCCTCCAAGTCGTCCTATCCTCGGGCGCCATGAAATTTTGCAGCTTCTCAAGCACAGTAAATCGCATCTTCCGCCCCTTGCTCGCCTTCGTGTCGACGTTCTTCCTCGTCTTCACCTCCTTGACCGCCGTCCACTGCAATGCCTTGCTGGCAGCAGGTACCGTCAACGATTCTGCTCGTCTCTGATCAACTAGTTCCTTCAACAGCATCTGGTAGAAATTGCCGTCGTCGTAAATATCAGGATCCTCTGTGAGTTTTGCATCTCGTTGAATGGGCGCACATGCTCGTGGGATTTTGGTCTTCTGGATTAGATGGTCCGAGTTGGCCAGTTGGTCCTGAAGCATCAATGTGATGGACTGCTGGGGTGCTGTTGGGTTGAGCTTCCGGGAAATAGGAATGGACGTCGTGCCTCTTACTTTCGAGGACCATTTCTCCAGTGTGGTTTGTCTGGTGTCGATCATGGCGACTTCAGAGCTTTGCATTCTTTCCCAGATATCAGTAGATGAAGTAGATACTTCAACGCCACGTTTCCGTTTGTGCCCTGTTTTGGCGCCAGAGCCAGCTTTGGAAAGCTCGTGTCGTAGAGCGTCGAGGGTGTTCCATAATTTGACTGCAGCCTCCTCTGCAGCTTCGTAGGGATGATTGGACTCTTCGTCAAATTCTTTCTCTTCGATGGTCGTCATTGAGTTCGTGGCTATGAGCGCCTTTTGAAGAACCATCCGTACGCTCAAAAGGGAGTCAAATGCCTTCCTTTGCTCTTTCACGGCGCTTCCTTTCGCTGCATCTGCTTTTGCTGCTTGGGTGATTGAGGCTACAACACTTTGCTGTTCTTCACCCATGATCTTTCGTAGCTCAGCCCTTCTCTCGTCTTCGTCCTGGTCGGCTCCACTCTCTGCATCCTCACTAGACTCGGAATCGTCATTTTCTCCCTCGGTCACGTCCTCCTCGTCGGATCTCTCGCCGGATCCTGAGTCGTCTTCCTGGTGCTGTTTGCTAACGTCTAAGATGTCCTCATCGGTCTCTGCTTCATCGGACTTGTCCCTGTTCAGGACTGCACCCTCCTCATCATCTTCGTCCTCGCTTTCCGACATGAAGTCTGAGGCAGTAGGCCTTCTCTTCTTTCCACACGGTCTTCTAGGCTTGCCACTTCCTCGAAATGTGAAGTCCTTGAACTTCTCATCATCACTCTGTCCAAAAGCAAAATCGGAATCAATATCCTCATCCTCACCGACATCCATGTCCAAATCAGAGTCCTCTGGATCCGCAAACCGAACGTTTGCGGCTTCGTCTACTTCGGAAGCCGACTCCGACTTATTCTCCTCCTCTTCATCGTCATCGTCATTCCACAGTGCCTCCCGACTGATTCGCGATCCAGAATACTCGGGTCCAAGGGCAACTTCGTCTGGCTTTCGAAGCTTACTCTTCCTGCCTAGAAATTAGCTAGAAAGCACAAAAGCATGTTCCCATAGATAGACATACCCAACTTTTATGTAGTGCTCGGTCCCAGCTTTCTCGTCCTCGCTCTCCTCAGAAGCAGAGCCGTCGGTGCTCTGAGCGGGGGTATCTTCCTCTGGATCGAAATCTAAATGACGTTAAATACTGAGTTTAGAGAGAAATAAAACAAGAAGATCACCTTTTGCTACGGGCTCGTTCAATTCAGCAATATGCTGCGCGAAACTCTTCGATTTACCCATTTTGTTCAGGAACCAGCGTTGTGTTATTGCGACTACCTGTGGCTCTGCGCCCAAAAATTATCTGACATCCAGGTCTTGGTACGATACTAGCGGCCGCTCTGAGATGGAGCTCTAAGCTCAATACTTCAGCACTTCTCGGATAAGCACAACGATATGAAGCGGCGATTGCTCTCAACATTTTCTTGCTTGCAACATGAAAACCCACTGGTGAGGGTTAGATCTCATGGGAGACTCATAATTTTTGTTAATTCAGCTTCCAGGGTCTCCCACGGACTGGGACTATCCCACGCATGCAGCGCGGTTTGCCCGAGCGACGAAGCATCAAAGATGTCAGGAAGGTAATTGCGGTCTCGTCAGCCAAAGGCGGGGTGGGCAAGTCGACTATTGCAGGTTTGAAACCTACGAGTCCCACATGAAAATAGAAAATTCTAAGCCTGTGCAGTAAACCTTGCCCTCTCATTTGCAAGGCGCGGCCTTCGAAGTGGTATTCTCGACACAGATATATTTGGACCCTCGATCCCGACTCTCCTAAATCTCTCTGGCGAACCCCGTTTGTCCTCAAGTTGGTGAAAATTCTCGCACAATAATGACAAACGTCTGATGGCTCGCAGACAACCAACTCCTTCCTCTGTCAAATTATGGTATCAAGTCAATGTCAATGGGGTATTTAGTCGGAGACGCTGCGCCAGTGGTATGGCGCGGCCTAATGGTGATGAAAGCTCTACAACAACTTCTACATGAGGTTGACTGGGGCGGATTAGATGTCCTCGTTCTGGATCTGCCGCCTGGAACAGGAGATACACAATTGACCATTAGTCAACAGATCGTCCTTGATGGTAAATCACTCCACCTGGGTACGTTTAGGAGCTCACAAACCTAGGTGCAATTATTGTCTCGACGCCACAGGATATTGCGTTGAAAGACGCAGTGAAAGGTATTAATATGTTCAAGGCGGTCAATATCCCTATCTTAGGTATGATACAGAACATGTCAATATTCACATGCCCACATTGTCAAACTAGCACGCATGTATTCGGGTCGCAATCAGGGGTGACACATGCGTGCGAGAAGCATGGAATTGAGTTTCTCGGAGATATACCGTTGCACGAGAGTATCTGTGATGATGCGGATAGGGGTAGGCCAACCGTTGTTGCTGAGCCAGAAAGTGATAGAACGAAGGCTTTCATGGCCATTGCAGAGGAGATCGGTAACAGAGCGAAGTTGTTCGATCGGTAGCATGATGCGGAGCCAAATAGCTTGCATGATCTGCCAATGAGGTGATTTTATCATGACCCTAGCAGTCAGCATGGCCTCACTACCCAAGCTACAAGGTGGGTTTTGGAATTACATCCAGCTTCATCGATTCATTGCTCTTTTTGCGTCAACCTGATACTAGTAGTGAACGAACAGCCCATGTTAGCCTTCGTCACCAAGAAGTGAGAAGAAATGAAAGACGGGTCCGAAACTCCTTGCCGCAGCGCGTAATACTTGCAAATTCCTCATCTCCTACGGCCTCAATTTCTTCAAAATTCCTCGTCTCCGTTGTTCTGATAAATATGACGACTTCTCGTTTGATCCTTACGCATGCTTTGACCGGAACCCGTGAAGCCAACTATGTCTTGTCAGGAAATGCTGCATGGGAGGAATGCGACACGAGGCTTACCTCTGCCATTTACACCTTCCGGTGTCCGAAACATGCTTTCCTTCTTCGCAGCCTTGCCAAATTTTCCCTTTGCCGCAAAGTCCTGCCATTTTGATTTGCCAGCTTCCAATTCCTTGTTTGCTTTGATCTTTTTGGGAACTTTGGCAGGTCGAATGGGGCCATCACTGACCTTACTTGGCTCACGCTTGGTCTGGTGGGCAAGCTCCGGATTGATATCTGCAGCTGCTGATATAACATTTGATGGGACTGGTGGTAATGGTAACGCAGCAACGACTGGCGTGCCATCAGCCTTACGCTTATTCGGGTTGACGATGGGCTTGATATCTTTGGCACGTAGAGTCTCTGTATTGTCATAGCTTTTAAACTTGACTATATAGACTGGTGCTGTAGAAGAGCCTGTGATCGATGTGATCCGTGCTGGATAAAACCCTTTATCTCCTGAGTGCCATTTAGCGAGTACTGTATCGTTCACTTTGAAGCTTGTAGGGGCGTCCGTATCTTCTGCTGGAGTTGCGGTACTTGTCTTCTTGAAGGCGGGGTGGTTCTCTCGAGACCATTTCTCTTTCGCTGGCGGATCTTGCGTTTTCTTCGGCGCTACTACTGGGACTGAAGAGGGCTTTAGCTCTGCGATCGTGGCTTCGGTGAGGGCAATGACTTGTTCGAGTTCAGTCTTTAAATCAAGAAGGTCTGCGCTCTCTGGGTCTGCCTGGAGGCCCAGTTGGACGGTCTCCAACTGCTTGAAGTTAGCTCTTGAAAACGAACAGGTAGATCGGAGTTACCAACCTGTAACTTGTACTCTCTGATCTCATTTTCGAATGCCGCGATCTCACTACTCATCTTGACCGATACTCTTAAGGATAGTCAGGAACAAGCTTGTTCAATAGTAGACTGCTGCAGATAATTTGTGGAAGAGATCTCAGTTGATACTGCTCCCGCTGATCCAGGAGGCTTCAAGAGAGACAAGTAAATTATGTGTGTATCGACGAGGTTCCCATGAAGAGGCGTGGATTCGGTTAGGTGAGGAGGTCATGAGGTCGGCGCTGAAAGATAAGCTAGCCGGATGCGCCAAGCTTTTCAGCAGCATCTAAACTAATTTCAAGGACACTGAGAACAACAACACAAATCTCCATCATCGCCATGCAGGGCTTCAATATGGGACGATATGTCCCTCCGGACATGGAGGGCCTTATGAGTGGCAACCAACTGCATGGGAAGCACGCTCTGGGCGCTCGGGCAAACAAGATATCCCAAGGAATTCTTACGGTTCGATTCGAAATGCCATATCCTATCTGGTGCACGCACTGCCCTAAGCCTACCATCATCGGCCAGGGTGTGCGCTTTAATGCGGAAAAGAAAAAAGTTGGGAATTACCTCTCGACACCTATATTCAGCTTTCGAATGAAGCACATCGCATGTGGTGGGTGGATCGAGATTCGAACGGATCCCAAAAATACGGCTTATGTGATCACTGAAGGGGCGAGGAAACGGGATTTGGGTGAAGACAAAGTTGAAGAAGGTGACGTTCAGATTCTGACCCAGGAAGAAAGGGAAGCTTTGCGAAACAACGCTTTTGCTGCCTTGGAGGGTAAGGTCGAGGACAAGAAGAAATTGGAGTACAGCAAATTAAGGTTGGAGGAATTGCAGGATCTGTCCGAGAAGCAGTGGGAAGACCCTTATGAGCAGAATAAGAGGCTGAGAAATGCCTTCCGTGTGGGTAGGAAGCAAAGGGAAAAAGCGGCAGGTGTAACAGCATCGCTGCAAGACAAAATGAGCTTAGGGCTCGACCTGTTGCCAGAGCATGAAGACGATGCCAGAAGAGCGGCTCTTGTTGAGTTTGGTGGCCTTGAATCACAGGTTGCCAACAAGGCAATCTACAAACCACTATTCAGGAATGAAGAGCCAGCTACAAACCCTGAGTTAAAAAAGAGAAAGATGTCGAAGAGACTGAGAGACCAAGAACTGGCGCATCAGAAGAGTGTACAGTTCGCGGCAGAGATACGAGGTAATACACGTGTTGCAATGGACCCATTTCTCACAGGTCGATCTGGAATTTCCAAGTCTACCCCGATCCTGGCCGGCGTGAAGAGGAAGAAACCAGAGCCCGAGGGCAGTCCAATTGACAAGCCAGCGTTCGCCGCTTTGGTAGACTATGACTCTGATTGATGGGGACATGTAATGTTATTCAGTTTGGTGACTTGGGCGTGGACGGATTGGCTTTGGCTTTGGCTTTGGCTTTGGGAGATACCCAGGATTTGTTTTGTTCAAGCTGGCGTTGGGGCAGGGTGTCAATTGACAGGATTTATACAATTCTCTCCGGCTTTTTCCATAAATCCCGTAAAGGTGTACAATCTCAAAGTCGGATTTATTACTCCAGACCCGCTCGGGGGTGGTAACACTGGTTATCTTTCAAACTTGGTTTCCACCTAGCCTACCTTTCAAGTGTGAATATTAGTGTCGAAGACTTGAAGTTTCTTAGGCGTTGAATCACTTGCTACTATTACTGCACCTTCAGATGCTCCAGAATGGGTTGTTCAAACTATCCCTGCTATCTAGTCCTCCAAAAATTCAATTGTTGTCGGCAGCGCAAACATTTCATGTTCTGAGACAGCCGAGAACCGCAGTCGATTTCGGTAATTCTCGGCTAGCAAAAAGGGGTGGCTTCATCTTGGACAGTAACTCTAGGACTCACAATTTCAAGCCTGCTCGGAATTTTAGAGCTAGATACTTGTGATACATGAGATTCTCTCTCTCAGCGCCGCAGAAAGCCGCCTCGGCTCTTGCGCAAGCTAAGGGCAAGCCTATACTCCCAACTCACCGACCCTCAAAATCCGAGCACACTCATTTGTCGGCCACGGGTACAGCGACCTCTCCAATAACGCCTTTCAAAATATCTGGCAGGATCTTGGACGCATCGCCCTGAAACAAGAAGTCACTCCTTCTCAGGTTCTGGGCGGCCCCTAACTCCCCTCCTATGCCTTCCATATTGACCACCGCGACTCGAGCCCCCCTCTCCCGTGCTTTACTCACATATCCAGCGGCAGGGTAGACTGTAGCTGTCGTCCCAATCACCAGAATCAAATCGATTTTGTCCTTGTTGATCCACTCTTCCACCTCCGCGAGCGTCTCCTTTGGCAGAGACTCTCCAAACCACACGACACCCGGACGTAGTGAGCCAGTCTTGCACTCCGAACATTTGGGCAGCTCATCGGGGTTGATCCTCTGGGTCTCGAAATTGGGGTCTGTGTATGCTGCCCGGGCTTCGATGGTGTTCGATGAGGCGGCGAGGCGGTCATCTTCGGCAGAGTCGATGGCAAGAAGGGGGTGGAAGGGGTTGTCGTAGTTATTTTTCTCAACGTGGTCACAGCCGGAGCATTTGATGTCGAAGAGGGAGCCGTGAAGAAGCTTGAGCTGGTCTCGTGGGTGGCCAGCTCTTTGGGAAAGTCCTGTACAGTGTCCATCAGTAAGACTTTTCCCAGTACTGTACAGCTTGGATCAAGAGTGAGAATTCCAAGAAGTAGTAAAAGCTGGTCTTGATGGGACTGGGGGTGACAGGATCACATGATCGTTGTTCATCTTTCACCAGCTTACCATCTACATTTTGCGTCAGGGTAATGAAGTCGGGCAGCTTCCTCGACAGTTCAACCAGGGCATAGTGTCCGGCGTTTGGCTTAGCTTGCATGGCCATATGCCGCCTTTAGGAATAGAACAACCAAACAAGTCCAGGATCTCGCTGGAAAGCTTCTGGTGTCGCTAAGGTCGTGGCCTGGTGGTTTCTCCACATGCCTCCTGCTCCTCTGAACGTGCCCAAGCCTGAAGCTGCAGATAATCCAGCGCCACATAGTGCGAGAGCGCGCTTGGAAGACTTGAGAACCTCGTTGAAGTCTTGGACATTGGTGCTGGGCCCGATGGAGTTCTTGGTAGGTGTGCTGGTCGTCATTGTTCGATCGAGGTAATGTGCCTTGGTAGCTTTGGTAACGATCGAGAGAGATTCGGTGAACAGTTTCAAAGTAGAAGGAATCTTTAACACGGATTCTGGTGAAGCCGTTGCCTTTATAGCTTGTCTCGCCCTTTTACAAGTCACGACGACTGCAGGAATTACACCGGATCACATGACTTCTGACAGCCGGCGGGTAACTCAGATGGCCGAGCGCCTTTGAGTGTGAGTCCTAGTGGAAGAAGCTCTGAAGTTTGGCAGGGCTGCTGCCCGACATAATGAAGCGCGAGGTGGACCGACGAGTTCCTGAATCGTCTCGAGAACCATAACAACCGAAGCGAGATTTGGATGAGGATACTTTCAATTAATCTAATTCGCTTGATACGTTTATTTCACATGACCAGCTGCGAGTCCTAGCGAAGTGGAGAATACAGGTAAACAATTCAATGATGATTATCGGTTTCCCTAGTTTTCGATTGCTACCATACTAACTAACCTGGTTCCGTTTACAGCCAAATCACAAACATCATACGACGACAGTTATGTAGAAAATTTGGGTCGACCCAAAATCTGGATTCCGACACAGGTCGTAACTTAGTCCATCGACCGTGGCTCTCAGTCGTAACTGTGCTTTCGGGGGCGGTGGTCACATCTGCGGCTTCTGTGGCTCCTATGACTTCTACCATCGTCACTCTCATCCTCACTTCTGTATTTCTCATCCCACTTCTTTTCCTTCTTCTCCTCCGCTTTCTTCTCGTCCTGCCATTTATCAACAGCAGCATTGGCTGCTAAGCCTCCCACCGTAGCCCCAATCAATGTCAACAATGGGTTCGGGTCATGCTTGTGTCCGCTCTTCAGATACCCAACCTGAGCTTTTTGTGCTGCCCAGCCACCAACCACAGCACCAACCGCGCTTCCTGTGAGTCCTGCCGTACTGCCCGTAAACAGATTATTCATGTCTTCCTTGAGTTTGTATCGATGAGCCGTTTCTCTCGCCCGATTGCTATATCGATCAATGACGTCGGAGCCAGACTCATGGCGACGGGCTACTTTTTGTCCATCACTGTAGTGGTCCTTGGCTCTAGTTCCATGGTATGAGCTACTTCGCCTTGTAATCGGTCTCGGACGACGAGGAACGTGATGCGAGTCGGAATGGTACTCGTCGTCATCGTCGTAGGGATCGATATCCCGGCCACGATTCATTGCAATGTGGTTGACTCGTTGAGACGGCGGCGGCGAATAGTACGGGGTTTCCGATAAAGGTGATGAGGGAAGGTATTCTGGTCTTATCCGTGGAGGATCGTGGCTATAGACAGGCGCCATTGCGAACGGCGAGTCTGGCAAATACGAAGGGGTTACAAAGGTGGTAGCTCCATAGCCCGGGGATACTTCTGACGTTAATTGAGTGTCGTTACGCTCGACATCGGATCCTGATACCTCGTACTGGTTCGGCCTGGCAAAGTAGTGATCGTCCGCCAATTCAGACCGTGGAGTCGATCGAGGGTAATGGTGGCGGTGCTCGTTCCGACCCTGAGATCCGCTCTCCATCTCTGAGTCTGACGCGAAGTTGTCTCGATAGTCTCGCTCCGAGTCTTTGGAGCCTTTGCGGTGCTTTCGACGACCAGGAATTGGGAGGTTTCTGGGATCATAGGTCTCGGCCTTCAAAGCCTTGTCGGGGAGTTTGTGAAAGTGTTTGTCGATGAGCTTGTCGGCTCCAGACAGGCCTAATGCGATGAACGGCTCCATGGTGATCCAGATATCCGCGTTCTGATAGTGTGAACTGCTCTCGGCTGGGTGGTGCGGTGGCACAGGAATTATGTATTACCTTACGAGATTGTTTGAAGCCTATTAAATGCAGGGCCGAGTGAATGAGCTGCGAGAGGGATTTCCACGCGGGCAAAGTAGATTTGGCGATTGTAGATGTAGATGGTCGAGGCACATGAAGCTCACCGCGACTTGATACCTACACCTTGCGATTTAGTCACAAGAGCTGATGCCATCATTGTGCATACATACGATACAACAACGGACTGCTACTTGGCACTTGAAATCTCTACTTTGTCTCTACTCTGCCACGTCACATTACCAGCATTAACTTCTTCATTTTCATGCATCCCGATTTCCAGCTTGACCTTGGAGACCTCGCATCGCTTACTCTTCAAAATGGTCAGAGTCTTGCCAATTTCAGGGAACTTCTGCCCTGGTTTTGATTCACCAAGGAGTAGTTAGCGAGGTTCTACTTGGAAAATCTATTGCGACTATACAACTCCAGTTTACCCTTACCTCTATTAGTACCTTAGAAAACAAAATCCTTTTCCCCCCACCACAGTTGCATTCAAGCGAGCTAAAATACTTGGAGAGACAGAAATCATTCGATGGCTCGTTACAAGGCTTGTAAAAAAGAGGCTTTCGACCTCATTGGATCTAGCGCTAAAGCTACAATGAGGTCGAGACGCCACAGGTTGCTTCTCGAAAGGCCAAAAAAACCTGTCAAATCAGCATAAAAACGAGTCTGTAGGAGTTGTTGGCGCACTATGTCAGGGCTGCTCGTTGGTGAGTTACCTATCAGCCCTCTAAGCATGTCCTTCTAGCGCCCAGCTCCTCAAAAGCTGAAAGAATATCAAGCTATCACACGTTACGATCGTCAGCACATCTCAGTCACACTTTTGATTTGTTGAATCAGGGACTTTGGCCCTTTTCTTCGATGGGACACCTGTACCGGTGGACGGCAAGTGTCACGTTGATCCGTCTCGTCCGCACTCAAATGCACGATAGCTCAAGTCATGGGAATCCCTCTAGAGCATCATAAGTGCTGTCGCTCTTCAAGTGGCTTGCCAATCATGAGTCTGGTATCAGGCTCTAGCTCGAGTTCGATGGTGATATTCGCCGTTACTTTTTCAAGAGACAGACTGCAAGACCATTCTCATCCAGCAGCGATAGATAGCGTCCAGTAAGCAGCAGAGAGAATTGCATTCACTCACTCCAAAGACGTTATCCACTGCGACATTCGCCCGAACAACTTTCTACTAGGTGGCAAGCTTAATCTCTGATACAAAAGCTGTGAAGAGCACACCCTTCTTCCTTCCAACAGATCCCCCATCTACGCCAAGTACGCAATCCGACCTTTTTACGCAGGGGTTGGTGAGTTGTCAATTGATGGTCAGCTACAAACCCTACGATGGCTCGTCAGAGGATGAGATCACCGCTCGCTTTGCTCGACGTGGATTTCCCCATGTAGTTGAGTTTGCTTACGGGCAGACAGTCAATGGATTTTAAGTTGGGAAATTCAAAAGTGCTTTTGAGCCTTTCTTGAGAGGCTGCGGGGAAAGTGTCGAAGATACTTGTTTGTAGACTCGAGGTGGCCTAATTAGAGATTCTTGGAGCATGATTTTGCGATCGTCCAGAAATAGAGGCGCACGGGCTGACGCTTAGCGTGGAGAAGGCCTAGAGGTACCTCGGCGGATCGAGTTGTCTCTTCGACTCCACCCCCGTCACCAGCATTAATACGCTCCCAGCCCTTCACAACGATCGATCGCAATGCCATCGAGACGGGTGCTGACTGTGTGCGCGGCGTCGATGGTCCTGGTCGGCGCTGCTATGGGACATGGAGCTGGAGGGGTCCATCAGAAGCCGCTGGCAGTTGATCCTGATTCGGATTGGGCTACCAGGCACATGGCGGGCAAGCCCTCTGCTGCTTCACAGTTATCTTCGCATTCTTCTAACCAAGGGCAGGAGAACATCATATCGACAACTTCGATGCGCCATCCTTCTTCACTCTGCATGATTATGATGATAGCGGGTACTGGGATGCTGCGGAAATCCTTAAGACGTATGGGATGGAAGACGAGACGGCGAAGGATGTACCTCAGTCCAAGAAGGACGAGATCTTGCGAGAGATCTTGAAGCTCTTGGACACGAATAACAACGAGAGGGTGGAGAAGGAGGAGTGGATGGCTTTTTCTGTAGAAAGAAAAGGCACCCTACCAGATTTTGGCACAGGCCCCGGGCATCACTGGGATATGGTACGCTGTGATTCGAGATTGCCGTTCGGAGCCTGCAGCTCGAGATGATGCCCCGGCTCTCCGGTACTATCTCTTTTCTTCAACCCAACCTGCTAATACCAAGGTAGGAAATGGAGTACGAGATTCATCATTGGGAGAAGTAAGTGATCACACCTCCTTCAGGGCTTCTAGGCCGAGGACAAACGTAGTGGAACTGACGGCGTCCAGATACCACGACGAAAACACGAAGGAGGAGGACCTCATACACCCCGAGGACATTGCCCATTTCAAGAAACATGATGAGCTAGAGGACGAAGCGGACCGAGTCGCTGCTCTTGATCGGATGTCGATAGTCGAGCAAAATATTCCCGCCAAGTTCAGGAGAGACTAGTCGGCGAGGAAAAAAACAGCTTCTTCGTCGGGATTGTGTGGTTCCCTGTGGCCAGTTTCCTTCCTCATCTCGCATGCTTTCCGTTGTCTACCACTTCAGACCCTTTTTCAAGCGCCCCAATCCTCTCCATTACTACGGGGAACATTTGGGGGACTCAACTTGCACTCCTCTCCTTGCCAGTCGTCCAGCAGAGAGCGAGAAATCGAGCCTCCATCGACTCCATCCTCCTCCGCACGCAACTTCTTCCTCCCGATCAGCCCGTGCACCTTCTTCAGAATGCCAAGCTCTCGGGACGTGCCGTTTCCTACATGGTGGAGATGACTGCCGCAGTGGTGCCGTGACTGGAGCAACTAATCTATTATCTATTATCAAGTACCCATTATCTATAATCTACATCTATAATCTACATCTATAATCTACATCTATAATCTATGATCTAAAATCTACGATCTGTAACCTGTATTTTATAATGTATAACCTTTGTAAACTATAATTCTACTCCCTACACGCGAGATACTGGGCAATGTTGATTTGTTTGATTTCTCCTCGGATGGTACTTGAGATGTCCCCTTGTCAGACTCCTGCGTTTTGGTTCCCAGCCTGCAAAGCGGTGAGCTGGAAATATATTCACCATGGAATGAAAAAACCTCTGGAAGAAAACAAACTTCCCTGTTGTAGGAATAGTGCACAGACTACGAGATTAAGATTATTTCGGGCACGTATAAAGTACCTACCTAGAACGTAGTCGCACGCTCACACCGAGTACCAGGTCTACTCGGAAAATTCCCATCCTCGTCTAAACTAATCAACGAAGATACAGATGCAATCACCCCCCTTCCCCCCCCGAGTAAACACGGTTTTTTAAGCATGTGGTGGCTACTGCTGATCCTCCGTGCAGAATTGCCTACCCGATTGGAATTGGAACTCGACCAGGAGAAGCATCCAGATCTGACGGACCTGCTTTTCTTTGTCTCCGACTCCATGCTGCTAATACTCAACCACTTGCGCTCGACGCGCGTCTGAGGAAGATTTTCGACGACGAGGAGCTCGAGATGGAAGGTCGTGGACATGTGGATGAGGAATTGGCTGGATGGAAGATGGGCGTCCGGCGAGGTCCATGAGAATCGTCGTGAGAACCGTTCGCTTACTGCCGATGTCAACACCAGGAGATGGCCAGGGGCTTCCGGTACAAGTACGGTAGTAGGGACCAGTCGTCAGCTCAAACCCCAGAAGCACAAGGTACCTACTCATTGTCCCTCTGGCTCGGCTGTCTCGCGTTCATACTTACACTTCTACTGGCTATCAACTTGAGCACGTCTATCAAGATGCACCTGCTCTCGGTGACCGTGGCAGCTTTGGTCACGCCGATTACGGTGCTGGCTCACCCCGGACACGACATACAGAAGGAGATTGAAGCTCGCGCAGAAAGTCTCATAGGCTATCCTCGAGATCTCAGCCACTGTGCCGCACAGCTCAAGGCCAGGGGCCATGCACAGCGAAGCATCGATAGACGATCGTCTCTGTTGAAGGCAGAGAGGGTCAAGAGAAGACTTGAGAGTCGTAAGTCTATTCCGGTCAGCGCGCCGACCCTATCATCCTGACCGGTGTAGACACTTTGCACCTCAAGGCTCGCGATCTCGAGGACGTCTTGAATACCAACCACACCTCTCCAATCGTTTACACCCCGGACACCGATCACGATGTGCTCTTCGCAGGCCAGTTTATTCCCCCGCCCCCTTCCCTTGAGCGAGGCCGCGAAAACTTGGCTCGGAGAAGGCTCGAGGATATCAGTACTAATGTGTCGTACAGGCACCAGTTCTTGCATCCTGAGCCCAGAGGTAACCGAAGGTCCCTACTACGTCGCTGGCGAGTACGTTCGCAGCGACCTCAGAGAGGCCAGTCAAACTGGGATTGATCTCATCTTGGACTTCCAGTAGGTGACAATTCGCTCCGAAGCTCGCAAAAGCTTGGGTGATGAGCACGTGCTGAAGAACATATGCTGACAACCGGGACAGGGCCATTGATGTTTCGACCTGCGAGCCCGTCCCCGACATCATGCTCACCCTTTGGTCCGTCAACTCTACGGGTGTGTACAGTGGGGTAGTTGCGACAGCCAACGGGAACGGCGATGACCTGGCCAACATCAATACGACGCACAGTCGTGGGATCCAGCCTACTGACGAGGACGGTGTTGCTCAATTCACAACCTACTATCCCGGTCACTACGCCGGACGAACCCACCACCTTCATATTGTAACACACGTGGGGGGAACGTCAGTCAGGTCCAGCCCGTAGCTTAGTTCCCTACTGACAGCCGCATAGCTTGTTCCCGAACAATACCTTTGCCGGGCCAGCCGTATCTCACATTGGTCAGATTTTCTTCGACGAAGACCTCAGCAGCAGAGTCGAAACCACCGAGCCTTACGTCAACAATGACCTGCCGCTGATGCTCAACGCCGATGATGGTATCTTTGCGGATGCTGCCGCGGCCGGAGATCCAATTCTCGAATACAGCCTGCTCGGGTCCACGATTGAAGATGGCGTCTTTGGCTGGATCGCCTTCGGTATTGATCCTAGCAGAGAAGGCAGCATCCAAGCTGCTGCTACTCTCACCGAGCATGGAGGAGTGCCGAACCCTGACAGTGGTCGACCCGAACGGTAAGTTCTCTCGGAAATTTGTGCTATTCTGGTGTAGCTTGATGATGACGATTGAGGACCGCTGTTCTCCTCCCTGCCCTGAATGACCACTTTCACGAGCACTACTAACGTCGTAATTCCATAGTCCATCAGGCTCTCCGACGGGAAGCCCGTCTGTTTAACCCTCTCATGGTTCAAAGCTCACCAACTGTGCTGAAGCGAAGGGAAGCGCAGGAGGTTGAGAGTGCAGGGTTGTTGCGTGATGCTCAGTTAGACTCTGATTTCGCGTTTCTCGTAGCCTGGAAAAACGTCAGCCAGATGTGATGGGTTTATCTCGCCACATAATTGACTGTATTGTCAACAGAAGACCAGACGGCCAAGTTTCGCGCCCCTTCTCATGTACCTGGGGTTAGATCCTGGACATGGAAGCTGGGCTGAGTGGGGGTTGTATGCCTCTACCCCAACAGAAAGATATCTCCAGAAAGAAACTTACCGACCTAGGAGTTGGGATTGTCGAGTCACGTTTCGGGATACTTCAGGTCTTGGCGAACGATCGTCATCCCGAATTGCGTCGGACACGCATGTAGTTTTTTCCCACCGTCCTTGGAAACTTGCAGCATTCCTCACTTTTCGTGCACCTGGAACTTTTCTACTCGGACCTGATACAGAGATGCCTGTGCGGTTGATCTATACGGATTCAACGGTTCCGCTTTCTCCCACGTCCCAAGCTCTCACGGCCCTATCTTGAAGAGCGTCTGACGACAAGTAGTTTTTATTGTTTTTGCAATATTCTCGTACTATTTCTACCTTCCGCCTCTTGCAAATCTACGATGTCCAAGCCCTCCGTCCTCATCTCCGGAGCCGGAATTGCAGGTCCAGTCTGCGCACACTTTCTCGCCAGAGCCGGCATCAAGACGACCATCGTCGAGCGCTCTCCCAGCCTGCGGAGAGCAGGCCAGCAGATCGACATCCGCGGTGCCGGCCTCACGGTCGTACAACACATGAATCTCGAGGCGACGATCCGCTCCAAAACGACCAAGGAAGCTGGTCTCGCATTTGTGGACTCCAGAGGCAGGCCCTTTGCGACGTTCCCCGTCGACGAGAAGGGGGGCAGGAGTTTCACGTCCGATGTGGAGATTGTGAGAGGAGAGCTGGCCCAGATTGTCTACGATGCGAGCAAGGAGACGACAGAGTATGTGTTCGGGGATCATGTGACGCGGTGGGTAGAGAGGGAGGAGAAGATCGAGGTGGAGTTTGCGAGTGGCGGCAAGGGGGAATTCGACATGCTCCTCGGGGCGGACGGGATGGGGTCAAAGATCCGCCGGCTGGCGTTTCCGGACGAGCAGGCGCTGAGGCCTCTGGGTCAGTACACGTCTTTCTTCACCGTGCCGTACGAGGAGTCGGATGGGCGGTACGCGCAGTGGTACAACGCCCCCGGTGGACGTTGTATCCTGCTGCGTCCGGACCATGAGGGCAATACCAGGGTCTACCTGTCGATTATGAGCCCGTCGCCGGCCGGCTACTACACGCTCAGCATCGACGAGCAGAAGCAGATGATGCACGGCTTCTTCGCGGACGCAGGATGGGAAGCGGCCCGGGTGCTGAGGGGGATGGACAGGGCCGACGATTTCTACATGCAGGAGATTGCTCAGATCAAGATGCGGCGTTGGTCTCAGGGGCGCGTGGGCCTGCTGGGCGACGCCGGGTACTGTCCCTCGCCCATCTCGGGGATGGGGACCAGCCTCGCCCTCATCGGTGCCTATGTCCTGGCTGGGGAGATCGCGAGGTGCGGGATGGATCACCACGAAGCCTTTCGGCGCTACCAGCAGCGGATGCACCCGTACGTGGAGAAGGCGCAGCGTCTCCTTCCTGGGGCGCCGGCTCTGTTGAATCCACAGACGCGTTGGGGCATCGCGGCGATGAAGGGGATTCTGGGACTGGCGTCGTGGAGCCGCGTGGCGACGGTGGTTGGCAAGCTTTCCCGTCCGCCTGCCGAGGATCAGAGCCTGCCAGTCTATGATTTTGTGCCGACGTGAGGTCGACGAGTGGCAGCAGGTCGGAGTCCGAGGGATATCGAGAGCGTGAGTATGCGACAGAGATGCGAACAGAAATACGACGCAGTCTCGCGTACTTACTGTACCTTGGTATGATGCCTGCAATGTCTTGTCGAAACAGGGGGTGGGGAGGGGGGAGGGGGAGGTCAAGGGGGCCGAGACTCAGTCGGATCTTAATTAATTGTTTGGGCACCCCATTTCGCCTGGTGTTTGTTTGTTTATCCATTCGAAGGAGGAGACCAGTTTATTATCGTCCGTTCTTCGTGGCCTACAGTACTGTCCGCATGCTCCATGGTAGCTGCATGTACAGATTTGATGAACGAGATTTCCTATCGTCACGACCGTCACGCGATGGTGATGTGAGCCATCACTTGTGATTGGAATTACTTCCATGTCCTTGGTTGGAGCTTTGGCTGCGCTGATCTCCCCCATCCTGGACTGCCCCCCTCCCACCCCCCTTCGGATCTCGGCTCCGCCCCCACCCCAGCGCACGGATTGCGACAACGCGGGAGGACTCTCTCTCTGTGCATTTCGAGGGTCCGATACCACAGGCGGGCCACGGAGAGGATTTGTTTGGATTTGTTTTGTTTGGTCGAGGTATCTGGATGAGTAGCTGTGTAAGTGTCGGTCTGTATCAATCAATATCTCTGTCTGGTTTTGTGTCTTCATCTGCATCAACCATGTGTAATTGGTAACGGTCGCTGTATCATCATCTGTCGACGTCCTTTTCGTACTTGTTCCCCGGTACGGTACGCGTCCCGAGACCCTACCGTACGTACATTGAGCAGGGGGAGGGGGAGGAGGGTACGCAGGGTGATGGAGAACAGACCAGGCCGAGAGACATTGGGCATAACACGGCGGATATGGGCATGGGGTGGCGAGGGAGGAGGACTGCAGTGCTGTACAGTATATACGACGAGTATTATGCGTTAATATATCCTCGTCGCATAATGCATATGATACTCTTGGTTTACTCATCCTCCTCATCATCCATCACTTGTCCAGGCCAGGCCAGGCCAGAGTCCCCAATCGCAGCATGTTGAGAAAATCTCCTTGCAGGGACGTGTGGCATAACTTCCCAAAGTCCAGGCTATGATAATGTGTTGGTCGGATGATGACTGCTGACTGCTGACTGCAACGTCCATCCGGGCTGGGCGACGACACCTCCACAACGAGAGATCCCCAGGATGACTGATATACTTTTTTTCGTATCAGATGAACGAACGGCCATCGGGTTCTGGATGCGGCTATATTGCCGTCCGGTTAGCGATCCCCATCACATTGTGGCTGCAGTCGAGACTCGTCATATCCCTGGTAAACACGGACGGTCAACTCTGTGGTGGCCGCCATCCCCCTGTCCAACTCGATACCTCTTACGCAGGACATAGAACACCATCCGGAAAGGGGGGAAGGGGAGGAGAAAAGAAAAGGGGGGTTAATGATTGATTCATATACCGGGCCGCGCCACGATCATCCCCTCTGGGGTATTCTTGTCCCTTCCAGATCTCCAACACTACTAATCTATCTATCTATATATACACATATATCCACAGTACATCAACGTCGCATCTCGTCTCTCCGCTCAGACAGTACGCGCGACAATTCGTCGCCCCCTCAACACGCTCTCACACTCATCAACACACAGACGGAAGCCCACCGCCGTCGCAGCCTTTCAACCACCACCTCGACTTCACTCCCCCCCCCCCCCGATCCACTTCCACCCGGCTCGACGATCGCGAAGATGACTCCCCCCATACCCACGACACCACCCACCTCTGCCATCGCCGCCACCCTGCCCCACCCGACGCGACCCCGACGCGCATCACGCTTCACCGAAGGCCCGCCCGTCACCGGCGACGAGGTCGCCCAGCAACCCCCCTCGAACCACGACCTCCTCCGCAGCTTCCTCCTGCAACAAGACGAGCTCGAAGAGCGCAAGCGCAAAGCCCGCAGTGACAGCAGCGCCTCCAGCGCCTCCACGGAGTCCTTCGCCTCCGCCTTCCGCCGGCACACCAGCGCCGCGTACGGGGGGCCGAGCCCGAGCCCGGGTCCCCTCGACGGGGTGGTCCCCGAGAAGCACGTCGGCCGGCGGAGTATCGTCTTCGGGCGCCCGAGCAGTGACGGGGCGCGGCGGAGCTTGGACGAGAGGCCCCGCGAGGTCGGAGCGGAGAGCGTGGCGACCAAGTTCAAGGGCCGGCTGCGCGCTCTCACCGGGGGCCGCGAGCGGTCGGTTAAGCCGTACCCCGGGACGTGAAGGGAGAGACGGTTGGGTCGGTGGGGTCGGTGGGGGTGGCAGACCGATCACCATCGTACCAAGAGCATGACACATCAGCAAACCGTGTGGCCGCGGTGGACGGAACTCCCGAGATCTGGCGAAGCAGCCGCAGGTCACGGACACGGCCTCGGTCTGGCAGCGCGACGAGGCAGGCTAGAGCAGCTACATGACGGTAACGGGGATAGTGCGACCCAGCGTCGGGACGATGTAGACAGAGATCGAGAACAGACGAGTGTCACGCTCGCCACAACAGCGTTCTTACTTCACAGGACAGGCACCTGCCAACTAGCATCGTGTACACAAAGTCTCACAGAAGATTAGACTAGCGAGGTACATATCTAAACAACCTGCATTCTTGCATCTCTTGTACTGGGTACACATCGAAGGGGTTTGACGCCAGCTTATCCAGGTGCCTATCTGCATCATATCTCACCATTCTCCTGAACACAACAGTGCGTCTCTCAGGCTTTGCGACAGCAGGGACACTGATATGCCCAGTTTAGCCGCCATCTCATCTGTATGTTGAGAAGATGCCAAAGCTTACCTTGACAGACCACGGGTTACCATTAACTACTGCACTGGTCACCACACAGTTCGCGTCGTTGCGCTCGGATCCTGCCGAGCAAGGAAAGTTATTCCCTAGAGCCAGCTGCTCGCATGCTTGTTGATTCGCCTGTTGCGTTGAAAGTACAGTTAGCAGCACATCGCCATCCGAACGTAGTGGGAGGAGGAGAGTCTGAATTCGGGGTGCACGTACGCAAGTCGTACTCTCGCTCGTGCATTTCACGGGCGTGATGTCCCGCGGGAGAGCCGCGACGCCCCAAGCGGAGAGGAGCGCGATGGCGAAGAAGACGGAACGCATGGCGGCACTGGGTGGGGGTGGGACAGGGCGAGTTGGTTGTGCGCGAGAGAATGACACGTTGGGGTGGTGGTGTTGTGGTAAGACGCTGTGCTTTCTGACTACACTTGGGTCTGATGTGTATTACTGTTGGTCTTGACAACGAATGGGAAGGGGATGTGCGTCCCTTCTATTTATACCCCCTCCCGCCTCCCGGTGGCACGGCTTCTATGGAAAAGACGAGCGTGGAATCTTCGGCATTGGGGGGGGGGGGGGGAGAAGGAGAAAGAGATTGCGGCAGTAACTCTATTCCACGGATCGGAAGAAAGAATATTAGATTAGAGGCGTCAACCTCTTCGCGTCCAGGTGTAAAGTCAACATCGGCTATGGAGCCTCGGCTCCGAGTATGATTCGTAGAGGTCTCCATTTCAACCATCCCCTCCTCCCCTCCCCTGCGCATCTGCGACAGGCCCCTGCCGAGCCCGGGGGGGAACGAAAGGGGTGGGGAAAAGGAGGCAGCTGGTGAGACAGGTCTTGATCGTTTGGATTTTGGATGGTGCTGTAGGTAGTAGGACATGGAAGAAGAATCAGACGAAATAAGGAGTTGGGAGGAAGGATGTAATCCAGCATGATCCCCCATAGTCAGTGGTGTCAAACTAGTATCCTCTGGGGTGTAGAACCATCTGACAAGGCTGTCTCCGACATGTACTGCCCAGCCTGCTGGCTCCGCAAGGCTGAGCAAGGCTACCATTGAAGGAAGTAGTCAGTGTGTATACAGTACTGTCTGGATCGCAAGCTACTGAGATACTCCATCGGCACTTTCACCAGGGATCGGTTTTCTCGCTCTGCCAGCGTCCTGGGAAGATACTTACTCGGTAGAATCTGCCAGTCCTGCGCCCCAGACATCAAGAGATCTAGTATCTGCACACGAAACTGCCCTCCCCCCCTCGCGAGATAGCGAAGTACCGATGTACATAGGGGAAATATTCCACACACACGACATCTGAGCGTAGTTCCAGAGGTTTCTGTCGACCGGGGGCTTGGACTTGAACCCAGGAGGACGACTCATCAGATAATCAGAGGACTTTGCCGCTTTTGACCCTGAACATCAACGATTCAGGCATGGAACCTGTGGGCAGCATGCCTCTGAGGCTTAGCGGCGCATGTACAAAATCAAATACGAAGGAGGTCGATAAAATCGATTAAAGCAGCACTGCCGAGTATCTATTATTGCGCACGGCCTAGAGCTGTGGAGTATTTTACCCCTGATACGGAGGATACTATACTATATGAACAGGATATTATAATTTGCGAATAGGCCGAGACGACTCCCTCGGCAGGTCTGCCAGTGCTGTTCATACAGTCCTATACCGCAGGACCTACAGTCCAACTCCTCCTCCGGCGAGACTAAGTAAGCATCGCTACGAGAGAGGAGAGAAAGGCCGGAGCGCTCTGATGGATCGCGCGGGAGTACTACCGGACTGCCTGGTAGCGACGAGAACAAACGCAGCAGGGGGATGGATGACAGAGTTCCAAAACAAAGCAGCACGACAGGAGGTCGGGTCCTGCAGCCCCTCGCAAAGCGTACTACTGTTTTCGACTCTTAATATTTTTCTTATGTTTTAATTTTTTTACTTTTTATATTTTATATTTTTTTTGTTTGTATAATATACTATGGTCGCTGGCGAATCTATTCCGCCAAGCCTTCTGGTAGGCTCCCTCCGCATAGGCCACTTACTAGGGGGTACTACCAATGAATTCTTAACGCGCGCTAGCTGCTTTATTAGTAGAATTCTCTACCAAAACATAATAATCTGTCATAGAATCAACATATTAAGTACCTGTTCCTAAGCAGCCAAAAGGATTATATTCAAGCTCATTTTCCTTGCGTTCATAGCTCTTATAAGAGGCTAAAAGCCGCAATTCAAGAGGCTTGGGAATCTATCTCTCACAAGAGAATAAGAGAGCTTATACATAGTATGAGAGACCGATGTTGGGCAGTGATAAAGGCCCAAGGTTGGTATACAAAATATTAGGGGATTTTTAAAAGCAGCATTACTTTGCATTGCCAAGAATTTAGCGTCTTGACGGAATAGTTACGCCTGCTACGAAGTACAGGGTACTGAGACTATGTATGCGAGGCGAGGCGAGGCGGGATCCTGTATGTAAAGGTCAAGAAAGACTTTCAGTGGTGTCTTTACAGCAGAGACGCCTGGTCTGGATCAAGTAGATGGGTCGCGATGCTACCCGTCCCCAGGTCCCTGGGTACTGTTGATCTCGATCGCCGCCGTGCGAAGACGCGCTTTTGCGGACGGCCGGTCCACTCGAGAGCGTGTCCTGCCCGACTGACCTCCTCTGAAGGGGGGAGGTGAATGCTCGCCGGGAGATGTATCTGCTCGGCGCCGGGGACCCGCGGGTTGGCGGGCACGTATACACGTACTTGTCCGTCGTCGGTCGATGACACGTAGCGGGCGGGAGGGTCGTGCCGGCAGTGAAGAGGGAACGACGCAGCCGATGCGCATCGTTCATCTCATCAGTTGTCCGGTACAGTCCCTCGGACGCGCTCTACTTGGTCGGAGAGGATACTGACCCTGGGAGGACGGAATTTCCTCGCACGACGCATGGACGCTGAAGTCTTGATCTATTTCATCAGATGAGACCCGGTCTGGAAAGATACACGACCCCCCCTCCCCCCCTCCTCCCACCTCCAACCCCGTCCAACATCTCTCGTCCGAGGGCCTTTTCCCCGGAGGCATCCGTGGAGTACTGTAAGTCAGTCAGTGCTCGCTTGACCCTGGCCTCCGGGTGAATGATTCTCAGGGTGACTTGGAGGCCAGGGTAACATTACAGTACAGTTCTGTACTGTTCGTGTCGTAAGGAATCTGGTTTTGTCGTTCTCGTCGTGTGCTGTACTGTACTGTACATTACAATACAGTACAGTCTGTACTGTATGGTGTTGCTATCCGTCGTCAGTCGGCTCGGTCTCGTGATCGATACCTGAAGAGCTGCTTGGACACATCAGAGGGGGATGCCTGGATGCCTGGATGCCTGGATGCCTTGAGGCTGGAACCTTGGCGGGACGGCCGGCCGCGGACTGGAGGACACGCCTGCTGACCGGATCTGATCTGGGCTCTGCTGTACTGTAGAGGGTTCGAAGTATGTTCATCCGGAGATGCGACGTGTGAGCATCGCAGCGCAAAGGATATCCGTCGTGTGAGGCCGGGTTCCCTTATTCATCCATCAGGCACTCGGTGGGGCTACAAGCTGCAAAAGAGGTCAAAGAAGAGAGAGGGAGAGGGATGGAAATGAATTGCTTCAAGTCGTCACATCACCCAGGCCCAAGCGATAGGCCGCCGAGAGGTCTTCTTCCAATGACGCCCCAAGATATCCGGAATAAAAAACAAAAAAAAATAAAAGAGTAACGTCGAGAAAAGCGCCAAAGCACCAAGCGTGAAAGGTCTACAGACTCTCATGACATCCATGGCAGTGCCGTCTTGGAGGGAAAATGCATCCGCGCCCGCCCTCAGTCCCGAAACGCCCCTCGCCGCCGTATCCAGAAAGTCGCGCAGCGCCATCATAGGAGTGCCATACGGGGCCGAAAGAGAAGAGGGCGGCGAAAGACCGCCCCGGCAGATGCTCGGCGACGCAAAGGATCTATGGGAATGGTCGCACTTCACCCATTCCTAGCCCGATGATTTCAAAGATGATAGGATTGGCCTCGACTGCCAGCCATCCAATCCCTAGCCAGGTCAGCGCGGCTCAACCACGGGAGCCCGTGGGTACAGCTCACCTGCATACACTACCAGCTTCGTCACAACTTCGACATCGTACCTCACGCGAGGCATCTCTAGCCGTGAGAACATCTCCTTCTCTTCCAGCGCGCTCCGTTGCCCCGCAGACATACCAGGCGGGTCGTCCTCCTCCCGGGCCTCGTCGACCGGAGGCGGCGTGGCCGGAGTCAGCAACACGCGTCCCGGGCCCATCATCTGCGCAAAAGAACCAACTCTTGATTGGGCGGGAGTGGGCAGGTTGCCGAGCGGATAACCTCCAAGCACTGCGGAGATGCCAGAGGCCTGCGCAACGACACCGTCCTGGCCAACATGGCTGGCCGAGCCAAAGTAGTCCTTTGCCGGAGTGGATGTCGGAGGACGGGGCGAGTGGGCCGCGGAAGGGACCTCACAGGCACTAGTCAAGCTGTCTTTTCGTCGCTTCTCCCGGTACGCCAGTGTCTCGTAGGCATCAGCCGCCGACTGAGGACCGACGGAGACCGCACGACCCCGTCCCGGATGGCGGATGGAAGTCAGCAGACCAGGTAAGTCGGAAACAGAGGGCATCACATTGTCGACCTTGAGCCGAGCGGGGATCTTGTTGTACTCGGATGCGGGCATGAAGAATTTGCGAGGCAGGATAACTCCGTATTTCTCAACGCTCCGAAAGAGATGAGGGAGAAACTTGAGCAGTGTGGGTTTCATCACTTCTTTCCAGGCAAAGATGACCAGAATGCCCACCAACAATCGAACCATCACGGTAACCCATCCCATGTGCTCGAGGCTGAACGGGACAGTCGCCGGAACCGGAACGTCCCATGCCCAGCCTCCCGTCGCATAATGCCATCCACCATACTCAATACCTATCAGCACACCAGCGAAGGACACGCTATCGTCAAAACACGGGCAGTCGTCAGCTGGCTCGGGGTGGATCCGGATAAGACAGAAGATTGCGAGAGCGACCAATGCCGGAGCGGCCCAAGAGCTGCTATGCAAGGTTCTGTCGATTTCGGCGCCATACATACACTCGATGGCAGAGATTCCTGCTCCCATGATACTCCCCACGATCACATCGATGAAACCGTGCATGCCGCAGTAGAGTCGGCCCAGGATGATGGAGAGTGCATACGTATAACTAAGTACCTCCACCACGACCTTCGTTGTTGGTTTCAGTTGACTCTCGGGCGAGTATATATTGAAGAGACAGTACACAGCAACAGAGACGGCGTTCGCAGAATGGGTAGAGGGGAAGCCATACTCCAATGCAGCGGATCCAGACATTGTAATTCTGTGAAGTGGCGGAGACAGCGGCCTGGGCAAGGAGAGCATATCTTTGAGGAACCCTGTGAAGAACACCCCCGAGGCAAGAATATGAACCATTCTGTGCTGGTCAGCTTCCATTCTTCACAGATACTGGGGTATGCCCACCCTCTTCCCACTGAGGTATGGCCGCACCAGAAGAGGATAGGAAGGAAAACCATGAAGAAGGTATGTGTTCCCAGATTCGCAGTGATTGCAAAGTACGAATCGAGAGCTGGAGACCGCATCTTATCCTGCATCCATGCCAAATAGGGTGTCTCCCATCGGACGAGGGGCAGCATGCGCTGTCGCAGGTTATACCGCCACGGTGGAAGTCTGCGCTTATCTGGTAGTAATCAGTACAAATCTTTGGCAACCTTCTCGCAGGTCAAGAACAAAACAGGAAGTGAAATTCGTTTCAAAGCAGAGGAGGGTTGCGAATGCGACACCTGGAGCGCATACGCCCACAATGTAGGGTACGGACACAGCAAGAAATGAGCAACGCATATTGGTTCCTGTCCCCCAGTACACATACAATGATCTAAACTTCGTAGACCCGCATCAATCACATCTTTCGGCGCAGTGACCGTGATGGATGGTGGAGCATTTTGGTATTTCTCGAGCTCTGGGCCACTAGAGCCGTTGGGAGTCGAGGACATCGTCGTCGCTGCATATAGATATCTTCGATATCTTCGCGACGGCAAGGCAAAGATCGGGAGGACCAACGGACGTGAAGGAGTGTGAATGGAATCCCAGGGTGCTTGCACATCGGTGGACTCGAAGTACGAGATACGATAGTCCTCGGCAGTCTGGGAGAACTTAATTCCGTCCCGCGGCTGCCCGCAAAGAAACAGGGGATGGTTACCCGTTGCCCGGCCAAAACTGTTGACGCTAGATTCTATAAACGGATTTGATATTTCGAGCTGGAGAGAGCATCACGTCCCACGCATCAACTCCCATTCCAACGACGAGACACTTGAACCCCTATACTTGCATACTCTCGGGTATATTTAGAGTCATTACCGCATTCTTGCCATTTGCTGCACGCACCTCACACGCGTATCAGGACCGTCAGCCTTCGAGCCTCTGACTCAATTATGTCGGCGCAATACCAGCAAGAGAACTACCGATCAGACATGTCGGAACAATACGATATCCCGCAGAGAAGATCCACGCGTCGTGATCCTTCGGCTAGATCCAGCGACGGAACCGTCAGCACCATGATGAGCTCTTCCACAGGCAGAGAATCGGCGGCTACACATGTTACCGAAGGCCCGTCGTACTCGAAGAAGATTGTTGTTGTCGGAGATGGTGGATGCGGGAAGACATGTCTGTTGATCAGTTACAGCCAAGGATATTTCCCAGAGGTATACGCGCTGGTTCGCGATCCAGTGACAACAGGCTGATCAAGATAGAAATATGTGCCCACCGTCTTCGAAAACTACATCACTTACCCATCTCACCCAGCCAGCGGCAAGACAGTCGAGCTCGCGCTATGGGATACGGCCGGACAAGAAGAGTATGACCGCCTTCGACCCCTCTCCTACCCCGAGACCGATTTGCTGTTCGTCTGCTTCGCCATCGACTGCCCAAACTCCTTAGATAATGTTATGGACAAGGTAGGATGAGTCAACCCCGCTGTCGACTAATACTCATGCGTTTCAGTGGTACCCGGAAGTTTTGCATTTCTGTCCATACACACCGCTCGTACTTGTCGGTCTCAAATCGGATCTACGGACGAAGCGTACCTGTATCGACCTTCTCAAGACCCAAGGACTGACTCCCGTTACCCAAGAGCAGGGCATGGGCGTGGCTCAGAAGATGGGGGCTCGGTACATGGAGTGTAGTAGTAAGGAGATGACCGGTGTGGAGGAGATCTTCATAGACGCCATCAACACAGTGGTCGCCAACGACAAGAGCAATCAACAACAACAACCACAGTCGTCAGGAGGTGGCTCTGGCCAGCAAGTACGTGTCATGAGGAAGAAGAAGCGAAACTGCCGGTTCCTGTGAGGGCCTTTTACGACTTTGATACGACACTCGATACGACTATGACTAACTGCATCACACGAGCTAAACAATGCAGGAGATGGCTATGATCTGCGACGAACAGATGGGCGGTAGCATGGTTGTTATCCCTTTCCCGGACATTGGGGTTCTTTTTTTTTTTTCTTCGAATTTGTGGTTTCTTTAGTAATAGAGTGCTTGTGCTGGCATTGCGCAACTGTGGGTTTCTTATGTATCATGACCTTTTCGTTGTAGAAATAAGACCTCGTACATCAATCATCCGTCTCTTGGGTATCGTGAAACCGAACTCCGTCACATGCCCTTCCTCTCACCACCGTTTCCGGCCCGGCTCATCTCCGTCTCGTCCTCTCTGTCTCCGTCCTCCCCCTCAGCAACTTGTCCTTCCTGCTCAGCATCGGCATCCTTCGCCATCACGTTCTCGAACTGCGACCACAGCGCCTCCACGGAACTAAATTCGTTGCCTACCTACCTCGTGTTAGCCACGGTCTCTTCACAGGCAACCCAAGTCCCCAACTCACCGCAATGACTGCCTCCAGCGACCGATTCAACTTGTTGATGTTCGCTAACACATGCTCGAAGCTCTAACAATGCGGAGTTCTGGTCAGCGCGTCGCTTCAGTCAATGCGAGGCGTCAGAACGTACCACGCCAATCTCTCTGAGCAGGATCTCGCGCTGCTGCTCGAAGAAGGTCTTGTCGGGCGGCGCGCTTGTCGACGAGGCGGCGGGGGGCCGGTTGGTGCTGGAGGACATCTTGAAGGTACGGAGGGGTTGCGTGTGAAGCGGGGAGACGCGACGGGCGAATGCGACGCGCCAAGATTGTTGAGGGCGAATGCGCGGTAGCTCAGAGGGTTCGATGTTGCTTGCTGATATTGACTGATGGAAAAAAAGCTAGTCCCTACGTGTACGCGGGCATAGTTTTGCTCTCGTGTGCTCTTGAGCAACTATCTGGATCTCGGATTTGTAATAGAGTCTTCTTGAGACCTGTATCATCTCCCTCTCCGAGCACCGCACCGCCAGGATAGAAACAACTGTCTATATTTTTTGCATCTTTCGGTCCATGCCATTTTTAGTTTGAAAAGGCTCTAGAAACTGTTCGCTGTGCTGGGACGATCAAGCATCGCACCACCGCTTCCATATTTATGGGCGATCTCAGAGACGACATCGGTCAGCGGTTCAGCGGTAGGAAAGGTGATGGTGTACTGGAGGTAGACTGCGACGACCGGCTCGATCCCAGCAATACGTTTTTCTCGATTTGAGCCGATCGGCGTATCGGAGGTAAAGTCGACCATATTTCGACTCGAAAGATTTGAGAACCTCTTATTACACCTGTCACGCTCGAAACATTCGTTTTCATGGTGATTTTCTAACTGCTATTTGTCCCAATATAACAAGGCCAGCGTTGTAAGTGCTATCTCATTCGCGAGCAAGACTGGATCTTTCGCACGCAGGCGAAGTTCCTTCGATCTCTGCTCGGGTCAAACATCTGGTCCAAGTCGTCGCACTCTCCAAATTACCAAAACACATGGGGATCACCAATCCAGACCAAAGCTTGTTTCTCCTGTGGAGGCAACATCATCCGCCGGATCCACCCGGAAGACTCCACCATATGTAGTTGTCTCCGCTCCCCCCTCCCGAGGCTGGTGACTCCTCGTACATCGATATTTATAGAGTGAAGCTAATCGGAGGAAAGTAGTCAGAGCAGACGCAGCAGCTCAAAGGCAAAAATACAGATTTCAAGTTTCAAAGTGCAACCACTGAAGCTTCGCTTTTCCACCCAGAATATTGTATCGCATCCGTAACAGTTTGCAGGTCTTGCGAGGAAGCACAGTTGGTTCGCCGGCCAAGTTGACTAGGTATAGAGTGGAGGAATCGCTTGGTTTGTTTTGTTTGTTTGACTGCAAGCGAGCAATGAAAGCGGGGAGCAAGCGAGCAGTGTCGGGGTGGTACTTCCATTCAGCGGTGCACGCCTCGTAGCGGACGCCGGGAACGTCTCGGATGAAAACCTAAACTGTCCAGATATCGGCGGACTGGAATATCTGTGTGAGTTCTAGGGAACAGTGGTCTCGTTTGGCTTCTTTCCTACTACAACTGTCATAGGCTATCATTATCAACTAAAGTACATTGTACAACAATGGTAGTTTATCCATCCTGCCATGAACCAATTCATCTGCATTCATCATACAGCCCAAGAAGCGCTGCTCGATGAGAAACTCCCTGAAAACCCCACCCAAATTACCCATCCTGAATTTCCTGTCATCATCATTCACATAACCGTGCCCAATATTGCCCAGCCTACCTCTTTCATAAATATAGACATTGATGTACCTTCTCCGCAACGCCAAGATCCTCAATGTTTAGCTCATATGCTTTGCTTGACGTGGCTGAAGCTTCGTGAAAATGCCTCGATGTGGTTTGTATTGTCTGCTGGAGACAATAATCGATGCGATACTGCGGATACTCGAAATATCTGTCGTCGTTCGTGGCTCCGTAGGATCGCGACGATCATAGATTAGGTTTCATCATTCAATTACCATCTTCCGTTGCCCACCTACCATCGTCCATCCTAGAGCGCGTAGTGCATCTTTGTCGTTCGCTCGAATGATCGTGCAGGCTGGTAACATGGGATTGTGTGGATCGACGTGGGAGGCGTCTTTTGCGGCTTGCTCTATGACATCCATTTCCTCCTTGCAGTCCTGCTGATCCAGCGGACATACTACGATAGGTTGTCTCAGAACGATATCTCTTGCTCCAGACATATGTGCCTGTTCTGGTTAGCCGAATTCCAAATCAGGAGCTTTAAACTTACCTTGATTATCAGAAAGAATTCGATCTTGTAGAGAGTCCCCGTGGTAGTGAATGAGTTAACCGCATACATTGGAAATGCAGCCTTTCCACGCCGAATGATCCCTTCTGAATCTCGCAGCTCTTTCGCAGGGAATACAAGCCCTAGATTCGTGAAGTAACCGGCTTCTGGCATCCGCACTCCAACCGGTTGGGTGTGCTTGGCCATTCGATTCACCTTTTTCGTTGGCTCGTCGCCCTCGGGATTGTAGGTAATCTCTTCTTCTATTCCTATTGTGATTTTCTGGATTGTGACCTTCTTCGCCTTATTCATCCAATCCGGGTTTGGTGATAGCTTTATATAGACGCTCACAGGGTCCAAAGGTCCATAGGACCACCGTGGTAATGATATGCCCAATGTGACCAAGTGATCCGAGGTTTTCTCCGCAGCTTCGGGTCGGTTGTACATGCCGAAAGTCGAAAGAGTGTCATATCTTTGTATCGGGACTGGAAAAGCAAATTTCTTTTGTTCCTGGCCTTGCTGGACCGTTACTACCAGCTCGTAGAATGTCTCTGCTGTTCGGCTCGGAAGCTGCAATGAAGCGGGAGGTATCCGCCTATTGCTCTCTTCCCCCCCTCTGCCAAACGGTATGAATAGTACGAATGGGAGGTCCATCAGCACCACGCTCTCTGATTCCTTGCCAGCCGGACAACGGAACAGCAGCAGCTCTTTCCCCACCACATCTGTCGTTTCCCTCCTCGGTGTCCCCAAATGCTTTTTTGCTATTGACTCTGCCGAAGGATGGATCGTTTCCCTCCTCTGTAAACATATTCGTACCAAGGAAATCGCAACCGGCGCTGAAATTCCAGTCAGGGGTCTAATCTCGACCTTGCCTTCTATGCGAGGCTTGAGGAAGTCGCAGTTAGCAAACGAGCAGCTTAGGACGACAACAGGCACAAAGCTTACCAAAGTTGCCGAGATCCCGGGATAGCCGACGAGAAAATTGCTATTTGGCGGCCCCGAGACTCTGACAAAGGCAGCCATCTTGTCCCGGGCTCACGCTGGCGCTAGCGCGCGTTTGCGCCAATATGATCGCAGTGTCAACAGACCGCGTGTGTTTGTCGTGATCTGAAGGGCATACGGATCGTCGAACTGCGATCGCGTGAGACGACGCAGATAATGGTGACTTCCGGAGGAGCTCTCGTCGTCGGCCTATAAGCCAGGCCCAGCCGCCTTGTCCACACTGGCTACTAGGGTACTAGAGTAGGTATATCGATGCTGTAGCGCCTCGAGTTGGTAATTGAGTATCGCAATTTGCGACGAATTTAATGAAGCTCAAGTAGCTGTTGAAACACTGAGCTCTTTGTTGATTATGCGCTAGTGGACTCGTAGAAATAATGAGAGCCGGAATATCACAGTCTGGACTAGGCGGCCTCGTCGGGTTGACGACGAACGTTTAGCGCATGCAAGGGATGTGGGGCGAAACTGTGTACTTGGATGTTCTTACGAGTCCTCCAAGACCGCGCCAACTGATCAAAATGTCCGTCACTTTGCATACAAACCTCGGTGCTCTCAAGCTTGAGGTCTTTTGTGAGAGTGTGCCCAAAACAGCAGAGGTAGGCAATTCGCAAATCGGAACCATTCTTGAAACAAATCTAACGTTCTCCAGAACTTTCTCGCTTTATGCGCCTCGGGCTACTATAATGGCTCCCTCTTTCACAGACTCATCCCGGGCTTCATGATCCAAACCGGAGCTCCTACTTCTCAGCCCAAGGGAGGCATATCAATCTGGAAAGAGCCTTTCGAGGACGAGATCCGGCCTACCTTGCGACATAACGCTCGAGGTATTATCAGTATGGCGAACAAAGGCCCGGGAACGAACGGCAGTCAGTTCTTTATATGCTTTGACAAGGCGCCGCACTTGGACGGTAAGAACAGTGTGTTTGGACATCTTCTAGGCGATGACAGCCTTGCGACACTCGCGAAGATGGAGAAAGTCGAGGTGGATAAGAAGAGCCGACCGAAGGAGCCGATCAAGATCGAGAGCATCACTATACACGCGAATCCGTTGGCAGGTTGAAATGGCAGCCAAGGAGTTCTAAGAAAGATTTGCATGATATCCGTGCGGCCATGCAGCCAGGAAAAAGACACCAAGCATAAAGACGGCTCAGAATGTGCTCGAGACCACAATCCCATGTCACCGAATGTAGAACCAGCTTGGGCAAATAACCCACAGTTTATGAACATGATGTAGATTGGAGGCAATTTGGCATCGACGCCTCTCAAAAATCGACCTCACATATCGCTAAATGTGTGCTGGGTGGACAATGCAGATCACTAAGAAGTGTATAGTTACAATGCTTGGAGTGAACCTCGCAGCCTTAGAGTGGAATTGGTGGGCAAGGTGTAAGTCTGAAATACTTAATGAACAATCCGCTATCTATGTTGGACACTCAAAGCTGTTGTCTCTGACAGCTCGCGAAGACTTCAAATGTTCGATCACCCTTCGTAAGCAAAGCCGGCTTGCGAAAGCCCCTAGACTCAGACCACTATGTGTCGTTACCGGCGTTCTCATATTCGTATTTTCGCCGAAGGGGGTTTCTCGGGTATTGATGCAGGGTACGCTCTACCTCTCTGAAATGTGTATGTCTGAGGCTAGCTCCACAATCAATCCGTAAAGTGGAGTCGAATCCGCGGGGTCTCAGATCGCGGTTCATCATGTTATCTTTCTCATGTGGATTTTCCTAAAACCGGATCAGGAGACGAAACAAGTGGGTAGTTCAGATTTAAAAATGATAAGAGGAGAAAAAAGAAAGAGGATTAATACTTGCAGGGCCCGCGCTGATCTTTAGAAAGTTTCATTTCCCGCCCACGATTCGTGCAATGTATTTCTTTCTCCAGATAAAAAAGGTTTCTAAACAGCGATTTTACGTGAGACCCGTGGGATTCGAACCCACGCCATTTCTGACTGCGGATTTGTCATGGTTATCTTGCGACGACCTAAACACAGCGCCTTACTGCACATCATTAGATTTCGTCATATGGAAGTGTGCGAAGGTTTCTTACACCACTCGGCCAGAGTCCCGTTGTTTTTTCTGACTCATCAGGTTCCTCGTTTGTGAATATTTTGTTAATCAAAGCCTGCTACGCAGTTTCCGGTCAAGCTCCGGCTACCCAATAGTGGGATGGCTATGTCGTTCGCTTGCAGGACTTTGCCTTACTACGCAGATGTCAGGGCATAGTACACTGTATTGTAGGGCTATATTACTATACCGGCAGGTGAACAGATGTGGTGGTGACTTTGGCTGGAGCATGCAGTTGAATGTGGAGGGAGGAAGCAAAAGTCTGATCTGAATACTTTATGCCGAGATTTATTTGAAACAGCAACCCGATCCCAAACATCTTAATTCTTTCAACAACCTGCCATAGAGTAGAACATCTCATAGTTTCCTCCTACGACGCATTAGCTGCGAAGCTGCTGTACCCCTCCTTTTGAATGTGAAATACTATACGCGAGAAAACCCTGGGTTATTGTCTCTATGCTTGATCAAGTTGGACCACTTACGAAAATCACGGACAGACACATACAGCTCGGCTATATTATGAACAGAGATAGCTTCAGGTATTGCTGCTGGTTTCCACGACACAGCCTAGCTAGACAATCCACCCTTACCAGCCGCTTCATCATGTAGACGAACAAGCCCCGTCTCATGGCAGTCTCTCTCCCCTCTCTTCCTACCGAATCTTCTCCCAAAAAGTTCTACTGCGAACCAAGGTCTTACCATGGCAGAGCGGTTCCATGTGGAAAAGCTTCTGCAGATCCAGTAGCTACCCTTTGCTCCCGCAGGGTTTCTTGATGGCTGCTATCGGAAACTCCATTTCCCGACTCGCGCATGCTCTACATATACTACCTACTGAGCGTCCACCGCCGAATCATGATCAACATGGAATTGATTGCCAGATACTGCCTTATAGGGCCTTATAGGGACTGAAGGGTTGATGCACAGTAGACCTTGATCTTTTGCAAGTTTTCGCGAATCAATTGTCACACGCTTGTAAGAGGGACACGAGGTATGAACTAATTCACTCGAGGTCGGTTGAATGCCATGTAAATAGTGCTGCATCAGAGATCGAGTCCTATTATGTTACTTAGTTTTGTAACCCACTTGAGTGTCGATGAAAAGTGCGCCTCGGAAGAGACGCTCGTCAGTGTCAGAGCGGCCAAAACCGACGCAATCAACAACGCAAGTTTACGCCTAACTTATCTCCGTTCTTGTCAGATTTATGCTAATTATCCTGCAGGCTGGAACTCTGTTGGAGATGTTCTACCCCGAGATGTAGCTATGTTTTTTGAGGGGGAGGGGGGAGGGGGGAGGGGGAGAGTGGGGCAGAAGATTTAGATCACGACCAAACGAAGGCAACTGGTCAGTTTTCTTGTCCTATGAGCTACGTGAGCATCCGCAAATCCGCTCCATGTCTGACCTAGATCCTATCCACCAGTTAGATGCCCCTGGTTTCCGAGCAAAGTGACAAAAGATACTCTACATGAAGTTTGTACCGAGTCCTGCGTTCCCTTGCTCTCTCGACTACATCTTCGAGTTGTTGAAAGAATAAATAAAAGGCTACTGTCCTTTATATCTGAGACCTCTGGCCTCCCAGGCTAAGTACTGATAGAGCTTGGGGCTTCCAGCCATGAAGCGCATGACAAGACTTAATACCATCTGTAGGGAGTACTTGAGCAAGCCAAGTGCCTTAAAATTGAGTCTTCACCGCTCTCTCTAGGGGGGCACATATTGCCAACAGGACGATAACGACAAAGTATTGCTTGATAGTGAGACCGCTGGTTCTTGAATGGCAAGCAGAGACTGTGATCTCACTCGAATAGTAGGCATGTTCAAGTAGAACCCGTTGACCATTTCAGCACACAGAAAAGTATGGCAAGACCAACGAACCAATGTGAAAACCAAAATACACAGGCCTGGGTCTGCAGAATTTATGACTGGAGAGTTAAGAAGAATTCGTAAAAAGTAACGGGTCGAAACCCAGAGCATAGAATGTAACGCGTACGTAGGTTGAATCTGATTGGAGATACTTGAGGCAAGAGTTGGGCAATACACCAAGACACAACAATACATTCCGGGGTATGACATGATTGATTACAATTGTAAGACTCTTAACATAGACAGTAGAGATAAGTTTTGTCCGCTATGCCTGTATATGTAAGTAACGCTGGAGATGAATTCCAATAGGGTCGCAATGTCACCGCTTTCGTGGGTAGTCAATACTAAGGAAAAGAGAGCAGGGGGGTACTTCGGGTAAACACCGGCGATCGGAGAATCGGCGGCGCAAGGCTGGAAGTATCAAGAAAATAAATCAACTCCGGCCCCTCACTGTGCAATACAAACCCCATCAGCAATTTCAACTCGATGGTAGACCTCGAAGAAGACGCGGCGCTTGCCGCGGGTTATACTCCCTCCAACGAAGATAATGATCCCAGCGACGAGACTCATGATTTCCGATTCCTCGCGTTCCTGAACTCGAAATCCGGTCAGCTCCCAAAACGTGGAGAGAAGGACTTCGAGCCTCATGGCACAAAACACCAAGATGGCGTACTAGAATCTAGCAGACAGGCTATGCATGATGCGCTCAACTTCACCAGGATACACCAGAACAAGAACCACAGTAGGGGGTTCTACTATGGCGAGGAGGGGCTGAGTCGAGACGAAGCTGTCCGGAAAGATTGGACACAAGGACTGGATGACGACCATGTTGTTGTCCTGGAGTCAAGCAAAGGGCCTTTGTTCAAGTGCATGGGAACGCATATCAAAAGGAAGAGGAATCCAAGTTTATGGCTGTTGCCAGAGGAAGCTTTGTACCTAGTCGAGCGGGGGAGTCTCGATCTGTGGTGGCCAACTCGCTGCTCATTCAATGGCACTGTCAAAGGTCTCGTGGAAAACGAAGGTGATAATAGCGAAGTCAAGACTCTGGATACAGAAGAGAAGAAAGATGAAGGGGTCCCTATGAGTCTGCAAGCAGCATACGCTATGTTTATAGGCAACGATGGCGAGAGAGGGAAGATCAGTCTGGAGAGGTACACGGTATATGCCCATCTCAAGCGGATGGGTTACATCGTTTTGAGAGCGCCAGAATGGGATCCAACCAAGCCTGGTGAGAGGCAAAGTCAAGAGGAGGTTCCCACTGTAGGATCTTCGAGCGCCTTCAATTGGCTCTTTGGAAAGTTCTTCGCCAAGACCGACATTGGGCGTCCTGCATGGGGCCCTCTGGTGAAGCCAGGCTTGTACAGATCGTACAACTCGATCTACAAACAAATTGCGCTCATTCCACGGCACAAGCCGTCAGCGGTGCCAACGGAGCCTGCGCCGCCGCCAGAAGACCCCTATCGGGTGGTGTTTTGGTTGTGGAAGGCCAGCAAGATCCCCACATTTGCCAAAAGCAACCCTGGTAAGCCAGACTTCCGAGTTGCCGTTGTAGACGCACGGTCGAATCCTATTCCCACCCTTACAGAAGTTACCTCTCTACTCGAGAGCACGCCATGGGACCCTCCAAACCAGAAAAGCCCGGAGTTTAGTGGTCCTGGAAAGCTGTATCAGAGATTGAAAAACGGCTGGCGTAATGTGCTCTTGGCAGTGATCGACCAGGGCGTTATCAGCTATTTGCGTCTTGGGGAAGTCGCTTTTGGAGAAGAAAGATTGTACGAGCGATTTGACCAGGCAGTTGCTGCCCCAGGAGGAGGAGGAGGAGGGAAGCGAGGTGGCGGCCCAGGGCGTGGGAGAGGGGGACGTGGTAGAGGCAGAGGCAGAGGGAGGGGAAGAGGCAGAGGGCGCAGTTAGACATGTGGGAGGAGTCCAGGGAAGAGGGAATAGTTGAAGAAAGAGACCCAGATTTAGAGGATAAGAGCGGATTTAGGGAGAGCCAAGTGCGAAAGCTCTGGGGGATAAAATAATAGATCTACTGCAGAAGAGATCACCGACGCAGGTGAGCCAACGACCTTTGCCTCCAATGCGCGGTTTACCGTACGGTCTCTTCATCTATTCTACTTGAACATAGTACTGAACCGGGTTGTGTCAAGTCTCGATTAATTCCCTAGCCTCCTATAGCTTTCAAGGGCCGAGCAGTCGAGCTCTCGGCCAGCTGCAGGGTGATAAACTGAACGCTTGTCTGAATCAAAGCAGCACCGCCTGTGCGTAGTAGTAGTAGCAGTAGTAGCAGCACTTCTCAGCTGAAGAGAATGCCTTTCCATCTAAATCGTATGGAGGAATATATTTAGACTCTCCTGCTTCCCATGCTTTTGACATCTCCTGTTCCTGCTCCTGCTCCTGGTCCCGGTCCCTGAGCTCCGCTTATTCTTACCATAACCATTTCCCATGATTAGAATTATTAGCATTATTAGCAATACTGCTCCCGTAAGTTACTACACCGAAACCTCTTCAATCACCTTGCTCTTGAAGCTTTGATAGGGTGCAACGCTACTTTGACCTCCGAAACCACTTAGCGCAGTTTGAAATCAGACTTGTGTATTACATATTATCGTTATTTCCCCTCGACAAATTGACTAACCTCTCTGATACATTTCTCACCTCTCGACTCCGTCTATCCCTTTTCAACCTCACACTCACCCTTACACTACCTCACCCCTCACCCTCAACCTCAACCTCAGCATCAACAACTAAATTTTAGGGCAACAGCAATACCACGGGCTCGTCGCATCACCTACGCCCGTGTCCTGCTGTTACGCGCAAAGATGGACCCTCTCGTCTCATCGAGCTCGGAGTCGCTCACCAGCAGAAGTACTGAAAGTATGGAGATCGATAATATGAGTTTGGATAACTCACCGCCCAGGTACGGTCACACCATGATCAGCCGTGTCAATTCTGCGCTCTCCACCAAGACCAGTCACCACCACTCCTACTACTGCTACCACCACTACTATTGTCTCTTCTCCTTTCCATCGCTACTTTAATTGCGTTTCTGCCCTTTCATTGTGTCGCGATGCGTCAGCAACTCCGAAAAAGCTCTGACTCGACTTACTCATTTTCTGGTTCATCTTTGCATGGTAGAGTAGAGCAACTGTGGCGCTCTACATTGCAAGAGCAGCTATCCAGCGATGCGTGGTGCCCGAGCAAGTCGCTTCATGATTTTGTTTCTGCTCGAATTCATGTTCCTCCTTCTTCCCCAATGTTTTTCTACGTTGCCTGGTCCTTTCTCCTTCTGGGTGGCCTCCTTCGCTACGCATCACCTTGTCGGACTGTCACGCGCCCTTGCCACGTGTTGCTCATTCTTGCTTCTTGGAGTTGCCGGTTACATGTCACCTAAGTCTTGAGTGAAAAAAATTATGATTCCCTACTAAACTCCCTGCTCCTCGCAGATCTGTCACGCCATTCAACGATGCCGATGCCGATGATGATACTGCCAACCTGTTGAGCACAGAGGCTGAGAAGAGTATCTTTGTCACGGCACCATCAAAAATAGACGTTGCCGAAAAGTCCGTCATGATGAGCGACCATGACGAGCAAGGAGGAGGAGAGAGAGAAGAAGAAGAAAGAGGAAGAGGAAGAGGAGGAGGAGAAGAAGAAGGTGAAGGTGAAGGTGAAGGTGAAGGTGAAGGTGAAGGAGAAGAAGAAGAAGAAGAAGAAGAAAAAGAAGAAAAAGAAGAAGACGACGCGGAAGAGATTGTCATGCACACGCCATATCAGAAGCGAAGGCGTACGTCGCCAGTGAATTACGATGATGCTGTCGCCGATCAATCGACGGGAAGCAGCCCGATCGTTGACAGACCCGCAAAGCGAGGAAAGCTGAGCAAGAATACCCGAGGGGTCATCATTGGCATCTGGCGCGATTCAGATCAGCTAAACGATGATGATAAGCATGTGATCTTCGGCTTCATTGATATCCATGATCGGCTCCGGACCCGGATTTATGGCATGAATCGTCGAGGAGAGGAAGTACTGGGCAACCTTCCTACTGGAGCTGGAGGCTGCTGGGTCACCTTTGAGCGAATCGTCTTCGACGATCATCTGCAAGGCCTCTCGCCGGCCGAGATTAAGGAATATGTCAAGATCCGATCCGAGTCCAAGCCGGAGCCGGACCAAGAAGAGCGAAGTGAGTCGGACGCTAAGGCCGTGTTGCGAGCAAAGGCCGTCGTGGCTGAACAGGAATCCTTGAATCCAGGAGGTAGCAAGCCAGTCGTTCCTCGCAGCTCACTGGGACGCCAATCTTTGAACCGACAATCGCTTTCCCGACAGTCCCTCCCCAAGGCCCCGAGCTTTCAAGCTGTAAACCCTGCTCACACTCAATCTTCCAAGGTCCCTCCTTTGGTTGAGGCCAGACCGCATGGCGTTCTTCTTGGCTACTGGGCGGAGTCTGATGAGCCTCGTATTGAGGATAAGCATGCTGTCTATGGTGTTCTCAGTGAGACTGACTGCTTCCGAGCTAAGGTCCAGCGTCTGACACGGGACGGTCGTTATGTCGATGGCAACTTCCCAAATGGTGCGGGGGCACTCTGGGTGAATTACAAGAAAGTCGTCCTCGAGCCTCATCTGTCCAAGCTGTCACGGCCCGAGGTGAAGGAGTACTGTCGAATCCGCCTACGCGAACAAGCGGGCAGCGAGTCAGACAAGGACCGCAAGTCTAAAGAAGTAAAGGCTGCTCATCAAGCCAAAATCAACGTGGCCAAGCTGGGCCTGAAAAACGGCGGAGAAGATGGTCCTGCCAGCCCAAAATTTGAGATTCGCCATAGCGCTAGATCCGAGCATAGAATGTCTGCCAGACATCAAGCCGAGACCGATGCTGCTGCCGAACAGGTCAGAAGGGAAAAACTTGACGCTCGGGAGAGACAAAATGAGAAAACTAGACAGGAGGTCGCCGTTGCCGAAGCTGTCATTCAGGAGACCGCGCGAATGGAGTGGAAAAATAATATCAATAAGCTGGACAAGGTCTGGATGGCTCAACAAGCGGCAACAACACCTAGGGTCGCGAATAACCCCGAGGTTATCGAGAACGAGGTCAAGTACCACAATGGTATCAAGTACGAGAGAAAGCAAAACGGCCCGTTCCAGGGAAAGCTTGTCAGCCAGGCTCAGATCTTGAGCATCGATGGAGAGGATTATGTCGAATATCGGATTTTGACCAAGCCTTTCTTCTAAGGAGTGCTGAACCCGGCAAGCTCAGACTTTCCCGACTTGCGCATGTTCGAAGTGTAATTCTACGAAGACTTTGACGACTGTTTATCTGTTTCATTCGCTGCGACTAGTGTGTCATCGGGCTTTTTTTTTTTTTTTTTTTTTTGCTGTACCAACTTTCGTTGCGCTACACTGTTTACATTACATGATAACAAAATAATGAATCCGGGAATTGTGGTTTATAGCACGGCGTGGCATTGGCATAGCAGGGACGTGGCGGGAATTAGATTGTGAAGAAGGTGCAACATTGAGGTAAGGCTTCACTCTTAGAGACTTGATACAGCTATCTGAATAATCATCTCCGGTTTTTCATGCATACTGGATGAACCGCAGACTTGATCTCGTGTCATATCATCGTGCTTTTTGGTGTCTCTGTCTTGAGTTTGCACAAGGAAGTAGAACCTAGAAGACCGATATCATGCCACCCGTTGCCAATATCATCGCCGCTGACTTGAACGCAAGTTATTGGCTCATCCCACTCTAGTCTCTGGTGGCCTAGTGTATGTATACTTCAATTAGTTGATGTCAGTTCACCTAGGGGTCACCTACGAGGAGACATAGGCAATCCGGGTTCCTGTTCTACCAAAGGCTCTTGGGGAACGGATCATCTCGAAAGCGTGTTACACTTCATGACAGAATGGGAGAAGCGCTGGGAAGGGACAGGTTTCGCGGACAACTGATCTTCACGCACTCTCATCGCTACCGAGAGGTGTTCATGCACACTGATCTCTGCATTATTCAGCCATGTTGCCTTCTGCCCTCTTGCTGGTCTCTTCCTCGCTTAAGGCTTTGAGGCATCTACAGATAATAGTACCCGTTGCTTGTCAACAGGTATTCTGGCCTTCGTGTCTCCGAGACGGCGGGCGAACGAGCGTAAGTCAGCGCGCACTTGCGTGTCTTGGGAAGTTCAGACGCTTCAAGTCCGGGGGAGATAGAGCTGTGCGCTCCGTCACTTCAAAGCCGCCACGCACCTAGTCTTGGAAGACTATTTTTCGCGCAACGCAGGCTTTATCTGAGCAGACCCTCAAGACATGTCGGGGCTTTCGCGGAAATCGTAACTCCAAGTCACCACGCATTTATTTGGCGTGAGGACGCTGCTTGATGTAGTCACTCTGCTAGCCCGGTTCTGAATTATACAATAAATTCGTCGTCTCCAACCTAATTCTTGACTTTACATCAAACAGCTTGATTTCCTGTCGACGAATACGAGAATCAACCATTACTCTCCTCATTCTTTTCCTCTCTAACCTCTGCGAGCTTCTCCGCTTCTGCTATCCGCTCCGTCTCAATCCCTTGCTCATCAACATACCCCTCCGTCTGCATATCCAGCAATCCGAGATCCTCTTCTTCTTCTTGGGTTCGCTCATACTCCTCAATCTCAATTTGCGGATCTGCATCAGGCGAGCACAGGTTCTGGACGTAACTGCTAGCCAGCGGGTCCTTGAGTACTATTTTAAATTTTCGGTCTCCCTTGATCGCCTCCCCCAGCCCATCGAAGAATTTCTTCCATGTCTGCTTCTCCTCCGACGGCAATGAGTCTCCTCCTGCGCCAGAGTCATCTCCAACATCGAAGATCTGTTGATGTAGATCATCCCGAACTTGCGTGAGTAGGCCTTCAACAGTAGTAAATCGTCCACCAAGGGTACCGGGATTGACCGAGAGATTAAGCTCCGGGCACTCCAGCGCGCAGGACTCTGCCTTGAGGATATCGCGAGCCAGATCTACAGATCCGTTAACATGTAGCGTGATTTTCTTGCCCTTTTCGGGAATTTCACCGCCTGTCTTGACTTCGTTCGAGCGATAGCCGCATTCCTCACAGACTGTACTCATGATAACTACTTGTTTGAAATGCGGAATCTCCACCATCTTCATGTGCGTGACGCAATGTCTAGTACAACCTGGGCAGGTTGCTGGGAAGGAGTACACTTCATTTGGGATGATATCGTCATTCTCAAAGTTCTCTGCGGTAGGTTGACCTGCGGCTGCTGGCTCAAGGGCCTCTTGCTCGTTTCCTATACCGAGACCGAGAGCCTCATTCTGTTCAGGTGTTCTTGCGTACTCCGTCTTGGACCATTTGCCGACACCGTCCTTTTGATTTGGCTCGATCCAAGAGTTTCCAGCAGGGTCATCGAGCGAGACTCGAAATGGGAAGCTGTTGTAAGCCAGCATGTCCTTTCCCTTTGCAATAATCTCCTCAATTTTCGCATATACCTCCGGAGCCTGATCTTTTCTTGCTGCTTGTCCTACTTCCAAGTCCTCGAGGACCATACTGAGGAGCCCTTCAACATTTGTAAGTTGACCGCGGCCCGCTGGGACTTCTATGTCGAGTTCGATGAACTTGACGACGCAGGTATCCGATTTGACGACCTGGCGGGCGAAGTCTTCAGGGACCCGAAGGCGCAGCTCGTAGTGGGAGCCTTTTTGTTGAATTTCGCCGGCTGATTGTATTTCGGAGTTTCGGAAGCTGCAGTGCGGGCAGAAGAAGGACATGATAATGATTTCGCGGAAGAAGGGTATTCTGGTGAGCAAAAGTCGAGTAGTTCCCTACAGATAGTCAGCACGGCAACGAGACTTGGATTCGTTTGGAATCGTACATTTTCCTTACAGTTCATGCACAAGCTTTCGATCTCATCGACCACCTTGGACTCATCATGATCCAGGTTATCTGGTGACTCTTGACCGTTTGCGGCGGGGTCTTTCTGTCCACTTTGGCCGTTGGTGAGATTCTCAGCCTTTTGCCCGATACTGTCAAAGAAGGTGTCAAAGGCAGCGCCGTCTGGCTTGGGATCTTCTGTAGCGGAAACGGTCATCTCGTTGATTATTCTGGACAAAGTGTGGTGGGGGTGTTGTGGAGGGGTTTTTAATCTTTTTGCGATGACGGCTCATAAGGCTGACCAATTGAAAAGAACCAGGATCAGGGGTCTTGCGCGAGGCTGAAGAAGAACAGGGGGGATGAAAGATGGAGAGAGATGAGATCAGAAGTGAAAGGAGATAGGCTTGAGTTTCTTGCAATATTCGTGCGCTAAAAGACAAGATCACCGCCTCGGTGGTGTTGTATTTTGAACTAACTAGAACTCAAAGCGAGAGCACCTGTGAGATCTCAACTAGCAAAATGAGTTCGGAAAATGGCAATACCTAGTCTGGTAATATGTAAATTCCCGTGTGAGAGTTAGGTGAGGTGCTTGACGAGATGTATTTGCCTGTACACTTTAATAACTAGTTGGTATGATTCGAGTAAGCGCTTATAGTCTGCGGAGCCTACCTGAGTATCCTGCGGCTACTGTTCCTCATCCCACAAAATGTTCTCGATTCGAGATCTGCAAAGGATTCGTAACTCTTGTATCTAAGCCGAAAATCTGAGATTTAGCCAGGCTCAGATTCTCAATGAGCGCTCAGAAACTAGAATTTTGACTAGAAGGTTGACGAACAAGTCGGAAAAGATAGAGAATAAGGTAGCCCGTGTAGCAAGATGGATTAGTACTGGTGTTTTAGCATTCCCCAGAACGGAACGTAGTCCACTTGCTCCTCCGTACGATGTATATTATATACCAAGTTCGGTTACAAATAGATTCAGGAAGATTTCCATTGGAGCACCACACGGCCAAGGATTCGAGTTGTAGACGAGAGCCAGATGCTATGGCATGTAGGTTTTTTGGCGCGCATTTCGAGGAGTATATCTGAATCTGAGAGGTGCAACAAACTGCAGTGGCAGTGTCTCTGGTGGGGCAAATATATTGCAGAAAGGTGGAGGTGAGTGATCCAAAAAGGAACCTGGGCCTATGCTGCACCGATTTCACAAGGCAAATTCGGTGTTTGACATGCCAAAGCCGTTGTAGATTCAATCCTTTTTCATAAAGTCGAGCAGATCAAGTCCGAATCCAGAAGAAGAAGAAGCTTGCGATTTTTCATTTTTGGCCAGAATAGCCGCCAATGCACCCTTGTTCTTCTGACGGTTCCTTCTCTTGCTCGTGGTAGCGGTAGTGATAGGTTGTGAGGCTGTACGGTTAGAAATAGATCTTGGGCTTGATAATGACTCTGATATGGTTTTCCCGTGTCGGGCAGGAGGTTTTGATGTCCCAGTGGATATTCGAGTTTTCCTGGAACAGGTTCCGCAATTGTAGACCATAGTTTTGATCTGCTTGTCTGCTTCCACTCCCTGCTTGCCTTTTCCTTTCATGCGTAGTTCGAGGGTAGCATCCCATCCCAGAATCATAATATTACCGCACGCACCGCAAGCTCTCATCATTTGCGACTCGGTGGGCTCGATGTTTGTTTCGAACATGATAGCATTGTGTGTGCTCATCATATACCTTGCGGTCGCCGGTGCAGTTGCAGCCAGCATATGGGCGGAGTCGCCGAGAAATGTTAGACGCGCCGAAATTTCCTTGGGATCCATCCTGGCAGTTCCCAGACCGGATGTTGTAGCTGGGTTGAATAGTGACGCGTTGCCCTGTTAAGCTATCGTTGAATATGAAGCGAGGCCAAATTCAAATTTATGTTCGATTTGGGGACGCAAAGGAGCCTCAACCGCAACCACACCTTGGACAACAAGAGCAATATGTGCGATCAAGTTCGAGATCGCAATCCTTGACGGCGAGGCCAAAGAGAAGGCCTTAACTCGTCACAGGAGTCTCTCACGGGAAACTGTGCTGCGCGTTGCATGAGCTCCGCAACTCACAATGGACCCCGCATTGAGGGAATTGCAAGGCCTGCGAATTGCCGTAGAGGGCTGTGTGAGTTCCGAAGCTTCAACCTCCAAAGTATTGATTATTGACGTTTTTTCTCGAGGGTCATGGTACGTTGAAAGCCATTTACGCTTCTGTAGCGAAAGCCTGCGAGGTCCGGTGCTGGAATGGTGTGGATCTTCTCATCATTGGAGGGGACTTTCAGGTATGTTCTGTGCATAATACTAAGGAGTGTCACTCACGAACCCAGTCCGTCCGAAATGCCTCTGATCTTACCGTGATGTCCTGTCCGGTCAAGTATCGAGAAATTGGCGACTTTCATGCATATTATAGCGGCGCGGTAAAAGCTCCATACCTTACTATTTTCGTTGGAGGCAATCACGAGGCAAGCAGCCATTTATGGGAACTCTTCTATGGAGGGTGGGTAGCCCCAAATATCTACTACATGGGAGCTGCGAATGTTGTTCGGCTAGGGGGATTACGAATTGCAGGCATGTCAGGAATCTGGAAGGGATACAACTTCAAGAAAACACACTATGAACGATTACCGTACAGCGAAGACGACGTCAAGTCCATTTACCACGTTCGAGAAGTCGATGTTCGGAAACTGCTTCAGCTGAGAACACAGATTGATATTGGAATTAGCCATGACTGGCCCCGAGCCATTGAGAATCACGGCAACGCAAAGTCCTTATGGGCTATGAAGCCTGATTTTGAACAGGAGTCAAAAGAAGGGACATTGGGAAGCCTGGCAGCGGCTTACGTTATGGATCGTCTGAGACCGCCGTACTGGTTCTCTGCCCATATGCATTGCAAATTCGCCGCTACCAAGACTTACAACGATGCACCCAAGTCTGATGGGGCTCCAATTCCAGCTCCAGCTCCCGCTCTCATTTCCAACACCCAGACTACGGTGCAGCCAGTTACCCTAGCAGCTACCCATAACTCGGATGAAATTGACCTTGATATGGACGAAGAGGAGCCGACACTGGCTCAGCCTGTCGCGTCGAACATGACTGCCGTCGCTAATAAAGACAAAATCGCTGTAGACGAGGACGAGGACGAGGACGAGCTCGAGCTCATAGAGCAGGTGAATCGTGTAATCGCTGCTTCAAATGAGGGCGAGATCTACTTGGGAGGTGACGAGACGTCCAATTCTGCACCCATATCCTCAGTTTCTTCGGACCTTAGAGCGCAGTTACCCGCAGCGTTTTCAAGACCGCCCATCCCTTTCATGCGCAAAGGTGTTGTTGAGCAGACGATACCTGCCGACATTACAAACAAGACGGTTAGGTTTCTAGCACTAGACAAATGTCTACCCAAGCGCAAATTTCTCCAATTGCTCGAGGTTCGTCCTCACGGAGACGTCGGAAAACCATCAACCATGGATGACTCTAGGCCAAAACCGGAGTTTGAGTATGACCCGGAATGGCTAGCTATAACCAGAGCTTTCGCGTCTCATATGATCTTTGGAGACAAGAGTGCTCGAACTCCGGAAGATCTTGGCGAGGCCACTTACCGACCCTTAATCGCGCAAGAACAAGTCTGGGTCGAGGAGAACATTGTGAAGAAGGGAAAGCTAGGGATTCCAGAAAACTTTACACTGACAGCACCTCCTTTCGTTGCCGGAATGCCGGAGATTGTGGATGACGGGCCCCTTGAATACAACAACCCTCAGATGCAGGAGTTCTGTGATCTGATAGGGATCGAGAACAAATTCTTCTCCACCGAAGAAGAGCGACAAGAGAGGATGAGAAATGGTCCACCGCCTCGAGAGCTCCGACATAGCGGAGGATCCGGAGGCAGAGGCAGAGGTGGTCGTGGAGGTCGGTCTGGTGGACGAGGTAGTGGACGAGGGGGTGGGAGAGGACGAGGACCAGGACGAGGACCAGGGCGGTTCTAGAAAGCATTGGATGATCATCCCAGGGGGCTCGGAGGAGGACTGGAGTCGATCTTGCTTTTCCAAAAAGATACTTCCTTGTCGCGACAACGCAGGCGCCTTTCGGGGCACCGCTTTTCATACTCTCCGGCCATCATATCCGCACCAGGCAGGGCCAGTCAGTTGGCTAACCCTGTTGTCATGTTGTGTTTCTGACCCATGGGAAACGTCCGAGACAATGCTCTAGTATCTGCGACGTACTTCTTTCTACACGTTACGGTAGCGGTCCCGGGCTCTGTATCCGGGATTCAACGCGTCGGCCTCAATGGCCGTCTTCTTCTCCGCGGTCAGCACTGTCATATCGAGGTGCCCGACCGACCAGAATTCCAGAGGACACACAAGACTTCGCGTACACAGGCCCCTCTGGACTCAGGTACGCCAAGCGGCATCTACACACACAGGGGGGAATTTGGGATAGAATAACATGTGCACTGATAGCCTCCCGCGTCTGTACTCTGTGTGTAGAACGAACGATGCAGCAACTGATGTCACGTGTAACCCGAACGGCCGTGCCTTAGCATACGCGGTACGGTACGGTAGGTATGTGTGTGTGTAGGACGGAAGAGCGAGATTTATTCAAGTATGTTGATCTGTTCGCCTTTTTTTATTCTTCCACTTTTCCTTGTTTAACCCCTCCCTTTCCCTTGCTACTGGCTCTGCATGTTTTAATTGTCCGTTATCCGTGGACTCCGATGGGCTCTGGGTTCTGGGCTCTGGGTTCTGGGTTCTGGGTTCTGCTCGCCATCTCGCATTCGTAGGAAGGGCATTCCTGGTGGGATGTGTCATTTTCTGGTCACGCCTTTTTCTTTCCCCCCCCCCGAAATAACTGATAATCTCGGTATCCAGTACGGTACTGTACCTGCTGATCTGCGTTGCGACTCGGCGTTGGTCCCCTACCAAGCCTGATATTAGAATAAAGTTAAAGTTTCAACGAAAACGCTCTCCAGCCCTGTCACACCGCCTTCGGGGCCAAGTGGTACTAACGTTTCCGCCCTGGTCTGGCTGTCTGTCAGGAGCAAATCGTCGTCGAGATCTCGTGTCAGCAGCCTCGAGATACTGCGTACTGACTCTCCTCACCCTCTTGAAGGGAACCAAGTAAGTACCACTACGAGATACTGAAGGATCTGAGTTTCATCTCGACAAGAAGAAGTCGTCGGTTCTCGAGCAACTGCTTCACGGCACGTATATGTCAGATTCCTTCCAGACGACGATGATCATTGCATCCTGTCACTAACACAAATATAGCTGGACTGGGCTGGGCGGCAGAATCCCCCCCCAAAAAAAACCCCACGACCCAATCATTGACCCCACGCTGCACCCACACGACCCCTACGACATCCCCAGCTTGCCCTCTTGGTCCCGCGAAACTTAACTCAATCACAAACACAGCACGCCATTCCAATCCAATTCACTTCATTCCTCGTTGCTCGTCGATAACCGCTCGTCTTTTGCCTGCATCCGTGAAGAAATCCTACGACCCCTTCCCCTCCTCCCCCCCTCCCCCCCCCCTTCTCCCCCGCCGCCCACCTTCTCCGCACAATACTACACCCCTCTCGCAGCAGCGACTCACCATTCGGCTTCCCGTCGACTACCTACCCGGCAAAATTGCAAACTCGACTGAATGGCTACTCAGGCCAGGCTCTTATTCGACCGACGAAGCAGCTTTTCACTTCTTCCTCATTGACCTACCTTACGACCGAGCCGATCCGCAACCAAACCTATCCCGTTAGACTCTCTGCGGACCCTCTGCACAGATCAAGATCCACATCAGAGCTGGCTGGGTTTGGACCGAGGAATACAGTGCAGTGGACACAACTGTGACCACTTGACTTGAGCATTCCACGATGAAGTTCGGACGCCAGTAAGTCAATCATGATCCGGCAGTTGCCCCTCCTCTGCCCTCGATCGTTGGCTTACCGGGATACATAGCCTTCTTCGAACCCAACTTCCAGAATGGTCTGCCTTCTACATCAACTACAAAGGGCTGAAGAAGCTTATCAAAGCTGCCGTTGCTACGGTCAAGGCTGGGACAGATCCTGACTTGGCTGGTATTGTACACAATAAATATACCCCGACCCCCGACTAACGAGTCTCTAAGAATTCTTTTTCACCCTGGACCGAAACCTCGAGGACGTCGACGAGTTCTACAACAAAAAGTTCGCGGATGCCTCTCGGCGGTTGACCCTCCTGCAGGAGCGGTATGGCTCGTCGAAGGGTGCTCTAGAGTCCTTGGATCTCAACGATATCGAGGAGCTTAGAGGCGCTCTACTCGAGCTACGCGACCAGCTCAGGAAGGTACAATGGTTTGGCGATCTCAACAGGCGGGGCTTCATCAAAATCACGAAGAAGCTCGACAAGAAGATCCCAAACGTCTGCACAAAAGAACGGTACCTGGCATCAAAGGTGGACTTGAAACCTTTTGCCACGAACATTGGTGTAGAGGAACTGAAGATCACTATCAATGGACTACTTTCGACACTCGGGGACGTTCAGGCCACGGACGATGCCAACGATGTCCAGTCCGTACACTCCGCACACTCGATCAAGCAGGTTTCTTCCAGGTCAATTCTCAACTTGCCCCAAGGGCTTCTCGATACCGTGGATCAAGCCATCAGGAACGATGACGTGCCCACCTTGGAAGAATTCCTTGCCGAGGTTGATCTGGGGCCAAACGAACCTGCCATGCAAAGACTGCTCATCAATCTGCTGCAAAGATGCATCTCTTGCCAATCGAAGCAAGCAATCAGCTACCTTCTGAAGCAAATTGAATCTCTGGATGAGACGGACGATATTAACAAGCGTAACTGCTTGCACCGCTTAGTCATCCACATCGGGCGAGCTAAATCAGCGAAGGCTGGAGAGCATACCGGTGCAGCACTCCTCAGTGTCGAGCAAGGAGAGAACAGATTCTTGACACCTGCGGCATCACCTCCTCTCGGTCCAGCTCGGAGCGACCTAGAGGAGTGTTCGTTGTTGAGCAGGGACGACGAATACGTGAAACTCTTAGCTTATGTCTTACAAACCCTGGAGCCACATCAGCGCACCGCGTTGAAGTCGAAGGATATCTACGGAAGGTTTCCTCTCCACTATGCTGCTCAATTTGGATTGGTTGTCATCTGCGAGCTTGTCATGAAATACATGCAAGATTGGGGTCAGTTCAATGTGGAGCACGGCATTGACGCCCCGGAATGGCAAGACAACGACGGTCAAGCTCCGTTGCATCTCAGCGTCATTGGCGGGCATCCATTGACAACTCAGGCTCTTCTCAAAGGCGAGAATTGGCAAGGCCAAAACGACCAGAAGGCTGCCATGCGGCGAGACATCTCGAAATCTAGCGCTGTTCTGGCCATAGCCACCAAGGCAAACTTTACCCGGATTGTAAAGCTACTCGTCGATGCTGGAGTTGATATAAACTGGCAGGACCCGGCAGGTGAAACATCCCTGCACGTGGCCGCTAGGTTTGGACACGAGAAGTGTGCAGAAATATTGATCCAAGGTTCCCCAGAACAGAAAGCCAATATCGATCTGACTGAGAAGACCTTCTCATGGACACCGCTGCATATTGCCTCTGTTGACGGACACCTTTCGATTGTGGAGCTTCTCGTTGCAGCTGGTGCTGATATCAACAAGCCCGATGTGTCTGGTTGGCTGGCCAGGGAGCATGCCGCTCTGCGTGGCCACCTGGCGATAGCTCGAACCTTAAAAGAGGCCAGCTCGACGATCTCAAGCCCCAGATCAATTGCTCCTACGGATAACAGATCAACATCCCCCTCGAAACTTTCGTCAATCGGCACTGCTCGATCCCAGATGACCAATGTAGAAACAACAGAACCAGTCAAGACCTTCGGCCATCGTTACCTGACTAGCGAAAGTATGGTTCTTGTCAGTCTTGGCTCTATGGACATGAGAAAAAATGTCCCGGCTGTCAGACTCGACAAGATCCCGCTCGCTGAAGCGCATTCAACACAGCTTGACACTGCTCTGTCTGTCATTGTTAGCGTGAAAGGTGCCCAAGGGGAGCCGACTACCATTGACCTTCCCGTCCCAGGTAACATATCTACGGAGCCGATGGTATTCACAGCCATAGATGCCACCAAGGTCAAGGTATACTTCGACATTGTTCCAACGTATTCTGGTCATCAAGATCATAAGGTCGGACGAGGCGTTGCCATTCTGGGCAGCATCAAGCAGGCGATTGGCGTATCACGGATGAATCTGCAAGGAGACGTCAGCGTGCCAATTATGAGTACGGATCTCGAGGTCATCGGTACTGTTAGTTTCAACTTTCTGGTTATAACACCGTTCTCCCATCCAAACATGTCGATCACAACGAAGCATACGTACTGGAAAGAGGTATCTTCAACGATGATTATTGGCCACAGAGGTCTCGGGAAGAATGTGGCCTCGAACAGATCTCTGCAACTGGGAGAAAATACTTTGCAGTCGTTCATTGCTGCAACCAATCTCGGGGCTAGCTATGTTGAGTTCGACGTCCAGCTTACCAAGGATCATGTGCCGGTCATATACCACGACTTCCTCGTTAGTGAGACCGGCATCGATGCGCCTGTTCATACCCTCACGGCAGATCAATTTCTCCACGTGAATGACGCTTCGGCAAGAGTCTCGCGCCCTCCTACCCCACCAAGAGATGCTCCTCAGATGCAGATTGTCCGAGGCACAGACCGTGTGCGCTCCTTGTCTATGGGTCATTTACTGCCAGATATCGATATGGCGGAGAAGATGAAGCACACCCGGGATTTCAAAGAAAAGGGATACAAGGCTAACTCGCGTGGAAACTTTATCCAAGCTCCCTTTACAACCCTTGAGGAGATGTTTGTCAAGCTTGAGGAGCATGTAGGTTTCAACATTGAGATGAAGTATCCGATGCTGCACGAATCTGAAGAGCACGACATGGACGCCTACGCCGTTGAGCTGAACAGCTTTTGCGACACTGTGCTCAACAAGGTCTATGACTTGTGCAAGAAACGCAAGATCATCTTCAGCAGTTTCAATCCGGATATTTGCCTTGTGTTGAGCTTCAAGCAACCCAGTATCCCCGTGCTGTTCTTGACAGATGCGGGCACTTCTCCAGTGGGTGACATCCGAGCCAGCAGTCTTCAGGAAGCAATTCGATTCGCGAGTCGTTGGAATTTACTCGGTGTTGTAAGTGCAGCTGAGCCGTTGTGTAACAGTCCTCGATTGGTGAAGGTTGTGAAGGATAGTGGATTGGTCTGCGTCAGCTATGGCACATTAAATAACGATGAGGATAAAGTAGACGTGAGTTCTCCCAGTGGCTTCCACTTGCAAAGACTGAGTCTGGAAATAGCAACAAGTCAGAGAGGGCATCGACGCAGTTATCGTGGACAACGTTCTCAAGATCTACAAGGGCATGTCAAAAAACGCAGCAAGATTGACAGACCCAACGACCGCAGAATCAGCGAATTTGATCGATGGCGTTGACGACGTGAAACAGCCGGTGGCCGTCTAGACTTGCTCGGATATCTTCTCTCTTTAGCAGGGGGTAATCTTGCGTGTGCATCCAGAGGAGCGCGCGCACGCATATAACCGTACGTGGAAGCAACAGGAGCTATCCATTCCTTGGGATTGAATTTGGCAGTTCTTGGGCGTTCATAATGGATGAGCGGAGCTTGCTTGTTCGAGACTTACTCGCAACTGTTTGAATTGGGAATTTGGAAGCGCACCTCGAAAGACTGAACCACTGGTACCTAATGTTACTGGGTGCCCAGCCCATGCAGATTCCTGTTTGAAAACGTGAAAGTGATAACGCATTGTCCTATGGCTGTAATGCAAGAAACTCATGACTTTGGAGTAGTTGTGGATCCATCCACCCATCCCATGGCTCCACGGTGTAGTGCATTGGCAAAGGCGACTTTCACACGTCTAGTTGCTGACTAAGCTAACCGCAAAGGCCGACTCTTCGTCATCGGACAAATGTTGTGGCGGCCATTGCGCCCGGCCTCGCGCCTGCAACTCACAACCTCGGTGCGACTGCACACCACGTCTTCACTGTGATTTCCCGCAGGGATATTCGGACTGAATAATCTTTTGCAGGGCACACTCTCTGCGTCGACTGGTATAGACTACTATGGAGTCCATCAAGGCCGTGTTTTTCAAACCAGACCCGCAAGCCCAAGTGAGTCCCTCTATGTCCACGAGGCAAGCAGAGTACATGGCGTCTAACACCTCTACTCTGTCCAGGTACGCAAATGCAACCAGCTGATCCGGCAGAACACTCGTAAACTCGACCGCGACATCGCGAACATGAAACTCGCCGAGAACAAAGCCAAAAGCCTTATCATCCAAGCAAACCGCCGCGCACAACGCAACCCCGCCCAAGCAAAGCAGGCCGAAAAAGACATCCGCATCTTCGCGCGCGAGCTTATCCGCACGCGTAAGCAGCACAATCGTCTCGTTACTTCGAAAGCCCAGCTCAATAGCGTATCTATGCAGGTCTCAGAGGCGTTCGCGGTTCGCAAGATCGAGGGAAGCATTCGCAGTTCGGTGGGTATTATGAAGGATGTCAATTCTCTGGTCAAGCTGCCCGAGTTGATGGGCACAATGCGGGAGCTGAGTCAGGAGTTGGTTAAAGCGGGCATTATAGAGGAGATGGTTGGGGACAGTCTGCCGGATGAGCTAGAAGAGGAGGACGAGGAGGCAGAGACGGAGGTCGATAAGGTGCTGGGGGAGATCCTGGCGGACAAGATGAGCAAGGTGGGTGCGACGCCGACGATGCCGGAGCCGGTCAAACAGCCTGTTCAGGAAGAGGAAGAAGACGAGGACGCGGAGGCTATGCTGGATCAGATGAGGGGGAGACTAGAGGCGTTGAAAAGCTGAGTCGAGCATATTCTATCACCTTGGATTTTTCGTTTACCGGCATGGAGTTGGGGACGGGGCTGGGCTGAAATTCTGGCGTTTGAGAGAATCGATTTTACCCCAAGAGGCTTACATACTCTTCACCACCTACAATGACACTTTACGATGCACATTCTACTCAGTGGTGGCATGGATATTTGATTGACGCAGGGCATCTTTTTCACCCGCTTTTTCTGAACTTCAGAGTGTTTCGGTTGCTGGACATAGCTTTCAGTGCTTGCAGGTGAGATGCGTCCGGGTTTAGGAAATGTTACATTCGTCACTAATTTCAATACTTTTCATCATGCTTATTTTATAATCCCTATTTCTAGTTTTGAGACTGGTTTTTGGTTGCGCCTCGTTCACTACCTAGCCTCCATTCGCACCCAAGCTAGCCCAGCAGATGATTCATTTAGCTGCGAGTTTAGTCTGGTATGATGGGATTTTCTCCATTCTTAACCGACCTAGACCAGCGAATGTGTCATAGCTCATAGCTACGGCTTAAGTCTGGTATGGTGGAAGTGCATCTCTTCGTTCCAGACCTAGCCCCAAATTTCCCATATAGCTAAGAGATGAGTTTGATGTAATGGAAGTATCTCCATTCTTACCCGATCTAGCCCCAATATGCCGATAGAAGTTTCCATTTCAAGCCAGTATGACGTTGTGCACACGCCGGACTAATACTAGTTCCAACATCTCTTCGGGTCCAATTCACTATATAAATGTCTACTCCCTCGGAATATTCTCATCAAATAGTACACCTTTCTGCCCAGTACACATTTCTGCCTTCATCATGCCTATCTCACGCGTTTACTTCATTGTGGTACTGGCCCTACTGGCCATCCTGGCTCTCACCAGCAATGCCAGCCCAATCGACCCCATCGTCGAGCTTTCCACCCCTACATCCGTCAACGAGACCTCCGGCGCTGGCAAGTTCACTGCCACCGCAGTCTCATTTCCTACGAACTTGGGTTTCAATTTCGGTCATAGCTCGGTCGTCGCAGGTTTCAAGACGTCCCCTACCACCGATGGGCTCTACACGGTTCAGACGTCGCCTTCAACACCGAGCACCAAGACACCCGCTGTCATGTTTCGAAGATCTCCCTTCAACAGCACGAGCGATCTTCTGTCAACCCCCGAGTCTCTCGCGGCTATCGAAGAATCCCTTGCGGCCTATGATTCCGTCTTTGGCATCCCTTCAGCATCGGACGTAGCATCTCTCAGCGTCGCTCACCAAAATGTCGTCTCGGACCTCACGTCCATGATACCTTTGTTGTCGGAGGAGGACCAGGCAGCTGCGAGGATGATTACTCGCTTTATCACGCAGAAGTTGCTGCATCCTTCCCCGGGAGGTGAGGAGAGACTTGCACAAGCTACCATGGCTGTGCAGAATGGTACGCGAGCGATTGCCAAGGCTTCTGTCGCTCTTTCTACCTTAGATGAAGGCTTGGAAGGCGACTATGCAGGGACAGAGGAACGGTGTGCCACCGACTCGGGCATCCAAGGCCGCGGCATAGCCTGTTCGAATGGGAAGAAACCCAAGATCTGCCCTAACGGCGACCCTATACCGGCATCGGGAGAAAAGAACTGCCCGCCGCTCGCCGAGTGGCAGGAGGCGCAGAAGCAAGACAAGAATCTGCGCAAGCATAGGAAGAAGAAGCAGAAGGCTGATGCGGCCAGGGATAATATGAGAATCGCGAGGACGGTGTTTATTTCGGTGGGTTGTCTTTGCTTCCCATACATGATCTGCCCGCTGGTCTTTGTGCCGGGGGCAGTTTAAGGAGATGCGAAGCATGGTGTTCGGGGGGGTTTTTTTTTCCCAAAAATAAGTGATTTATTTGGTGGCGCGCAAAACTGTTGTCATGTTCAGGATTACATATTGTGTTTTTATCTACCCATAGGCCCAATTCGGTTGACCACTTGTATCCAATCCTTTCTAAATCGTTAATCGTTCACGTGAAGATCGAGCACCAAGCGAATGGGATCTTAAGCGGCCAAGTCAAATCCTCGTAGTCAACACCACTCGACTCGCCCACCATCCCATCACAACGATCCGCATACTTCAAGCCAACCGGCCTGATGCTAAACAGTCGGCCATCCAAGGCCGCCAGACGCGTCATTGCCAACACATGTAAGGCCTACATCCAATCGTACCATGATAAATGGCCCATCAAGTACCAGCGTCGGGTGTAGCGGTTAGCGGCATGTTTTTCAAGACTGGAGAATGCTTGCTCGAGATTGGAGATGGTGTCTGTTGGCTGCAGGAACGGCTTCTCGTCTTCCTTTCGAGAGTCTGGCAGGCTTTTTGTTTTTATCGTGGTTTGGATATGTTCCCTTGAAAGAGAGCATGTCATGACTTGTTATTTTTTTTTAAAAAAGATAATGTAGTGCTTTTCTAAATGGTCTCAATGTCTCGATCTGGTGAAGCGGCTGCGTCCCTCTATCGCTTCTCGCTTAGAAGTGTTTACTCAGTACCCCCTGCCCCTAGACTCAAAGTTCGTTGAATACGCTCCCGTACAGTGCTGGTACAATCTCTACTCTCTAGACCCGGGCCGTTTTTCCTTCTCTCTCGCCAATATATGTGCAGCTCCAATCTGCGATACGACCTACCACAGCCGAAAGCATCTGTGGTATTGCGGTGGCGATACTGTGGACGTCGTGCCGGCCTTGGCTCTCAGACGTCGACTTTCAGGCCCGCTTTCGGCTGCACCATAATTGACCTCGGGATAATATAGATGATAATGACCGAAGAGGCCTCCTCTGGACCGACTTCTTTCTCGACAGGTTTCGATCGAGCGTCTCTAGCTCATTGATGGCGACAGGCGCCCGTGAGGAGAGTGCCCACGATGTGCCGAGCAGTGACACGAAACCGACAGAATCAATGAAGCCATCCCTCGAGGTTGCACAAATTAGGCACATGGATGAGTGCGTATGCGAGAGAATCCTAGCCAGAGGAAGGGTACTCCACGGAAGACTTGCGGCCCACCCGCCACGCAATTGGTGTCGCAACAAGATACACCATGGGGAAATTGAGCATATGGGCCACGATCAAAAACTACGGCATTTTGCAGATAGCGCGCTGGATAAACTGCAGTTGCATGGTCTCATCGTATCATGTTAAAAGGGCTTTTTCCTCTGGTATCTGTTACCCAAATGTAATTATTAGCTCTTCAACAGAGGCCACGACCGTTGTTGGATCTCAGGATTTTTGCCTTGGCATCTGATTCGTCCAGTCAGATGGAATTTTCCAAAAAAAAAAATTTGATCAAGTTAGGGGCAAGACTCAGACTATAATACTCAGGATGAAGAGAAACTGATCCTACTAAGAGGAAAACTGCGACACATCAAGAGAAATGGATGCGAGTTCTCGATTGCCACGCATATCACAGTCCCGAAACGGCGATCTCCCGATTCTGGGGTGCCAAAACTGTATTCATCAACATCTCCCTCCCTCCCCAAGATCATCATTGAAGTGATGACCGCGTTAACCCCACCCAAAGTACTTGCAAGCTGCGTGAAGTTCGGCACAGGTAGATTGTAGCGCTTCCTGTGCAAATTTGCGCTCCCATCTCTCTCTCGTCAAAGAGAGGCATACAGTCTGCCGACTTGCAGATCCATCTCGCTGGCCCGGTCACGATCATCTTTTTGAGAGTCTCCATTTCGCGAACCATATTTTTTGCAGCGAACTGGCAACTTCGGCGCACAAGTGACCAGATATCGTTTTATAGCTTGAGGCATTCCGTCGATCGGGGTCGTCGAGGATAGTCTCAGACGCCTGCTCGAGCACCGGAGCGAAGACTGGAGAGCGTTTCATAGGGCAATATCTGGGGTGTGATCAGGTACTGTGGTGTGAATGCCTTGGATATGCGAGCAGAAACGGCACTAATCTGGCCAAGCAGGAATCCACTGAGATCTGGGGAGGTTTTCGTCCGACAAGGTCTGACGAGGGTCTTGAATCTGAATCAAAGTCATGTCAGCCGGCAGAGTGCTAAGATTTTTGAGCCAGCACCTGTGGAGTAGCAGTCGATTGAAAGTTGGATTTTCTTCTGAGTTTCCACCAGTCTTGTTCCGCGCAGGGAGACCGAAGTGGAAGAGATATCAGATGCCTATACACACGTGACCTGTAATAAAGAGACGTGAAGTGAGCTCGAGCCTGTGGATCTGGGCAGCACATGACGCAACGAAAGATGGATTTGGTTGTTTTGTTATTGAATCGAGGCAGCAATGGTAAGGTAGGATGTGGTATGGTATGAAAGAGTTGAGATCAATCAATTTACGTGACATTGGTGCAGCTCCTACCCAGCTTTGTGGTCTATAAGCAGTCAGTATGAGTAGGTAACTTTCAATCAAGACAAGAACTCTTCCTCCTGCTGGCAATTTCACATCAGAGCGATGCACAAGAGAGGTAAATGATTAATGCAGATTGAGGAGACAACCTCTTACCATGGAATTGAATGTATTTACATATAGCTGGCAAACAAACAAATAAGACATTCTTCTTCTTCTCCACCTGACTGACCATGGGTGTCTGCCCCTCGGTGCAGGGTTGGTTCCTTGACGCCGCAGGTTCTTTTGGTTTCTCTGCTTTGCCAGCCGAGCGCATCAGCCATCAGCCATCAGCCTTGCAAACCCACCCGAGCTTCTTTCTTAAACAACCAAATCCCAAATCACCTTGCGCTTCATTTAACGAACCCATTGAGTTTCTCCCAGAACAACACTCTCGCCCCAAACGAAATCCACAGATTCTCTTCCCCTTGTACTTTGCGACACATTCAAGCATGTCTTCCGCTGCGACTCCAGAAGGTAAGCAAGCTCAATCGCATTGATTCATTGCATGACAATTCTCCTTGTGCAGGAGGCTTTAGATTCAGCTTCAGAATCTACCTGCTCTTTCAACCTGCAGAACAGAACAGCCACCTCCACCATCTAGGCCTGATTGATGCAAATCATAGCTGAAGGCCCCTTGCTAACCATAATATCCACCCACTAGTCCTGTGGGCTCAACGCTCCAGCAAGACTGATGAAGCTAAGAACTTCATCTACCTCACCATTACCGTCCCTGATGTTCAGAAGTCGAATCTCAAGTTGGACATCAAGCCACAATCCATCACCTTCTCTGGCCACTCTGATTCCCTCAAGAGAGACTACCACCTCGAGCTGACCCTCTGGGGCGAGATTATCGAGAGCGAGACCAAGATCAATCACACTGCTAAGAATATTGCGCTGGTCCTGAGAAAAAAGGAGCTCAAGGAGGAGTTTTGGCCACGACTGCTGAAGGATGCTGCCAAGGTGCACTTCTTGAAGACCGACTTCGATAAATGGGTCGATGAGGATGAGCAAGATGAGGCTCCCGAGGATGACCTAGGTGAGTTCTCATCGCGTGGTACGACAGTTCAGCTGAAGCTGACAAACACACAGCCGGAGGTATGGGCGGAATGGAAGGAATGCCAGGTATGGGCGACATGAGCTCAATGATGGGCGGTGCCGGCGGTGACTTTGGTGGTATCGACTTCTCCAAACTCGGCGGTGCGGCAGCTCAGGAGGAGGAGGATGATGATGATGACGACGATGAAGATATGCCTGCACTCGAGGGCGACGAGGGAGAAGAGAAGGGGGATTCCAAGAAGTCCGCTTCGAAGATCGAAGAGGTTGCTTAGATGGTCACACTTCAGAGGCGCACACAAGATGGAGGCTTCTTCGGTGTACTGATTATCGAGCAAACGACCTGATGAACACTGATGAGCCTTTGAGCACTTAAGTACCAATGGTCCTGGGGGGTTTATTCTGGAGTTTGCAGGGCACGGCCTTCAGATAATAGTGATTCGATACCATACGGCAGAAAACATAAAAGCAATCGTCCACGTGCGATTTTTTTGAGGTTCGGATGCATCTGCTGACGAATTTACGTGAAAGGCACCCTACACTGGAAGAAAAACAGTGAAATCCGTGCAATAGTTCAGATGCTTTGGTTTGCTCTTCGCATTTCGTGTCCCTGGTGTCAGGTGGTTTCCATATACATTCAAAGTTCGAGGTGTCGCGTGACTTTGATGTTACTCTCTCGTCAACATGCCAGACGTACGTTCATCCTACTTCATCCCCACAATCAAGACCTTCTTCTATCAATTCCTCTCACCAGTTTGAAACTGCACGTCTAGTCCCGCCTCGACGATGCTGCAATCAGTGTATTGTACATGGTCATGCCATCCACTGTTACGCCACAACCAGTTGCGATATTGAGAGCTTGATGCGCGCTCTTCCCGATTCTTGGTATTTGTGAATTGAGAAGCAATCGCAACCATCCCCACACTCCACAACCAAAAGCCTACCCAACTACTGATGCGGAAGGGTGCTTTGCTTGCATGGTCTTTTGAACGTGGAAAGGGATGGATGGAGGCACCACTGCCGTCGACAGCCAATGCTCAGCCGTGTCCGGATGGTGACGGCGGTGCGAAGTGAGGAAACCTCAGGCTTCGCATATACACTGTCATGTATACCTGCGGTACGTTGGAATGTCACCAGAAATTTCGGGACTTGACGTGCCTTGGGGACCCATCGTGGTGGTTGCACTTCAGGAGAGAAGGGTTTTCATGGGTTTGCTTGAGCTAGTGCTAGCTAGCACTGGGAGGTCTTCAAGTGTATGTATAGGAGAAAGAGATGAGATGGTTGGGCGATGCCGTGCTTAGCTGGGAGAATGGATCAGGTATTGATTTGGGGTATGGTATGAGGTATGAAGGAGATTCGGTCTAACATATCCAGTTAATACTTGAATGCGAATCCCATGAGCGGCAGTAGGTAGGTATTGCGGATGCCACCACACAACTCGGTGACCTTTGCCGCGCCCTGCGATCTGTCGTAACGTCACCGCTTCAGTGGAAAAAGGTTCAGGGCTCTTCCTTTCATCTACAACATAAACGAATACTCTGTAGAGAGGACGAGAGGACGCACCAAAATGCTTTCCGAATAACCGGTCTTGAACTCCCGGATATCACAATCACGAAAACCCTACGATGTTCTCTCGCAGGGATAAGCCAGAATTGCTAAAAGCCTGTAAGGTACCTACTCTCGACCTAGCTCGTGGCGAGGGAGATTCGCTAAAGCGAGCAGTAAGAGGGTGCCAGACAACAGACTCCAAAAGTTCGAAAAGTTCTCGTCAGAGTTATAATGCCCCATCTGAACTTGGTCTCATGACGGACGACTGCTGGCGCCAGTCTCCCAAATATCTCCGTTCCTGGTGTGCTCTACGTAAAATGATTTCGCGGTCCCGGATCTGGCCTAGCATTAGCGGATCCAGCTTCGTTAGTGGACCGACCAGGTAGCATTTCCCACGACTCTATAAAATTCCACGAGACCTCAGGATTCATATGAATCGTCAAATTGCCAGAGTTTTCTTGGATTTTTTTCTTAAGCAAAAAAAGCTTTAAACACTCCCCTCTGCGTCTCGGAATACTTCGCAAAATTCAATTTTCCGACAAAATGTCCCACGAACCAAAACAAACAGTGTCAGACACCCGGCCATCGATGACCACCAGTTCAGAGAAACGGAGTAATGAATACTGTTCACCATACCCAGCCGTGGGAGCCTCGACAAGGTCTTCGATAACGGGGTCTTCAGGAGAGGAACGGTCGCTGATGTATGGCCGATGCTGTGGGTGCAACCAGGACATCGTAACTGATATCTGCTACATCTGCGAGCCGATACACAACTGTTGCGGGCGTTGTGTTAGATATTAACCTGGGACAAGCGACAGGGTAGCGGATGGCGTTATCGTGAGGTTGCGGAGGCGGTCGTATGCGCATGTTGGTCGGTACGCATTATCTCCACCCACATTCAATGCCGAGAAGATGACTCAAAATGCTTAAGCTTTCTATTGTATGTCACTCCATGCATTGTCTTTCGTTGCCGAGATATATTGTGGTCGTACCGGTGATTGGTCTGGACCCTTCTGCAGCGGCTGTGCGTGAGGATTCTGGCCTATCGTCACACCTTCAAGTCTGCCCGAATAGGCGACAGGATGCCTTTGCTGCTCGTACAAGCTTTGTATCCCGGAATATCCACCAGCCAGAAAACCGGGAGGTATTTGGTCCGTAAATCCCCCTTGCAAGGGAGGAATCGTTTGCATCGGCGAAGAGGGCAGCACACACGAAAACTGCTGCTCAGATGGTACACCTGGCTGTACATGAGACGGCATATTGTGCTGCCCATGAGTGTACTCAGGACCTGGTGTCTGGGCCTGGAGCTCGTTTTCCGGTGTTATTTCGCTTAAACTGGAGGAAATGACTCGAGAACTTCTGGTGCAAGGTGATGTCGAGGACGTGTCAGCCCTCTTTTGGAGGGGTTTTTTCGCACGGCGCTGGAATTTTGTTTTGGACTTGGGCTTGGACGAGCTGGTCGAGTTTGGAGGCGCGGACACCGAGGATGGGCTAGTCCCAGAGTGTTCGGATATGGCAGGGCTAGGAAGGCCTTTCTGCAAGTAAGTTGACCGGACGGTGTCATTTAAAGATTAGAACAAATCCTCACCATTCTCTACAGCAAAAAGCTCCGCTACCCTCCCACAATGGCACGTATTCAGGTTGTGCCCGCAGCTTTGGAGCGGCCGGCCAGGCTTTCGCACTTGGATGAGAATTCTTTCTGTATGTGCGCACGAGGTTGCTCGATGGCCACGAATGCATGGCTCGCTGTGACGACTCAGCAAGCCTGTAAAGATAATAGGACCAGAAATTGAAGAACAAAATTGACAAAAGGTATTCCTTGAGAGAAAGGAGTCAATACCAAGAGTACTTGCAGCCGTTGATTAAGGGCATGGTGGAGAGAGAAGAAGTGACGCTGTTCTGATCACTGTTGACCTGTCTTATGTCAACGACTGTGTACTTTACGGGCTATAACACAGTTTGATAGCAGCAGGTAACACCGGATCCAACACCCGTTTGCATACTTGGCCACAAGTGAAGAATTAATCACATAGTGAACAGGCACACAGCAAATCGGCCACGACCGGTGAAGAACTCATCCGAGTACTTACTGTGGGCAGGCAGTGAACAAAGACGACGTCGACGTCGGTACGTTGTCACTAACGCACGAACGTCGGCAACAAATCTGCTGCCAGAGATGTTGTGAGGAAATCGGGATCATGCCAAGTTGCAGAGGAAGTTTCTTGCGGCATCTACCGAGTAAAGCTGCTCACGGGGACAATGTCGCGAGGCGAAAACGTATGCGACTGGGTACTTTCGCCTGTGAGCTAGTTTGAGCTTATTACCACTTCCGTAACGGTGAGTTCTCCCCTGCTTGTTCTGCAGGTTGATAATAATTCAAAATATTTCATAACATTGATTATTAAGGCTGCTCTCAGGAAAAGAGGGAGGGGGGAGAGGGAAGAAGAGGTGGGGGAGGATGGAAGATTAAAGTGTTTATTGGTGCACCAGGACATAAGCATTTCGACAGATAAAAGCTAAAAATAAAAGACAGGACGGTACATGAGTATCCTAATGGGCGTCACAAGAGATTGCACGAATGGCTGAGGCTATACACTTGATGAAGCAAGGGTCCTCACCACGCAGCTATCGAAGAGTATTCAGGTGACGTTCGTGAATCTGTATTTGAGTCAGCATTAAGCTGTTGCCTGGCCCTTTTCGACGTGAACATATATATGCTCACTATTCGGTCATACAGGGATATTCCGAAGCGTCAATCTTGATACCTAATTTTATCCTTCGCCCTCGTCTTCGCCGGTATTAGGTTCTTGCTTGAAAACACATCCGACTAGCGCCTTGTTTGAGTTCGTTTGAGTTCATTTGAGGACTTAAATTTCGTGGGTCTGAGGCTCACATGGAATGAGCAGCACTTGATCTCTTAAATGGACTTCTTACCAGAGATATAACATCGGTCTCGGAATCCACCCGTCCCAAAAATCTGCCAGAGGATTCCGCATCCTGACCAGTACCAAATTTGACGGAATGGCGATGCGTATGGCAATGGCAACTTCGGTAGCCTTATCGACAAGTCTGAGCGTGGCTCAAGCAACTAGTCCTGTGGTGCAAGCCATTGCGACGCCAGTAGCAGGGGCGGCGATGTCAATGTCGATGGGTGGTGGAGATGGCTGCAAATTATCCGTAAGTTCAATTTTCATACTTGAACTCCTTTCGGGAGAGTGCTCTGCCATTAAACAAGCGTCGAAATTTGAAGTAGCTGAGCTGGCAAGATCGTGCTAAACATTCCAGATGCTCCTTAACTGGCACACAATAGACGCCTGTTTCTTATCCTCTATCTTCCATATCCGCTCTTCATTCACGTTCTTTCTGGCATGTCTTGGTGCTTTCGCCCTAGTAATATCTTTGGAGTTTATACGCCGTTTCCAGAGAGAATTCGATCGTTATTTGCGAAAGAGGAACAAGTACCTCCGAGATAAGGAGTACGGCCCCCCAGCGGAAATGGAAGAGAAACTCTTGGATCAACCCACTGAAATCAGGGCTGATGATGGAACGAAACCTAAGGCGATCGTAGTGGTGCTGCAGCAGTTCTCGAGGGGCTTGATTCATGTGGGGCAGTTCTCCATTAGCTACTGTGTTATGCTTTTGTTCATGTATAGCAATGGTTCGTACCTTTCCATTTCGTTCAATGTCCTCCTTCGTGGTCCAGCTTCAAACAGGAGTCAGAGATTTTGACATGATGCAGGGTTTATCATCATATCAATCTTAGTCGGAGCACTGGTTGGATTTGCTCTCTTCACTCAAGATACCTTATACTACCCCCGAGATACTAAGTAAGCTTGCCCTCCTATCTCTTTTGCTCGCAACTAAGACGATGACAGTGAAAACGTTGAGGTGGAGAATAGCTGTTGTTGATTTGGGAGGTACCTTGCGCGAATTCGCGAAATCTGCTCTCATCTTAAGGGCCAATGATGTGTAGCTTGATACAGAATGGGACAAACCGGTACGGAAAATGATCGTGAGTTGTTGCTTGTATAAACATCTAGCCTCTTTGTGGGTGTGGTCGTATACAACCGACGCTGCTTCCTCCAATTTCCTCGGGGATAATCGTGGGTGCTGCTTCTGCATCAGGTTTGATCCCACATGCAGTCCTCGAGTGGGTACTCGTGGTCCTACACTATACAAGTTGATATATCACCTTCCTTCGGAATATGCTCCCTCATGACGCTAAATTCAAAGTCGTAAAATCTGGCCTTTGTACTTCCGAACTTTGTTATGGTGAGCCAGATGTCTCGCCGTTCTCAGTTCCATTGGTGTCAGGTCCGCCGTCATCCCTATTCGTAATTGCACCACCACCATAGCCTGCTATCCGCTCGGCTTCTTTTTTCTCGGCTGCAGCTTCAGTTTCCTTTCGAAGCTTCTCCATGTTCCACGCATCATCTTCCCCGCCGTCTTCACTTCCACCGCCGTCGTCTTCGCCGTCCTCCTCATCGCCGCTGGCCTCCCAGTCTCCCTTTTCGAACATCGCGCGACCAGTGGCTTCCTTGGCGACCTGTGCTTCGGCCTCCGCGGCTTTCTTGTCAAGACGTTCTCTCTTCCACTTTGCGAATGTTTCGGGGGTGACAGGCGTGAGGGTGCCAGTAAGCTTGTGACGTTCGGACTCTAAGAAATCCTCGAGAGTAAGAGTTTTGAGAGGTGATTTGTCCATGTGAGCTTTTTCCGCAGCGCGCTGTTCCTTTGTCTTGAGCACGAACCTAAGTCATAGTTAGCTAAGTGACAACCGTTACTTGAGCGGAGAACAAACCCCGGTGGTAATTTATGCTGATACATGCATTTATCGCCTCCATTTGGACAGGTCCAGAACCAACCATATTTTCCTTCTTCCACTGCATCAATAAAAAACTTGCAAACTTTGTCCGTAGTCGTTTTCTGATTTCCCTTCTTGGAGAGCACAACTTGCCTCAGCTTCTCTTCATCCCAATCGTCGGAGGTTTCTTTCTTCTTCGTCTCTTCCTCGTTCTCTCGAGTATCTTGGTATAAATCTTTCTTCTCTGCTTTTCGTTCCACGTTCAAGTCATGCGAAAACTTGCATTTCCTCCCTTTCTCGCAATGGCCTTTTTTGTAGAATTGACACAGGACAGTCTTTGGATCGACGCCGAAAGGAACTTTCTGGACCTGAACAGGCTTGAATAACTCCATCTCTTCTTTCTTGGCCTTCTCGGTCGCAAGCTTCATGCGTTCTTTCTCGGCTTTCTCGGCAGCTCTCTTCTTTTCCTCAGGCGTTCCGCCAGCTTTCGCAGACTGCGTCATCCGGGCGATATCTTTCTGTGCTTGTGCGCCCTTCTTGTTCTTCATACCAAAAGTCCTGTCCTCCACGATCTTGGCCGCGGAAGGCTTCTTGCCCCCGCCCTGCTTTTCTTGCTTTTTGGGAGGCATTTTATCTGCAGTGAAAGATTATCGAGCGAAGATGAGGTTGCTGGGGGCGTTTTTTGGATGGAGTTATTATTTTTCGGGCCAACAATATTTACGGAAAGAACTGTGGAGGAGGGAATCTGATCTTGGAGAGGGCTCTGGATGGGGGTGGATAGTAGAATAAACGAGGCGCGCTAGACAGGGAACATCTTGCCCAGAGAGTTCAAGCTGGCTTGATGGAACGCTCACTCTATGTGTCTACAGTTCGGATTACTACATATCAGCAATTGATGCAGGCACTGTTTCCTCAGGTATGGGAATAATTTGCACTTGTATAAATGTGATTGCTGCACTTCATGCTAATTTCTTTCGCAGCTTTACGACATCCAGGAGTCAAGCACCTTACGTGGCTTCTTTCCAACCTCAATCCCTCACAAAGCTACCGTCGCAGAGTATCTACGTTCAAAATGATCTCCGATGATGATCTCTACCGTCTAGCCATCTTCCTCGGCTCGGCGGCTATGCTTCTCATTGTTCTCTACCATTTTCTCGAGGTCAACGCAGTCGAAGAGCCAGAGGTGGACAATAAGGGCAGCACCGTATTTTCTGTCGCAAACGCCCACACCGAATCGATAGCAAGGTGAGAACGTAAGCGGTCAAGTCAAATCGACGTCGGAGGACGCGGGTTTCGATCGGCTGTTACTGCTGAGCCGGAAGCATCACGGCAATATAAAATACTCCGATGGCTGTACAAGACCAGCGACACTTTTGAAATCAGCGGCCATCCTTCACGGCACAACTCTGTTGCTCTTTTTGCAGGGAGAGGCTGCGAACTCGCCCACATGTATTATATCCGAATCAATAGACGTTGGTCCAATCCCTCAGCATCTCGGAACTTCTGAGGTTCGTTGTTTTAGTCTTGGGACATCTGGTCCGCGCCTGGCCTTAATCGTTACAAGCGGCACCTAATTGAAAAGTAGACTTCACAGGCGAAGTTTCGCATCCAGAGAGTCCCCGTTCTGCAGTAATCAGCATGACTTTGAACAATGCAGTAGATGGAGTTAAAGCTTTCAAAGCATAGTATCTATAACAACCCAAACCACACAGCACATCTGTTGTACAGAAACCTAAGCAAAAGTGAATCCAGTCTTTCTTTTCAGCTACTATCGCCTATATTCCTAATACCTTGAATATTGGCTTATTTCATTACGACAACATCGTGATATGAATCGAAGGTTAGTGTAGGTCACCTTTTTCCTAAGACATGAGAATCAGGCGATTCATCAATGACGTCACGTGAATCGATGTGGATCACGCTTACGCGATCGCTGATTCTGTACTAGCGCCTAACTACACAATCCCCCTTCTTCCTTCGTCGCTCTCCCAACCTTCTGATTATACCTCAACGACCTCACTCCCAAACAACTATCCAACTTCTTCCAACTCTCAAGCACACTCTTGAGTTCTTCAATTCAAGCAATAATACGCGCGCTCATCCAAAATTTCGACTGCTGCACCTTTATTCCCACCTTTCAGTCACTACACATCCTTGTTAATTCCTCTTCAGGAAAATCGCGCTACAAAGCAAGAGTCAGCCAGCCTTCCCATCCATCGTGCACCGCACTTCGGTTGACCTGCACTCAATCGATTATTCGTCTCGCTCTACTGATCCCAACGAAACGATCTTCACCCAGTCCTAATCATGTCTGGAAGACTTGACAAGTCGCTCGATGAGATCATCACCTCTCAGCGCACAACTGCAGGCCGCGGTCGAACCCGACGTGGGAGTCGTCGCTCCGCCCCAGCTGGAAAGGTCGCCACCGTTGCGCCAGTTGGCGGCATCAAAAAGAATCTGAAGTCTACCCGAAGCGCGGTGAAGCCCGTCCCTACCGGACCGTCAGGAACAGGTGAGGGCAAGATAATGGTTAGCGGCTTCGTAAGTCTAGATCCTCAATGTGTCAACGCTATCTGCTAACTGATGTCAGCCCAAGGATATCAACGAGCCCATGATCAAGGTATGTTACCGATAATGAGGCTGTCCAAATCGTCCGAATTTCGTCGAGATATTGCATCCACACCGATTCAAATGAGAGGCCGACCTGTCACGATATGCTTTCTCGATGCTGTCCAGTAAATTTGGGGAGCCTCATCCGGACCGACTCCTGCTCCATCTTGCTCGCAATATATTTTGTCGCAGTTGTGAAGTTCAGTTGAGCGCGTCTAAGTCTTGTGCGAAGCCTATGATATCTCGAGGTAGCCTGGCAAGCACCCATATCAATCATGGCGCAGACAGGATGATGGCGATGATTCATGAGACTTGATGTCTTCAGAGTCTTGGCAGGGCTTCGTAATGTATCGCAAGCTAGAGACAGCTACAGCGAGCGCAGCAGTGGAGCGAACAGCACAAAGTACGCCTTATCTCAGTGGCTCTTGAAAGTTTTCAGGAGGGCTACGATGTGCCGCAGTGAACACGACTTCAGTATTTATGTGTCTAGTAAGAGCCGAGGGGGATTGTTGCTCTTAGCCTTAATTGACTTGATCGATGAGTGGGATAAATTTCCAGGGGGATTCACTTATGATAACCACGGATGTTCATGCCGGAAGATGTTGCTAGAACGTGTGGAAGAGCGATTCGAAACACGAGAATGCCCTTCTCTGGCTGGATACTGGACATTAAGACTAACGCTCGCTGCTCGCTCGCTGTTGATTATTAGCTACACTAAATCGCGCCTGAGAGAACGTTGGATTTTTTTGGGTCTTCATTTTCTTCCCGGGCCGGCATCAAGATTTACCTTTGTGCGATTTCAAATAAAAAAGACAATTTCCAGATAACTAACCACGTCTTGAACACAATAGGAATACTTCGCCAAGACTATCGGACCTGTTAAAAGAGTTGAGTTGTCGTATGGACCACGAGGAGAGAGCAGAGGAATCGCCAACATTACCTTTCTCCGAGCTGAGAGCGCTACCAAGGCTGTCGAGAGCTGTAACAATATTCCAGTCGACGGCAAACCAATCAAGGTAAGCATACTTTCCATGTTCACAAGCAGTAGCGACACAGTGGCTGACATATGCAGGTTGACTTGGTGCTTGACGCAAGTCGTGCCAAGGCGATCCCACCTCCAAAGGGCCTCAGCGATCGCATAACGTGAGTTCCCATTTTCTCCCCACCTCTTGTCGATACGGTGTGTCTAATATATTCACAGCCAGCCCAAAACCCAGCCGAAATCCGCCGCCGCAACCAAGACGCCTGCTGCTGGTACTACACGTGGAAAGGGTCGTGGTCGTGGAGCACACGGTGGAGCCCGTAGTGCTCGCCCAGCCAAGAAGACGGCAGAGGAGCTGGATTCGGAGATGGTTGACTACTGGCAAACCGGTGCCACCGCTACTGAAGGCGCCGCTGCTGGTACTACTCCGGCCGCCGCCGCCGCCGGAGATGCTAATATGGACGATGAGATCTTGGTAAGTCTTACCAGTGGTTGTGCTGTGATGTTAACTAACGCTCATATAGTGAACATCTCTCAGTGAACGCAGCACCTCATTTGGGTCCGATAGTGTCAGGCACTTTACATATCAACATCATGCTCTTGAAGACTGTGAGCAGTTTCGATTGTATTACTGTATCGGAGTGGACTTTCGATTTCATTATGGGCTTTCATCAAGAATGGATTGGGAGTGGGTCAATTTCTGCGCCTGCTAATGGTGTGGTCAGCCAGGTTTTCTTCACACTATTTCAGGGCGTTGCTAGTGAAAGCAGGGCGTTTTTCTCCCCATCAAAGTAGTTCGCATCACATAGAAGTTGCACCAGTGACAGTAAAATTGCAACATGAGCTTGTGCTCTTTGACAGTGATGCTGTCATCTCCTTCTGCACTCTCAGTCTTGTGCTCAGTCTCAGGCCAGTGATCAGCACTTTGGGGGCTACTTAGCTTGAATAAATGGCTGGTTCCGCCTCTTCAGGTGTATGCTTTGACATCTATCTACAGGAGCTACGGCCAAAGGTAGACTGAATCTAATTCCACATGGGTCCTAGGAAACAACATCATAGTTTGATCCAATGATGGCGACTAATGTAGCAGCGCTCTCCTTGAGATATTATATTTCAATTTCGCCTGGTCCTGCAGGATTCCTAAGGATTATTCCTTTGCATGGTGCTGATGCAGGAATTCTTATAACAGAAACAAAAGCACAGCCATGTCTTTTGCTTCACTACTGGGAGGACATCTTACAATAAGAACAGCACAGTTGAAGCTGCGTAAACATGGTCGCCACATGAGCACTGTTGCTGGAGATTTCTAAAGTGTCAGCAGTATATGTCCACCAGAGGTATGACTTGACGCATATTGGCAAATGACCCTTGGAGATCACCTGCATAGGGAAGATGGGCTGTGGGTTCAGTAGAGTAGAGGACTAGAAGGCACAATATCTGGCTTGTAGATGAAGCCATGCGTAGGTGACAGATACATCATAGTCTATATTATATTGAGAAATCTTTTCTTGGTACGGGTCAGCTGATGCAAAAAAAACTGGTCAGCTGACAAGAGGAGGAACACCAAAATCCTCAGTTGCCAACGGCTAGAGGCGGCCGAATAGGGCTGTAAAGTTGAATAGGATATGTTGCTTCTACTCTTTGCTTCTTCCTTCCTTCGACACCTTTGCAACCCTTCTTTCTACACAATGAGTATAAGCTGCCTTCTACTACTTTTGCATATTCCTTTATGCTTATAGGTAAGTTATATTCTACTATGTTTGCATATTCTTATATGCTTGCAGGTAAGTTGTTTTCTACTACTTTTATATATTCTTGTATGCTTGCAGATAAGTTGTTTCTACTCTTATAGGATTCTTATATGCTACTTTCACCCTTATAGCCTTACTTCTATTATAAGAGCAATATTCTTTTGATTCTACTACTACTAATATAATTAGAATCAGCTTATAGAAAGTTTTCTTAGAAGGTTTAAGAGGATTTGTAAGTGCTTTATATATACTTATTCCTATTTATCAGCTATATATTAATAACTTCTTAGGGAGTTATATAATGCTAAAGTATTATGCCCTTCTTCTACTACTATGAATACCTAATAATTTGGATTAAAGTTAGCATGATAAGTTGTCGAAAAAGCATTATAGATATAATGATAGATATAAGAAGAAGGGAAATATATATTAGACTCTTATAATAAACCCTATATAAGCAATAGGAAGGGTATATATAGCTTTTGGAAGATCTATAAGAGAGCTTACTAAGTCTACTACTTCCCTAAGCTACTTGAAAAGCAGAGCTAATAATTATAGATCTGCAAGAAGAAGGCTAGGAAAGCTCTAAGTTAGTATCCCTATTCCCCTAACTTGAAGCTACTCGAAAAGCAGATTTATTAATTATAGACCTATAGGAAGAAGGCTAAGAAAGCTCTATATATTTGTTTCCCTAAGCTACTTAGGAAGACCTGTAGGAAGAAGGCTAAGAAAGCTCTATAGGTTGGGTTCCTTATTCCCCTAAGCTACTCGAAAAGTAGAGTTAATAATTATAGACCTGCAGGAAAGAGAAGGCTAGGAAATGTCACGGCGTGACAAAAAAGGCGCAAGGTGGAATAGAGTACTAAGACGACCTATTATCTTAGTATAATGATTTAGGATAATATACTATTTTTCTTTGCTTTAATATGTGACAAAAGGTTATCATATGCTAATAGAGGACTAAGCGACGCCTTTGATAAATGGGTTATCCTACCTTATATCTACTCTCTTATTACTTAAGAATTCTATAAGATTATAATATATTAATCTTATCAACTATATTAATATATGCTTTGCTCTTACTATTATATAATTCTAAAGTTATTTCCCTTTAGCCTTATAAGGCAATATAATATACTTAGCAGAGGACTAATATCCTCTTAGAGATATCTTCTATTAACCTTTTTACCTTAAGATCTTAACACATAGTAATACTCTATAAATCTGCCTCCTTATGACTTAATAGACTGCTACTATTTGATATGCTTAACATTTGGTACCTTTCTAAATTAAAACTAGAAAGAAGAGCTAATAGGCTTAGCTTGAAAAACTTACTAATAGTTAGTATTCTTTAGCTAACTTAAAAAGAAACTAAAAGACTATTTGTTAAGGAGTATTCTAATAGTAGTATTATATAGGATGCTATCTTAGAAATAAACCTTTATAATTTCACTAACCTATATATAACTTAGGTTAATAAAAATATTAGACTTTATTATTAACTCTAGTAAACTTTCACTTAGAGAGGGAATACTTATATTTCCTACTAATTAACTTCTACTAAGCGACTAATTGACTACTTTAGTTATTCCCTTAGGCATTTATGCTTCCCTTTCTAATAATATGACTATAAGGTCAGCTAGCTTAGCGTAAGCTGCTACTAAGAGTTTCCTTAACCTTATATACTCTTTTACTTAGACCAACCTAAAGAGTAAAAGGGATAAACTCTTTAAGCTCCTTAATTTATATACTTAAAGTAGGAAATATTCTTAACATTTGAAAGATCAACTTAAGGTGGAAGAATAACTAATAGAGTATCTTTGCTAATATGCCAACTAATAAATATCTATAATATATGCTCTTTAGGAATAGATTAATTAAACTAAAGTCGACTAACCTCTTCTTATATCTACCTCTTATTATAGCAATTAACCCTAAGACTCCTTAGCTAAAAGTATAACTTATAATAAAAGTATATAACCTATTAATAATCTTACTTCTTACTAATAGCCTTATCTAGCTAAGATGAAGATACTAAGTCTCTTCTTTAGTAGAAGAGAACTAAAGGTTGAAGATTAGATCTTTAATATAAAGCAAAAGATAAATATTAATTATATTAAGTTCCTTACTAATATAATAGCTTTAGCATATAAAGCTAGCCTAACAACTAATAATATATATAGCCTTATTTGAGACTAACTAGCTAAAGGATCTATTAGATAGATCTACTCTACTCTACAACTCTTCCAAATATTATAATAAGCATATAAAGTCAGCTAAAAGACTAAGAGACAAAATGCTAAAGACTAATAGAATAAGTTGCATTAGGATAGTTCTACCTTTTCTATCTTTTAAGCAGAATTCTATTGCTTAGCGTCGAAACTTAATAAATCAACTAATAAGCAATATAAGGTATTATAAGATAAAGTATAAGTCTTCTTATTAGAATAGTTATCAAATAGGAAATTCAACTATCCTAAGGACTTAGCTAATTAGTTTATAGATAAGGAGAATAAGCAATTACATTTATCTCTATAATATACTAACTATATAGAACCTAAGTAGAAACTAAGACTAACTATTTAGTCTACTCTACTCTAATAGATAGGACTAACTTATTAGGAATCCCCTTAGACTATAAAAGTTTAGGATTCTTTAGCAAAGAACCCTTAGTCTTACTCCTCTTAGGCCTTTAAATAAAACCTTCCTACTAATAGATAAGCTACCTCTAATAATATATATTATAAATGCAGTAAGAAAAGGCACTTTATAAGGAACTGCCCTAACTAAAATAAGATTATGCCTATTAAAGAGAAAGCACTTAATAAAACTATAGAAAATAATAATTAGCTATATACTAAGGATGACTATGCAACTAACTTAGAAAATAAGTTACTCTATAAGTATAAGTATCCCTCTTAGAGTATAACTAATACTAAGAAGCAGTCGACTTAAGAAAGCTAATTAGCAGAGAATAATTCCTATTAAAGTGCTATCTTTAATATAAGAATAAATATATAGACCTTAATGCTCTAATCAACTTTAAAGCTAATATATTAAGTATAATCAATTGGAAAAAGCTAACCTCTTTAGCTAAGTTATTATACCCTTTAACCTATTATCTCAAATAGCTAATACTATTATAAGGATTTAATAAACAACTTAGTAAAGCTATTAAATATATTATCTAATATAATTTTACTATCAACAACTATAACTTTAAAGACTAATACCTCTTAGCTGCTAACCTTAGGTTATATAATATAATAATAGGTTATAAGTAGTTAGTAGAAAATAATATTATAGTTGATTATCATTAAAAGAAACTTTACTAGCTAAGGATATACTAATTAGACTAATAGGACGCTATATAATAAGAGTAAGCTTTTGACTTTACTTTTACTAAAGTACTTCCTTTGCTAATCAACTAACCCCTTATATTAATAAACAACTAAGCTAAGCTGATTTAGGACTTTGTGATTTAATTAGCCACTTATTAGAAGCATAAATAAGAGTTAGAATTAAATACTATTCCAACTATTAAGCTAATTAGTCAAATTGCTACTATTATTATATTAGTCTTTAAGGCTAATATATAATAAACTAAATTATTAGTTAGTATAGTAACTATAGTAGAATTAGATTATATTTTTAAGAAATAATAATAACCTAAGGAAGAAAAATACTTTATTGATAAAGATAATCCTAATGTATTAAGGAATTAAGTTGATATAAAACCTAATAAGTCAATATAATTGCAATAATACCTATTAACCTTTCTATATAACCTAATTAGATGCTTTTCAAAAACTATAGCTATTATATTACCTTCTTTTAGGCTAATTAACTATAAGATTAAGTTTAATAGACTTAAACTAATAATAAAAACAGCTTACTTATATAAAATAAGCAAACTAGAATTGGAAAAAATAAGAGAATACCTAATTGATAATCTAAAGAAAGGATTTATTAAATCATCTAACTCCTTCTACTTATTACTTATCCTATTTGTTAAAAAGCTTAGTAGTAGTCTCTAATTCTATATTAACAACTAATAATTAAATTCTCTTACTAAGAAAGATTAGTACCTATTGCCTTTAATCACTAAGACCTTTAACCAACTAGCCTATTCTATTATATTTACTAAGCTTAATGTATAATATATATTCTATTATATTCTTATAGAATCTAGCTTTATGAATTAGGCTGCCTTTAGGACATAATATAGCTCTTTTGAACTAATAGTACTATTATTTAAGTTATGCAATAGACTTGCCACCTTTTAGTAATATATTAATACTATCTTAAAAGAGTATTTAGATAATTTCTATTCTACTTATATTAATAATATCTTAATTTTCTTAAAGAATTACTAAAAATATTAATACTATATATAATTAGTCTTAGAATAGCTCTATAATATAGGCTTATAAGTTAATATTAATAAATATAAGTTTAAGATAACTAAGACTAAATTCTTAAGCTTTATTATTACTAATTATAATATAAAAGTTAATCCTATAAAAGTATTAATAGTATAATATTAGAAACTACTAACAACTAAATAATAAGTTTAGTTATTCCTAAGGTTTTATAACTTCTATTAGAGATTTATTAAAGCCTATTGATAAATCACTTAGCTATTAAATCACCTTATAACTAAAGATATACTATTTACTTTTGCGTTAGATGAAAAGCAATAGGATTCCTTCTAATAGCTAAAGAAAAGACTTCTAACTATACTTATACTCTTATATTTTTAGAATCATCAACCTACTTAAGTAGAGACTAACTATTCTAACTTAGCTGCTATAGGAGTATTAACTTAGAAAAGTAAAGAAGATAACTAATAGCATCCTATTGCCTTCTTCTTTAAGAGCTTATATAATGCTAAGATTTACTATAAGATATATAATAAAAAGATGCTTACTATAATCTTAGCTTTATAAGAATAAGATATAGAATTATATAATCTATTAAAGTTCCTAATCTTAATAGATTATAAAGCATTAGAGTATTTTAGGTTAAAGAAGCTTCTTAATAAGAGATAAATCCAATAGATAGATATACTATCTAAGTATAACTATAAGATTATCTATTAACTAGGCAAAGAAAATACTATTGCTAATATACTCTTTCGAAAAGACAAATTAACGCCAACCTAAAAGGCAGCTAGAAAAGTAGAGTAAACTTATCAACTCCTTAACCCTAATAGTAATATAGCGCCTATCGAATTCCTTAGAGAATCTACCCTAAGATTTGACTTAATCTGAATAACTAAGTAGGTCTTATAAGCAAATTGCTTAGAACTCTTGCTAAAAGACAATTAAGAAAAAGCAGTAAAGAATAAGAAGCTATAGTTAATACTCTCTAATAGGTTACTACTATATAATAATAGGCTAATTATCCCTAAAGAATCTAACAACTTATATACTTAGCTCCTTTAGCATATTTATAATAGTATTATAATAGCCTATTCTAGTAGGATAAAGACAATTAAATTAGTATAATAATACTATTAGTAGCCTATATACTAATAAGATATAAAATACTATATAGCTAATTGCTACAACTATTAATAAGCATATGAGCCTTGCAATGAAACTCTAAGGCTACTTAGACTTCTACTTATCCTACTAAGGATATAGGATAATTTGTTAATAGATTTCTATACTCTTAGTTCTACTAGTAATAACTATAATACTATTTTTATTATTATCAACTATTTATCTAAGCAATATATTAGTCTACTAATGTCGAAAAAAGCTATAGCTAAAACAACTGCCTTCTTATACTATTGCTATATATAGAGATTTCATAGTAGTCCTTTGACTATTATTAGCAATAAAGGACTATAGTTTATCTTAGACTTTATAAATAAATTATCTATTCTATTAAGAATTAAACTTTAGCTCTTAATAGCTAAGTATACTTAAATAAATAGATAAACTAAGATTATTAACTAAATAATTAATATATAACTTTATCCTTTTATTAACTACTTTTAAGATAATTAAGCTAACTTACTTCTTATATTAGATGCTACTAAGGCTGCTTATTCTTATAAGTCTATTAGCCTATTACCCTTTATAGTTGACTATAGATATAAACTAAGGTTAGATTTTGACTAAATATTAGCTATTTGAAAATTTAATACTATTTAGGAAAAGCTAAATTAATAGAAAGCCTAAGCTTAGGCTAAGAGAATTAATAAAGCAATATACTTTGCCTAAGAATTAATAGCTAAAGCTTAGGAGAAATAGTTATTCTAAGCAAATAAGAAGTAATATACTTTCAACTTTAGGTTAAGAGACCTTATTTATATTACTAAGAAATCTTAGAAAACCAACTAACTCTTTAATAAACTTAATTTCCTTATTATAAGATTATTCAAAATCAAAAAGATAGTCTACTATTTATATAAAATAGAGTTGCTAAAATCCTTTTGAATTTATAATATATTTCATACTAATAGAATTTATAAGGCTGCTATTAACCCTCTTCTAAGATAGATCAACCCCTTATAACCACCTATCAAAGTGGATAGCTATATAAAGTAGAAAGTCGACTAAATCTTATCATCTAATATATAAAACAAATAGTTATACTATAAAGTTAGCTAAGTAGAATAAGACCTAAATGACTAATAGTATTCTACTGCTAATTTCAAAAATTCTGCCTCTCTAATTAAGAGATATTACAATACTTATCCTAATACACTTAGGCTACTAGTCCAACTACTAAATAACTAGTTATAAGCTGCTTAGAATAATAATACTAATCCTAACCATCTTCTTAATAACCAACTAATAAAGGTTGGTATTTATTAGCAAAGACAAAGAAAGAAGTAGGCTTTCCTAGTCCTTTTTTGACCTACTATACACATATGCTATATAGGGCTTAAATTGCTTCCTTTGTTTACTTAAAGAATCTCACCTTTGCTTTTTTTCTTTATTTCTTGCCTAATGCCCTATTAGTAGTAAAGCTGCTTAGCGCTCTTCTTTATTTGATTCTTTTATTTAAACTTAAAGATATCCACTTAAAAATAACTATTTACTACCTTCTCTTATAACCTTAAATAATTCACATTAAATCTACTACTATAATATTAACCTTATAGAAAATCTGCCCTAGCGACTATTACTATAAGTATACTACCTCTTATAAGCTCTATAAGCAACTTATATAATTAGAATGATAATACTATAGCCTTAGCTTTAGCTATAAACCTTATACTAGAATCTATTATTAACCCTCCGCCTAATGCAATAATAATAGACTAGAGCTTTAAAGAAATTATAGCACTAGCAGATATACTTAATAGGTTGATAATATCAGATACTAGCATATTTAATCAAATAATTAAAAATGCTAAAAAATTACTCTAAGATAATGCCCTTATCTAAGAAGCTTATAATAAGCATAGATTAGATAGACTAAGAACCTCTATTGCTAAAGCTGCCTTAGCTACTATAACCTTAGCTTAGAACCCTATTAATAATAACAACTTCTACTCCCTAAAGCTTTCTACTACCTTTAACTTACTTCAACTATTAGTTGCTTAGCCTAATAAACTAATAACATCTAATGAAGATAATAATAATAATAATAATAATAATAAAAACAACTAGCAATTTGAGAGTATAAAAACTACTATAAGCGAAAATTTAGAATAAGTACTATAGCAATAATAAGAAGAAGTTAATAAGGTAAGATAATCTAATAGGTTAGTTAGTACTTATTTTAGCAAAAAAGAGCAAAGCTATTATATATAAGACAATAGTCAAAAAGCTATCTAATTAGCTTAAAGATAAGTTAGAAAATAATAATAATAAAGATAAGATGCTTATTAAGATAAAAGAGAATAGCAACTAAGTGCTATAAAAGGATAGTATACTTATTAAGAAATCTCAACTTAATATATTCTATCTATTATAAAACTAATTGCAAAAACAACTATAATAAGCAATTAGCTAATTTAACCTACTATAAATAATGCTAAAGCTACTATAATTTAGAGTATTTAAATAGCAAATTTAGAAAACTATTATAAATGCTACCTTTAATAACAACTAACTATTAGCAAATGTCGACTAAACTATTATAAAAATCAAAGCGAAAGATAGCAACTTACTATAACCTAAACATATGATTTTTATTATACTATTTAAAGCAGTTAAGTTTAATAAACTTTATAAAGACTTAGCTACTTTAAAGAAGGAAAATAATAAACTAACTAAGGAAGTTAATACTTAGGCTAAATAGATTAATAATATATAAGCTGCCTTTAACCAACTTAACCCCTCTTTTAGTACACCTTCTACTGCTACTACTACCCTAATCAAGCGAAAGGCTATTATAGCTCTACAACTAGATAATGCAAAGCAACCAAAATTATCAAAATAGCCTAAGCAAGTTAATAAAGAAATAAGGGACTAATGCATATTGAAAAATCTAAGAGATAAGAAATTAATTAGTGCCTTTAATAGTTTAGACAAATTAATTAAGCTTAGAATTACTATTATATATACTAATAATAGTATAGATTTAGTGAAAATAAAGTTGTTTCTTAGCAAAGTAGAAAATAGAATAATATACAACTTCATAGACTAATAGGTCAAAGATAAGGCTATCTTAAGCTCTCTAAAAGGAGGGGTAATATTATAGCATAATATAAGGGTAGAATAGTAGCATAAGGAGGAATAAGGCACTAAGGTAACCTATTGCCTTAGTATAATGATTTTAGGCAATATATTATTTTCTTTACTCTAATATATAATAAGAAGTAGTCATATGCTGATAGAGGACTAAGCAACACCTTCAATAAATAAGTCATCCTACCTTATATCTATTCTCTCTTTACTTTAGAATTTTATAAGATTATAGCATATTAATCTTATCGACTCTATCGACATATGCCTTGCTCTTGCTGTCACAGCAGTCACCTGATGTAAAAAATATTAGTCAGGTGATACTAGGAGGAATACCAAAATCCTTAGTTGCTGATAGCAAGAGGCAGCCGAAAGAAGCTGTAAACTATAAAAGGTTTTGGATATATTGCTACTTTTTACTTTACAACTATACTCTTATGTATAATTAATTATATACTTCTATATATATCTTTATATGCCTATTTACGCTATTATAGCTAACCTCAAATGGATCTTATTCTTTGCTTAACCTATAGCCTGAATCAGCTTATAGAGGAATTTTCTGTAAAGCCTAAGAGGATATAATAGAAATCCTATAATTGCTATTCTATATGTCTATTTCTATTTATAGGCTTGTTGCTAACTATTTCTTAGAGAAATATATAAAGCTATAGCTGTTGCCATAGCATAATAGCATAATCAGAGGAAAGAAGGATGGAATATAATACTAAGACAACCTATTGCCTTGGTATAATAATTTAGGATAATATACTATTTCTTTGCCTTAAGATATGATAATGGTTGCATAAGTGCTTATTATATATGTAATACCAAAAGCAAGGCGTATATTAATAGAGTTGATACTAAGATTAATATGCTATAATTATATAAAATTCTTAAGTAAAGAAAAGATAGGTATTAGGTAAGCCGACTTATTTATCAAAGGAGTTGCTTAGTCCTCTATTAGCATATAATAATTTCTTATTATATATTAAAGTAAAGAAAATAATATATTATCCTAAATTATTATACTAAGATAATAGGTTATCTTACTATTATATTCTACCCTTCTTTGCCTTTAGTTATGCTACATCTGCAAAATAATATGAAGGCTAATAATAGCCGAAGGCTGCTATAGGCGCTAGAGATGCTAATAGCACCTTAAATGCATATCTAATTTTTTAGTACTAATAGCTAATCATAGAATTATACTTTAGCAACCTTAGTATACTTAGCACTTAGAATGCTAATTTCCTTTTAGGCCTTAATTATACCTTTAGTAATTTAAATTTCAAATACATTAGGACTTCTCTTAATGCTCTTTTTATAATAAAGGCCTAAAGTATTAAAACTATATAATATAGGATTAGCATTAATTATATTATTAGCTATATATTTACTATTATAGCAACTATTTATAATAGTATATATATGAACAAAAGCTTTATAGATATATAATATAATTAATTATATATCTAAGTAAATTTACTATCAAATATACTTTGAAGTTTATATATATATCTAAATACTTAACTATTTGTATCTATTAATATAATTCCACTAAATAAGCTTACTAAATATTTCATTAGAAGCGCCCTATTTAAAAGCATCCTATTAAAGCATCCTATTTACAGCGCTCTATTAAAAGCGCCTTATTAAAAGCGCCTTATTTAAAAATGCCTAATTGAAAATGCTTTATTAAAAGTGCTATCATAGCGCAACATAGGGGCAGGGTGGTGGCATAAGGAAGAATAGAGTACTAAGGGGACCTATTGCCTTAGTATAATGATTTAGGGTAATATATTATTTTCTTCACTCTAACATATAATAAAGAGTTGTTATATGCTAATAAAGGGCTAAGTAATGCTTTTGATAAATAGTTTGTCCTATCTTATACCTATCCTCTCTTACTTTAGAATTTTATAAGATTATAATATATTAATCTTATCAACTCTATTAATATATGCTTTACTCTTATTATTATATGATTTTAAAGTCAATCCCCCTTTGGCCTTATAAGGCGATATAATATACTTAGCAGAGGACTAATACCCCCTTAGAGATATCTCCTATTGACCTTCTTACCTTAAGATCTTAATATATAATACTACTCTGCGAATCAGCCTCCTTATAGCTTAATAGACTGCTACTATTCGATATGCTTAATATTTGGTATCTTCCTAAATTAAAACTAGAAAGAAGAGCTGAAACTAAAAGACTACTTATCAAAGAGTATTCTAATAGTAGTGCTATATAGGATGCTATCCTAGAAATAAACCTTTATAATCTCACTAACCTATATGCAACCTAAGTCGACAAAGATGTTAGACCTTACTATTAACTCTAGTAAGCTATCACTTAGAGAGGGAATACCTATGTTTCCTACCAACTAACCTTTATAAAGCAACTAATTAATTACTTTAGTTGTTCCCTTAAGCATCTTTACTTCTCTCTCTAATAATATAATCATAAGGTTAGCCAGCTTAGTATAAGCTGCTATTAAGAATTTCCTTAATCTTATATAATCTCTTACCTAAGTTAACCTAAAGAGTAAAAGGGATAAACTCTTTAAGCTACTTAAGTTATACACTAAGAATAAGAATTATTCTTAATACCTAAAAGATCAACTTAAGGTGGAAGAATAACTAATAAAGTACTTTTGCTAATATGTTAATTAATAAATATCTATAATATATACTCTTTAGGAATAAATTAATTAAACTTAAGTAAACTAACCTCCTTTTGCGCCTATCTCTTATAATGATAATCAACCTAAAGACTCTTTGGCTAAGAGTATAACCTATAATAGAAGCATATAACCTACTAATGATTTTGCTTTTTACTAATAGCCTTATCTAGCTAAGATAAAGATACTAAGTCTCTTCTCTAATAGAAGAGAACTAAAGGTTGAAGATTAGATCTTTAATATAAAGCAAAAGATAAATATTAATTATATTGAGTTTCCTACTAATATAATAGCTTTAGCATATATAATTAGCCTAATGACTAGTAATATATATAGCCTTATCTAAAATCAACTAGCTAAAGGATTTATTAGATAAATCTACTTAGCTTACATTAGCAAAAACTTTTCCTACTAGAGAATTAAAGTTTGGCCATTGGCGCTAATAGCATACTATAATAGTTATTCGGCAGCCTTAGGCCTACTTCCAATTAGTCATTCGCTATTTGCCTTTAATTAGCACCTATTGTTTGCTATTATTACTATAGGCCTATTATTTATAATAATTAAATATCAATAAAGATATTATATTTATATATTAATATACTAAATAGTTCTAGCATTTAGTAATATTAATAGGATAAGTCCAACTTTATTATTTAAATTATATATCCCTTAGGCTACTAATTAAGTAGTCCTTAGGGATACTAAAAAATTCTATAATTATACTACTATAATAATAAGAGTAAGGCATCTATTGATAAAGTTGATAAGATTAATATGCTATAATTATATATAATTCTAAAGTAAAAAGAAGGTAGATATAAGGTAGGCTAACTTATTTATCAAAGGAGTCATTTAGTCCTCTAATAGCATATAATAACCTTTTGTTATTTGTTAAAGCAAAGAAAATAGTATATTATCCTAAATTATTATATAAAGATAATAGGTTGCCTTAGTGCTATATTCCACTTTGCTCTTAGTTATATTATAACAACTAATACTAAGCCTTATATAAGGGGTTTCTATTAGTAGGAAATTTATAATATAGGAACCTAAGTCTATAAGACTTAAAATAGGTAGTATAATATCTAAAGGTAATTCCTTATAGCACTTCCTTTAGCAGCTTATATAAGGTGGTTTATATAATAGTATAAGTTGAATAGTTATTAAAGGCAATTTGAAGAGAGTTATTTGACTAAGGCAGATTAAAAAGGCTAGTTTACATAGAGTGGTTATATAAGGTGGTTTAAGGAGGGCAGTTTATATAGGGCGGTTTAAGGAGGGCAGTTTATATAAGGCGGTTTAAGGAGGGTAGTTTAAGGAGGATAGTTTAAGGAGGGCGGTTTAAGGAGGATAGTTTAAGGAGGGCAGTTTAAAAAGGGTGGTTCAAAGAGGGCAGTTCATAAAAGGTAGTTTATATAATAGTTTAAGTAGGATAGTTAAAGAGGGCGATTTGCATAGGGCAGTTTAAAGAGGAAGGTTTATATAAGGCGGTTTGCATAAGGCGGTTTGCATAAGGCAGTTTAAGGAGGAAGGTTTACATAGGGTAGTTTACATAAGGTGGTTTATATAAGGTAGTTTATATAGTAGTTTAAGCAAAGCAGTTGAGGAGGGCAGTTTGCATAAGGCGGTTTGCATAAGGCGGTTTAAGGAGGGCAATTTGCATAAGGTGGTTTAAGGAGGGAGGTTTACATAGGGTGGTTTACATAAGGTGGTTTGCATAAGGTGGTTCAAAGAGGGAGGTTTACATAAGGCAGTTTGCATAAGGCAGTTTGCATAAAGTGGTTTATATAATAGTTTAAGCAAAGCAGTTGAAGAGGGTAATTTGCTTAGGGTAGTTTACTTAGGGTGGTTTAAGGAGTATAGTTTATATAATAGTTTAAGTAGAGCTTTTGTTGTAGGCAATTTGATAAGAGTAGTATAGTTTAATAAGGATAGTTTATAGGTTAGTTTTGAAATCTAATTAGAAAAGTCATATTGAAAAACTATTATTATATAAATAAAAAAGCTATTAACCTTTTGCCTTTAAAAGACTATATCTTATATTATCTATATGCTTTTATTCTTTATCCTCTTATCCATCTTAATAGTATATTTGGTATTAATCCTAATCTATATAATTATTAATATAAAAGATATTTAATTTGCTTTTTATCTCTTATATAATTAGAAATAATATAAGCACTTTAATAAATATCTGCTATCTAAAAGAACCTCTTTCCTTAAAGTTTTATTAGTCTAAGTGCTATTAGTATTTATGCTCTTATTACTTTAATTATATTATATAATTTATCTAACTATCCTAAGCTAATATGCTACTTCTTTAGGTTCTCTACCTCCCCTTAAAATAAGAAGATATCTACTAATGCTTTATAGTAGATTAGTAGGCGCTTAGCTATATCCTTTAGCTCTACTTTTAGATTAAGTATCTTAAGCACAACTTATAGCTAAGCAACTTATATACTATTCTATGGATTTATTATCTTTTGTTAATTAGTACTACTAAGTATACTCTAAGGAAATGCTTATAACTAATAGAAATCTTTTTGAACTCTATTACCTCTTTAGTTTTAAGAATATTAAAGTATCTCTTTAATTATTGCCTTTAAGTCTATTTTATTCTTTTCTAATTGCTTTTAACACTTAATAGCACCTAAAAAGACAATAGGATAGTCTACTACCTAAGCTAAGTCTTTTAGGCATATTTATATATAATTAAAGGGTATAAAATACTTTTAATAGTATTTCTACTTCTAATATATAAATAAAGCTAAAGCCTTTAAAAATCTAAGGAGATTTATCCTTTATGCTACTTCTTTAGTAGAAGTTATATACCTCTTTGTGAATTCTAAGTAGTATAATATCTGATATTAAAGGGATTAGGCTACTATTGGACTAAAAGAGCTATAGTAGTTATGCAAAAGTAGTATAGCTATTACTCTTATCACTTGAACTATAATTTCTATATTTAAAGCTGACCTAATAGTCGAATAATCTAAGATCTAATATGCTATAGCCTTTAGGTTATTCACTTAAGTATTATAGCTTATAATTTAGTCTAAATATATATTGTTTTTATTCATTTGCTTATAAAACTCTTTTAGCAAAAACTTATATAGCGCCTTTAAATGCTTAGTATTAAAGTTATTTAGCGCTTTAAATTATCAAATGAAATCTACATAATAGCTAAGCATATGAAATTTAGGTATATTCTAGTTTATATTATCTTATATATTTGGCTTATATTTATTAAATGTTTCCTTTAATACATTAATCCTATATAATGCTAACCTAAGGTATCTAATTATAGACTTATTATATATTATTAATTATATGATTAATATAAAATCTATAAGTGCTTTTGAGTATGCTAATGCTTCTAATGCTTTCTCTAAGAGTAGTAGAGTTACTATAAGTATTTAGATTTTGATTAAATTATGCTTCTTTCTATTTGTCTATTATATAACTTAGCTAAACTTATTAAAATGCTTTAAGCTTTGGAACCTTAGGATTCTATTGAATCTAGCATTAAGTTGCATTAGTCTAATAGACTATTATAACTTATAGTTTACTTTAGTAAAAGCTTTTAGATTGCTATAATAGTTTTTTGCTAAGTAGAGATTATAGACTAACTATATAGTTATATTAATTAGATTTCGAAATATGCTCTTCTATAAGCTATAAAGCATATCTACTATAAGATTTATATGCATATTAGAATGTAAATGCTACTAAAAGAAAGATTCTATTAGATACACCTATTATAGATCTTCCTTCTTAAGCTTCTTCCTTTGCTATTCTTAGATGTATTTTTATATATTTTGCTTAGTTTAAATTAGCTAAGCAGCTATAATATCTTGCAAATAGCTATATTCTACCTTATATTATGTATATTATTAATTAAACTTAATTCTATATGCTAAGCAAACTTCCTTATGATTAATAGACATAGGTCCTAATACTAGAAAGCAGTATCTAATAAACCTATTAGTGTAATTAATAAACTACTTATTAATTGTTAATTATTCTATCTCTAATAAATATTAGTTATTTCTTAACTTAATTATAAAATCCTATATTTACTTTGAAAAATCAGACTTATATAATAATAATATAGCTTAGATTTAATGCTAACTATTAGCTTATTGTCTATAGATTTGGAAATTGCTTAGGATATTAGAAGAAGACCTAATAGTATTATTAATAGAGATTACTATTGTCTTTTAAGGCATAAGTATAATTACCTATTTGGAGATATATTAGCTAAACAACTTAGTCGCCCTTTAGCTTTATTATTATTGTTTTATCTATTATAATTATAACTAATACTAAGGTACCTCTAGGTAGAAGACTATTTTGCATCTCCTACTACTAATTACTAGTATTTAGCTTATTATAGACTTATTTACTATTAATCCTATATGATTTCTTTATTAGTCTTTAGGCTATATTAGATGCGAAAGGAGTATAGCCTAGTAGAAACTCTAAGCAATATCATATAGAGTAATACCTTAGTTCTAATGTCTTAGGCTTATTATTAATAGCTTAAGGTTATACTTATACTAAGACTTTCTTCTATATATTATTATATGGTATATTATATAAGATATTATATATTGCTTTCATTAGGCTTATATATAACTAGATTAACTGCTTATTATCTTAAGTTGCTCTAATACATTTAAATTTAGCAAATTATACTTTAATATTGCTTTTACTAATATTAGCCTAATGAAACTAATTTGCTAAATCCTAATCAACCTTTGACTTAAAAGGCTAATATATATTATCATCAAATATAAATGATATTAAATATAGTTTATCTTTTGCTTCTAATTTATCAACTTCTCTTAGTGTTAATGCCTTTCTTGCCTCTATTTCATTTTCGAAATATTAAAGATATATAACTTTTATTGCATTATTAGACTCTAGATCTTTGCTTTAGTAGCTATTGCTATTCTCTTAATTCTTACTGCAAATTTTAGAATTAGCTGCAATTAAAGAACTTATTATCTCTATTATATAAGCTAGCCTAATATATAGATAATCCTTAGGTTTATTGATTTCCTCTTCTTTAATACTACTAGCATTTATTTACTATAGTTAGGTTAATATAATTTAAATAAAACTAATATATTTATAAGCTAATAGTCTCTTACTTATATTATTATCTTATATTTTATTAGTTGTAAAAGTAGTTATACTAAAGTCTATATCTATACTTATTATATTAGAGTCTATATTAATAGAAGTATCTTCATTTATATTTAGTTCCTTTTGAATTTGCTAAGCAGAAGGTAGAATAAAAGTCTTTAATTTTCTTTCTAGCAATTTTTAAGCAATATTTGCTATAAGTTTATATTTATATTGCCTAAGCCTACTAATACTTTTGACTAGCTTAAAGTATTTCTTGTAGCAAATAGTTAATAGCATTATAAAGATATAAAGATAAAGCTATATAATATAGCTAGCTATCTAATGGAGAGTATTATTAGAGGTTAAGGAGGGCAGTTTGAGAAGGGCAGTTTAAGGAAGGTAGTTTAAGAAGGGTAGTTTAAGGAGGGTAGTTTAAAGAGGGCAGTTTAAGGAGGGTGCTTTAAGGAGGGCAGTTTAAGGAGGGTAGTTTAAGGAGGATGCTTTAAGAAGGATAGTTTAAGGAGGCGGTTAGTATAAGATGCTTAGTATAATATGGTTTAAGGAGGATAGTTTAAATAAGGTAGTTTAAGGATAATAGTTTAATAAGGGCAGTCTAAGTAGAGCAGTTTAAGTAAAGAAGTTTAATCTAATAAAAGTAGTAAGGAAAGGTTGAAAAATAGTATTAAAGGAGGTTTATATAAGGTGCTTTATGTAGAATAGTTTACTTAGGGCAGTTTGCCTAAGGTGATTTGCTTAGAGCGATTTGCTTAAGGTGGTTTATTTAAGGCGATTTGCTTAGGGCAGTTTGCCTAAGGTGGTTTATCTAAGGTAGTTTAAGTAGAGCAGTTTGCCTAAAGTGGTTAGCTTAGGATAGTTAGCCTAAGGCGGTTTTCCTAAGGCGGTTTGCTTAAGGTGGTTTATTTAGGGTAGTTAGCTTAGGGTAGTTAGCCTAAGGCAGTTTGCTTAGGGTGGTTTATCTAAGGTGGTTTATCTAAGGCGGTTTCATTAAAGCACTTTAAGGAGTATAATCTAATATAGGCGATATAAGTAGGATAGTTTAAGAATATTAAGTAAAAAAGTATAATTTAAGAAAGGTAGTAATAAAAGTATAAAAATAATATTATAGGGCAGTTTAAGGAGGGCAGTTAAGTAGGGCAGTTTAATAAGGCAATTTGCAATTAGAGTATTACTTATATAGTATAGTTTTAATAAACTAAGTATATAATTAAAATTATCTTATTCTAAAAAGCATTAATTATATACTAAACTCCAAATATCAGTTTATCTTAATAGCCTTTTGGACTTTTGCACTCTGCTTTTAAGCTTAGACTTATTGAATCTTTGATTATAGTATATTAATATTAAAGATCTATTCTTCTATAAGGTTTTTATTATTTTTGATTACTTATAAATATATAATAGCATTCTTATTCTTTTAGCGGTAATATCTGCAGAATCCTTACTCTATTATATAGGCATAATAATCAACTTTAAGGAAATAAATAGAAATTGCTTTTATAAGTATTAGGCTAATAGTAATTGCTAAACTTATTGCTATAAGAAAATAAGTAGGATGCTAATCTTTAAGGGGTATATTAGATTTAATATTAAGATGAAACTTATTAAGTATAGCTATTTGCTTTATAGGGCTTATTATAAAATATACTAAGAGTATATTATTAAGTATATATCTTTTAATATATAGAAGCTACTTAAAGAATATATTAGCTTTATCTAATACTAAGGTTAGATAAAATACTCTTATATTATATATTATTTTGAAAATATAAGCAATAATAAAGAAATATATAATAATTATATAGTAAGATAGATGCTCTTCTATATTTAGAAATCCTAATAGTTGAAATTATGCTAATTTATTTTTCTAAGCGATTAGCTTCTTAGATAATCTATATATCTCTTTCAAATTATTGAAAAAAGGATCTTTAGTAATATTAGGCTTAAATAGTGCTAGCTTATTATCGCTAGAGGTTATTAACTCTTAGAACTTATTATTAGTAAGTCTAAAAGGAAGATTTTTATATAGATTAATTATTATAGCTAAGAATAGAAATATAGCAACTACCTATAAATAGTAGTAGAGATTTGCTAGTTTCTAATTAGTCTAATCCTAAGGATAATTTGCTTTATTCGCTAAGAATTTTGCTTTAGCCTTAAGATTCTTATTAGTATAGATTTAGTGGTTATTTAGCGCAATCTAGCTTGCCTTCTCTTGCTATTTGCTTAGGTGAGTTATAGAGATAAGCTTAAAAATATTCCTTAGGATAATTATAATTAGGCGATCTAAGAGGATACTTTTTAATGTGAATCAAATGAATAAAGCTTTGATTATTTATAAGAGTATATATAAGACTTATTAAGTAACTTCTTTATCAACTGCATCTTTCTTAATATTCTTTGCCTATTAGAGTCTTAGTCTTATAAGTTCCTTATAATATTATTTCTTAAGTTTAGGATTTTGGATCTACTTATCTTAGACTATTAGCTCTACTAAAGGTGTAATATCACTTAGGCTAAAAATAAGTAGTATTCTACTTAGCTAATTTAAGCTAACTTTGATAAATCTTAGGTTGCTATATTAAGTTTTTTCAAATTCTAAATATAGACTATTACTTCTTTATATATATAATATAGCTTAAATACCTTTTATTATTTAAAATATTTGAAGATAAGACTTATCCTTTTATATAGTTTGCATAATATACTTTTAAGAAGTAGAAGATATAATGCAAATAAGATTCCTCTTTTTTAAGCCTCTTCTTCTATTATCTTTAGCTTTTGCCTTATTATATTCTTGCATATCCTATAAATAAACTTTGCGATTTAATTAATATAAGAGAAACTTCAAATCAACTAAGTCTATTATTGAAAGTATAATAACTTAGCTATTCTTTCTTAAAGGTAAGAACTAAACCATCTAAAGCACTTTATTAATAATCTTTCTATCTTTAGTAAAAGGCAGAATTTCTTCCTTCCCCTATAGAAGATTCTATTAATCTATAGTTAATAAGGCGCCTTTATAAGCTTAAGCTAAGCTATAACTAAATCTATTCTAATATGCATTAGAATCTTCTAAATTCAAATAAGCATTAAATTCTTATATCTATATATTTAGTAAACCTATTAGAGATAAGACTAAGATGGCTTTAGTCTTTGGCTTAATAAAATAACTAAAAGAAGAAGATAAGTAAAGGTAATAGAATTTATATCCTTTAAATACTAATTATGCTAAAGAGTATAGCCTTATTATATTATCTGCATCTTTGCTATTATACTAATTTAGATTTTGATTAATTTTATCCTATAGAATATTATAGATATTTTAGATATAATAGATAATGAATATTATAGTTGTCTTACTTAGACCTATTGCTAGAGTAAAGCAAGTATATAATATAATACTATATTAAAATTCTAATGCTATATAAGCATTAAACATTTATACTAGTAGTATTTAATATGCAAAATATAAGACCTTAATAATATAGCTTAAGTCTTAACATATTGTATTATAAGTAAATAAAGAGTAAGCTTTCTGCTAAGTTTCTAATGTAAGATATATAGTAATCTTATTATCTATTAGGTTTAATATTCTAAATAAATATTAGTACTTATATATATAGGATAGGAATCTTATATAAACTCTTATAGAGATTTATTTGTTTTGCATTTTTGATAATCTTTTTATGCATCTATTAGTCCACCTAAATCACCTTTAAAGTCTTTCTTATTTAGCTTAGATAGATTAGGATTAATATTCTCTTCTTTAATTATATTATTAAGATTAATATTATTATCTCTTTCTTTGTTATTATTATCTCCTCCATCTAAAGGATTCTTTTGTTATAAAGGATTAACTCATTAGCCTTAGGAAGGTTTACTAGGTTCTAGCGGAGAGGCAGGTTTTGGCAGAAGAGTATATTTTGGCAAAGAAGAAGGTCTTAGTAGACTTAGAGATGCAAATCCTTATAAAGACATAGGTTTAAGCTAAGGTATTAGTTTAGGCTAAGGAATTGGATTAGGTAGAGGCATTCCCTATAGGCCTAGTGCTAGTTTCTTCTTTTAAGGAGCGCCTTTTAGTATTAGGACCTTTAGTAAACCCTTCTATAGATGCAAATAGATAGCTTAGATAAATAGCTAAGTTCTTATATTATTTTATAAGCAACTTATAGCTAATTAAAAGGTTAATTTAGAAGTAATCATATAGTATATACCTTTAGAAGTTTCATTTATTTGCTATACTTATCCTAACTTATTCTAGCATATATTAAGATTAGTCTTTTATTTATCCTTTAGGAAATCTTTCAACTTCTTATATAATAAATAGTTAGGCTATAAAATGCTATTTAGTATATCTTTAAATATAGCATTTAGCAAAAAGCTGAGTTGTATCTTAAATTTAGAGATAAGCTTATTAGTAATACTACTCTTTATATTTATATAAAGATTAATAGTAATCATCTAAGACTTAAATGCTATTATAGCAGATAGACTAATTGATTATAAGCGCAACTATTAGAGTGCTAGCTATAATATATTTAAAGAAGCAATATCTAAAGCTATTAGATCTGCTTTACTTAAGGATTATTAGTTAAAAAATAGGCATTGAAAATAAGTAAGGATTTACCTATTTTTATAATATCTAAACTTTAATTAATATCTTGATCCACTTAAAGAGGTAGTAGTTTTAGTAGGGAATCCATCTCCGCAAATGCTTTAGCTATTACTTTAGTATTATTATATTTAATGATAGAGTTGAACCTTGCTTACTAATATAGAGAAGTAGAACTAAGATATAAAAAGCGCAAAAGAGCTAAAAGCTAGCTTAATAATTCTATTAATAAAAGATAAGAGAGTTCTTAAAGGAAGAAGAGGAAGTTTTTTAGGTAAGGAAAATAATAATAAAAGAACTTTGAGAATTTAAGTATTTAAGGTAAAGCAGTTGATTTATTATGACTTAGCTTATGCTAAGCCTTTGTTTAAGTCTATATTTAGTATAAAGTAGAGTTAAGTCCTACTTTTATCTTAGTATAAGGTTAAGTTACTCCTCTCTTTGAAGATATTCTTTTTAATCTTTACATTTTCTAAGCTATTATTATTCTTTATATATTATAGTTTAAGGAATGTAAAGTAATTCTTAGTAAATCTCACTTGAAATTATATATTATAAAGGTAGTAGAATTAGCTAATATTATAATTTAAAGAATATATAGCAATTTATAGCAAATATCACTTAGATAGTATTTTATAAAAATAGCAAAATCAGCTAATATTATAATTTGAGGAATGCCTACTAATTTGTAGTAAGTATTACCTAAAATAATATGCTTTGAAAATAGCATAATTAGCTAATATTATGATTTGAGGAATGCATAGCAGTTTGCAGCAAATATTACTTGAAATAGCATATTATGAAAATAGTAGAATTAGCTATATATATTCTTACTATTTATAAAGACTAGTGAATAGCTATAGTTTAGTTTTATATATTTTCTTATATATCTATTTATTATAAGTCTCTAATATTATAGGGTTAGGATATAAGACAAAAGTTCTATTATAATATAATTCTTATTCTTAACAAATTCTTTTTGATCCAACTTTAGCTTTATTACTTTACTATATCTTTTTTACTTCTTCTATTATCTAATATAAGCTATAATAGCTAAATAAAGAATTAAAAGATAAAATAGCAGATAGTAAATTAACTACTTTAAATCCTCTCTAAATAAGCTAATTATTTTTAGATAGGAATACTTTTAGATTTACTTTTTAGCTAGCTAATGATAATATTAGACAAAAAGTATAATTTATAGAAGAGAAGAATTTAGATTAGAAGCTTTAGAGTAATATATAAGCAAAAGATATTAGCATTTAGGCATTACTAAATGCTATTATTCTCTAAGTCTTAGATATTAAGGCTAAGGATTTCAAAGAATAGTAGGACTAAGCCTATAAGAGTCTACTTATAGAGGAGCTACTCTTAATAATAAAATGCATCTAGCTAGAGTAAGCTAAATTAGTTGCTATAAAGCTAATAAAATTAATTTAAAGTAGTAATAATAAACTATAGTCTAATAATAAGACTATTTAGACAAAAGGATATTTTCTTATATATAGGCTATATATGGCTAGTCTTTAGAAGAAGAGTATTAGCAAAAGTAAGTTTAGGTCTACTAAGGATATGCTATCTAAAGATATAAATTCTAATCTATAGCTATCTAGTATATCTACTTTATAATTAAAGCAAAAGGTATAACCTTAAATACTACTTTTATTTATAAAACTAATAACTGCAAAGATATTATCAGCTAGCTTACTAGATACTTTAACTGCTATATCAAATTCTCTAAATAAAAGGATGCAAATAAATAAATTAGTAGATTCTACACCTACTAATAATAGACAAATAGCAGAACTTAATAAGATTATAGATATAATGCATAAGATAAGACTTATAACCTTTTTAGTATAAAGAAATATTATAGTATATTTAATTAGTCTATAGTTTTTAGAGTTAAAGTCTATTGCTATAAGGATTAGTATGCTAATAATTAAAGAATACATATTTGCAAAGCCTAAAGATATATATTCTAAGCACTTTAGATAAAGAATATTCTATAAAATCCTATGAAATATAGATTTAAATTATTTTATTCAAAATAAAGGATTATATAATCTAAATAATCTACTAATACTATTAGATCTAATTTATTAGCTAGTCTTAAAATATAAGTCACTAAGCAAAAGAGGTTAGATTAGTATCATTAATAATAAGATCTAATAGCAATAAGCTATTAGTATTTTGGAATTTTATATTAAAGTAGATAAAAAAGATTAAGATATTTATTTTATTGCATAAAGCTAGATATTTTATATTATTTAAGTTATATAAAGATAAAGTTTCTTAAAATATTATATAATTATACTCTATAGATCTAATATTATATAGTTGATTAAATATGCTATTAAACTACCCTTCTTAAACTATCCTCCTTAAACTACTTTATGTAAACTATCCTCCTTAAACCACCTTATGCAAACTGCCCTTCTTAAACTGCCCTCCTTAATTGCCCTACTTAAACTGCTCCTTAAACTGCCCTATGTAAACCGCCCTCCTTAACCGCCCTACTTAAACTACTCCTTAAACTGCCCTCCTTAAACCGCCTTATGCAAACTGCCCTTCTTAAACTACCTTTTTTAAACCGCCTTCCTTAAACTGCCCTCCTTAACCGCCCTACTTAAATTGCTCCTTAAATCGCCTTATATAAACCACCCTCCTCAACTACTCTACTTAAACTACTCCTTAAACTGCCCTCCTTAAACCGCCTTATATAAACCACCCTCCTTGAACTACCCTCCTTAAACTGCCCTCCTTAAATTACCCTTCTCAACTGCCCTACTTAAACTGCTCCTTAAACTACCCTATGTAAATCGCCCTCCTTAAACCGCCCTCTTTAAACTACCTTATATAAACCCTTCTCCTTAAACTGCCTTATGCAAACTGCCTTATGCAAACCACTTTATGCAAACTACTCTATGCAAACCGCCCTCCTTAAACCACCTTATGTAAACCACCCTTCTTTAACTGCCCTCTTTAAACTACCTTAGTTTAACTGCCCTTAATACTACTCTACCAAAACTGCTTATATAATTATGCTTATCAAACTACCCTTATTATATTGCCTTATTTTTTTTTTAGCCTTTCCTTATACTTCTACTAAATTATACTTCTTCACTTAAACTATTCTATTTAAACTACCCTTATTAAACTACCTTAATTAAACTACTCTTAAAAAACTACTCTTATCAAACTGCTCTACTTAAACTACCTTATTTCTTTTTAGCCTTTATCACTTAGCTATCTTAATCTATTTTATTTAAATCACCCTAAGATATTGACCTATAAAAACAGCCTTTAAAAATACTACTTAATAATATGCTTTATTTGATTAGTCGCCTTCTGATAGTTTGCTTAATATATAAGTTAAGATTAATTACAAATGAATAATATTTGGTAATATAATATTAATAAGCAACTAATCTTTATATAGCTAATCTTCTTAGTTTATATTAGTGAAGTATTGCTTCTTCTTCTTTCTATCTATAGATGCTTTAAGTATTATATTATTCAATAGCTTAACTATTACTTCTAATTTGCTATTAACTATACTATAAGTATAATCTCAAAGTTCTTAGGTGCTTAGTGATCTGCAGTCGAAACAACTATTTATATTATTGCAAAGTAGAGTATTAAGCTTAATATGTTTTATTATAATTTATTACTTATATTATATCTAATATTTATATTAGCTAAGAATAATTCTTTAAGACTTAAGCTAACTAAAGTTGTAGAAATACTCTTATGTTAGGAATAGATATTATCCTAAATTAAGCCTCTTGGTATAAGCTTACTAATAATAATAATATTATACTAATAATATTAATATATCTAATATAGCTAAGTCTAATAGCTTTATGACTATAGTGCTATAGTAGTTAACTAAATCCTAAGATAGTTATAGTAATATTATCAAATAAGGTTTAATAGAATATAATTACTAAGAGATATCTTTAGGCTGCTTATTAATAGCTATTATATAGATATTAGGGAATTATAAATTAGAAATAATATTTTAGCTAAAAGAAGATAAGCTAAAGCTAAGTAAGGCAATTATAATCTGCTAGACTAAAGTGTAAGATTCAAAGTAGAATGCTAGCTTTAAAGCCTATATATTAGAATAACTAATTGCTAGAAAGGTATAAAGAAGCAATAACTATTCAAAATATTACTAATAATAGTTTAGATATAAGACTATATTAGAGATAGATATTCTAACCTCTTATAGCATATATAAGAGAATATTAGGAATGCTTTTTGCTTATATTCTAATATATTAAATTTAGAAATATAAGAGAGTTTTTGGAAAATAATAGCATAAAATTATATAATTTTATTACTAGATCTAAGAGAAGTATATTTTCTATTTGATAGCAAGTTTAGGTAATTGCTAATTAGTTTACTAAGCTTAAAGTAAAAAAATAAATCAGTGATATCTTAGTTAAGTATCTAATACTACTCTATTAGGTAAAAGGTCATTAGGCTTAATATAGTCATAGTAATATGCTTTTTTAGTTTAATCTATTATCTAAGATAATAATAGTAATTATTGCAACAATAATTATGCTAACTTATTATGAATAAGGATAAAGGGCAAAATCAGTTCCAATTAGTATCAAAAATAATATATATAAGTTCTATTTATTACTAGTTGTTTATACTTAATTTTAATTAATCTTATATTAGCATTATTTAATTTAGTAAAGGATAGCTAAAATAGAATAGCTTTTAAGCAATATTAGGTGATTCTTATAGGAGTTATAAAGAAAATAGATAAGGTATTAGTAGAGAGATTAATTGTAATATATAAAAAGCTTATTAAAACTTCTTATGATAGAAACTTAGACAACCTATTAGATGACTTAGACTTTATAAGAGTAAGTTGATTAATAATTTCTAATAAGTATTATTATCTTATATATAGCTGACTATTATAAAGCTTTTAGGTTTAAGCATCTAAGAATTAGTATAGAAAATGCATAAGCAAAATATGCCTTTGCAAAAAGTCTAAGGTTATATAAATTAGGATAATAAGCCTAGCTTTAAAGAGGACTAATCAACTTTGCAAAGTGAATTAGAGTTAAGTATATTATTATATTACTATAATTAGAAATTTACTAATAGTAAATCTTATTAGATTTATTTAATATAAAAGATATAGATTATTTTAATGATAATTTGAATAATAGGATAAAGCTCCTAAAGTTGAAATAATTAGAACTATAGCTAAAGAAGTAAGCTCTAATTTATTAGCAAAAGTAGAAGGTGGCTATTAGACTATAATCTTCTAAGGTATAATACTCTTAATTATCTAATAATTATACTAATTATATTAAAGATAGCTTCTATTTTAAAGAGGCTAATTAGTAAGAAAATAAGTAAGTAGGTTTTTTATAATATAATATTAAGAAGAATATTAATTAGCTAATTTACTTTTGGGAATTAAGGATTAACATTTGAGTCTTCTATAAAGTGTCTTAAAGTTCAATAGGTGCACTTAAAAGAAAGTCTAAAGTTAGCATATATGTTTAAGCTTAAAGATATAATATCTTAGCTAAACCTAATAAAAACTATTAGTATAAATATGACTAAAATGATTTTTGCAGTAAGCTAAGCAATATAAGATAAATATTAGCATAATAGTAATAGTTTTGCATTATGCAATAAAGAGGACTTATAGAAGTTATAAGGAAGGTTTAGATCTAATTTAATATAGAAGATTATAATACTTTATAATGCAATTAGTTAATAGTAGTATAGTCCTAGCTAATAGAGTTGGATTTCTTTAGCTAATTGACTTATAGGCATTTTGAAAGTGCATTTAATAGAGCGCTTTTAATAAGGCGCTTTTGATAGGGCGCTTTCAATAGGGCGCTTTTAATAGGGCGCTCTTAATAGGGCGCTTTCGATAAGGTGCTTTTAATAAGGCGTTTGCAATAAGGCATTTTCAAATAAGGTGCTTTCTGTCACGGCGTGACACAGGGGCAGGGTGGTGGCGTAGAGAAGAATGGCGTACCAAGGGGACCTATTGCCTTAGTACAACGAATTAGGGCATTATACTATTTTCTTCACTCTAATATATAACCAAAAGTCGTCACATGCTAATAGAGGGCTAGGCGATACCTTTAATAAATAAGTCATCCTACCTTATACCTATCCTCTCTTTACTTTAGAATTTTATAAGATTATAGCATATTAATCTCTTTGACTATATCAACATATGTCTTACTCTTACTATCATATAATTCTAAAGTTATTTCCCTTCGGCCTTATAAGGCGACATAATATACCTAGCAGAGGACTAGTACCCCCTTAGAGACGTCTTCTATTAACCTTTTCACCTTAAGATCTCAACATATAGTAATACTCTACAAATCAGCCCCTAGGGAATTCGATAGACTACTACTATTTGATATGCTTAACATTTAGTACCTTCCTAAATTAAAAACCAGAAAGAAGAGCTAATAGGCTTAGCTTAAAAAACTCACTAATAGTTAGTATTCCCTAGCTGACTTAAAAAGAAACTAGAAGACTACTTGTCAAGGAGTATTCCAATAATAGTATTATATAGGATACTATCCTAGAAATAAACCTTTATAATCTTACTAACTTATATGCAACCTAAGTCGACAAAGATGTTAGACCTTGCTATTAACTCTAGTGAACTTTCACTTAGAGAAGGAACACCTACATTTCCCACTAACTAACCTCTACTAAGCAACTAATCAACTACTCTAGTTGTTCCCTTAGGCATTTATGCTTCCCTTCCTAATAATATAACTATAAGGTCAGCCAGCTTAGCGCAAGTTGCTACTAAGAGTTTCTTTAACCTTATATACTCTCTTACTTAGACCAACCTAAAGAGCAAAAGGAATAAACTCTTTAAGCTCCTTAATTTATATACCTAAAGTAGGAAATATTCTTAACACCTAAAAGATCAGCTTAAGGTGGAAGAATAACTAATAGAGTACCTTTGTTAATATATCAATCAATAGACATCTATAATATATGCTCTTTAGGAATAAATCAATTAAACTAAAGTCAACCAACCTCTTATTACACCTACCTCCTATAACAATAATCAACCTAAAGACTCCTTAGCTAAGAGTATAACCTATAACTAAAGCATATAATCTGCTGATAATCTTACTCTTCACTAATAGCCTCATCTAGCTAAGATGAAGATACTAAGTCCCTTCTCTAGTAGAGGAGAACCAAAGGTTGAAGATTAGATCTTTAATATAAAGCAAAAGATAAATATTAATTACACTAAGTTTTCTACTAATGCAATAGCTTTAGCATATGCAGCTAGCCTAACGACTAGTGATGCGCATAGCCTTATTTGAGACTAATTAGCTAAAGGATTTATTAGACAAATCTACTCTACTCTACAACTCTTCCGAATATTACAATAAGCATATAAAGTCAGCTAGAAGACAAAGAGGCAAAACACTAAAGACTAATAAAATAAGTTGCATTAGGATAATTCAACCTTTTCTACCTTCTAAGCTAAGTTCTATCGCCTAGTATTAAAACTTAATAAATCAACTAATAAGTAATATAAGGCGCTATAAGATAAAGTATAAGTCTCCTTATTAGAATAGTTGTCAGATAGGAAATTCAACTATCCTAAGGACTTAGCTAATTAGTTTATAGATAAGGAGAATAAGCAATTATATTTATCTCTATAATATACTAACCATATAGAACCTAAGCAGAAACTAAGACTAACCATCTAATCTACTCTACCCTAATAGATGGGACCAACCTGCTAAGAATCCCCTTAAGCTATAAAAGTTTAAGATTCCTTAGCAAAGAATCCTTAGCCTTACTCCTCTTAGGCCCCTAAATAAAACCTCCCTACTAATAGATAGGCTACCTCTAATAATATATATTACAAATATAGTAAGAAAGGACACTTTATAAGGAACTACTCTAACTAAAACAAAATTATATCTATCAAAGAGGAAGCACCTAATGAAGCTATAGAAAACAATAATCAGCTATATACTAAGGATAACTATACAACCAACTTAGAAAATAAGTTGCTTTAAGAGTATAAGTATCCCTCCTAAAGCATAACTAATACTAAGAAGCAGTTAACTTAAGAAAGCTAATTAGCAGGGAATAATTCCTATTAAAGTGCTATCTTTAATATAAGAATAAGTATATAGACCTTAGTACTCTAATCAACTATAGAGCTAATGTGTTAAATATAATCAATCGAAAAAAGCTAACCTCTTTAGCTAAGTTATTATACCTTTTAACTTACTATCTTAAATAGCTAATACTACTGCAAGGATTCGACAGACAACTTAGTGAAGCTATTAAACAAATTATCTAATGCGACTTTACTATCAACAACTACATCTTCAAAGACTAATACCTCTTAGCTGCTAACCTAAGGTTATATAATATAATAATAAGTTGCAAATAGTTAGTAGAAAATAATATTATAGTTGATTATCATTAAAAGAAACTTTACTAGCTAAAGATATACTAATTAGACTAATAAGATGCTATATAATAAAACTAAGCTTTTGACTCTACTCCAACTAAAGTACTCCCTCTGCTAATCAACCAACCCCCTATGTCGACAAACAACTAAGATAAGCTAATTTAGGACTTTGCAATTTGATTAGCCACCTATTAGAAGCATAGATAAGAGTTAGAGCTAAATGCTATTCCGACTACTATGCTGACTAGTCAAACTGCTACTATTACTATGCTAGCCTTTGAGGCCAATATGCAATAAACTAAATTATTAGTTGGTGCAATAACTATAGCTGAATTAGACTATATTCTTAAGAAATAATAACAACTTAAGGAAGGAATATACTCTATCAACAAAGATAATCCCAACGCATTAGGGAACTAAGTCAATATAAAACCTAATAAGTCAACCTAATTGTGAAAACACTTATTAACCTTTCTATATAATCTAACTAAATGTTTTTCGAAAACTGCAGCCAACATATTACCTTCTTTTAGGCTAATCAACTATAAGATTAAGTTTAATAGACTTAAACTAATAATGAAAATAGCTCACTTATATAAAATAAGCAAACTAAAGTTAAAAAAAATAAGAGAATACCTAATTAATAATCTAAAGAAAGGATTTATTAAACTATCTAACTCCTTTTACTTATCGCCTATCCTATTTGTTAAGAAGCCTAATAGTAGTCTCTAATTTTGCATTAACTACTAACAATTAAATTTCCTTACTAAGAAAGATTAGTACCCTCTGCCTTTAATCACTAAGACTTTTGACCAACTAGCCTATTCTATTATATTCACTAAGCTTAATATGCAATATATATTTTATTATATTCTTATAGAACCCAATTCTATGACTTAAGCTGCCTTTAGGATGCAATATAGCTCTTTTAAACTAGTAGTGCTATCATTTGGGTTATATAATAGACTTACTATCTTCTAGCAATATATTAATACTATCCTAATAAAGTATTTGAATGATTTTTATTCTACTTATATTAATGATATTTTGATCTTCTTAAAGAATCACTAGGAATATTAATACTATATATAGTTAGTCTTAGAATAGCTCTATAATATAAGCCTATAAGTTGATATTAATAAATATGAGTTTAAGGTAACTAAGACTAAGTTCTTAGGCTTTATTATCACCAACTATAATGTAAAAGTTGATTCTGCAAAAGTATTAATAGTATAAGATTAGAAACTACTAATAACTAAATAATAAGTTTAATTATTCCTAGGGTTTTATAACTTCTACTAAAGATTTATTAAAGCTTATAGATAAATCACCTAACTATTAAACCACTTTACAACCAAAGATATACTATCTACTTTTGCGTTAGATGAAAAGCAATAAGATTCCTTCTAATAGCTAAAGAAAAGACTCCTAACTATACTTATACTCTTATATTTTTAGAACTATTAACCTACTTAAGTGGAGACTGACTATTCTAACCTAGCTGCTATAGGAGTATTAACTTAGAAAAGTGAAGAAGACAACCAATAGCATTCTATCGCCTTCTTCTCTAAAAGCCTATATAATGCTAAGACTTACTATGAGATATATGATAAAGAGATACTTGTTATAATCTTAGCTTTATAAGAATAGGACATAGAATTATATAGTATATCAAAGTTCCTAATCTTAATAGACTATAAAGCATTAGAGTATTTTAGGTCAAAGAAGCTTCTTAATAAGAAACAAATCCAATAGATAGATATACTATCTAAGTATAACTATAAGATTACCTACTAACTAGGTAAAGAAAATACTATTACTAATATACTCTTTTGAAAAGACAAATTAACACCAACCCAAAAGGCAGCTAAAGAAGCAGAGCAAACTTGTCAACTTCTTAACCCCAATAGTATTATAACGCCTGTCGAATTCCCTAGAGAACCTACCCTAGGCGTCGACTTAATCCAAATAACTAAGCAAGTCTTATAAGCAAATCACTTAGAACTCCTACTAAAAGACAATTAAGAAAAAGCAGTAAAGAATAAGAAGCTATAGTTAATGCTCCCTAATAGGTTACTACTATATAATAATAAGCTAATTATCCCCAAAGAACCCAACAATCTATACACCTAACTCCTTTAGTATATTTATAGTAGTATTATAACAGCCCATTTTGGTAGGATAAAGACAATTGAATTAGTATAATAATACTATTAGTGGCCCATATACTAATAAGATATAGAATATTATATAGCCAATTACTATAATTATTGATAAGCCTATAAGCCTTATGATAAAACTCTAAGGCTGCTTAGACCTCTCCTTATCCTACTAAGGACATAAGATAATTTGTCAATAGATTTTTATACCCTTAGTTTTACTAGCAATAGCTATAATACTATTTTTATTATTATCAACTATTTATTGAAGCAATATATTAGTCTACTAATATTAAAAAAAGCTATAGCTAAAATAGCTGCCTTCTTATACTACTACTATATTTAGAGATTTCATAGTAGTCTCTTAATAATTACTAGCAACAAAAGACTATAGTTTATCTTAGACTTTATAAATAAATTATCTATTCTATTAAAGACTAAACTCTAGCTCTTAATAGCTAAGTATATTTAGATGGACAGATAGACTAAGATTATCAACTAAATAATTAATATATAACTTTATCCTTTTATTAACTACTTCTAAAATAATTAAGCCAACTTACTTCTTATATTAGATACTGCTAAGGCTGTTTGCCCTTATAAGTCTACTAGCCTATCACCCTTTATAGTCAACTATAAGTATAAACTAAGGTTAAATTTTGACTAAATACTAGCCACCTAAAAATTTAATACTATTAGAGAAAAGCTAAATTAATAGAAAGCTTAAGCCTAAGCTAAGAGAATCAACAAAGTAGTATACTTCGCCTAAGAATCTATAGCTAAAGCTTAAGAAAGATAGTTATTCTAAGCAAATAAGAAGCAATATACTTCTAACTTTAGGCTAAGAGACCTTATTTATATCACTAAGAAATCCTAAAGAACCAACTAACCTTTTGATAAACTTAATTTCCCTATTATAGGACTATTTAAAATCAAAAAGATAATCTACCACTTATATAAAGTTGAGTTACTAGAATTCTTTTAAATTCATAATATATTCTATGCTAATAGACTTTATAAGGCTGCTACTAACCCTCTTCTAAGACAGATCAACCCCTTATAACCACTTATCAAAGTGGATAATTATATAAAGTAGAAGGTCAACTAGATCTTATCATCTAATATATAAAACAAATAGCTATATTATAAAGTTAGCTAAGTAGAGTAGAACCTAAACAACTAATAGTATCCTACTGCTAATTTTAAGAATTCTACTTCTCTAATCAAAAGATATTATAATACTTATCCTAATGCACTTAGACCATTAGTCTAGCTAGATAACTAATTATAGGCTGCTTAGAATAATAATACTAATCTTAATCACCTCTTTAACAACCAACTAGTAAAGGTTAGTATTTATTAGCAAAGATAAAGAAAAAACTAGGCTCCTCTAGTCCTCCTTTAACCTAATGTACACATATGCTATATAAGGCTTAAATTTCTTCTTTTATTTACTTAAAGAATCTCACCTTTGCTCTTTTTCTTTATTTCTTGCCTAAAGCCTTATTAATAGCAAGACTGCCTAGCGCCCTTCTTTATTTAATTCTTTTATTTAAACTCAAAGGTATCCCCTTGAAAATAACTATTTACTACCTTCCCTTATAACCTTAAATAATTCCTTAAATCTACTATAATAATACTACCCCTATAGAAAAATCCACCCTAGCAACTATCACTATAAGTATACCATCCCCTATAAGCACTACTAGCAACCCACATAATTAGAATAATAGCGCCACAGCCTTAGCTTCAGCTGCAAACCCTATACTAAGACCTGCCACTAACCCCCTGCCTAATGCAACAACAGCAGATTAAACCTTCGAAGAGATTACAACACTAGCAGATATACTTAATAAGTCGATAATAGCAGACATTAGTGCATTTAATGAAATAATCAAAGATGCTAACACCTTCCTCCAAAGTAATACTCCCATCCAAAAAGCTTATAGTAAATATAAACTAGATAGACAAAGAACCCCTATTGCTAGGGCTATACTAGCTGCCGCAAACCCAACCTAAAACCTTATTAATGAGAATAACCTCTACTCCTTAGCTACCCTTGCTACTCCCAACCCACCTCAACTGCTGGTCGATTAGCCTAATAAACTATTAACATTAGATAAAGATAATAATAATAATAATAAAGATAATAAGTGATTTAAAAGTGCAAAGACTAATATAACTAAGAATTTAGAGTAAGCATTATAATAACTATAGGATAATATTAATAAGGCAGGTTAGGCAAATAGGTTAACACTTATCCTAATAGGAAAAGGTAAAGCTATTATATGCAAGACAATAGTCGGAAAGCTATCCAACTAGCTTAAAGATAAGTTAGAAAATAACAACAATAATAATAAGATGCCTACTAAGATGAAGAAAAACAGCAACTAAGTGTTATAAAAGAATAGTATGCCTATTAAAAAGTCCCAACCTAATATTCTGCGAATACTATAAAATCACTTATAAGAACAACTATAATAAGCAACTAGCTAATTCAACCTATTATAGATTATGCTAAAACTACTATAATTCAAAGTATCTAAGCAGCAAATCTAAAAGATAATTATTAATGCTGCTTCTAATAACAACTAACTATCTACTAATATTGACTAAATTATCACTAAGATTAAAGCAAAAAGTAGCAACTTATTATAACTTAAGCATATGATCTTTATCATATTATTTAAAGCAGTTGAGTTCAATAAACTATATAAAGACTTAGCAGCTATAAAAAGACAAAACGACCAATTATCCAAATAAGTCGAAATATAAGCTAAGAAGATCGAAAGCTTATAAGCCACCTCTAGTGCACTTAACCCTTCTGCCAACACTCCCCCTATCGCTGCTAGTACCTCAAACAAACGAAAAGCTACTATAGCCCTTAAATTAGATGCAAAACAACTAAAAGCATCAAAATAGCTAGAATAAGTTATAGAAGACATAAGAGACTAATGCATATTAAAGGACCTAAATGATAGAAAATTAATCAGCGCCTTTAATAGTTTAGACAAGTTGGTTGAACTTAGGATTACTACTATATATACTAATAGTAGTATAGACTTAGTGAGAATAAGGTTATTCCTTAGCAAAGCAGAAAATAGGATAATATACAACTTCACCAACTAGTATATTAAAGATAAGGTCATCTTAAGCTCTCTAAAGGGGGGGGTAATATCATAGTATAACATAAGGGTAGGGTGGTAGCATAAAGAAGAATAGCATACCAAAGAGACCTATTGCCTTAGTACAACGAATTAGGGCATTATACTATTTTCTTCACTCTAACATATAACTAAGAGTCGTCATATGCTAATAGAGGGCTAGGCGACACCTTTGATAAATGAGTTGTCCTACCTTATACCTATCCTCTCTTTACTTTAGAATTTTATAAGATTATAGCACATTGATCTCTTCGACTATATCGACATATGCCTTGCTCTCGCTGTCACACTTTCGATAGGATGCTTTTGATAAGGCGCTTTTGATAAAGTGCTTTTAATAAGGCGTTTTCAATAGGGCGTTTTCAAATAAAGCGCTTTTGATAAGGCGCTTTCGATAGGGCGCTTTTAATAGGGCGCTTTTGATAGGATGCTTTCGATAGGGTGCTTCTAAGGAAGTATTTAAGTATATATATATAAACTTTAAAGTAAATTTTATAATAAATTCATTTATATATATAACTAATTATATATCAAATATAGTTTACTTAAAATAGCATATATATATATATATATATATATATATATATAAGGATATTTTATTCTCAATAATGCTATTTATATTATTAATATTAAGGAGGATTATAATATAATTTAAGCTATAATTATATTTTATATCTTTAGAGCTTTTGCTAATATATATGCTATTATAGATAATTGCTAAAGTAGTAAATATATAGCTAATAATATAATTAATGCTAATGCTATATTATGCAGGTTTAATACTTTAGGCCTTTATTGCAAAGATAGCATTAAGAGAAGTCTTAAAGCATTTGAAATTTAAATCACTAAAGGTATAATTAATGCCTAAAAGGAAATTAGCACTCTAAGTGCTAGGTATACTAGGGTTGCTAAAGTAAAATTCTATGATTAGCTATTAGTACTAAAAAATTAGATATGTGTTTAAAGTGCTATTAGTATATCCAGCGCCTACAGCAGCCTCCGACCACTATTAGCCTTCACATTTTTTTGCAGATGTAATAACTCTTTTAGATTCTATAATAAGCATATCAAGTTAGCTAAAAGATAAAGAGATAAAATGCTAAAGACTAATAGAATAAGTTGCAATAAGGTAGTTCTACCTTTTCTACCTTTTAGGTAGAATTCTATTATCTTATGTTGAAACTCTATAAATTAATAGATAAATAGTATAAGGCGCTTTAAGATAAAGTATAAGTCTCCTTATTAGAGCAGTTGTTGGATAGGAAATTTGATTATCTTAAGGATTTAGCTAATTAGTTTATAGATAAGAAGAATAAGCAATTATGTTTATCTTTATAATATATTAACCTTATAGAATACAAGTAGAAACTAAGACTAACTAGCTAATTAACCTTATCTTAATAGATAGGACTAATTTGCTAAGAATCCCTTTAGACTATAAAAGTTTAGAATCCTTTAGCAAAAAGCCTTAGGCTCTACTCCTCTTAGGTCTCTAAATAAAATCCTTCTACTAATAGATAAGCTAGCTACCTCTAATAATATATGCTATAAATATAGTAAGAAAGAGCACTTTCAAGTTATAAGAAACTACCTTAACTAAAATAAAATTATACCTATTAAAGAAGAAAGACCTAATAAGACTATAGAAAACAACAATTAGCCTTATACTAAGGATAATTATACAACTAACTTAGAGAATAAGTTGCTCTAAGAGTATAGGTATCCCTCTTAGAGTATAACTAATATTATAAAGCAGTTAACTTAAGAAAGCTAATTAGCAGAGAATAATTCCTATTAAAGTGCTATCTTTAACATAAGAATAAGTATATAAACCTTAATGCCTTAATCAACTATAAAGCTAATGCATTAAATATAATTAATTAATCACAAAAAGTTGACCTCTTTAGCTAAGTTACTATAGCCTTTAACTTACTACCTTCAATAGCTAATACCTTTATAAGGATTCAATAGACAACCTAATAAAGCTATTAAATATATTATATAATACAACTTTACTATCAATAATTATACATCTGCAAAAAAATGTGAAGGCTAATAATAGTCGGAGGCTGCTATAGGCGCTGGATATACTAATAGCACCTTAAATGCATATCTAATTTTTTAATACTAATAGCTAATTATAGGATTTTACTTTAGCAATCCTAGCATATCTAGCACTTAGAGTGCTGATTTCCTTTTAGGCCTTAATTATAGCTTTAGTAATTTCAATTTCAAATGCTTTAAGACTTCCCTTGATGTTATCTTTGTGACAGCAAGAGCAACGCATATGTCGATAAAGTCGATGAGATCAATATGCTATAATCTTATAAAACTCTAAAGTAAAGAGAGAATAAATATAAGGTAAAACAACCCATTTATTAAAGGCGTCGCTTAGTCCTCTATTAGCATATAACTACTTCTTATCATATATCAAAGCAAAGAAAATAATATATTACCTAGAATCATTATACTAAGGCAATAGGTTACCTTAGTGCTTTATTCCTCCTTATGCTACTACTCTGCCCTTATATTATGCTATAATATTACCCTCTCCTTTAGAGAGCTTAAGATGGCCTTATCTTCAACTTAATAATCTATAAAGTTGTATATTATTCTATTTTCCGCCTTGCTAAGAAATAACCTTATTTTTACTAAATCTATACTACTATTAGTGCATATAGCAGTAATTCTAAGCTTAAGTAATTTGTCCAAACTATTAAAGGCACTAATTAACTTTCTATCTCTTGGATTTTTCAAAGTGCATTAGTCCCTTATTTCTTCACTAACCTACTTAAGCTATTTTAATGATTTTAGTTGCTTTGCATTATTTAGTTGTAATGCTATAATAGCCTTTCGCTTACTTAGGGTAGTAGTAGTAGCAGAAGGTGCATTAGAAGAAGAGTTAAGTTAGTTAAAGGCAGCTTATATATTATCAATCTATTTAGCCTAAGCATTAACTTCCTTAGTTAGTTTATTATTTTCCTTTTTTAAAGCAGCTAAGTCTTTATAAAGTTTATTAAACTTAACTACTTTAAATAATATAATGAAAATCATGTTTAAATTATAGCAAATTGCCATCTTTTGCTTTGATTTTTGCAATAATTTAGTTGACATTTGCTAATAGTTAATTATTATTAGAAGTAGCATTTATAATAGTTTTTTAGATTTGCTATTTAAATACTCTAAATTATAGTAGCTTTAGCACTATCAATAATAGATTAAATTAGCTAGTTGCTTATTATAATTATTCTTATAACTAGTTTTATAATAGATAAAGTATATTAGGTTAGGATTTCTTAATAAGTATACTATCCTTTTATAGCACTTAATTACTATTCTTCTTTATCTTAATAAGCATCTTATCTTTATTATTATTATTTTCTAACTTATCTTTAAGCTAATTAGATAGCTTTTCAATTATTATCTTATATATAATAACTTTGCCCTTTCTTGCTAAGATAAGTGCTAACCTATTAGCTTAACCTGCCTCATCAACTTCTTTTTATTATTACTATAATGCCTATTCCAAATTTTCACTTATAGTAGTTTTTATACTCTCAAATCACTAATTGTCTTTATTATCATTATTATTATTCTTATTATTATTCTTATTCTTATTATTATTATTATTATTATTATTATTATTATTATTATTATTATTATTATTATTATTATTATTATTATTATTATTATTATTATTATTATTATTATTATTATTATTATTATTATTATTATTATTCTTATTATTCTTATTATTATTATTATCTTTATTAGATATTATTAGTTCATTAGGCTAAGCAACTAATAGTTAAGGTAGGTTAAAGGTAGTAGAGAGCTTTAGGGAGTAGAGGTTATTATTATTAATAAGGTTCTAAGCTAAGGTTGCAGCAGCTAAGGTAGCTTTAGCAATAAGGGTTCTTAGTCTATCTAATCTATACTTATTATAAGCTTCTTAGATAAAGGTATCTTCTTAGAGTAATACTTTAGCGTCTTTGATTATTGAATCAAATGCACTAATATCTACTATTATCAACTTATTAAGTATATCTGCTAATGCTATAATTTCTTTAAAGCTCTAGTCTATTATCATTATATTAGGCAAAAGGTTAATAGCAGATTCTAATATAGGGTTTGCAGCTAGAGCTAAGGCCATAGCATTATTATTCTAATTATATAGGTTGCTTATAAAGCTTATAAGAGGTAGTATACTTATAATAGTAGCCGCTAGGGTAGATTTTCTATTAGGTTAGTATTATAATAATAGATTTAGGGTGAATTATTTAAGGTCATAAAAGAAGGTAGTAAATAGTTATTCTTAAGGGGATATCTTTAAGTTTAAATAAAAGAATCAAATAAAGAAGAGCATTAGGCAGCCTTGCTACTAATAAGGCGCTAGGCAAAAAATAAAGAAAAAGAGCAAAGGTGAGATTCTTTAAGTAAACAAACGAAGTAATTTAAGCCTTATATAGCATATGCATATAGAAAGTCGAAGAAGGACTAAGAAAGCCTAATTCTTTCTTTATCTTTGCTAATAAATACTAACCTTTACTAATTAGTTATCAAAAGGGTAGTTACGATTAGTATTATTATTCTAAGCAGCCTATAACTAGTTATCTAGCTAGACTAATAGTCTAAGTGCATTAGGGTAAGTATTATAATATCTCTTAATTAAAAAGGCAAAATTCTTAAAATTAGCAATAGGATACTATTAGTTGTCTAAGTCTTATTCTACTTAGCTAACTTTATAGTATAGCTATTTGTTTTATATATTAGATAATAAGATATAATTGACTTTCTACTCTATATGTCTATCCACTTTAATAAGTGGTTATAAAGGGTTAATCTATCCTAGAAGAGGATTAGTAGCAGCCTTATAAAGTCTATTAGTATAGAATATATTATAAATTTAAAAGGATTCTAGCAACTCTACTTTATATAAACAATAGACTATCTTTTTGATTCTAAATAGTCCTATAATAAGGAAATCAAGTTTATTAGAAGGTTGATTAGTTCTTTAGGATTTCTTAGTAATATAAATAAAGTCTTTTAGCCTAAAGTTAGAAGTATATTGCTTTTTGTTTGCTTAGAATAATTATTTCTCTTAAGTTTTAGCTATTAATTCTTAGGCAAAATATACTATTTTATTAATTCTTTTAGCCTAAGCTTAAGCTTCCTATTAATTTAGCTTTTCCTAAATAATATTAAATTTTCAGATAGCTAATATCTAGTCAAAATCTAACCTTAGTTTATACCTATAGTCAACTATAGAGGATAATAAGCTAATAAACTTATAAGAGCAAGTAGCCTTAGCAGCATCCAACATAAGAAGTAAGTTAGCCTAATTATCTTAGAAGTAGTTAATAAAAGGATAAAGTCAAATATAAATTATCTAATTAATAATCTTAGTTTATCTATCTATTTAAGTATACTTAGCTATTAAAAGCTAAAGTTTAATTCTTAATAGAATAAATAATTCATTTATAAAGTCTAAGATAAACTATAGTCTTCTATTGCTAATAATAGTCAAAGGACTATTATAAAATCTCTATATATAGTAGTAGTATAAGAAGACAGCTGTTTTAGCTATAGCTTTTTTCGACATTAGTAGACTAATATATTGCTTAGATAAATAGTCAATAATAATAAAAATAGTATTATAATTATTGCTAATAGAACTAAAGGTATAAAAATCCATCAATGAATCATCCTATATCCTTAGTAGGATAAGTAGAAGTCTAAGCAGCCTTAGAGTTTTATCATAAGGGTTATATGCTTATTAATATTTATAGCAATTAGCTATATAGCATTTTATATCTTATTAGTATATAAGCCACTAATAGTACTATTATACTAATTTAATTATCTTCATCTTACTAAGATAGGCTATTATAGTATTATTGTAAATATGCTAAAGGAGCTAAGTGCATAGGTTATTAGGTTCTTTAGGGATAATTAGCTTATTATTATATAGTAGTAACCTATTAGAGAGTATTAACTATAGCTTCTTATTCTTTATTGCTTTTTCTTAATTATCTTTTAGTAGAGGTTCTAAGCGATTTGCTTATAAGACCTACTTAGTTATTCAGATTAAGTTAATGCCTAAGGTAGATTCTCCAAAGGATTCAATAGGCGCTATAATGCTATTAGGGTTAAGAAGTTAATAAGTTTACTCTACTTCTTTAGCCACCTTTTGGGTTAGCATTAATTTATCTTTTCAAAAGAGTATATTAGCAATAGTATTTTCTTTGCTTAATTAGTAGGTAATCTTATAGTTATACTTAGATAATATATCTATCTATTAGATTTGTCTCTTATTAAGAAGCTTCTTTAACCTAAAATACTCTAATGCTTTATAATCTATTAAGATTAGGAACTTTAATAGATTATATAATTCTATATCTTATTCTTATAAAGCTAAGATTATAGTAAGCATCTTTTTATTATATATCTTATAGTAAATCTTAGCATTATATAGGCTCTTAAAGAAGAAGGCAATAAGATGCTATTAGTTATCTTCTTTACTTTTCTAAGTTAATACTCCTATAGCAGCTAAGTTAGAATAGTTAGTCTCTACTTAAGTAGGTTGATGATTCTAAAAATATAAGAGTATAAGTGTAGTTAGAAGTCTTTTCTTTAGCTGTTAGAAGGAATCTTATTGCTTTTCATCTAATGCAAAAGTAAATAGTATATCTTTAGTTATAAGGTGATTTAATAGCTAAGCAATTTGTTTATAGGCTTTAATAAATCTTTAGTAGAAGTTATAAAACCTTAGGAATAATTAAACCTATTATTTAGTTGTTAGTAGTTTCTAATCTTATACTACTAATACTTTTGCAGGATCGACTTTCATATTATAGTTAGTAATAATAAAGCCTAAGAACTTAGTCTTAGTTACCTTAAACTTAAATTTATTAATATCAACTTATAGGCTTATATTATAAAGCTATTCTAAGACTAACTGCATATAGCATTAATACTCTTAGTGATTTTTTAAGAAGATTAAAATATTATTAATATAAGTAGAATAGAAATCATCTAAATACTTTATTAGGATAATATTAATATATTGCTAAAAGGTAGCAAGTCTATTGTATAACCTAAATAGTAGTATTATTAGTTCAAAAGAGCTATATTGCGTCCTAAAGGCAGCTTAGGTTATAGAGCTAGGTTCTATAAGAATATAATAGAATATATATTGCATATTAAGCTTAGTGAATATGATAGAATAGGCTAATTAGTCAAAGGTCTTAATAATTAAAGGCAATAGGTACTAATCTTTCTTAGTGAGAGAATTTAATTATTAATAGTTAATATAGAATTAGAGACTATTATTAGGCTTCTTAACAAATAAGCTAATAGCTAGCACTAAATCTAAGCTATATTATTATTATATAAGTCTAATTTTTCAAATTAAATATAAGATTTTACAATTAAGTTAAGAAATAACTAATATTTATTAGAAATAGAATAATTAATAATTGATAAGTGGTTTATTAATTGCACTAATAGGTTTATTAGATACTACTTTCTAATATTAGGACTTATATCTATTAATTATAAGGAAGTTTGCTTAGCATATAGAATTAAGCATAATTAATAATATATATAATATAAGGTAGAATATAGCTACTTAAAAGAATATTATAGCTATTTAGCTAATTTAAACTAAGCAAAATATATAGAAATATATCTAAGAATAGCAAAGGATGAAGCTTAAGAAGGAAGATCTGCAATAAGTGCATCTAATAGAACCTTTCTTTTAATAGCATTTGCATTCTAATATATGTATAAATCTTATAGTAGATATACTTTATAGCTTATAGAAGAGTATATTTCGAAATCTAGTTAATATAATTATATAATTAGTCTATAATCTCTGTTTAGCAAAAAACTATTATAATAGTCTAAAGGCTTTCATTAAAGTAAACTATAAGCTATAATAGTCTATTAGACTAATGTAACTTAATGCTAGATCTAATAGAATCCTAAGGTTCTAAGGCTTAAAGCATTTTGATAAGTTTAGCTAAATTATATAATAGATAAGTAGAAAGGAGTATAATTTAATTAGAATCTAAATACTTATAGTAACTCTATTACTCTTAGAGAAAGCATTAGAAGCATTAATATACTTAAGAGCACTTATAGATTTTATATTAGATACCTTAAGTTGGTATTATATAAGATTAATATATTAAAGAAGGCATTTAACAAATATAAGCTAAATATATAAGATAATATAAATTAGAATATACCTAAATTTTATATGCTTAGCTATTATGTAGATTTTATTCAATAATTTAAAGCGCTAAATAGCTTTAATACTAAGCATTTAAAGGCGCTATATGAGTTTTTGCTCAAAGAGTTCTATAAGCAAATAAACAAAAATAACATATATTTAGACTAAATTATAAGCTATAATACTTAGGCGAATAACCTAAAGGCTATAGCATATTAGATCTTAAATTATTTGACTATTAGGTTGGCTTTAAATATAGAAGTTATAATTCAAATGACAAAGGCAATAATCATACTACTTTTGCATAACTATTATAGCTCTTTTAGTCTAATAGCAGCTTAATCCCTTTAATATTAGATATTATACAATTTGGAATTTATAAAGAGATATATAACTTCTACTAAGGAAATAGCATAAGAGATAAATCTCCTTAGATTTTTACAGGCTTTAGCTTTATTTATATATTAAGAGTAGAAACATTATCAAAAGTATTTTATACCCTTTGATTATATATAAATATACTTAAAAGACTAAGCTTAAGTAGCAGATTATCTTATTATCTTTTTAAGTGCTATTAAGTATTAAAGGCAATTAGAAAAGGATAAAATAGACTCAAAAGCAATAGTTAAGGAGATACTTTAATATTCTTAAGACTAAAGAAGTAATAGAGTATAAAAAGATTTCTATTAGTTATAAGTATTTCCTTAGAGTATACTTAGTAGTATTAGTTAATAAGAGATAATAAATCTATAGAATAGCATATAAGTTGCTTAGCTATAAATTGTGCTTAAGATACTTAATCTAAAGGTAGAGCTAAAGGATATAGCTAAGCATTTATTGACCTATTATAGAGTATTAGCAGATATCTTCTTATTTCAAAGGAAAGTAGAAAACCTAAAGAAGTAGCATACTAACTTAGGATAATTAGATAAATTATATAATATAATTAAAGTAATAAAAGCATAAGTACTAATAGCACTTAGACTTATAAAAGTTTAGAGAAGAAGATTCTTTCAAATAGCAGATATTTATTAAAGTGCTTATATTATTTTTAGCTATATAAGAGATAAAAAGCAAAGATTAAATATCTTTTATATTAATAAATATATAAATTAGGATTAATACTAAATATATTATTAAGATAGATAAAAGAATAAAGAATAAAAGCATATAGATAATATAAGATATAGTCTTTTGAAGGCAAAGGGTTAATAGATTTTTTGCATATATAATAATAGTTTTTTAATATAACTTCTCTAATTACATTTTGAAACCAACATACAAACTATCTTTATTAAATTATACTACTTTTATCAAACTACTTATAATAAAAGCTCTACTTAAACTGCTATATAAATTATACTCCTTAAACTGCCTTAGGCAAACTGCCTTAAGCAAACTACTATAAGAAAACCACCTTATGCAAACTGCCTTAGATAAGCTTTACTACTTAAACTATTATATAAACTGCCTTATGCAAACTATCCTTCTTAACTGATCTACTTAAACTACTATATAAACCACCTTATGCAAACCGCCTTATGCAAACTACCTTATATAAACCTCTCTTCTTAAACTACTTTGCGCAAATTACCCTCCTCAAACCGCCTTATGCAAATTGCCCTCTTTAAACCACCCTCCTTAAACTACCCCTCCTAAACCACCCTCTTCAACCACCCTACTTAAACTATTATATAAACCGCCCTCCTTAAACTATCCTCCTTAAACTATCCTACTTAAACTATTATATAAACTACCCTCCTTAAACCACCTTCTTTAAACCACCTTATGCAAACCACCCTTCTTAAACCGCCCTTCTTAAACCACCTTATGTAAACCGCCTTCTTTAAATTACTTTTCTTAAACTATCTTATGTAAACTGCCCTTCTTAAACCGCCTTATGTAAACCATCCTCCTTAAATCGCCTTCCTTAAACTGCCTTATGCAAACCGCCCCCTTGAAACTGCCCTTCTTAAACTACCCTCCTTAAACTATCCTCCTTAAACTGCCTTATATAAACTACTGTCTTTAAACCACCTTATATAACTGCTTTATGCAAACTAGCCTTTTTGATCTACCTTAGTCAAATAACTCTCTTCAAATTACCTTTAATAATTATTCAACTTATATTATTATATAAACCACCTTATATCAGCTACTAAAGGAAGTATTATGAGGAATTACCATCAGATATTATACTATCTTTTTTAGGTCTTATAAACTTAAGTTCCTATATTATAAACTTCCTACTAATAGAAACCCTTTATATAAGGCTTAATAGTAGTTATTATAATATAACTAAAAGTAAAGTAAAATATAATACTAAAGCAACCTATTATCTTTATATGATAATTTAGGATAATATATTATTTTCTTTATTTTAATAAATAATAAAAAGTTATTATATGCTAATAGAGGACTAAACAACTCCTTTGATATATAAGTTAGCCTATCTTATATCTACCTTCTCTTTACTTTAGAATTATATATAATTATAATATATTTATCTTATTAAATTTATTAATATATGCTTTACTTTTGCTATTATGATAGTATAATTATAGAATTTTTTAAAATCCCTAAGGACTATTTAATTAGTAGCTAAAGAGATATATAATTTAAATAATAAAGTCAGACTTACTTTATTAATATTATTAAGTGCTAAAATTATTTAGTACATAATACTATTATTTAAGATATGTATTATAATCTATAACCTATTTGAATATTATTTTGATATTATAATAAGCTTTATATAATTTTTAAGTATATTAACATATAAATATAATATCTCTATTAGTATTTAATTATTATAAATAGTAGGCCTATAGTAATAATAGTAAGCAATAGATGCCAACTAAGGGCAAATAGCAAATGACTAATTGGAAGTAGGCCTAAGGCTGCGGAATGACTATTGCAGTATGCTATTAGCGCCAATGGCCAAACTTTAATCCTTTAGCAGGAAAAGTTTATGCTAAAATACCTTTAAAGACTAATACCTTTTAGCTATTAACCTAAGGTTGCATAATATAATAATAGGTTATAACTAGCTAGCTGCAAATAATATTATAGTTCATTATTATCAAAAGAAGCTTTACTAGCTAGAGATGCACTAATTAGACTAATAGGATGCTATATAATAGGACTAAGCCTTTGATTCTACCTTAACCAAAGTACTCCCTCTACTAATCACTTGCCCTTCTAAGTTAATAAACAACTAAACTAAGCTGATTTAGGACTTTGCAACTTAATTAGCCATATACTAAAAGCATAAGCAAAAGATAAAGCTAAATACTATTCCAACTACTAAGCTAACTAGTTAAATTACTACTATTATAGCTTTAGTCTTCAAGGCTAATATATGATAAACCAAATTATTAGTTAGTATAGTAACTATAATAGAATTAGATTATATTCTTAAGAAATAATAATAAACTAAGAAAGGAATATACTCTATTAACAAAGATAATCCTAATGCATTAAAGGACTAAGTTGATATAAAACCCAATAAGTCAACCTAACTATAAAAACGCCTACTAACCTTTTTATATAACTTAACTAAATGCTTTTCGAAAACTATAGCTAATATATTACCTCCTTTTAGGCTAATCAACTATAAGATTAAGTTTAATAAACCTAAACTAATAATAAAAATAGCTTACCTATATAAAATAAGCAAACTAGAGTTAAAGAAAATAAGAGAATACCTAATTGATAATCTAAAGAAAAGATTCATTAAACTATCTAACTCCTTCTACTTATCGCTTATACTATTAATCAAAAAGCCTAATAATAGTCTCTAATTTTATATTAACAACTAATAATTAAATTCCCTTACTAAGAAAGATTAGTACCTACTGCCTTTAATCACTAAGACCCTTAACCAACTAGCCTACTTTATTATATTTACTAAGCTTAATATGCAATATATATTCTATTATATTCTTATAGAACCTAGCTCTATAACCTAAGCTGCCTTTAGGATATAATATAGCTTTTTTAAACTAATAGTGCTATTATTTGGGTTATATAATAGACTTGCCACCTTCTAATAATATATTAATATTATCCTAATAGAGTATTTAGATTATTTCTACTCTACTTATATTAATAATATCCTAATATTCTTAAAGAATTACTAAGAGTATTAATGCTATATGCAGTTAGTCTTAGAATAGCTTTATAATATAAGCCTATAAGTTGATATTAATAAATATAAGTTTAAGGTAACTAAGACTAAATTCTTAGGCTTTATTATCACTAACTATAATATAAAAGTCAATTCTGCAAAGGTATTTATAGTATAAGATTAGAAACCACTAACAACCAAATGATAGGTTTAGTTATTCCTCAGGTTTTATAACTTCTATTAGAGATTTATTAAAGCTTATAAATAAATCGCTTAGTTATTAAATCACTTTATAACTAAAGATATACTACTTATTTTTGCGCTAAATGAAAAGCAATAGGATTCCTTCTAATAGCGAAAGAAAAGGCTCCTAACTATACTTATATTCTTATATTTTCAGAACTATTAATCTACTTAGGTGGAGATGAACTATTCTAACCTAGCTACTATAGGAGTGCTTACTTAGAAAAGTAAGAAAGACAACTAATAACATCTTATTGCCTTTTCTCTAACAGCTTATATAATGCTAAGACTTACTATAAGATATATAACAAAGAGATGCTTATAGTAATACTAGCTCTATAAGAATAAGATATAAAACTATATAATATATTAAAGTTCCTAATCTTAATAGATTATAAAGCATTAAAGTATTTCAAGTCAAAGAAGCTTCTTAATAAGAGATAAATCTAATAGATAGATAAACTATCTAAGTATAACTATAAGATTACCTACTAATTAGGCAAAGAAAATACTATTGCTAATATATTCTCTTAAAAAGACAAATTAATATTAACCCAAAAGGCAGCTAAAAAAGCAGAATAAAGCTAACAACTACTTAATCCTAATAGCATTATAGTGCCTATTAAACCTTCTAAAGAATCTGCCCTAAGCATTAACTTAATCTAAATAACTGAGTAGGTCCTATAAGCAAATCACTTAAAACCCTTATTAAGAGATAATTAAGAAAAAGCAGTAAAGAATAAGAAGCTATAGTTAATACTCCCTAATAGGTTACTATTATATGATAATAAGTTAATTATCCTAAAGAAACCAAATAACTTATACATTTAACTCCTTTAGCATATTCATAATAGTATTATAATAGCCTATCCTAATAGGATAAAGACAATTAAATTAGTGCAATAATACTATTAATAGCCTATATACTAATAAGATATAGAATACTATATAGCTAATTGCTATAACTATTAATAAGCATATAAGCCTTATAATAAAACTCTAAGGCTGCTTAGACTCCTACTTATATTAGGATATAAGCAAAAAGCATTCCTAATATTCTTTTATATATGCTATAAGGAGTTAAAACATTTATGTCTAATATAATCTTATATTTATACTATTATTAGTAACATTTTAAAAAGTTATTACTTCTTTATACCTCTGTAATAATTAGTTGTTTTAGCATATAAGCTTTAAAGCTAGTATTCCACTCTAAGTCCTATACTATAATCCAGCAGGTTATAACTACTTTACTTAGCTTTAGCTTATCTTCTTTTAGCTAAAATATTATTTCTAATCTATAATTCTCTTTTATCTATTTAGTAGCTACTAATAAGCAGCTTAAAGATATCTCTTAGTAATTGCATTTATTAACTATATAAAATATAACTAGAAACTAAAACTAACTAATTAACTTACTATGCCTTAATAGATAGGACTAATTAATCAGGAATCCTCTTAAACTATAAAAGTTTAGGATCCTTTAGCAAAAAGTCTGAAGCCCAACTCCTCTTAGGCCTCTAAATAAAATCCTACTGCCAATAGGCAAACTACCCCTAATGATATTTGCTATAAATATAATAAGAAAGAGTACTTTGCAAGAAACTACTTAGACTAAAATAAGATTATGCCTATTAAAGAGAAGAGACTTAATAAGACTATAGAAAATAATAATTAGCTCTCTACTAAGGATGATTATTTAATCAACTTAGGAAATAAGTTACTTTAAGAATATAAGAGCTAAGTTACTATAGCCTCTAACTTACTACTTAAAGCAGCTAATATCTTTATAAGGATTTAATAGATAACCTAATAAAGCTATTAAGCATATTATCTAATGCGACTTTACTATTAATAATTATACCTTTAAAGACTAATATGTCATAGGGAGCATTATGCTAGTGATAGTAGTATGAAGAAGGATGATTACTATATAAAGGTTATACTAGCTACTTAGTAGCATTATTGGAAGGTGGTTGCCTCCCTCTAATAATGCTCTAGTTGTGCCTATAGAAGGTGCTTATTATCATCTAGTGCACCTATTGAATGGTATATATAATAATGCTAGGGCGTAAGAATATCTTATACCTTTATAGAACGAACCTATTATGTAATATAAGCATATATTATAGCAGATATGTTTTAATAGCTATACTACCTTTATAACTCTTTCTATTTAATCTAAGAAGTATTCCTTCTTGCTAGTTATAATCCATCCTAATAGGCATATTATCTAAACCTAATTAATGCTTTCTTCTAGAAGTCTGCCTTTAATGGTTATAAATCCTATTAGAGCTTAATATAGCATCTTCTTTTTGCATCCTAATGACTCTACAACCAACTACTATTTAGTCTAGCTATTGTAAGCACTAAGGATTATATACTAATATATTATAAGGTAGTAATACAAATAGGTCTAAGAAGGGGCTATTAGACTTTTTTAGCATAATGCTACAGCTTTAGGAAGAAGTCTTTATAGTAATCATAAGGTCTCCTACGACATTAATCCTAAGGATTAGTCTAGCCTACTCTCTTACTTGCTTTATAGTATTATAGTCTATAGATATTATTAGGGGAAGTAGCATAATATTTATATATCTTATAAATGCATCTAAGAGCTCCTCTATTTGCTAATACCTATTTATACCTCTAAAGTATACTATAGCTCTAGCAGTAGCCTAGTTATAATGCTATAAGGCTATATCCGCTAGGCTTTTAGCATAGTAGAGTAGGATTATATGCAAGCAATAGCATATATATATTAGTATTATATACTGTTAGAACTGCCTTAGCTATAGACATCTCTATTAAGGTGATATAATCTTAAGTGCTTAAGTTTTAGGCCTTTATATTATCAAAAAGCTTATTAGGTGTATTATTATTATTTAAGTGCTATAGCTTAGCCTTCTTAGGGGTGATATTATCATTTGCTATTTGTTTTCCTTATTGCCTACTTAATATATAATATATTATTTCATCTAATATATTGCTACTAATATTGTCGCTAATTACTATTATGCTACGCTTAAGTATTCTAAAGATAATATAAGCAGAGGTTAGGATAGTAGCTATACTCTTAGAAGGTCCTATAATAATAGTTCTAAAGCTAAAAGGGGTATCTTAAACCTTCTTAGGCCACCCTAAAATTCTCTTGCTAAGCATTAGTATACTCTAATCCAAAAGGACTTATGCTAAATACCTATTGCAGAAGTCCTTAAAGTAGGCTTATTATTTCTTACCTAAGTTCTATATATAGCCTTATAGATTATGCTATACTTAATTATATTATACCTAAGCTCTAATACTAATTATGCTAATTCTATATATAAGACAACTTTGCCTTCCTATATCTTCTTAGAAATGCATCTATAGATTAGCTAAGCCAACTCCATATATTCCTTATTAGTTTTAGCTATAGTTTAAGCTTAAATAATAACTAGCATATATATAATATAAGTAAAGTATTACATTAAGGAATATAATAAGTAATATATTAATATAAGAGATATGCAAGTTAAGTTCTATAAGCGATTTATTAATATATAAATAAACTTTATTAGGTGTAAAGTATAATAAGCTAAGCTAAGAAAGGATAATAGCTATTTAGTTGCTATAAAGGAGTAATCTATATACTATATCATAATAGTATTACTATGCTTATATTAAGTGCCTTAGTTATCTTAGCCTCTTTATCCCTTAGATGTATTATAAACCCTTACTACTATAGGAGTCTAGCGCATTTATGTTTATATTCTTATACTAGCTTAGTCGCATTACTAAGCAGTTTAGCTAAATGTTATTTGTTATGCTTATTGCCCTAACCTAAATACTTAATAAGGTATTTAAGGTTATTCTTTTTGCTATATTTTATATATTATTTATCAACTATCCTTTCTAATTCTTAGCTTATCTATTCTACTAAGTCGCTAGGAATAGCTTAGACTAATTCTTTTCCTTTATAAAGCTGCTTATTATATAAGTCTAACCCCCTTAGCGCTAATACTAAATAGGCTATTAATATAATATTATAGATCTTTTAGCTTAGTAGCAATTCTAGCTTATAAGCTAGATTACTATAGCGCTTTGCAATCCTAAATAGGCTAATATACTACTTAGATAGCTTTAAGTGTATTACACTTAGGAGTTTATAGCTTATATATAGTTGCAGATAAGCCTAATCTTTTATATCTATAATAATTAGTATATATTTTGAGTTATATTATAACTTATATATATTATTTGTAAACTCTCTTATAATGCTTGCATCTTTTTGCTAAATTTCTCTAATTACCTTATATGTTCCACTAAATCGATTCTATGCTTCCTAATAATAGCAAGATATCTATAATAAGCTTAAAGCTATATAATAGCTTATTAGGAGTATATTCAATTAGCGCTAAGTAGGTATTATTTATAGCTGCTTAGAAAGCAATAATAATATTAATCTATAGTTGTTCTAAATATATAAATATAAAGAATCTAATTCCTATATTAACCTTTTGGTTATATCTCTTAGCTGCTTTATTCATCTGCTTATATTATACTATAATAGCTAGTATTATAATACTTAGGCTTATAAAGACTATCTTCCAAAAGCTTAAAATAAACTTTAAGTCTTTATCTAAAATTATTACTTTAAGTATACTCTAATTAAGTAGTAGCTAAAAGTAGAGATAGAGTTATACTTATTTAGCTGCTTTATTTAAGCTATATCTAAGCAAAAGCAAGATTTTGCCTATTATCTTATAGACTTATATTAAGAGCATATCAAATGATGCTTTTCCTTCTATTGCTTATAGTAATACTACTTAGACATTAGGAAGTCTAAGCATAAAGTCTATTGCAATTATATAAAAGGGAATTTATAGTATTTGGATTAGTTAGAGACTATTATTAGGTTTAGATCTTAGTATAGCATTTAAGAGGCATATTAGGTAGTACTTAATATAGTCCTTAAGATGCTTCCTAAGCTAAGGTATATAGAAGTCTTTTAACTTATATGCTATATAGCTTATACTAAAGTAGTGCTTATTATTATATATATGCTTTAGGATAGTCTTTATTTCTACTTTAAGCATATATAGTTTCTAAGCTTTATTAATATGCTATAAGAGGCTATCCTTAATCTAAAATAAGTATTTATCCTTTTTAAGCTAATTTAGGAACTACTTTATTTTATCCACACCTAAGAGTATGTCACAGGGAGCATTATGCCAATGAATGGTAAAGTGAAGAAGGATGATATTCTACATAAGGTTGTGCTAGCTACCTAGTAGCATCATTAGAAGGTGGTTGCCTCCTTCTAATGATGCTTTAGTTGTGCCTGCAAAAGGAGCCTATTATTATCTAATGCACTTATTAAATAGTGTATATGATAATGCTAGGGCGTAAGAATATCCTATGCCCTTATAGGACCTATTATATATTATAAGGATATATTATAGCAGATATGCTTTATTAGCTATAACACCTTTATAACTCTCTCTACTTAGTTAGAGAAGTACTCCCTTTTGCTTATAATAATCCATCCTAATAGGCATATTGTCTAAATCTTATTAGTGCTTTCTTCTAGAAGCCCCTCTTTGATTATGATAAACCCTATTGGAGCCTAATATAGTGTCTTCTTTTTTCTTTCTAATGATTCTACGGCTGCTATAAGGTCTAGTTGAGGCGGGCTCTAAGGCTTATGCGCTAATATATTATAAGGAGGTGATGTAAATAGGTCTAAGAGGGGGCTGTTGGGCTTCTTAGGCGTAATGCTGCGACTAAGGAAAGGGGTCTTTGCAGTAACTATAAGGTCTCCTATGACCTTAATGCTAAGGATTAGTCTAGTCTACTCTCTTATTTGCTTTATGGTGTTATAGTCTATGGATGTAAGTAGAGGAAGTAGTATAACATTTATATAGCTTATGAATGCATTTAAGAGCTCCTTTATTTGATAGTACCTATCTATGCTTCTAAAGTATGCTATAGCTCTAGTGGTGCTTTAGTCATAATGCTATAAGGCTATATCCGCTAGGTCTTTAGTGTAGTAGAGTAGGTTGTATATAAGCGATAGTATATATATACTAGTGTTATATACTATTAAAACTGCTTTAGTTGTAGATATTTCTATTAAGGTGATATAATCTTAGGTGCTAAAGTTTTAGGCCTTTATGTTATCAAAAGGCTTATTAGGTATACTATTATCATTTGGGTGCTATAGCTTAGCCTTCTTAGGCGTCTTATTATTAATTGCTATTTGCTTTCCTTATTATCTACTTAATATATAGTATATCATTTTATCTAATAAGTTGCTGCTAATATTGTTACTAATCACTATTATATTATGCTTAGGTGTTCTAAAGATGGTGTAAGCAAAGGTTAGAGTATTAGTAGCTATGATTTTGGAAGGTCTTGCGATAGTAGTCCTAAAGCTAGAAGGGGTGTCTTAAACCTTTTTAGGTTGACTTAGTGTTCTCTTGCTAGGCATTAGAATGCTCTAATCTAAAAGGGCTTATGCTAGATATTTATTGCAAAAGTCCTTAAAGTGGGCTTATTATTCTTTGCTTAAGTTCTATATAGCCTTATAAATTATACTATACTTAATTATATTATATCTAAGCTTTAGTATTAGTTGCGCTAGCTTTATATATAAGACAACTTTTCCTTCTTATATCTTCTTAGTAATACATCTATAGACTAGCTAAGTAGACTCCTTATATTCCTTATTAGTTTTAGCTATAGTTTCAGCTTAGGTAGTGACTAATATATATATAATATAAGTGAAGTATTATATTAGGGAATATGATAAGTGATATATTAGTATAGGAGATATATAAGTTAAGTTCTATAGGTGATTTATTAATATATAAATAAACTCTATTAGGTGTAAAGTGCAATAGGCTAAGCTAAGATAAGAATAATAGCTGTTTAGTTGCTATAAGGGGGTGATCTATATATTATATTGCAATAGCATTGCTATACTTATATCAGATGCCTTAGTTGCCTTAGCCTCCTTATCTCTTAGATATATTATAGACCTCTACTGCTATAGGAGTCTAGCATATCTCTGCTTATACTCTTATACTAGCTTAGTCGTATTACTAAGCAGTTTAGCTAAGTGCTATTTGTTATATTTATTACTTTAACCTAAATACTTAACAAAGTATTTAAGGTTATTCTTTTTGCTATATCTTATATACTATTTGTCGACTATCCTCTTTAGTTCCTAGCTTATCTATTCTACTAAGTCGCTAGAAATAGCTTAGACTAGCTCTTTTCCTTCATAAGGCTGCCTATTATATAGGTTTAGTCCCTTTAGTGCTAATACTAAATAGGCTATTAATATAATGTTATAAATCTTTTAGCTTAGTAGCAATTTTAGCTTATAAGCTAGATTGCTATAGCACTTTGCAATCCTAAATAGGCTAATGTACTACTTAGATAGCTTTAGGTGCATTATGCTTAGGAGTTTATAGCTTATATATAATTGTAGATAAGCCTAATCTCTTATATCTATAGTAATTAGCATACGTTTTAAGTTGTATTATAATTTATATATATTGTTTGCAAATTCTCTTGCTATGCTTATATCTTTCTGTCGAATTTCTCTAATTACATTATGCATTTCGCTAGATTCTAAACTTCCTAATAGTAGCAAGATGTCTATAGCAGGCTTAAAGCCATATAGCAGCTTATTAGGAGCATATTTAATTAGCGCTAAGTAGGTGTTATTTGTAGCTGCCTAGAAAGCAATAATAATATTAATCTATAGTTGGTCTAAATATATAAATGCAAAGAATCTAATTCTTATATTAACCTTTTGGTTATATCTTTTAGCTGCTTTATTTGCCTGCTAATGTTATGCTATAATAGCTAATATTATAATACTTAGGCTTATAAAGACTATCTTCTAGAAGCTTAATATAAACTTTAAGTCTTTATCTAAAATTATTACTTTAGGTATACCCTAATTAAATAGTAGCTAAAAGTAGAGATAAAGTTATGCTTATTCTACTACTCTATATAAGCTATATCTAAGCAAAAGCAAAATCTTGCCTATTATCTTATAGACTTATATTAAGAGTATATCAAATAATGCTTTTCCTTCTATTGCTTATAGTAATACTGCTTAGACATTAGGAAGTCTAAGCATAAAGTCTATTGCAATTATATAGAAGGGAATTTATAGTATTCAAATTAGTTAAAGACTACTATTAGGTTTAGATCTTAATATAGTATTCAAAAGGCATATTAAGTAGTGCCTAATATAGTCCTTAAGATGCTTCTTAAGCTAAGATATATAGAAGTCTTTTAATTTATATACTTTATAGCTTATACTAAAGTAGTGCTTATTATTATATATATGCTTTAGGATAGTTTTTATCCTTACCTTAGGCATATATAGTCTCTAAGCTTTATTAATATATTATAAGAGGCTATCTTAAATCTAAAATAGGTATTTGTCCTTCTTAAGCTGATTTAGGAACTGCTTTGTCTTATCTATACTTAGGAGCAGAAGGCATTACTTAAACTTAGGGTTGTTATAAAGGCCCTTTTGCAATTTAGCCTTAAAGGTGGGTGATATTACTACCTTTATGCTAAAGTAGATATTATCTAACTTATTATCATTTAAGATATCTTCTATCTCTTCTATGTCTAGTCTTAATAGCATATCTGAAATAATATTAAGCTATCCTAAGTAGTATTAGATGTCTAAGTCGAATTATAATAAGTATTATAAAGCATATACTAATTAGAGATTTGCCTTTGTTAAGTCTAATGTTATAAGAGATATATAATCATATATGCTGTGACAGCGAGAGTAAGGCACATATCGATATAGTCGATGAGATCAATGCGCTACAATCTTATAAAATTCTAAAGTAATAAGAAAGTAGATACAAGGTAGGACAACCTATTTATTGAAGGCATCACCTGATCCTCTATTAGCATATGATGATCCCTTGTCACATATTGAAGCAAAGAAAAATAGTGCATTATCCTAAATCATTATACTAAGATAATAGGTCATCCTAATACTTTATTCCACCTTGCGCCTTTTTTGTCACACTATGATATTACCCCCCCCTCTAGAGAGTTTAAGATGACCTTATCTTTAATGTATTAGTCTATAAAGTTATATATTATTCTATTTTCTGCTTTGCTTAGAAACGATTTCATCTTTACTAAATCTATACTACTATTAGTGCATATAGTGGTGATTCTAAGCTCAACTAATTTGTCTAAACCATTAAAGGCACTAATTAATTTTCTATCTCTTGGATTTTTCAACATATGTTAGTCCTTTGTCTCTTTACTAATTTGCTTAGGCTATTTCGATGATTTTAGTCACTTTGTATTATCTAGTTGTAAAGCTATAGTAGACTTATGCTTATTTAGGGTAGCAGTAGCAGCTGAAGGCATACTAGCAGAGGGGTTAGGTTGGTTAAAGGCAGCTTGCATATTTTCAATTTATCTAGCCTAAGCGTTGACTTCCTTAGTTAGTTTATTATTCTCCTTCTTTAAAGCAGCTAAGTCTTTATGAAGTTTATTGAATTCAACTGCTTTAAATAGTGTAACGAAAATCATATGTCTAAGTTATAGTAAATTGCTACCTTTCGCTTTGATTTTCGCAATGGTTTAGTCAACATTTGCTAATAGTTGGTTATTATTAGAGATAGTATTAATAATAGTTTTCTAGATTTATTATTTAGATACTCTAAATTATAGTGGCTTTGGCACTATCTATAGCAGGTTGAATTAGCTAATTGCTTATTATAGCTATTCTTGCAACTAGTTTTATAGTAAATAAAGTGCACTAAGTTGGGATTTCTTAACTAGTATACTATCCTTTTATAGCACTTAGTTGTTATTCTTCTTTATCTTAATTAGCATATTATCTTTATTATTATTATTTTCTAACTTATCTTTAAGCTAATTAGATGGTTTTCTAACTATTATCTTATGTATAATGGCTTTGCCCTTTCTTGCTAGACTAAGTGCTAACCTATTAGCCTATCCTACCTTATCAACTTCTTCCTATTATTACTATAGTACCTACTCTAATTTTTTGCTTATAGTAGTTTTTGCACTTTCGACTTGCTAGTTGTTCTTATTATTATTATTATTATTATCATTATCCTCATCAGATATTGTTAGTTCATTAAGCTAAGCAACTAGCAGTTGCAGTAGGTTAGGGGTAGCAGAGAGCTCTAAGGAGTAAGGGTTGTTATCATTAATAGGGTTTTAGGCAAAGGTTGCAGCAGCTAAAGCAGCTTTAGTAATAAGAGTTCTTAGTCTATCTAATCTATGCTTATTGCAAGCTTCTAGGATAGGGTTATTATTATAGAGCATTTCTTAGGCGTTATTAATTATTCAATTAAATATATTAGTATCTGCTATTATCAACCTATTAAGTATATCTGCTAATACTATAATTTCTTTAAAGCTAAAGTCTATCATTATCATATTAGGCAGAGGATTAATAGCAGATCTTAGTGCAAGGTTCGCAGCTAAAGCTAAGGCTATAGCATTATCATTTTAATTATATAGGTTGCTTATAAAGCTTACAAGGGATAGTATACTTATGATAATGGTTATTAGGGCAGATTTTTTATAGGGTTAGTATTATAGTAGTAAATTTAGGAGGATTATTTAAGGTTATTAGAAAAGGTAGTAAAGAGTTATTTTCAAAGGGATACCTTTAAGTTTAAATAAAAGAATCAAATAAAGAAGGGCATTAGGCAGCCTTACTACTAATAAGGCTTTAGGTAGGAAATAAAGAAAAAGAATAAAGGTGAGATTCTTTAAGTAAACAAAGGAAGCAATTTGAGCCCTATATAGCATATGCATATATTAGGTCAAAGGAGGACTAAAGGAGCCTAGTTCTTTCTTCATCTTTGCTGATGAACACTAACCTTTACTAGTTGGTTGTTAAAAGGGTAGTTAGGATTAGTATTATTATTCTAAGTAGCCTATAACTAGTTATCTAGCTAGACTAATAGTCTAGGTGCATTAGGGTGAGTATTATGATATCTCTTAATTAGAGAAGTAGAATTCTTAAAATTAGCAATAGGATACTATTAGTTGTTTAGGTCCTACTCTACTTAGCTAACTTTATAGTATAGCTATTTATTCTATATGTTAAATGATAAGATCTAGTCAACCTTTTACTCTATATAGCTATCTACTTTGATAGGTGGTTATAAGGGGTTAATCTATCTTAGAAGAGGATTAGTAGTAGCCTTATAAAGTCTATTAGTATAGAATATATTATAAATTCAAAAGGATTTTAGTAACTCAACTTCATATAAGTGGTAGACTATCTTTTTGATTCTAAATAGTCCTATAATAGGGAAATTAAGTTTATCAAAGGGTTAGTTAATTCTTTAGGATTTCTTAATAATATAAATAAAGTCTCTTAGCCTAAAGTTAAGAGTATATTACTTCTTATTTACTTAGAATAACTATCTCTCCTAAGCTTTAGCTATAGATTCTCAGGCGAAGTATACTACTTCGTTGATTCTCTTAGCCTAGGCTTAGGCTTCCTATTAATTCAGCTTTTCCCTAATACTATTGAATTTTTGGATAGCTAATATTTAGTCAAAATCTAACCTTAGTTTATATCTATAATCGACTATAAAGAGTAATAAGCTAGTAGACTTATAAGGGCAAATAGCCTTAGTAGCATCTAATATAGGAAGTAAGTCAGCTTAATTATTTTAGAAGTAGTTAATAAAAGAATAAAGTTATATGTTAATTATCTAGTTGATAATCTTAGTCTATCTATTTATCTAAGTATACTTAGCTATTAAAAGCTAAAGTTTAGTCCTTAATAGAATAGATAGTTTATTTATAAAGTCTAAGATAAACTATAGTCTTCTATTGCTAGTAATCATCAAAGGACTACTGCAAAATCTCTAAATATAGCAGTAGTATAAGGAGGCAGCTGTTTTAGCTATAGCTTTTTTTGATATTAGTAGACTAATATATTGCTTTAATAAATGGTTAATAACAATAAAAATAGTATTATAGCTATTGCTAATAGAACTAAGGGTATAAAAATCTATTGACAAAGTGTCCTATGTCTTTAGTAGGATAGGAAGGAGTCTAAGCAGCCCTAGAGTTTTATCGCAAGGCTTATAGGCTTATCAATAATCATAGCAATTAGCTATATAGTATTCTATATCTTATTAGTATATAGGCTATTAGTAGTACTATTATACTAATTTAATTATCTTTATCCTACTAAGATAGGCTATTATAATACTACTATAAATATGCTAAAAGAGTCAAATGCATAGATTATTAGGTTCTTTAGGGATAATTAGCTTATTATCATATAGTAGTAACCTATTAGGAAGTATTAACTATAGCTTCTTATTCTTTACTGCTTTTTCTCAATCGTCTTTTAACAAGGGTTCTAAGCAATTTGCTTATAAGACCTACTCAGTTATTTGGATTAAGTCAACGCCTAAGGTAGGTTCTCTAGAGAATTCGACAGGCGCTATAATGCTATTAGAGTTAAGAAGTTGACAAGTTTACTCTACTTTTCTAGCCGCCTTTTGGGTTAGCATTAATTTATCTTTTCAAGAGAGTATATTAGCGATAATATTTTCTTTGCTTAGTTAATAGGTAATCTTATAATTATACTTAGATAATATATCTATCTATTGGATTTGTCTCTTATTAAGAAGCTTCTTTGACCTAAAATACTCTAATGCTTTATAGTCTATTAAGATTAGGAACTTCAACATATTATATAATTCTATATCCTATTCTTATAAAGCTAAGATTATAGCAAGCATCTCTTTATCATATATCTTATAATAAGTCTTAGCATTATATAAGCTTTTAGAAAAGAAGGCAATAAGATGCTATTAGTTGTCTTCCTTACTTTTCTAAGTTAATACTCTTATAGCAGCTAAGTTAGAATAGTTAGTCTCTACTTAAGTAGGTCGATAGTTCTAAAAATATAAGAGTATAAGTGCAGTTAGGAGTCTTTTCTTTAGCTGTTAGAAGGAATCTTATTACTTTTTATCTAACGCAAAAGTAGATAGTATATCTTTGGTCGTAAGGTGGTTTAATAATTAGGTGATTTATCTATAGGCTTTAATAAATCTCTAGTAGAAGTTATAAAACCCTAAGAATAATTAAACCTATTATTTGGTTGTTAATAGTTTCCAATCTTATACTATTAATACTTTTATAGGATCAACTTTTATACTATAGTTGGTGATAATAAAGCCTAAGAACTTAGTCTTAATTACCTTAAACTTATATTTATTAATATCAACTTATAGGCCTACGTTATAGAGCTATTCTAAGACTAACTATATATGGCGTTAATATTCCTAGTGATTCTTTGAGAAGATTAAAATATTATTAATATAAGCAGAATAGAAATCATCTAAATACTCTATTAGGATGGTATTAATATATCATTAAAAGGTGGTAGATCTATTGCATAACCTAAATAGTAGCACTATTAGTTCAAAAGAGCTATATTGCATCCTAAAGGCAGCCTAAGTTGTAGAGTTGGGTTTTATAAGAATATAATAGAATATATATCACATATTAAGCTTAGTAAATATAATAAAATAAGCTAATTAGTTGAAGGTCTTAGTAATTAAAGGCAAAGGGTACTAATCTTTCTTAGTAAGGAAATTTAATTATTAGTAGTTAATATAGAATCAGAGACTACTACTAGGTTTCTTAACAAATAGGATAGGCGATAAGTAGAAGGAGTTGGATGGTTTAATAAATCTTTTCTTTAGATTATTAATTAGGTATTCTCTTATTTTTTCCAACTCTAGTTTGCTTATTTTATATAGGTAAGCTGTTTTCATTATTAGTTTAGGTCTATTAAACTTAATCTTATAGTTAATTAGCCTAAAAGAAGGTAATATATTAGCTATAGTTTTCGAAAAACATTTAGTTAGATTATATAGAAAAGTTAGTAAGCGTTTTCGCAATTAGGTTGACTTATTAGGTTCTATATCAACCTAGTTCCTTAATGCATTAGGATTATCTTCATTAATAAAGTATATTCCTTCCTTAAGCTATTATTATTTCTTAAGAATATAATCTAATTTGGCTATAGTTATTATACTAACTAATAATTTGGTTTATCGCATATTAGCCTTAAAGGCTAGCATAGTAATAGTAGCAATTTGACTAATCAGCATAATAGTTGGAATAGCATTTAGCTTTAACTCCTATCTATGCTTCTAATAGGTGGCTAATCAAATTGCAAAGTCCTAAATCAGCCTAGCTTAATTATTCATCAACATAAGGGGTTAATTGATTAGCAGAGGGAGTACTTTAGTTAGGGTAGAGTCAAAAACTTAGTCCTATTATATAGCATCTTATTAGTCTAATTAGTATATCCTTAGCTAGTAAAGTTTCTTTCGATGATAATCAACTATAATATTATTTTCTACTAACCACTTGCAACTTATTATTATATTATACAACCCTAAGTTAGCAGCTAAGAAGTATTAGTCTTTAAAGGTATAGTTGTTAATAGTAAAGTCACATTGGATAATATGTTTAATAGCTTTACTAAGTTGTCTATTGAATCCTTGCAGCAGTATTAGCTGTTTAAGGTAGTAAGTCAAAGGGTATAGTAACTTAGCTAAGAAGGTCAGCTTTTTCCAATTGATTATACTCAACATATTAGCTCTATAGTCGATTAAAGCACTAAGGTCCATATACTTATTCTTATATTAGAGATAGTACTTTAATAAGAATTATTCCCTACTAATCAGCTTTCTTAAGTCGACTGCTTCTTAGTATTAGTTATACTTTAGGAGGGATACTTATACTCTTAGAGCGACTTATTTTCTAAGTTGGTTGCATAGTTGTCCTTAGTATATAGCTGATTATTGTTTTCTATAGTTTCATTAGATGCTTCCTCTTCAATAGGCATAATCTTATTTTAGTTAGGGCAATTCCTTATGAAGTGCCCTTTTTTACTGCATTTATAATATATATTATTAGAGGTAGCCTATCTATTAGTAGGAAGGTTTCATTTAGAGACCTAAGAGGAGTAAGGTTAAGGGTTCTTTACTAAGGGATCCTAAGCTTTTATAGTCTAAGAGGATTCCTAGCAGATTAGGCCTATCTATTAGGGCAGAGTAGACTAAATGGTTAGTCTTAGTTTCTACTTAGGTTCTATATAGTTAGTATATTATAAAGATAAATGTAATTATTTATTCTCCTTATCTATAAACTAATCAGCTAAGTCCTTAGGATAGTTGAATTTCCTATCCAACAACTATTCTAATAAGGAGACTTATACTTTGTCTTATAGCGCCTTATATTGCTTATCAGTTGATTTATTAAGTTTTAATGCTAAGCAATAGAACTCTACTTAGAAGGTAGAAAAGGCAGAACCACCCTAATGCAACTTATTCTATTAGTCTTTAGCGTTTTGTCTCTTAGTCTCTTAGCTGACTCTATATGCTTATTGCAATATTTAGAAGAGTTGTAGAGCAAAGTAGATCTATTTAATAGATCCTTCAGCTAGTTAGTCTCAAATAAGGCTATATGTGTCACTAGTTGTTAGGCTAGCTATATATGCTAAAGCTATTGCATTAGTAGGGAACTTAATATAATTAACATTTATCTTTTGCTTTATATTAAAGATCTAATCTTCAACCTTTAGTTCTCTTCTACTAGAGAAGGAACTTAGTATCTTCATCTTAGCTAGATAAGGCTATTAGTAAGAAGCAAGATTATTAGTAGATTATACACTTCTATTATAGGTTATACTCTTAGCTAAGGAGTCTTAGAGTTGATTGCCATAATAGGAGGTAAACATAAGAGGAGGTTAGTCGACTTTAGTTTAATTAATCTATTCCTAAAGAGCATATATTATAGATATTTGTTGGTTGGTATATTAGCAAAAGTGCTTTATTAGTTATTCTTCCACCTTAAGTTAATCTTTTAAGTATTAAGACTATTTCCTACTTTAGGTATATAAATTAAGAAGCTTAAAGAGTTTATCCCTTTTGCTCTTTAGGTTAGTCTAAGTGAAAAAGCATATAGGGTTAGGGAAATTCTTAGTAGCAGCTTATGCTAAGCTAGCTGACCTTATAGTCATATTATTAGGAAGAGAAGCATAGATGCCTAAGAGAATAACTAAAGTAGTTAATTAGTTGCTTAGTAGAGGTTAGTTGATAGGAAAAGCAAGTATTTCCTCCCTAAGTAAAAGTTCACTAGAGTTAATCATAAGGTCTAATATCTTTATCGACCTAAGTTGCATATAAGTTGGGGAGATTATAGAGGTTTATTTCTAAGATAGCATCCTATATAGCACTATTATCAGAATACTCCTCAACAAGTAGTCTTCTAGTTTCTTTTCAAGTCAGCTAAGGAATACTAACTATTAGCAAGTTTTTCAAGCTAAGCCTACCAGCTCTTCTTTCTAATTTTAATTCAAAAAGGTACCAAATATTAAGCATATCAAATAATAGTAGTCTATTGAGTCATAAGGAAGCTGATTCATAGAGTATTACTATATGTTGAGATCTTAAGGTGAGAAGATCAATAGGAGATATCTTTAAGAGGGTATTAGTCCTCTACTAAGTATATTATATTGCCTTATAAGGCCAAAGGGAAATGACTTTAGAATTATATAATAGTAAGAGTAAAGCATATGTTGATATAGTCGATAAGATTAATATGCTATAATCTTATAAAATTCTAAAGTAATAAGAGAGTAGATATAAGGTAGGACAACCCATTTATCGAAGGCGTCGCCTAGTCCTCTATTAGCATATGATAATCCTTTGTCATATGTTGAAGCGAAGAAAAACAGTGCATTATCCCAAATCATCATACTAAGACAATGGGTCGTCTTAGTACTCTATTCCACCTTGCGCCTTTTTTGTCACGCTGTGACATATGCCTTTCGTTATAGCATAATTAATAAGTATAATAACCTTTTAGCAGCTAGATTAGATTATTAGTTGTAATTTGCAGTAGACCTAAACTAAGCATACTATCTCCAACTCTATTAAGCTATAGGCTATTTCAGAAAGGCTTAAGAGCTTACTTATAAATTGAATTAGTTTAATTATAGCAAAGGATAAGTTGGCTAAGTTGATAGGTAAGGCTATATCTATCTAAGGGTAAAAGACTATTATTAAGAAACCTCTTTATGCTAATATATTAAGATTGAGAAATAAGACTTATTCTAAGAAAAAGTAGATAAGAAAGTTGCCTTAGGATAATTGGTTTTAAAGAGTTTAAAATATTCTCTATTTATTCTCTATTAGAATCCACTTTATTTATGCTATAAATCCTTTATGCTTTAATTTAGATGCTATAGCTTTCTACTCTTATCTTTATTCTAGCAATAGGTTCTTATATTATTATAGTAGTTTAATAGTTTAAGTATAATATAATAGGAATACCTAAAGCTAACCTATTATGCTAATATATTATTTTAGTCCTTTTAATATTAATAGGAATTTAATTCTCTATATAGCTATAATCTATTCCCTTATAGTCGCTATACTAAAAGCGTCAACCTAATAGCTTAATAGCTTAATAGATTCATATCTAATAAACAACTTCTTAGGCGATAGGAAGAGCTTTAGGTTGCAAAAGAGTTAGAATATAATATAAAGGTATTTAAGGTATTCCTTTAATATATTTAAGAATATGATAATATTATCAACAAAGCACTTATAGAAGTATTAGAAAGGTCTTAAATGCTTATCTATATATTTCTAAATATATTGCACTAAGTTATAAAAACCTATTAAGAGCATATTTGAAACCTTTTTGCTATAGTAGCTAAATATTATAAGCTTATCCTTATTGTTAGGATGCATAAGAAACTAATAGAAGAATGCTAATCTATCAACAATTATAATCTATTGTTTTCCTTAAACTGCCTTAATTATATCTGATTATAAGAGCATAAGGTATATATCCTTAATATAGGCTTTATTCAATAAGCAGAGGTCGACTATAAGATGTCTTAGCTTACTTAGGCGATTAATTATAAACATTATATTCCCAAAAGGCGTTGGTTTAGTGGATTATTCTATAAGGCCTTTTCTATATAAGTTGTTGAATATAAGGTCTACTTCTACTTGCTATTTTATCCCTAGCAGATATGCTCTTATTAATAATTATATGTTTTACTAGCCTTCTACTAGCTGAATTTGCATCTAGTCTTCTTTAAGGATATTAAGTATTCCCTTATCTGCCTAGCAGTCTATAAACTCTTTTATTACCTCTTAGAGCTATTGCCCAACTTCTTTATCTTTGTTTTAGATATAGATTCTATTCTTTATTTATACTTCTTTAGTCAACTTTAGGTAGCTAATACTATAGGGAGATTTGTTATATGCTTTAACTAATTGATTAAGGCTATTAGTTGTATGCTAATCATTAGGCTTAAAGAAGGTATTAGTCATTAGGAAGCTATAGTTTATCTAGTCTAATAATATTCCTAGAAATGCTTACTTTAGTATAATCTAAGTTGTTGTAGAGTAGTTCTATATTATGACAAAGTATACTATATCTATAACTGCATCTTATACCTTAGGGTATATTATATTAAAGAAGTAGGTCCTATCTCTTAAGATCTTATTATAAGTTACTATAATTATAGCTAATGCACCTAATTCCATATATATCTATTTGGTAGAGCAAACCTTCCTTATTATTAGGGGCTTATATGGTTGGACTATCATTAGGTATAATAGGTTATAGCAACTGCCAAAGGTGATTATAGTATTAACTAGGTTAATAATAGCTTTTCATTACTATAAGAACTCAACTCCTAGAAGCAGTCCTAGCTTAAGTATTAGGGACACCTATATGGTAATTACCACTTTGCCAAGTGCTAGGCTGTCTAATGTATCTCCTAGCATATAGAGCATAAAGCTTGCATAAGAGGTAAATATAACTAGTTTTAAAATACCTTTGAATATTATAGTTTTAGACCTATTATATATAACCTCTATAATATCTAAGAGCTAGTCTACGCCAACTATTGGCTTAGTGTAGCTAGTGTCTATATAAACTAGCTATACTTAGCTATTAATTAATATCTTTACATTTAGCTTTATATATATAAATCCAACTAATTTATTTGCTATATCCTTCTAAGGCTATTCTAAGATAATCTTTAGATATATTAAAAGCAGCTATTAGTCTATATTCTTTATACTTTTTAGCGCTATTTCTTTTATGTTATGCTATTTAGAGGTAGCAACCTGCTAAATATAACTCTTAGGGAGTATATGCTTATACATTTGGAAGTAGAAAGGAAATAACTAAAGATAGTTTTTATAGATAATCCTATCCTTAAAGGCCTAAACTACTATATATGCAGCATTTAGTTCTTAGTTGTATAATATATCTTTGTCTTCTATTAGGTAGTCACCAACTATAAAGGATTCTACTATAATATACTTAGCTTAAATAAGGCTATTATAAAACTTATTACTATAATCTATTAGTATATTTATATAATCAAAGGCCTATAATATAGAGTCTTTCTTGCGCTAGCGCCTAAAGCATTAGGTTTTGCCTACCTAAGGTCTACTTAAAGAGGTAGGGCCTAGTCTTCTGCTATTTTAGAAGCTATTCTTAAATAGTTCCTTAGCAAGTAGGGCTAGTAAAAGGAGGGTTTATTTCAATAGATTAAATTAGGTTATTGCAGCTTCTATTTGGCCTAAATTAGCTTTAGATCTATAGATGCTAAGGTTAAATGGCTATAATATAGCCTAAGCATTATTATGTTTATTCTAAAAATTACTATTATTGCTCTTTATGCGTCTTTAATCATTTTGCAGCTTTTCTATTTAGACTTCTTACTTCTCTAAGAGATATGATAAGAATACTTTTATGCTTATCTTAGGAGTTAGTTTATTTACTATTATTTTAAATATTAGGTTAAAGTTATTATAAACATATAAAAGCTATTAGTGGGTTTTATTAAGATCTACAGCTTTTATATATCTAATAACTATTGCTATATAGCTCCAAATGTCTCTTTTATCCTATATGTCTCTTTTAAGATACTTCTCTTTAGTAAGCTTTTATAGCATAATTAAGGTTAAATCCTTAAACCAACTAATCAAGTATTAGGACTATAGTTTAACCTTATTTGGAGTATAATAGAAAGCTAGCCAAATAGTCTTACTTAGCTCCTTAGCATACTATTGCTAGGCTAATCTATATAGGTATATTTGGAGATTTGCTTTAACTACTACTTTACAACCCTCTAAGGAGTTATATTTTAGAGAATCTATAAAGAGGTAGACATTTTTCTATACTATAGCCTCTCCTATATATATATAGTTGCTTATTTCTATAGAGTTGGGCTCAAAATAGCTAATATCTTCTAAGTGCTATTTAAGTAATACTACTATTTATATAGAAGGAGTATCTTAGTTATAAACATTAGGTATAAAGGTGTATACTCCCCTTAGAGTCTATAATAGCTTAGTCCTACTAGCGTTTAGCCTTATTCCAATGGAATCAGACTTAGCATTGCATTAGTTGCACTCCTAAAAGGCTGCCTTAATCTAGCTTGCTATAAGAGCTATCAGCTCTTATAGCTATTAGGAGGTGAGTTAAAGTATTTAATTATCCTACTATAGTATGCAGAACAACTCTCTACTTTTAGATATATCTATTCTTAGTATCTCCTTAGTTTCTAAAGTCTAAGAAGGGTCTAAACTCAATTGAGAGGCTTATCGAATAGTTATAGCTCTAAGGAGGTCACTTAATAAGCTTAGGTCTAATGTTACTTAGTTGCTAGCTAAATATTCTCTCTAGCGATTTGCCTTCTTATGTTGATATAGTCATATAAAGGGTTTTAGCATATATATATCCATAAGTTATATAAACTTAAGACTACCTTAGCGTAAGGCTGATTTATTAATGATTTAGTTAGAAGGAAAGTTCTTAATAATCATAGGTCTTTTATTAATATCTAATAATGCTAAGGTTGCTTAGGACAAATAGGAGCATCTTTATATTACTAAGGGAAGGGTTGAAGTTAAAAGGGGATAATCTATAATAACTTTATTGCAGATCTAGAGAAATAACTCAATCTTAGAAGACCACCTATAGCTTATATCTTTGAATTAACAAAGCTAATAGGCAAGGCAGATAAAGCTAGTTTATTCTAAATTAGCACTAGAGTCTATATAGGGATCTTATATACTAAGGCTTTGCAGCCTTATGTATTATTCTCTAATGCTTTAAAGAAGGTGAATAAGAGGTAGGGCTTAATATTTGGGTCCAAAAGCTCTAGTAGTATGAACTAGACTCTTGCAATTACTACTATTATCATAGGGAGCATTATGCTAATAAATGGTAAAATAAAGAAGGATGATATTCTACATAAGGTTATGCTAGCTACCTAATAGCATTATTGGAAGGTGGTTGCCTCCTTCTAATGATGCTCTAGTTGTGCCTATAGAAGGTGCCTATCATCATCTAGTGCACCTGTTGAATGGTGCATATGACATTATAGTAATACTACTTAGATATTAGAAAGTCTAAGCATAAAGTATATTGCAATTATATAAAAGATGTGATAGTAAGAGCAAGGCATATGTCGATAGAGTCGATGAGATCAATATGCTATAATCTTATTAAATTCTAAAGTGAAGAGAAGGTATATATAAAGTAGAATAACTCATTTATCAAAGGAATCGCCTAGTCCTCTATTAGCATATGACAACCCTTTGTTATATGTTGGAGCAAAGAAAATAGTATATTACCCTAAATCATTATACTAAGGCAATAGGTCGTTTTGCTACCTTATTCCCCCTTGCGCCACCTGATTATACTATGATATTACCCCCTCTTTTAGAAAGCTTAAGATGGCCTTATGTTTAATATATTAGTTGGTGAAGTCATATATTATTTTATTTTCTGCCTTACTAAGGAATAACCTTATTCTCACTAAGTCTATACTACTATTAGTATATATAGTAGTAATTCTAAGCTCGACTAATTTATCTAAACTATTAAAGGCACTAATTAATTTTCTATCCTTTGGATCCTTTAATATGCATTAGTCCCTTATATCTTTAGTAACTTATTCTAGCTATTTTGATGCTTTTAGTTGCTTTGCATTATCTAATTCAAAGGCTATAGTAGCTTTTTGTTTATTTGGGGCATTAGCAGCAATAGAAGGAGTATTAGCAGAAGAGTTAAGTATACTAAAGGCAGCTTATAGGTTTTTGATTTGTTTAGCTTATGTTTCAACTTATTTGGATAATTAGTTGTTTTCTTTTTTTATAGCTGCTAAATCTTTATATAGTTTATTAAATTCAACTTCTTTAAATAATATAATTAAGATCATATGCCTAAGTTATAATAAGTTGCTACCTTTTGCTTTAATCTTTGTGATAATTTAGTTGACATTAGTAGATAGTTAATTATTATTGGAAGCAGTATTAATAATGGTCTTCTAAATTTACTACTTAGATACTTTAAATTATAGTAGTTTTAGCATAATCTATAGCAGATTGAATTAGCTAGTTGCTTATTATAATTATTCTTATAAGTGATTTCATAATAGTCGTAAAGTATTAGATTAAGACTTTTTAATAAGTATATTATCCTTTTATAGCACTTAGTCGCTATTTTTCTTTATTTTAATAAGCATTTTATTATTATTATTATTATTGTTTTCTAACTTATCTTTGAGCTAATTGGATAGCTTTCTAACTGTTATCTTATATATGCTAGCTTTATCCTTCTTCGCTAAGAGAGGTGCTAACCTACTTGCCTAACCTACCTTATTAATATTACTCTATAGTTGTTATAGTTCTTATTCTAAATTCTTAGTCATATTAGTCTTTACACTCTTAAATTGCTTATTATCTTTATTATTACTATTATTATCTTAATAAGATGTTAATAGTTTATTAGGCTAAGCGACTAATAGTTGAGGTAGGTTAGGAGTAGTAGGAAGCACTAAGGAGTAGAGGTTATTCTTATTAATAGGGTTTTAAGCTAAGCTTGAAATAGCTAGTATAGCTTTAGCAATAGGAGTTCTTTATCTATTGGATCTATATTTACTATAAGCTTCTTAGATAAGGGCATTACCTTAAAGGAAGATATTAGCATCTTTGATTATTTTATTAAATATACTAATATCTACTATTATCAACCTATTAAGTATATCTGCTAATGCTATAATCTCTTTAAAGCTCTAATCTATTATTATTATATTAGGCAGAAGGTTAATAGTAGGCTTTAGTATAGGGTTTATAAATAAAGCTAAGTCTATAGTATTATTATTCTAATTATCTAAGTTGCTAATAGTACTTATAAGGGATAGTATACTTATAGTAATAGTTGATAGGGTTAATTTCTCTAAAGGTGGTATTGTAATATTAGATTTAGGATAAGTTATTTTAGGATTATAAGGGAAGATAGTAAATAATTATTTTCAAAGGGATATTTTTAAGTTTAAATAAAAGAATCAAATAAAGAAGGTTGTTAGGCAGCTTTGCTACTAGTAAGGCGTTAGGTAAGAAACAAAAAAAAAGAGCAAAGGTGAGATTCTTTAAGTAAATAAAGGAAGCAATTTAAGCCTTATATATTATATGTATATAGTAGGTTAAAGAAGGACTAAGGGAGCCTAATTCTTTCTTTGTCTTTGCTGATAAATACTAACCTTTACTAATTGGTCGTTAAAGGAGTAGTTAGGATTAATATTATTATTCTAAGCAGCCTATAAGTAGCTACCTAGTTGGACTATTAGTTTAGGTGCATTCGGGTGAGTATTATAATATCTCTTAATTAAAGAGGTAGAATTCTTAAAATCAGCAGCAAAATACTATTAGTTATCTAAGTCCTATTTTACTTAGCTAACTTTATAGTATAGCTATTTATTCTATATATTAGATGATAAGATATAGTTGACTTTCTAATTTATATATCTATCTACTTTAATAAGTGGCTAAAAGGGGTTGATCTATCCTAGAAGAGGGTTAATAGTAGCCTTATAAAGTCTATTAGCATAGAATATATTATGAATTTAGAATAATTCTAGTAACTCTACTTTATATAAGTAGTAGACTATCTTCCTAATTTGGAATAGTTTAATAATAGAGAAGTTAAGTTTAGTAGAGGATTACTTAGTTCTTTAGGATTTCTCAGTGATATAAATAAGGTCTTCTAATCCAAAGTTAGAAGTATATTATTTCTTATTTGCTTAGAATAACTATTTCTCTTAAGCTTTAGTTATTAATTCCTAAGCAAAGTATACTATTTTATTGATTCTCTTAGCCTAAGTTTAGGCTTCTTATTAATTTAGCTTCTCTTACGTAGTATCAAATTTTCAAATAGCTAATATCTAGTCAAAATCTAATCTTAGCTTATAGCTATAGTCAACTATAAAGGGTAATAAACTAATAGACTTATAAGGATAAGTAGCCTTAGTAGCATCTAATATAAGAAGTAGGTTAGCTTAGTTATCTTAGAAGTAGTTGACAAAAGGATAAAGTCATATGTTAATTATCTAATTAATAATCTTTGTCTATCTATTTATCTAGGTATACTTAGCTATTAAGAGCTAAAATTTAATTCTTTATAGAATAGATAGTTTATTTATAAAGTCTAAGATAAATTATAGTCTTTTATTATTAGTAATAGTTAAAAGACTATTATAAAATCTTTCTATATAGTAATCATATAAAGAGATAGTTGTTTTAGCTATAGCCTTTTTTAATGTTAATAGACTAATATATTGCTTGAATAAATAGTTAATAATAATAAAAATAGTATTATAGCTATTGATAATAAAACTAAAGGTATAAAAATCTATTGATAAATTATCCTATATCCTTAGTAGGATAGGTAGGAGTCTAAGTAGCCTTAGAGTTTTATTATAAGGTTTATATGCTTATTCATAGTTATAGCAATTAGCTATATAGCATTCTATATCTTATTAGTATATAGGCTACTAATAGTATTATTATATTAATTCAATTATCTTTATCCTACTAGGATAGGCTATTATAATACTATTATAAATATCCTAAAGGAGCTAAGTGCATAAGTTATTAGGTTCTTTAAGGACAACTAACCTATAATTATATAGTAGTAACCTATTAGGAAGTATTGACTATAGCTTCTTATTCTTTATTGCTTTTTCTTAATTATCTCTTAATAAGGGTTTTAAGTGATTTGCTTATAGGACCTACTTAGTTATTTAGATTAAGTTAATGCTTAGGGCAGATTCTTTAGAAGGTTTAATAGGCGCTATAATGATATTAGGACTAAGGAGTTATTAAGTTTATTCTGCTTTTTTTAGCTGCCTTTTAGGTTAATATTAATTTGTCTTTTTAGGAGAATATATTAGCAATAATATTTTCATTGCTTAATAAGTAGGTAATCTTATAGTTATACTTAGATAGTATATCTATGTATTAGATTTATCTCTTATTAAGAGGCTTCTTTGACTTAAAATACTCTAATGCTTTATAGTCTATTAAGATTAGGAACTTTAACATACTAACTATATAATTCTATATCTTATTCTTATAGAGCTAAGATTACTATAAGCATCTCTTTATTATATATCTTATAATAATTCTTAGTATTATATAGGCTTTTAGAGAAGAAGGCGATAGGGTACTATTAGTTGTCTTTCTTACTTATCTAAGTAAGCACTCCTATAGTAGCTAGGTTAGAATAGTTAGTCTCAACTTAAGTAGGTTAATAGTTTTGAGAATATAAGAGTATAAGTATAGTTAAGAGTCTTTTCTTTAGCTGTCGAAAGGAATCTTATTGCTCTTTATCTAATATAAAAGTAGAGGGTATAACTTTAGTTATAAGGTGATTTAATAGCTAAGTGATTTATCTATAGGCTGTAATAAATCTCTAATAGAAGTTATCAAACCTTAGGAATAACTAAGCTTATTATTTAGTTATTAGTAGTTTCTAATCTTATACTACTAATACTTTTATAGAACCAACTTTTCTACTTTAGTTGGTGATAATAAAATCTAAGAACTTAGTCTTAGTTACCTTAAACTTATATTTGTTAATATCAACTTATAGGCTTATATTATAGAGCTATTCTAAGACTTACTATATATAGCATTAATATTCTTAGTAATTCTTTAAGAAGATAAGGATATTATTAATATAAGAAAAGTAGAAATTATCTAAATACTCTATTAGGATAGTATTAATATATTACTTAAAGGTAGTAAATCTATTGCATAACCTAAATAGTCGCATTATTAGTTCAAAAGAGCCATATTGCATCCTTAAGGCAGCTTAGGTCATAGAACTAGGCTTTATAAGAATATAATGGAATATATATCATATATTAAGCTTAATGAATATTATAGAATAGGCTAATTAGTTGAGGGTCTTAGTGATTAAAGGCAATAGGTAGTAATCTTTCTTACTATAGGAATTCAATTATTAGTAGTTAATGCAGCATTAGAGACCACTATTAGGCTTCTTTATAAATAGGACTAGCAATAAGTAGAAGTAGTTAGATAATCTAATAAATCCTTTCTTTAGATTATCAATTAAGTATTTCCTTATTTTCTCTAACTTTGGTTTGCTTATTTTATATAAGTAAGCTATTTTTATTATTAGTTTAAGTCTATCAAATTTGATCTTATAATTAATTAGTCTAAAAGGAGGTAATATATTAGCTATAGTTTTTGAGAAGCATTTAGTTAAGTTATATAGAAAAGTTGGTAAGTGCTTTTGTAATTAGGTTAGCTTATTAGGTTTTATATCAACCTAATTTCCTAATATGTTAGGATTATCTTTATTAATAAAGGATATTTCTTCCTTAGGTTATTATTATTTTTTAAGAATATAATCTAATTCTGCTATTATTACTACACCAACTAACAATTTAGTTTATTATATATTAGCCTTAAAGACTAAAGCTATAATAGTAGCAATCTAATTAGTTAGCTTAATAGCTAGAATAGCATTTAGCTTTAGCTTTTGCCTATGCTTTTAGTATATAGCTAATTAAGTTGCAAAGTCTTTAATCAGCCTAATTTAGTTATTTGTCGACATAGGAGGTTAAGTGATTAGCAGAGGGAGTACTTTAGTTAAAGTAGAGTCAAAAGCTTAGTCCCATTATATAGCATGCTATTAGTCTAATTAGTATATCCTTAGCTAGTAAAGTTTCTTTTAATAATAACTAACTATAATATTATTTCTATTAACTATTTATAACTTATTATTATATTATACAACCTTAGGTTGGCAGCGAAAAGGTATTAGTCTTTAAAGGTATAATTGTTAATAGTAAAGTTGCATTAGATAATATATTTAATAGCTTTACTAAGTTGTTTATTGAATCCTTATAAGGGTATTAGCTATTTAAGATAATAGGTTAAAAGCTATAGTAACTTAGCTAAAGAGGTTAGGTTTTTGCGATTAACTATACTTAATATATTAGTTTTATAGTTGATTAAAGTATCAAGGTCCATATACTTATTCTTATATTAAAGATAATACTTTAATAAGAATTGCTTTCTGCTAATTAGCTTTCTCAAATCGACAGCTTCTTAGTATTAGTTATGCTCTAAGAGGGACACTTATACTCTTAGAGCAACTTATTTCCTAAGTCAGTTGAATAATCATCCTTAGTAGAGGGCTAATTATTATTTTCTATAGTCTTATTAGGTTTTTCCTATTTAATAGTCATAATCTTATTTTAGTCTAAGCAGTTTCTTATAAAGTATCCTTTCTTACTATATTTATAGCATATATTATTAGGGTTAGCTTGCCTATTAGTAGAGGAATTTCATTTAAGGACTTAAGAAGAGTAAGGCTAAGGGTTCTTTGCTAAGGGATCCTAAACTTTCATAGTCTAAGAGGATTCTTAGCAAGTTGGTCCTATCTATTAAAGTAGAGTAAACTAGATAGTTAGTCTTAGTTTCTACTTAGGCTTTATATAGTTAATATATTATAAAGGTAAGCATAATTATCTATTCTCCTTATCTATAAACTAATTAGCTAAATCCCTAAGATAGTTGAATTTCTGTCATATGCACCATTCAACAGGTGCACTATATGATGATAGGCACCTTCCGCAGGCACTATTAGAGTATTATTAGAAGGAGTCAACCACCTTCCAATGATGCTACTTAGTAGCTAGCATAACTATTATATAGAATATATCTTTCTTTACTCTACTAATCATTGGACTAATGCTCCCTATGATAATAGTAGCAATTACAAAAGTCTAGTCCATACTACTAGACCTCTTGGACCCAAATATTAAGCCCCACCTCCTATTCACCTTTCTTAAAGCGTTAGAGAATAGTATATAAGGCTGTAAAGCCTTAGTGCATAAGATCCCTATATGGACCTTAGCGCTAATCTGCAATAAATTAGCTTTATCTGCCTTGCCTATTAGCTGTGTTAATTCAAAGACATAGGCTATAGGTGGTCTTCTGAGATTAAGTCATTTATCTAAATCTGCAACAAAGTTATTATAGACTATCTCCTCTTAACTTCAACCCTCTTCTTAACAACATAGGGATGCTCCTATTTGTCCTAAGCAACCCTAGTATTATTAGATATTAATAAAGGACCTATGATAGTTAAGAACTTCCCTTCTAATTAGGTTATTAATAAATCAGCCTTATGCTAAGGTGGTCTTAAGTTCGCCCAACTTGCGGATATATATATGCTAGAACCCTTTATACAATTATATCAACATAAGAAGGCAAATCGCTAGAGAGAATATTTAGTTAGCGACTAAGTAATATTAGACCTAAGCCTATTAAGTGACCTCCCTAGAGCTACAATAGTTTAATAAGCCTTACAATTGAGTTTAGACTCTCCTTAGACTTCAGAAACTAAGGAGATACTAAGGATAGATGCGTCTAGAAGCAGAGAGTCGTCTTGCATACTATAGTAGGACAACTAAATACTCCAACTTACCCCCTAATAGCTATAAGAGCTAATGGCTCTTATAGCAAGCCAGATTAAGGCAGCCTTCTAGAAGCATAACCAATGCAATGCCAGGTCTGATTCCATAGGAATAGGGCCAACCGCAAGTAGAAATAAACTATTGTGAACCCTAAGAGGAGTATATACTTTTATACTAGATGTTTGCAACTAGGATGCTCCTCCTACATAAATAGTAGTATTGCTCAAATAGCACTTAGAAGACATCAGCTACTTTAAGCCCAACTTAGTAGAAATAGGCGATTATACATATATTAGGAAGGCTATAGTATAGAAAAATGTCTACCTCTTCATAGATTCCATAAAATATAACTCCTTAGAGGGTCGCAAAGTAGTAGTTAGAGCAAATCTCCAAATATGCCTCTGTGGATTAGCCTAGCAATAGTATGCTAAGGAGCTAAGTGAGACTATTTAGCTAGCCTTCTGTTATGCTCTAAATGGGGTTGAACTATAGTCCTAACACTTGATCAGTTGGTTTAAGGACTTAACCTTAATAGCATTATAGAAGCTTGCTAGAGAGAAGTATCTCAAATGAGATGCATAAGATGAAAGAGATATTTAAAGTTATGCAGCAATAGTTATTAGATATGCAAAAGCTGTGGATCTTAATAAAACCTATTAATAGCTATTATATGTCTACAACAACCTTAACCTAGCATTCAAAATGATAGTAAATAAACTAACTCCTAAGATAAGCATAGAAGCATTCTTATTATATCTCTTAGAGAAGCAAGAAGTCTAGATAGAGAAACTGCAAAATAATTAAAGACGCATAAGGAATATATATAGTAATTTCTAGAATAGGCGTAGCAATGCTTAGGCTATGTTATAGCTATTTAACCCTAGCATCTATAGATCTAGAGCTAATTTAGGCTAGATAAGAGCTGCGACAACCTAATCTAATCCATTGAAATAGACCCTCCTCTTACTAGCGCTGCTAGCTAAGGAACTATTTAGGAATAGCTTCTAAAACAGCAGAGGATTAGGCTCTACCTCTTTAAGTAGGCCTTAGGCGGACAAAACCCAAAGCTTTAGGCGCTAGCGCAAGGAAGACTTTATATTATAGGCCTTTGATTATATAGATATACTAATGGATTATGGTGATAAGTTTAATAATACCTTAATTTAAGCTAAGTATATTGTAGTAGAATCTTTCATAATTAGAGACTACCCTATGGAAGATAAAGATATATTATACAACTAAGAACTAAATGTTGCATATATAGTAGTATAGGCCTTTAAGGATAGGACTATCTGCAAAAACTATCTTTAGTTATTTCCTTCTTACTCTTAGATGTTTAAGCATATATTCTCTAAGAGCTATATTTAGTAAGTTGCTACCTCCAAATAGTATAATATAAAAGAAATAGTGCTAAAGAGCATAGGGAACATAGACTAATAGCTACTCTCAACATATCCAAAGATTATCCTAAAATAGCCTTAGAAGGATATAGCAAATAAATTAGTTGGATTTACATATATAAAGCTGAATGTGAAGATGTTAATTAATAGCTAAATGCAGTTAGTTTGCATAGATACTAGCTGTACTAAGCTAATAGTTGGTATAGACTAGCTCTTAGATATCGCAGAGGTTATATATGATAGCTCCAAAACTATAACATTTGAGGGTATTTTGAAGCTAGTTATACTCACCTCTTACGCAACCTTTGCACTCTATGTGCTAGGAGATACACTAGATGGCTTAGCACTTAGCAAGGTTGTGATTACCATATGGGTGTCCCTAACACTTAAGCTAAGACTACTGCTAGGAGTTAAGTTCTTATAACAATCAAAAGCTGTTATTAACCTAGTTAATACCATAATCACTCTTAGCAGTTGCTATAATTTATTATGCCTAATAATAGTCCAACTGCATAAGCCCTTAATAATAAGGAAGGTTTACTCTACTAGATAGATATGTATGGAATTAGGTGTATTAGCTATAATTGCAGTAACCTATGATAAGATCCTAGGAGATAGGACCTACTTCTTTAACATAGTATACCCTAGGGTATAAGATGCAGTTATAGATGTAGTACACTTTGTCATAATATAGAACTACTTTATAATAACCTAAATTATACTAAAGTGAGCATTTCTAGGAATATTATTAGATTAGATAAATCATAGCTTCCTAGCGACTAATACCCTCTTTAAGCCTAATGATTAGCATATAACTAATAGCCCTAATCAACTAGTTGATGCATATGATAAATCTCCTTATAGCATCAGCTGCTTAGAGTCAACTGAAGAAGTATATATGCAGAATGGAATCCACATTTGGAATAAAAATAAAGCAGTTGAGCAATAGCTCTAAAAGGTGATAGAGGAGTTTATAGACTACTAAGAAGATAAGGGAATACTTAATATCCCTAAAGAAGACTAAATGCGAATTTAGCTAGCAGAAGGCTGGTAAAATATACAACTATTAGCAAAAGCATATCTGCTAGGGATGAAATAGTAAGTAGAAGTAGACTTTGTCTTCAACGACTTATATAAAAAAGGCCTTATAGAATAGTCTACTAAACTAACGCCTTTTGGAAATATAGTATTTGTAATTAATCGCCTAAGTAAGCTAGAATGTCCTATAGTTGACCTCCGCCTATTGAACAAAGCCTATGTTAAGGATATATACCTTATGCCTTTGCAATTAGATATAATTAAGGCAGTTTAAGGGAAACAATAAATTATAATTGTTGATAGATTAGCATTCTTCTACTAGTTTCTAATGCATCCTAGCAATAAAGATAAGCTTATAATAGTTAGCTACTATAGCTAAGAGGTTTCAAATATGCTCCTAATAAGCTTTTGCAACTTAGTATAATATGTTTAGAGATATATAGATAAGCATTTAAGACTTTTCTAATACTTCTATAGGTGCTTTGTTGATGATATTATTATATTCTTAGATATACTAGAAGAGCACCTTAAACACCTTTGTATTATATTCCAACTCTTTTGCGACCTAAAGCTCTTCCTATCGCCAAAGAAGTTATTCATTAGATATGAATCTATTAAGCTCTTAGGCTATTAGGTTGACGCTTTTAGTATAGTAACTACTAAGGAATAAATTGCAGCTATATAGAGAATTAAATTCCTATTAATATTAAAAGGACTAGAATAATATATTAGCATAATAGGTTGGCTTTAGGCATTTCTACCACATTATGCTTAAACTATTAAACTACTATAATAATATAAGAACCTATTGCTAGAATAAGAATAAGAGTAGAGCGCTATAACATCTAAATCAAAGCGCAAAGGATTTATAGTATAAACAAAGTAGGTTCTAATAGAGAATAAATAGAAAGCATTCTAAACCCTTTAAAACCAACTATCCTAAGGCAACTTTCTCATCTATTTCTTCTTAGAATAAGTCTTATTCCTCAACCTTAATGCATTAGCATAAAGAGGTTTTTTAGTAATAGTCTTTTACCCCTAAATAGATATAGCTTTGCCTGCCAACTTAGCTAACCTATCCTCTACTATGATTGAACTAATTCTATTTATAAGCAAGCTCCTAAGCCCTTCCGAAACAGCTTATAGCTTAATAGAGTTGGAGGTAGTATGCTTAGTATAAGTCTGCCGCAAATTGCGACTAATAATCCAATCTAGCCGCTAGAAGGTTATTGTCCTTACTAATTATGCTGCAACAAAAGGCATATATAATTATATGTCTCTTACAACATTAGACCTAACAAAGGCAAATCTCTAATTAGTATATGCTTTGCAATACTTATTATAATTCAACTTAGACATCTGATACTACCTAAGATAGCTTAACATTATTCTAAATGCGCTATTAAGACTAGATGCAAAGGAGATAAAAGACACCTTAAATGATAATAAGTTAAATAATGTCTACTTTAGCATAAAAGTGGTAATATCACCCACCTTTAAGGCTGAATTGCAAAAGGGCTTCTATAGCAACCCTAAGTTTAAGTGATGCCTTCTACTCTTAGGTATAGATAAAACAAAGAAATTCCTAAATTAGCTTAAGAAGGACAAATACTTATTTTAGATTAAGAATAGCCTCTTATAGCATATTGACAAAGCTTGAAAGCTATATATACCTAAGGTAGGGATAAAGATTATCTTAGAGTATATGCATAATAATAAGCACTACTTTAGTATAGGCTATATAGCATATAAGTTAAAAAACTTCTATATACCTTAGCTTAGGAAGCATCTTAAGGATTATATTAGGCACTACTTAATATGCCTTTTAAATACTATACTAAGATCTAAACCTAATAGCAGTCTTCAACTAATTCGAACGCTATAAATTCCCTTCCATATAATTATAATAGACTTTGTGCTTAGACTTCCTAATGTCTAAGCAGTATTACTATAGGCAATAGAAGGGAAAGCATTATTTGATATACTCTTAATGCAAGTCTGCAAAATAATAGGCAAAATCTTGCTTTTGCTAAGATATAGCTTATATAGAGCAGCCAAATAGGCATAACTCTATCTCTGCTTTTAGCTGCTACTTGATTAAGGCATACTTAAAGCAATAATTTCGAATAGAGACTTAAAGTTCATATTAAGCTTTTGGAAGATAGTCTTTGCAAGCCTAAGTATTATAATACTAGCTATTATAGCATAGCATTAGCAGGCGAATAGAGCAGCTAAGAGATGTAACCAAAAGGTCAACATAGGAATTAGATTCTTTGCGTTTATACACTTAGAACAACTATAGACTAATATCATTATTGCCTTCTAGGCAGCTACAAATAACGCCTACTTAGCGCTAATTGAATGCACTCCTAATAAGCTGCTATATAGCTTTAAACCTACTATAGATATCTTGCTGCTGCTAAGGAGCATAGAATCTAGTGAGATGCATAAAGTAATTAGAGAAATTTGGTAGAAAGACATAAGCATTGCTAGAGAATTCGCAAACAACATATACAAATTACAATATGACTCAAAATATGCGCTAATTACTATGGACATAAGAGACTAGGCTTATCTGCAACTATATGTAGGCTATAAATTCTTAGGCGTAATACACCTAAAGCTATCTAAGTAGTGCATTAGCCTATTTAGGATTGCAAAGTGCTATAGTAACCTAGCATATAAGCTAGAATTGCTGCTAAGCTAGAAGATTTATAATATTATATTAGTAGCCCATCTGGTGCTAGCGCCTAAGGGATTAGACCTATATAATAGGCAGCCTTATAAAGGAAAGGAATTAGTCTAAGCTATTCTTAGCGACTTAGTAGAATAGATAAGCTGGGAACTAGAGAGGATAGTCGACAAATAGTATATGAAATATAGTAAGAAAAACAACCTTAAATACTTTGTCAAGTATTTAGGCTAGGGCAATAAACATAATGAATAGCACCTAGTTAAACTGCTTAGTAATGCGACTAAGCTGGTATAAGAATATAAATATAGATGCGCTAGACTCTTATAGTAGTAGAGGTATATAATGCGTCTAGAAGATAAAGAGGTTAATACAACTAAGGCACTTAACATAAGCATAGTAATACTATTGCAATATAGTGCATAGATTGCCCCCTATAGCAACCAAATAGCTATTATCCTTATCTTAGCTTAGCTTATTGCACTTTATGCTTAATAGAGTTTATTTACGCATTAACAAATCACCTATAGAACTTAACTTGCATATCTTCTACACTAATATATTATCTATTATATTCCTTAATGCAATACTTTACTTATATTATATATATACTAGTTACCATCTGAGCTAAAACTATAGCTAAAACTAATAAGAAGCATAAGGAGTCAGCTTAGCTAGTCTATAGATGTGTCACTAAGAAGATATAAGAAGGAAAGGTTGTCCTATATATAGAACTAGCGCAACTAGTTCTAGAGCTTAGGTATAATGTGATTAAATATAGCATTATCTATAAAGCTATATAGAACTTAAGCAAGGAATAATAAGCCTACTTTAAGGACTTTTGTAATAGGTATTTAGCATAAGCCCTTTTAGACTAAAGCATTCTAATGCTTAGCAAGAGAACCCCTAGTTGTCCTAAGAAGGTTTTAGACACCCTTTCTAGCTCCAAAACCCCTATCGCAAGACCTTCTAAGAATGCAGCTACTAATACCCTAACCCTTGCCTATGCCATTTTCAGAACGCCTAAGCATAATGCAATAGTTATTAGCAACAACTCTAGCAGCAATTCATCAGATAAGGTAATATACTATATATTAAGCAGATAATAAGAAAAGCAAGTAGCAAAAGATGAGAGCACCTTTAAAAAGATTAAGCTATAGCATTATGCCAACAATGCCACATTTGAAAAGTTTCTTAACAACATAGAGGCCTAGAACTTTAGCACCTAAGAATATGTCACCTCATTAGAAATGTTAGCAACTAGAATAGTCCTAATGATTTACAACGCTAATATACATATGCTATTGCTAGTATATAACCTGCTCTACTATGCTAAGAACCTTATGGATATAGTCGCAGAGTATTACAACTAAGCCTTTGCAAAAGCAGTAGTATGCTTTAGAGGCATAGATAGATACTGACAAATAGAGGAGCTCTTAGATGTGTTTATAGGCTATACGAATGTTATGCTACTTCCTCTACTTACATCTATAGACTATAATGCTATAAAGTGAGTAAGAGAGTAGGCTAGACTAATCCTTAGCATTAAGATTATAGGAGATACTATAGTTATAGCAAAGACCTCTTCCCCTATTCGCAGCATTATACCTAAGAAGCCTAATAGCCCCCTCTTAGACCTATTTGCATCACCTCCTTATAATATATTGGCGCATAAGCCTTAGAGCCTGCCTCAACTAGATAAAACATTAGCGGCAGAGTCTTTAGGACGAAAGAAGAAGACACTATATTAGGCTCTAATGGGGTTTATACCTATCAAAGGCGGACTGCTAGAAGAGAGCATTAGCAAGGTTTAGACAATATGCCTGCTAGGATGGATTATAACTTGCAAAGGGGAATACTTCTTAGATTAATTAGAAGGAGTTAAAGTTATAGCATAGCGATTAGGGCATATTTGACAAATATATTCTTATGTTGTATAGTAGGTCCTATAAGGGCATAGGACATTCTTGCGCCTTAGCATTATCATATGCATTATTCAATAGGTGTACTATATAATAATGGGCATCTTCTGCAGGCACTATTAGAGCATCATTAGAAGAAGTCAACCACCTTCTAATAATGCTACTTAATAGCTAGCATAACCATTATATAGAATATATCTTTCTTCACTCTACTAATCACTGGACTAATGCTCCCTATGACAATTTCCTATCTAATAATTATTCTAATAAGAAGACTTATATTTTATCTTGGAATACCTGATACTACTTATCTATTGATTTATTAAGTTTTAATATAAGATAATAAAACTTTGCCTAAAAGGTAGAAAAGGTAGAACCACCTTATTATAGCTTATTCTATTAATCTTTAGCATTTTGTCTCTTTATCTTTTAGCTAACTTTATATAATTATCAAAGGATTTAGAAGAATTATTAAGCTAAATATATCTATCTAATAGATCCTTTAGCTAGTTAGTCTCAAATAAGGCTATATATATTACTAATTGTTAGGCTAGCTATATATGCTAGAGCTATTATATCAATAGGGAACTTTATATAATTAATATTTATTTTATACTCTATGTCAAAGATCTAATCTTCGACCTTTAGTTCTCCTCTGCTAAAGAAGGGGCTTAGTGTTTTCATCTTAGCTAAATCCATAATATAAGCTTTATTTAATAGGCAGAAGTCGACTATAAGATATCTTAGCTTACTTAGGTGATTAATACAAATATTATATTCCCAAATAGTATTAGTTTAGTAGACTATTCTATTAGACCTTTTCTATATAGGTTATTGAAGACAAAGTCTACTTCTATTTATTATTTTATCCTTAGCAGATATACTCTTACTAATAATTGCATATTTTGCTAGCCTTCTACTAGCTGAATTTGCATCTAATATTCTTTAGTAATATTAAGTATTCTTTTATATGCCTAATAGTCTATAAACTCCTCTATTATATCCTAAAGCTATTACCTAACTGCTTTATCTTTATTCTAAATGTGGATTATATTCTTTATTTATATTTCTTTAGTTAACTTTAAGCGGCTAATACTATAAGGAGATTTATTATATACATCAAATAATTGCTTAGACCTAGTAGCTATATGTTAGTCATTAGGCTTAGAGAGGATATTAGTCGCTAGGAAGTTATAGTTTACTTAGTCTAATAATATTCGTAGAAATGCTTATTTTAGTATAATCTAAGTTGTTCTAAAGTAATTCTATATTATGATAAAGTATACTATATTTATAATAATATCTTACACCTTAAGGTATATTATGTCAAAGAAGTATATCTTATCTCTTAGGATATTATTATAAGTTACTATAATTATTTCTAATATACCTAACTCTATATATATCTATTTAGTAGAATAAATTATCCTTATTATTAAAGGCTTATGCAGTTGGACTATTATTAGGCATAATAGGTTATAGCAGCTGCTAAGAGTAATTATAGTATTAACTAAGTCAATAATAGCTTTTAATTACTATAGGAACTTAACTCCTAAAAGCAGTCTTAGCTTAAGTGTTAGAGACACCTATATGGTAATTATAACCTTCCTAAGTGCTAAGCTATTTAGTGTATCTCTTAGTATATAAAGCATAAAGGTTGCATAAGAGGTAAGTATAACTAGTTTCAAAATACCTTTGAATATTATAGTTTTAGACCTATTATATATAACCTCTATAATATTTGAGAGCTAGTCTATGCTAACTATTAGCCTAATATAACTAGTATCTATGTATACTAGCTATACTTATCCTTTAATTAATATCTTCACATTTAGCTTTATATATATAAATCCAACTAATTTATTTGCTATATTATCCTCTTTAGGTTATTCTAAGATGATTTTTAGATCTACTAAAAGCAGCTATTAGTCTATATTCATAATTCTCTTTAGTGCTATTTCCTTTATAATATACTATTTAGAAGTAATAACCTATTAAATATAGCTCTTAGAGAATATATGCTTAAATATTTAAAAGTAAGATAGAAATAACTAAAGATAGTTTTTGTAGATAGTCTTATTCTTAGAAGCCTATACTATTATATATGCCATATTTGGCTCTTAGTTATATACTATATCTTTGTCTTCTACTAGGTGGTTACTAACTATAAAGGATTCTACTATAATATACCTAGCTTAAATAAAGCTATTATTAAACTTATTGCTATACTCTATTAGTATATTAGTATAATCAAAGGCCTATAATATAAAGTCTTCCTTATGCTAGCATCTAAAACTTGAGGTCTTGCCCACCTAAGGTCTACTGAAAGAGGTAGGGCCTAATCCCATATTATTCTAGAAGCTATTTCTAAATAGCTCCTTAGCTAATAGGGCTAGTAAAAGGAGGGTCTATTTCAATAGATTAGATTAGGTTATTGCAGCTTCTACTTAGCCTAAATCAGCTTTAGATCTATAGATGCTAAGGTTAAATAGCTATAATATAGCTTAAGTATTATTATACCTATTTTAGAAATTACTATATATACTTCTTATATATCTTTAATTATTTTAGAGCTTTTCTATCTAAACTTCTTGCTTCTCCAAAAGATATAATAAGAATGCCTTCATGCTTATCTTAGGAGTTAATCTATTTATTATTATCTTAAATGCTAAGTTAAGGTTATTATAGACATATGACAACTATTAGTAGGTTTTATCAAAATCTATAGCTTTTATATACCTAATAACTATTGCTTTATAGCTCTAAATATCTCTCTTATCTTATGTATCTCTTTTAAGATACTTTTCTCTAATAAGCTCCTATAGTATAATTGAGGTTATATCCTTAAACCAACTAATTAAGTGTTAGGACTATAATTCGACTCTACTTAGAGCATAATAGAAAGCTAGCCAAGTAGTTTCGCTTAGCTCTTTAGCATGCTATTGCTAGGCTAATCTATATAAGTATATCTAAAGATTTGCTCTAATAACTACTTTGCAACCCTCTAAGGAGTTATATTTTAGGAAATCTATAAAGAGGTGGATATTTTTCTATACTATAGCCTTTCCTATATATATATAGTCGCCTATTTCTATTGAGTTAAGCTTAAAGTAACTAATATCTTCTAAGTGCTATTTGAGTAATACTACTATTTATGCAAAAGAGGCATCCTAATTGCAAACATTAGGTATAAAGATATATACTCTACTTAGAGTCTATAATAATTTATTCCTATCTATAGTTAGCCTTATTCCTATAGATTTAGACTTAGCATTATAATAGTTGTATTCCTCAAAGACTACCTTAACTTAGCTTACTATTAAAGCTATTAGCTCTAATAGCTATTAGAGGGTAAGTTGCAGTATTTAGTTGTCTTACTATAGCATATAAAATAACTCTCTACCCTTTATTATATTTATTCTTAGTATCTCCTTAGTCTATAATATCTAAAGAGGATCTGAATTTAGTTGAGAGGTTTATTAAATAGTTGCATATCTAGGAAGGTCATTAGTTAAGGTTAAAGTCATTTACTTGTCGACTAAATGCTCCTTCTAGCGATTTTCCTTCTTACGCTAGGATTATAGTCATATAAAGGGTTCTAGTATATATATATCTGTAAGCCTTGCGAATTTAAGGCCGCTTTAGCATAAGGCTAATTTATCAATTACTTAGTCCAAAGGGAAGTTCTTAATAATTATTAGTCCCTTTATAATATCTAATAACGCTAAGGTTGCTTATAACAAATAGAAGTATCCTTATATTATTAAGAGAAGAGTTAAAGCTGAAAGGGGATAATCTATAATAACTTTATTATAGATCTAAAAGAATAATTTAATCTCAAAAGACTACTTATAGCTTATATTAGTAAATTAGCAAAGCTAATAGGTAGAGCAAATAAAGCTAATATATTCTAGATTAGTGCTAAGGTCTATATAGAGATCTTATACACTAAAGCTTTATAGCCCTATATACTTGGGTTCTATAATACTTTAAGAAAGGTAAATAGGAGATAAGGCTTAGTATTTAGGTCCAAAAGCTTTAGTAGTATGGACTAAACTCTTGCAATTGCTACTATTGTCATAAGGAGCATTATGCTAGTGAATAATAGTATAAAGAAGGATAGTTTGTATAGAAGGTTATGCTAGCTACTTAATAGCATTATTAGAAGGTGGTTGCCTCCTTCTAATAATGCTCTAATTATGCCTGTAGAAGGTGCCTATCATCATCTAATATACCTATTGAATGGTGCACATAATAAGTAGCTTGAAAAGGATATGTAGGAATAAGTAGGCATAGAGTTGGTTAGGTGATGAGAATATAGGAGCAGTAAATAAGGCGGTCAGCCTTTGGGCGGCAGTATCCTTATATTTAGGTTGAGTCTTTAAGCTTACCTTAAAGAAGAATTATCATTAAGATAATATAACTAGAATAGACGAATCAATTCGATTATAGTATATAACCCTTATGACACCAACACTAATTAGTGGTTGAATATACAACTATAGATAGTTAGGTAAAAGCAAAAGAGATAAACTAGTAGAAAGCTTTTGCTATGATCTATTATATATATGCTAATAAGTTCCTTCGATTTTTTTTTCTTGCTAAGAAGCTTTAAGGAGTCTTCGAAAGATCATTGAGATTTTCCTTTCTTATTTAAGAAGAATTAAAGTGATTTGTGTTATTTATGCTGCTATTAGCATATCTTTCCTTTTGAGTTAAAGAGACTAAATAGTATAACTTGCTATAAATATACTCCCCCTCTTCTACTACTAATGCGAATTATTATCTTTGCGTATTATAAGAATAGTTTAAGAGCATATAGAAAATATAAGTGAATCAAATGATGAAATCGAAGCTCCAATATAAATATCGAAAGAATTAAGAGAGCTTAATATTAATGTTAACAAGGCAACTTAGGGAAAAGACCTTAAGATAAAGGATATTCAATGAAACCCCAACCTAGCGATTATTAATAGTTATATACTATTTCAGCTTTAACTCTATAAGACTAAGTATAAGCATTATTAAGGAGAAGGCTTATAGGACTTATTTGCTAAAGATTTTGCTAATTAGCCTTTAAATATATTTAATCTTACAAATAAGAGATTATTCTATTAGCTTGAAGACTATCTCCTTCTAAAAGGTGTCTTAGTATAAAAAGCATAAGGTAGCATATTATTATATATTATTATCTTAGCTAATCTATTATAAGAATTCCTAGAATAGACAGCTAACTATAAATCTAAGAGATAGAAGAGTATAAGAGGCGCTTATGCTCTATTATTTTTATTCTCTTTTGTAATTACTTATGCATATATAGCTTAAGTTAATGATATTATCTCTAAAACTAGCACTTCTTAATAATATACTTAGCAACTTAATCCTTATATATATATAGACTCTAAACAATAAAAGAGTTATATATTTATAAAGAATATTAAAAGACTTAAGAGATAATATATTAAATTAAGAGGAAATAAATAAGATCTTTAATAAACCAAAAAGGAAATAAGAAAACTACTTCTTTTCTTATAATCTAATCTTATAATTAATTAAAGATAATAGGCTACTTCAACTATATATATTTATCCTTTTCTACTTTTATTATAATATTCACCTTTACTATAATAACTATATCTCTTATCTAATTAAAATATATACTTTAAACCTCTAAGATTAGATTCAATAGATAATAAAGCTTTAAGCAATACGAAAGTTCTTAGAGATATTGCGAAAATCTACTAAGGTGAAAAGAAGAAGTATAATAGGGATAAATATAAAGTCTTAGCTGATTTTCTTAAAAAAATTTATAAGGCATATAATAATTTTAGCCTTCCTAAGGATTAACAACCTTTTGCTTTTTTAGTAATGCTAAAAGACAAAGCTTTTAATTGGAAATATATCTAGGATTAATAAGAAAGAAGCTTAAGAAGAAAGATCTATAATAAGTATATCCAATAAAACCTTTCTTTTCATAGCATTTGCATTTTAATATATATGCAAATCTTATAGTAGATATACTCTATAGCTTATTAAAGGAAATATTTCAAAATCTAATTAATATAATTATATAGCTAATCTATGATTTCTATCTAATAAAAAACTATTAGAATAGTCTAGAGGCTTTAACTAAAGTAAACTATAAGCTATAATAGTTTATTAGACTAGTATAATTTAATATTAGATTTAATAGAATTCTAAGGTTCTAAGGCTTGAAGCATTTTAATAAGTTTAGCTAAATTATATAATAGATAAGTAGAAAGGAGTGCAATTTGATTAGAATCTAAATACTTATAGTAATTCTACTACTCTTAGAAAAGGCACTAAAAGCATTAATATATTTAAAAAAAACTTATAGATTTTATATTAATTATATAATTAAAAATATATAATAAATCTATAATTGAATACTTTACGTTAATATTATATAAGATTAATATATTAAAATAAGTATTTCATAAGTATAAGCTAAATATACAAGATAATATAAACTAGAATACACCTAAATTTCATATGCTTAGCTATTATATAGATTTTATTTGATAATTCAAAGTGCTTAATTAATAGCTTTAATACTAAGTATTTAAGGCACTATATAAGTTTTTACTAAAGGAGTTCTATAAGCAAATAAACAAAAATAATATATACTTAAACTAAATCATAAGCTATAATACTTATGCGAATAACCTTTAGGCTATAGTATATTAGATCCTAAATTATTTAACTATAAAGTTAGCTTTAAATGTAAAATTTATAGTTTAAGTGACAAAGGCAATAGCTATACTACTTTTGCATAACTACTATAACTCTCTTAGTTTAATAGCAGCCTAATCCCTTTAATATCAGATATTATACTACTTAGAATTTATAAGGAAGTATATAACTTCTACTAAGGAAGTAGCATAAGAGATAAATCTCCTTAGATTTTTAAATGCTTCAGCTTTATTTATATATTAAGAGTAGAAATACTATTAAAGGTATTTTATACCCTTTGATTATATATATATATATGCCTAAAGGATTTGACTTAGGTAGTAGATTATCTTATTATCTTTTTAGATACTATTAAGTTTTAGAAGTAATTTAGAAAGGATAAAATAAATTTAAAAGCAAGAGTTAAAGAAGTACTTTAATATTCTTTAGACTAAAGAGATAGTAAAGTATAAAAAGATTTCTATTAGTTATAAGTGTTTCCTTAGAGTATACTTAGTAATATTAGTTAATAAGAGATAATTAACCTATATAATAATATATAAGTTGCTTTGCTATAAGTTATGCTTAAGATACTTTATCTAAAGATAAAGCTAAAGGATTTAGCTAAACGCTTATTAACTTACTATAAAACATTAGCAAATATCTTCTTATTTCAAAGGAAGATAGAATACCTAAAGAAGTAATATATTAGCTTAAGATAGCTAAATAAATTATATAATATGATTAAAGTAATAAAAGCATAAATACTAATAGCTCTTAGACTTATAAAACTTTAAGAAAAAAGTTTCTTTTAGATAGTAGATATTTACTAAAGTGCTTACATTATTTCTAGCTATATAAGACATAAACAGTAAAGATTTAATATCTTTTATATTAATAACTATATATACTAGAATTAATATTAAATATATTATTAAGATAAATAAAAGGATAAAAGATAATAGCATATAAATAATATAAGATATAGTCTTTTAAAGATAAAAGGTTGATAGCCTTTTTATATATATAATAATAATTTTTCTATATAACTTCTCTTATTAAACTTCAAAACTAATCTATAAACTATCCTTATTAAACTATACTACTTTTATTAAACTGCCTTAGTTGATAATACTCCTTAAACTACCTATAATAAAAGCTCTACTTAAACTGCTATATAAACTATTTTTCTTAAACTACTCTTCTTAAACTACTCTCCTTAAACCACCTTAGGCAAACTATTCTCCTTAAACTGCCTTAAGCAAATTGCCTTACTTAAACTACTATATAAACCGCCTTACATCTGCAAAAAAATATAAAGGCTAATAGTGGTCGGAGGCTGCTATAGGCGTTGGACATACTAATAGCACCTTGAATGCATATCTAATTTTTTAGTACTAATAGCTAATCATAGAATTTTACTTTAGTGACCTTAGTATACTTAGCACTTAGAGTGCTAATTTCCTTTTGGGCATTAATTATACCTTTAGTGATTTAAATTTCAAATGCTTTAGGACTTCTCTTAATGCTATCTTTGCAATAAAGGCCTAAAGTATTAAACCTGCATAATATAGCATTAGCATTAATTATATTATTAGCTATATATTTACTACTTTAGCAATTGTCTATAATAGCATATATATTAGCAAAAGCTCTAAAGATATAAAATATAATTATGGCTTAAATTATATTATAATCCTTCCTAATATTAATAATATAAATAGCATTATTAAGAATAAAATATCCTTATATATATATATATATATATATGCTATTTTGAGTAAACTATATTTGATATATAATTAGTTATATATATAAATGAATTTATTATAAAATTTACTTTAAAGTTTATATATATATACTTAAATACTTTCTTAGAAGCATTCTATTAAAAGCATCCTATTAAAAGCGCTTTGTTAAAAGCGCCTTATTAAAAGCGCCCTATTGAAAGCGCCTTATTTGAAAATGCCCTATTGAAAACGCCCTATCAAAAACGCCTTATCAAAAGTGCTTTATCAAAAGCGCCCTATTAAAAGCATCCTATTAAAAGCATTCTATTTGAAAATGCCTTATTGCAAACACCTTATTAAAAGCGCCCTATCAAAAGCGCCTTATTAAAAGCATCCTATTGAAAGCGCCCTATTAAAAGCGCTCTATCAAAAGCGCCTTATTAAAAGTGCCTTATCAAAAGCATCCTATTGAAAATATCCTATTAAATACACCTTTGAAATGCCTATAAGTTAATCAGCTAAAGAAATCCAACTCTATTAGCTAGGATTATACTACTATTGACTAATTGCATTATAGAGTATTATAGACTTTTATATTAAATTAGATCTAAACCTTTCTTATAACTTCTATAAGTCCTTTTTATTACATAATGCAAAACTATTATTATTATGCTAATATTTATCTTATATTACTTAGCTTATTATAAAAATCATTTTAATTATATTTATACTAATAGTTTCTATTAGGTTTAGCTAAGATATTATATCTTTAAGCTTAAATATATATGCTGACTTTAAACTTTCTTTTAAGTGCATTTATTAAACTTTAAGATACTTTATAGAAGACTTAAATGCTAATCTTTAATTCTAAAAAGTAAATTAGCTAGTTGATATTCTTCTTAATATTATACTATAAAAAGCCTACTTACTTATTTTCTTGCTAATTAGCCTTTCTAAAATAAAAGCTATCTTTAATATAATTAATATAATTATTAGATAATTAGAAGTATTATACCTTAGAAGATTATAGTCTAATAGCCACCTTTTACTTTTATTAGTAAATTAGAGCTTACTTCTTTAGCTATAGTTCTAATTATTTCAACTTTAGAAGCTTTATTCTATTATTCAAATTATTATTAAAATAATCTATATCTTTTATATTAAATAAATCTAATAAGATTTACTATTAGTAAATTTCTAATTATAGTAATATAATAATATACTTAACTCTAATTCACTTTGCAAAGTTGATTAATCCTCTTTAGAGCTAAGCTTATTATCCTAATTTATCTAACCTTAGACTTTTTATAAAGGTATATTTTACTTATATATTTTCTATACTAATTCTTAGATGCTTAAACCTAAAAGCTTTATAATAGTTAGCTATATATAAGATGATAATACTTATTAGAAATTATTAATCAACTTACTTCTATAAAGTCTAAGTCATTTAGTAGGTTATCTAAGTTCTTATTATAAGAAGTTTTAATAGGCTTTTTATATATTGCAATTAATCTTCCTATTAATACCTTATCTATTTTCTTTGCAACTCCTATAAGAATTACCTAATATTACTTAAAAGCTATTCTATTTTAGCTATCCTTTACTAAATTAAATAATACTAATATAAGATTAATTAAAATTAAGTATAAACAACTAATAATAAATAGAACTTATATATATTATTTTTAATATTAATTGGAACTGATTTTGCCCTTTATTCTTATTTATAATAAGCTAATATAATTATTATTATAATAATTACTATTATTATCTTAGATAATAGATTAAACTAAGAGAGTATATTATTATAACTATATTAAGCCTAATAACCTTTTACTTAGTAGAATAGTATTAAATACTTAACTATAATATTACTAGTCTATTTTTTTACTTTAGGCTTAGTAAACTAGTTAGCAATTATCTAAACTTATTATTAAATAGAAAATATACCTCTTTTAGATTTAGTAATAAAATTATATAATCTTATATTATTATTTTCCAAAAATTCTCTTATATTTCTAGATTTAACATATTAAGATATAAGCAAAAAGCATTCTTAATATTCTCTTATATATACTATAAGAGGTTAGAATATTTATCTCTAATATAGTCTTATATTTATACTATTATTAGTAATATTTTCAATAATTATTGCTTTTTTATACCTTTCTAGTAATTAGTTATTTTAGCATATAGGCTTCAAAGCTAGCACTCTACTCTAAATCTTATAGTATAATCTAATAGGTTATAACTACTTTACTTAGCTTTAGCTTATCTTCTTTTAGCTAAAATATTATTTCTAATCTATAATTTCCTAATATCTATATAGCAGCTATTAATAAGCAGCTTAGAGATATCTCTTAGTGATTATATTCTATTAAACCTTATTTAATAATATTATTATAACTATCTTAGGATTTAGTTGACTATTATAATATTATAATTATAAAGCCATTTGACTTAGTAATACTAAATATATTAATATTATTAGTATAATATTATTATTATTAGTAAGCTTATATTAAAAGGCTTAATTTAAGATAATATTTATTCTTAATATAAGAGTATTTCTATAACTTTAGTTAACTTAAGTCTTAAAGAATCATTTTTAGCTAATATAAATATTAGATATATTATAAGTAATAAACTATAATAAAATATACTAAGCTTAATACTCTACTTTGCAATAATATATATAATTATTTCAACTATAGATTACTAAGCACTTAAGAACTTTAAGATTATACTTATAGCATAGTTAATAGCAAATTAGAGGTAATAGTTATACTATTAAATAATATAATACTTAAAGCATCTATAGATAAAAAGAAGAAGAAGTAATACTTTACTAATATAAGCTAAAAAGATTAGCTATATAAAGATTAGTTGCTTATTAATATTATATTACTAAATATTATTTATTTATAATTAATCTTAACTTATATATTAAATATACTATTAGAAGGCAATTAATTAAATAAAGCATATTACTAAATAGTATTTTTAAAAGCTATTTTTATAAGTTAATATCTTAGGATAATTTAAATAAAGCAGATTAAGATAGCTAAGTAATAAAGGCTAAAAAGAAATAAGGTAGTTTAAGTAGAATAGTTTAATAAGAATAGTTTATTAAAAGTGGTTTAATTAAAATAATTTAATAAGGGTAGTTTAAGTAAAGTAGTTTAAGTAAAAAAGTGCAATTTAGTAGAAGTATAAGGAAAAGCTAAAAAAAAAATAGAATAATATAATAAGAGTAGTTTAATAAGCATAATTGCATAAGTAGTTTTAGTAGAATAGTATTAAAGGTAGTTAAACTAAGGTAGTTTAAGGAGGATAATTTAAGAAGGGCAATTTGCATAAGGTGGTTTGCATAAGATAGTTTATATAAAGTGGTTTATATAAAGTAGTTTATATAAAGTAGTTTAAGAAGAAGGGTTTATATAAGGCAGTTTAAGAAAAGTAGTTTATATAAGGTGGTTTAAAGAGAGCAGTTTAAGAAGTAGTTTAAATAGGATAATTAAGAAGAGTAGTTTAAGAAGAGTAGTTTATATAAGATAATTTAAGAAGGATAGTTTAAGGAATAGTTTAAGTAGGATAGTTGAGAAGAGTAGTTTAAAGAGGGTAGTTTGCATATAGTAGTTTAGGAAGAATAGCTTATATATAGCAGTTTAAAGAGGGTGGTTTATATAAGGCAGTTTAAAAAGGGCAGTTTAAGGAGTAGTTTAAATAGGATAGTTAAAAAGAGCAGTTTACATAAGATAATTTAAGAAGGATAGTTTAAGGAATAATTTAAGTAGGATAGTTAAGAAGAGTAGTTTAAAGAAGGTAGTTTGCATAAGGTAGTTTAGGAAGGATAGCTTATATATAGCAGTTTAAAGAGGGTAGTTTATATAAGGTAGTTTAAAAAGGGTAGTTTAAGGAGTAGTTTAAATAGGATAGTTAAGAAGGGTAGTTTAAAGAGGATAATTTGCATAAGATAGTTTAAGAAGGATAATTTAAGGAGTAGTTTAAATAAGGTGGTTAAGAAGGATAGTTTAAGGAAGGTGGTTTACATAAGGCAGTTTAGGAAGGGTAGTTTAAAGAGTAGTTTAAGTAGGATAATTAAAAAGGATAATTTAAGAAGGATAATTTAAGAAAGATAGTTTAATAGCATATTTAATCAATTATATAATATTAGATCTATAAAGTATAATTATATAATATTTTAAGAAACTTTATCTTTATATAACTTAAATAATATAAAATATTTAGCTTTATATAATAAAATAAATATCTTAATCTCTTTTATCTATCTTAATATAAAATTCTAAAATACTAATAGCCTATTGCTATTAGATCTTATTATTAATAATACTAATTTAACCTCTTTTGCTTAGTGACTTATATTCTAAGATTAGCTAATTAATTAGATTTAGTAGTACTAATAGATTATTTGAATTATATAATCCTTTATTTTAAATAAAATAATTTAAATTTATATCCTATAGGATTTTATAAAATATTCTTTATCTAAGATGCTTAGAATATATATCTTTAAGCTTTACAAATCTATATTCTTTGATTATTAATATATTAATCCTTATAGTATAAAATAATAAGCTATAATAATAGTATAATAGAGAAAGAGGTAATAGTGAATTCAAGAGATCTTTTGCAGACTTTGGAAAACTTAATTCTCTAAGCTATAGGAGAAAGTAGTCTTTATATACAAAATATCTAGCTTTAGAATCTTCTATTATATAATTAGAAGATCCTATATTTATGCTAAATTACAAATTAGATTAAAGGAATATTAAAGGAATATTAATTTATAATATAGTTTATAATTAACTCCTTTGATAACTTATATAGTACTACTTAGTATAATAATACTAAGCATAATAATACTAATTATAATAATACTAAATATAGTAATACTATGTATAGTAATACTGAATATAATAATACTAAATATAGTAATACTAAGTATAATAATACTAAGTATAATAATACTAAGTATAGTAATACTATATATAGTAATATAGCTATAATTTGCAGATTAACATATAGTAATAGACTTTAACTCTAAGAACTTTAGACTATTTAGATATATTATAATATTTCTTTAGTATATTAGAAAAGTTATAAGTCTTATCTTATATATTATATCTATAATCTTATTAAGTTCTATTATTTGTTTATTATTAGCAAATATAGAATCTATTAATTTATTTATTTATATTCTTTTATTTAGAGAATTTAATATAGCAATTAAAGTATTTAGTAAGTTAGCTAATAATATCTTTATAGTTATTAGTTTTATAAATAAAAGTAGTATTTAAAGTTATACCTTTTGCTTTAATTATAAAATAGATATGCTAAATAGCTATAGATTAGAACTTATATCTTTAGATAGCATATTCTTAGTAGATTTAAATCTGCCTTTGCTAATATTCTTCTTCTAAAGACTAGCTATATATGGCTTATATATAAGAAAATATCCTTTTGTCTTAATAGTCTTATTATTAGATTATAGTTTATTATTACTACTTTGAATTAATTCTATTAGCTTTATAGCAACTGATTTAGCTTACTTTAGCTAGATATATTTTATTATTAAGAGTAGCTCTTCTGCAAATAGACTCTTATAGGCTTAGTCCTACTATTCTTTAAAATCCTTAGCCTTAATATCTAAGACTTAAAGAATAATAGCATTTAGTAATACTTAGGTGCTAATACCTTTTACTTATATATTACTCTAAAGCTTCTAATTTGAATTCTTCTCTTCTATAAATTATGCTTTTTATTTAGTATTATTATTAGCTAGCTAAAGAGTAAATCTAAGAGTATTCTTATCTAAAAATAATTAGCTTATTTAAAAAGGATTTAAAGTAGTTAATTTACTAATTGCTATTTTATCCTTTAATTCTTTACTTAGCTATTATAACTTATGTTAGATAATAGAAGAAGTAAAAAAGGTATAATAAAGTAATAAAGCTAAAGTTGGATTAAAGAAAATTCATTAGGAATAAGAATTATATTATAGTAGAACTTTTATCTTATATCTTAACCCTATAATATTAGAGACTTATAATAAATAAATATATAAGGAAATATATAAAACTAAAGTATAGCTATTTATTAGTCTTTGTGAATAGTAAGAATATATATAGCTAATTTTGCTATTTTTATAATATACTATTTTAAGTAATATTTGCTATAAACTACTATATATTCCTTAAATTATATTATTAGCTAATTATGCTATTTTCAAAGTATACTATTTTAGGTAATACTTACTATAAATTAGTAGGTATTCCTTAAATTATAATATTAGCTAATTTTGCTATTTTTGTAAAATACTATTTAGGTGATATTTGCTACAAATTGCTATATATTCCTTAAATTATAATATTAGCTGATTCTACTGCTTTTATAATATATAATTTTAAGTAAGATTTACTAAGAATTACTTTATATTCCTTAAATTATAATATATAAAGAATAATAATAGCTTAGAAAATATTAAGATTAAAGAGAATATCTTTAAAGAAAGAAATAACTTAACCTTATATTATAACAAAAGTAGAACTTAACTCTACTTTATATTAAATATAGACTTAAACAAAGGCTTAGCATAAGCTAAGTTATAATAGATCAACTGCTTTACCTTAAATACTTAAATTCTTAAAGTTCTTTTATTATTATTTTTCTTACTTAAAAAACTTCCTTCTCTTCTTCTAAAAACTCTCCTATCTTCTATTAATAGAACTACTAAGCTAGCTCTTAGCTCTTTTATGCTTTCTGCATCTTAGTTCTATTTTTCTATATTAGTAAGCAAAGTTCAACTTTATTATTAAGTATAATAATACTAAAATAGCAGCTAAAGTATTTATAGAAATAGATTTCCTATTAAAATTATTATCTCTTTAAATAGATTAAAATATTAATTAGAATTTAGATATTATAAGAATAAGTAAATCCTTATTTATTTTTAATGCTTATTTTTTAACTAATAATACTTAAGTAAAGTAGATTTAGCTGCTTTAGATATTGCTTCTCTAAATATATTATAGCTAATATTCTAATAATTATACTTATAATTAATTAGTCTATCTACTAAAGTAGCATTTAAGTCTTAGATAATTACTATTAATCTTTATATAGATATAAAAAGTAATATTACTAATAAGCTTATTTTTAAATTTAAGATATAACTTAGCTTTTTGCTAAATATTATATTTAAAGATATATTAAATAGAATTTTATAGCCTAACTATTTATTATATAAGAAGTTGAAAGATTTCCTAATAAATAAATAAAAGACTAATCTTAATATATACTAAAATAAGTTAAGATAAATATAATAAATAAATGAAACTTTTAAAGGCATATATTATATAATTACTTTTAAATTAACCTTTTAACTAGCTATAAGTTGCTTATAGAATAATATAAAGACTTAGCTATTTATTTAAGCTATCTATTTACATTTATAAAAGGGTTTACTAAAGGTCTTAGTATTAAGAGGCGCCCTTTGAAAGAAGAAACTAGCATTAAGCCTATAGGGAATATCTTTGCCTAATCTAATTCCTTAGCTTAAACTAATACCTTAGCTTAAACTTATATCTCTATAAGGATTTATGTCTCTAAGTCTGCTAAAACCTTCTTCTCTACTAAAATATACTCTTCTACTAAAACCTACTCTTCTGCTAGAACCTAGTAAACCTTCCTAAGACTAATAAGTTGATTCTTTATAGTAAAAGAATCCTTTAGATAAAAGAAATAATAATAATAAAGGAAGAAATAATAATATTAATTTTAATAATATAATTAAAAAGGAGAATATTAATTCTAATCTATCTAAGCTAAATAAGAAGGACTTTAAAGGTAATCTAAGTAGGCTAATAGATATATAAAGAGATTATTAAGAATATAAAACAAATAAATCTTTATAAGAGTTTATATAAAATTCCTATCTTATATATATAAGTACTAATATTTATTTAAAATATTAAGCCTAATAAATAATAAGATTATTATAAATCTTATATTAGAAACTTAGCAGAAAGCTTACTTTCTATTTACTTATAATATAATATATTAAGACTTAGGCTATATTATTAAAGTCTTATATTTTATATATTAAATACTATTAGTATAAATATTTAATGCTTATATAGCATTAGAGTTTTAGTATAGCATTATATTATATACTTTCTTTACTTTAGCAATAAATCTAAGTAAAATAATTATAGCATTTATTATTTATTATATTTAGAATATCTATAATATTCTATAGGATAAAATTAATTAAAACTAAATTAATATATTAGTAAAGATATAAATAATATAATAAAGCTATATCCTTTAGTATAATTAGTATTTAAGGAATATAGATTCTACTACTTTTGCTTATCTTCTTCTCTTAATTATTTTATTAAGCTAAAGACTAAAGCTATCTTAGTCTTATCTTTAATAGGTTTGCTAAATATATAAATATAAGAATTTAATATTTATTTAGATTTAGGAGATTCTAATATATATTAGAATAGATTTTATTATAGCTTAGCTTAAGCTTATAAAAGCATCTTACTAATTATAGATTAATAGAATCTTCTATAAGAGAAGGAAAAAATTCTACCTTTTACTAAAGATAAAGAGATTATTAATAAAGTGCCTTAAATATCTTAATTCTTACTCTTAAGAAAGAATAGCTAAGTTATTATACTTTTAACAATAGACTTAGTTGATTTGAAGTTTCTTTTATATTAATTAAATTGTAAAGTTTATTTATAGGATATATAAGAATATAATAGGGCAAAAGCTAAAGATAATAAGAAAAGAGGCTTAAAAAAGAGGAATCTTATTTGCATTATATCTTTTATATCTTAAAGGTATATTATATAAATAATATAAAAGAATAAGTCTTATCTTTGAATATCTTAAGTAATAAAAGGCATTTAAGTTATATTATATGCATAAAGAAGTAATAGTTTATATTTAGAATTTGAAAAAACTTAATATAGCAACTTAGGATTTATTAAGGTTAGCTTAAATTAGCTAAGTAGAATACTATTTATTTTTAGCCTAAATAATATTATACCTTTAGTAGAGCTAATAGTCTAAGATAAGTAGATCTAAGATCTTAAACTTAAGAAATAGTATTATAAGGAACTTATAAGACTAAGACTCTAATAAGCAAAGAATATTAAGAAAAGTATAATTAATAAAAAAGTTACTTAGTAAGTCTTATATATACTCTTATAATTAGTTAAAGCTTTATTTATTTGATTTATATTAAAGAGTATCCTTTTGGATCATTTAGTTGTAATTATCCTAAGAAATATTTTTAAGCTTATCTTTATAATTCACTTAGGCGAATAGCAAAAAAAGGCAAGTTAGATTATGCTAAATGACTATTAGATTTATACTAATAAGAATCTTAAGGCTAAGGCAAAATTCTTAGCAAATAAAGCAAATTATCCTTAGGATTAGACTAATTAAAAACTAGCAAATCTCTATTATTATTTATAAGTAGTTACTATATTTCTATTCTTAGCTATAATAATTAATCTTTATATAAATCTTCCTTTTAGATTTACTAATAATAAGTTTTATAAGTTAATAACCTTTAGTGATAATAAGCTAGTATTATTTAAGCCTAGTATTACTAAAGATCCTTTTTTTAATAATTTAAAAGAGATATATAGATTATCTAAGAAGCTAATTACTTAGAAAAATAAATTAGTATAATTTCAACTATTAGGATTTCTAAATATAAAAGAGCATTTATCTTACTATATAGTAATTATATATTTCTTTATTATTGCTTATATTTTCAAAATAGTATATAATATAAGAGTACTTTATCTAACCTTAGTATTAGATAAAGCTAATATATTCATTTTATAGCTTCTATATATTAAAAGATATATACTTAATAATATACTTTTAATATATTTTATAATAAGCCTTATAGAGCAAATAGCTATATTTGATAAATTTTATCTTAATATTAGATCTAATATACTCTTTAAAGATTAGCATTTTATCTACTTTCTTATAGCAATAAGTTTAGCAATTGCTATTAGCTTAATATTTATAAAAGCAATTTCTATTTATTTCCTTAAAGTTGATTATTATACTTATATAATAAAGTAAAGATTTTATAGATATTACTACTAAAGGAATAAGCATATTATTTTGTATTTATAAGTAATTTAAATTAATAAAAATCCTATAGAAGAATAGATATATAATATTAATTTACTATAATTAAAGGTTTATTAAATCTAAGCTTAAAAGTAGAGTATAAGACTCTAAAAGGCTATTAAAATAGACTAATATTTAGAGTTTAATATATAGTTAATGCTTTTTAGAATAAGATAATTTTTAATATATACTTAGTTTATTAAAATTATACTATATAAGTAATACTCTAATTGCAAATTATCCTTTTTAAACTACCCTACTTAACTGCCTTACTTAACTGCCCTTCTTAAATCGCCTTATAATATTATTTTTATGCTTTTATTACTATCTTTCTTAAATTATACTTTTTTACTTAATATTCTTAAACTATTCTACTTATATTACTTATATTAAACTATACTCCTTAAAGTGCCTTAGTAAAACCACCTTAGATAAATTGCCTTAGATAAACTACTTTAAGCAAACTACTTTAAGCTAACTACTTTAAGCTAACTATCTTAGATAAACTACCTTAGGCAAACTACCTTAGGAAAACCACCTTAGGCTAACTACCTTAAGCTAACTACCTTAGGTAAACTACTCTACTTAAACTACTTTAGATAAACCACCTTAGGTAAACTACTTTAAGCAAATTGCTTTAAGCAAACTACCTTAGGCAAACTACCTTAGGCAAATTGCCTTAGGCAACCCACCTTAAGTAAACTACCTTATATAAAGCACCTTATATAAACCTTCTTTAATACTATTTTTCAACTTTTTCTTATTGCTTTTATTAGATTAAACTTCTTTACTTAAATTACTCTACTTAGACTATTCTTATTAAACTATTATCCTTAAACTATCTTATTTAAATTACTCTTCTTAAATTATACTATATTAAGCATCTTATACTAACTACCTCTTTAAATTATCCTTCTTAAAGCATCCTTCTTAAACTATTCTTCTTAAAGCACCCTCCTTAAACTACCCTTTTTAAACTACCCTTCTTAGATTATCCTCTTTAAACTACCCTTTTTAACCTCTAATAATACTCTCTATTAGATAGCTAACTATATTATATAGCTTTACCTTTATATCTTTATAATACTATTAACTATTTGCTATAAGAAATACTTTAAGCTAATCAAAAGTATTAGTAGGCTTAAGTAATATAAATGCAAATCTATAGTAAATATTGCTTAAAATTTGCTAAAAAGAAAATTAAAGACTTTTATTCTACCTTTTACTTAGCAAATTCAAAAGGAATTAGATATAAATAAAAATACTTCTATTAATATATATTTTAATATAATAAGTATAAATATAGACTTTAATATAACTACTTTTATAATTAATAAAATATAAGATAATAGTATAAGTAAAAGACTATTAGCCTTATAAATATATTAGTTTTATTTTAATTATACTAATTTAACTATAGTAAATAGATGCTAATAGTATAAAAGAAGAAGAAATTAATAAACCTAAGGATTATTTATATATTAGGTTAGCTTATATAATAAAGATAATAAGTTCTTTAATTATAGCTAATTCTAAAATTTGCAGTAAGAATTAAAAGAATAGCAATAGCTATTAAAGCAAAGATCTAAAGTTTAATAATATAATAAAAGTTATATATCTTTAATATTTCGAAAATAAAATAAAAATAAGAAAGATATTAATATTAAGAGAAGTTGACAAATTAAAAGTAGAAGATAAACTATATTTAATATTATCTATATCTAATAATTATATATATTAGCCTTTTAAGTTAAAGTTTAATTAGGATTTAGCAAATTAGTTTTATTAGGCTAATATTAGTAAAAGTAATATTAAAGTATAATTTGCTAAATTTAAATGCATTAGAGCAACTTAAGATAATAAGCAGTTAATCTAATTATATATAAGCTTAGTAAAAGCAATATATAATATCTTATATAATATCTTATATAATAATATATAAAAGAAAGTCTTAGTATAAGTATAACCTTAAGCTATTAATAATAAGCCTAAGACATTAGAACTAAAGTATTACTTTATATAATATTACTTAGAGTTTCTACTAAGCTATACTTCTTTTGCATCTAATATAGCCTAAGGACTAGTAAAGAAATTATATAGGATTAATAGTAAATAAGTCTATAATAAGCTAAATACTAATAATTAGTAGTAGAAGATGCAAAATAGTCTTTTGCTTAAAAGTACTTTAGTATTAGTTATAATCATAATAGATAAAATGATAATAATAAAGCTAAAAGGCAACTAAGTTGTTTAGCTAATATATCTCTAAATAGGTAATTATGCTTAACGCCTTAAAAGATAATAGCAATCTCTATTGATAATACTATTAGGTCTTCTTTTAATATTCTAAGCAATTTCTAAATCTATAGATAATAAGCTAGCAGCTAGTATTAAATCTAAGCTATATTATTATTATATAAGTCTAATTTTTCAAAGTAAATATAAGATTTTATAATTAAGTTAAGAAATAACTAATATTTATTAGAGATAAAATAATTAATAATTAATAAGTAGTTTATTAATTGCACTAATAGGTTTATTAGATACTACTTTCTAATATTAGGACTTATATTTATTAATTATAAGGAAGTTTACTTAGCATATAGAATTAAGCATAATTGATAATATATATAATATAAGATAAAGTATAGCTATTTGTAAGATATTATAGCTATTTAGCTAATTTGAACTAAGCAAAATATATAAAAATATATCTAAGAATAGCAAAGGAAGAAGCTTAAGAAGGAAGATCTATAATAAGTATATCTAATAGAACCTTTCTTTTAGTAGTATTTATATTCTAATATATATATAAATCTTATAATAGATATGCTTTATAGCTTATAAAAGAGCATATTTTGAAATCTAGTTGATATAATTATATAATTAGTCTATAATCTCTATTTAGTAAAAAACTATTATAATAGTCTAAAGGCTTTTACTAAAGTAAACTATAAGCTATAATAGTCTATTGGATTAGTATAACTTAATGTTAGATTTAATAAAATCCTAAGGTTCTAAGGCTTAAAGCATTTTAATAAGTTTAACTAAGTTATATAATAGATAAATAGAGAAGAGTATAATTTAATTAGAATCTAAATACTTATAGTAATTCTATTATTCTTAGAGAAGGCATTAGAAGTATTAGTATACTTAAAAGCACTTATAGATTTTATATTAATTATATAATTAATAATATATAATAAGTCTATAATAAGATACTTTAAGTTAGTATTATATAAGATTAATATATTAAAGAAGGCATTTAATAAGTATAGACTAAATATATAAGATAATATAAACTAAAATATACCTAAATTTCATATGCTCAACTATTATATAGATTTTATTTAATAATTTAAAGTGCTAAATAGCTTTAATACTAAGTATTTAGAGATACTATATAAGTTTTTGCTAAAAGAGTTTTATAAGCAAATAAATAAAAATAATATATACTTAGACTAAATCATAAGCTATAATATTTAGGCGAATAACCTAAAGGCTATAGTATATTAGATCTTAGATTATTCAACTATTAGGTTGGCTTTAAATATAGAAGTTATAATTTAAGTAATAAAGGCAATAGCTATACTACTTTTATATAACTATTATAGCTCTTTTAGTTTAATAATAGCCTAATCCCTTTAATATTAGATATTATACTATTTAGAATTTATAAAGAAGTATATAACTTCTATTAAGGAAATAGCATAAAGGATAAATCTCCTTAGATTTTTAAAGGCTTTAGCTTTATTTATATATTAGGAGTAGAAATACTATTAAAGGTATTTTATACCCTTTGATTATGCATAAATATACCTAAAAGACTTAGCTTAAGTAGTAGACTATCTTATTATTTTTTTAAGTGCTATTAAGTATTAGAAGTAATTAGGAAAGGATAAAATAGACTTAAAGGCAATAATTGAAGAGATATTTTAATATTCTTAAAACTAAAGAAGTAATAGAGTCTAAAAAGATTTCTATTAGTTATAAGTATTTCCTTAAAGTATACTTAATAGTACTAATTGACAAAAGATAATAAATCTATAAAATAATATATAAGTTGCTTAGCTATAAGTTATGCTTAAGATACTTAATCTAAAGGTAAAGCTAAAGGATATAGCTAAGCGCCTACTAATCTATTATAAAGTATTAGCAGATATCTTCTTATTTCAAAGGAAGGTAGAAAACCTAAAGAAGTAGTATATTAGCTTAGGATAGTCAAACAAATTATATAATATAATTAAAGTAATAAGAATATAAGTACTAATAGTATTTAGACTAATAAAACTTCAAAGGAAATGATTCTTTTAAATAGCAGATATTTATTAAAGTGCTTATATTATTTCTAGCTATATAAGAGATAAAGAGTAAAGATTAAATATCTTTTATATTAATAATTATATAAATTAGAATTAATATTAGATATACTATTAAGATGGATAAGAGAATAAAGGATAAAAGCATATAGATAATATAAAATATAGTCTTTTAAAAGCAAAAGGTTAATAGCTTTTTTGCATATATAATAATAGTTTTTTAATATAACTTCTCTAATTAGATTTCGAAACCAATCTATAAACTATCCTTATTAAACTATACTACTCTTATTAAACTACTTATAATAACAGCTCTACTTAAACTGCTATATAAACTATACTTTTTGAACCACCTTAAGCAAACTACCTTATGTAAACCACCCTCTTCAACTATTCTACTTAAACTATTATATAAATTACCTTATATAAACCACCTTATGTAAACCGCCTTACATAAACCTTTCTTCTTAAACCGCCTTATATAAACCACCCTCTTTGACTGCTTTATTTAAACTACTATATAAACTACCTTATGTAAACCACCTTATGCAAACCACTTTATATAAACCTTTCTCTTTAAACTACCCTAAGCAAACTGCCTTATGCAAACTGCCCTCCTTAACTACCCTACTTAAACTATTATATAAATTGCCTTATGCAAACTACTTTATGCAAACCGCCTTATATAAACCTTTCTTCTTAAACCACCTTGCATAAATCGCCCTCTTTGAACTGCCTTCTTTAAATCACCCTCTTTAAACTGCCTTATGCAAACCGCCCTCCTTAAACTGCCCTCCTTAACTGCCCTTCTCAATTGCTCTATTTAAACCATTATATAAACTACCCTCTTTGAACGACCCTCCTCAAACTGCCTTATATAAACTGCCCTCTTTAAACCATCTTATACAACTAATCTATGCAAATTAGCCTCTTTAATCTGCCTTAGTCAAATAACTCTCTTTAAATTGCCTTTAACAATTATTCAACTTATATTATTATATAAACCGCCTTATATAAGCCGCTAAAGGAAATACTATAAGGAATTACCCTTAGATATTATGCTACCTATTTTAGGTCTTATAGACTTAGGTTCTTATATTATAAATTTCCTACTAATAGAAACCCCTTATATAAGGCTTAGTAGTAGTTGTTATAATATAATTAAGAGCAAGGTGGAATATAGAATTAAGGCGACTTATTATCTTTATATAATAATTTAGGATAATATACTATTTTCTTTGCTTTAACAAATAATAAGGGGTTATTATATGCTACTAAAAGACTAAATAACTCCTTTGATAAATAAGTTAGCCTACCTTATACCTATCTTCTCTTTACTTTAGAATTATATATAATTATAGCATATTAATCTTATCAACTCTATTAATATATACTTTACTTTTGCTATTATAATAGTATAATTATAGAATTTTTTAGTATCCCTAAGGACTATTTAATTAATAGCCTAAGGGATATATAATTTAAATAATAAAGTTGGACTTATCCTATTAATATTACTAAGTGCTAGAACTATTTAGTATATTAATATATAAATATAATATCTTTATTAGTATTTGATTATTATAAATAGTAGGCCTATAGTAATAATAGTAAGCAATAGGTGCCAACTAAAGGCAAATAGCAAATGACTAATTAGAAGTAGGCCTAAGGCTGCCGAATAACTGCTATAGTATGCTATTAGCGCTAATAGCCAAACTTCAATTCTCTAGCAGGAAAAGTTTTTGCTAATATATGCAAACTATCTTATGCAAACCACCTTATATAAACTACCTTCTTTAAACTGCCCTCCTTAAACTACCTTAAGCAAACTGCCCTTCTTAAACCACCTTATATAAACTATCTTATGTAAACTGCCTTATGCAAACCACCTTATATAAACATTCCTTCTCAAACTACCCTCTTTAGACTATTTAATATAAACTATCCTCCTTAAATTGCTTTATATAAACCACCCTCCTTAAACTATCCTTCTTAATCTACCTTATGCAAACTATCCTCCTTAAGCTACCCTCCTTAAGCCACCTTATATAACCATATTATATAAACTATCCTCCTTAAACCACCCTATATAACTACTTTATATAAATCGGCTTCTTTAATCTGCTTTGGTCAAATAATTCTCTTTAAATTGCCTTCAACAACTATTTAACTTATACTATTATATAAACTACCTTATATAAGCTATAAATAGAAGTATTATAAGGAATTATCTATAGATATTATGCTGCCTTTTTTAAGTCTTATAGACTTAAGTTCCTATATTATAAACTTCCTACTAATAAAAACCTCTTATATAAGGCTTAGTAGTAGTTATATAATATAATTAAAAGCAAAGTAGAATATAGCATTAAAGTGACTTATTATCTTAGTATAATAATTTAGAATAATAACTATTTTCTTTGCTTTGATATATAATAAGAGGTTATTATAAGCTAATAGAGGACTAGATGACTCCTTTAATAAATAAGTCAGCTTACCTTATACCTACCTGCTCTTTACTTTAGAATTTTATATGATTATAGCATATTAATCTTATTGACTCTATTAATATTTGTCTTACTCTTATTATTATAGTAGTATAATTATAAGATTTTTTAAAATCTCTAAAGACTACTTAATTAGTAGCTAAAAGATACATAATTCAAATAATTAAGATATACCTTATTAATATTATTCATTGCTAAAACTAATTAGTATATAATACTATTATATGAGATATGTATTATAATCTATAACCTATTTGTATATTATTTTAATATTATAATAGGCTTTGCAAAATTTATTAGTATACTAATATATAAATATAATATCTTTATTAGTATTCAATTATTATAAATAATAGGTCTATAGCAATAATAGCAAGCAATAGGTGCCAAGGGCAAATGGCGAATGACTAATTAGAAGTAGGCCTAAGGCTGCCGAATGATAGCTATAGTATACTATTAGCGCTAATAGCTAGACTTTAATTCTTTAGTAGGAAAAGTTTTTGCTAATTTATCAGTCTTTAGCATTCTATTAGTCTATTTTTAGCTAACTTTATATGCTTATTAGAGAATCTAAAAGAGTTATTAAGCTAAGTAGATTTATCTAATAGAACTTTTAGCTAATTAGTCTTAGATAAGACTATATATATTACTAATTATTAGACTAGCTATATTTGCTAAAGCTATAACATTAGTAGAAAACTATATATAACTAATATATAAATTCTATTTTATATTTAAGATCTAATCTTTAACTTTTAGTTCTCTTATACTAAAAAAGGAGCTAAAAATCTTTATCTTAGCTAAGTAAGGCTATTAGTAAGAGGCATAATTATTAGTAGATTATATACTTTTATTATAGGTTTGCTCTTACCTAAGGAGTCTTCTTTAGGTTAATTATTATTAGGAGAAGTAAGCGCAAATAAAGATTAATTAGCTTTAGTTGAATTGATTTATTCCTAAAGAATATAAATCATAGATATTTATTAGTTGATATATTAGCAAAAGTATTTTATTAGTTATTCTTTTATCTTAAGTTATCCTTTTAGTATTAAGAATCATTCCTATTCTAAATATATAACTTAAGGATCTTAAAGAATTTATCTCTTTTACTCTTTAGGTTAGCTTAGGTGAAAGAGTATATAAGGTTAAAAGGACTCTTAGTAGTAGCTTATACTAAGCTAAATAACCTTATACTTATATTATTAGAAAGGAAAGCATAAATGCTTAAAGAGATAATTAAAATAGATAATTAGTTGCTTTTTAGAGGTTAGTTAATAGAAAAGGCAAGTAATTCCTCTATAAGTAAAAGCTTACTAAAGTCTTTAGCAAAGTCTAACATCATTTATTAGCTTAGGTTAAATATTAGTTGAAAAGATTATAAAGATTCTATTTTAAGATAGCATCATATATAATACTACTATTAGAATAATCCTTAATAAGTAGCTTTCTAGTTTTTTTTTAAGTTAGCTAAGTAATACTAACTATTAGTAAGTTTTTTAAGCTAAACCTATTAGCTCTTCTTTTAGATTTTAATTTAGGAAAGTACCAAATACCAAATATATCAAAAAGTAGTAGTCTATTAAGCTACTAAGAGGCTAATTCGCAGAGTAGTATTATATATTAAGATCTTAAGGTGAAAAGGTTAAGTGGAGATATCTCTAAAGAGGTATTAGTCCTCTATTAGGTATATTATATCACCTTATAAGGCTAAAGGAGAACTAAATTGAGAATTATATAATAGCAGAAGTAAATCATATATCAATAGAGTTAATAAGATTAATATACTATAATTATAGAATAATTCCAAAGTAAAGAAAAGATAGATATAAGGTAGGCTAACCTATTTATCAAAGGAGTTGCTTAGTCCTTTATTAGCATATAATAATCCCTTATTATATGTTAAAGCAAAGAGAATAGTATATTATCCTAAATTATTATACTAAGATAATAGGTTGCCTTAGTATTATATTCCACCCTTCTTTGCCCTTAGTTGCACTATTATGCTATGATAATATATATAAGGTCTATGCCCTAGCGGCCCTTTAGGGCCAGGGGACCTTGCTTCGCCATAGTCTAGGTGTATATTATTAGCTATATTAGTATCAAATAATGAATTTATTATTAATTAGCTAATAGCCTATCGCTAGCACTAAAATCTATAGCCCTCCATACTATAGGATAGATTTTCTAAACCTTAAGTTGTATATTTTTGAATTAATTTTATTTGAAGGTCTACTTATATAATTGATTTAATTGACTGCTAGCCTATTGCTAATGCTAAAATCTATAGCCCTCTATAAGCTTTAGGATAGATTCTCTAGACCTTAAGTTGTATATTTTGAAATTTAAGGGTTAATCCTATATAGCTTTTCTTGCCTTCTTCTTCTTATAGGTCTATAATTAAAAGCTCTACTTTTTATATAGCTTAGGGAAACAAATAGGTAGAGCTTTCCTCACCTTCTTTGCCTTATAGGTCCATAATTATTAGCTCTGCTTTTTGAGTTGCTCAGGGGAATAAGTACACCAACCTAGAGCTTTCCTAGCCTTCTTCTTATAGGTCTATAATTATTAGCTCTGCTTTTTGAGTAGCTAAAGGAAGGAGTAGACATAGTAAGCTCTATTGCAGATCTTCCAAAGGCTATAAATGCCCTTCCTATTGCTAGCAAAGAGTTTATTATATAAGTATAATATATATTTCCCTTCTTCTTTAGATATAATTATATTTATAATACTTATTCGACAACTTATTATACTTATTTTAATCCAAATTATTAGGTATTTATAGTAGTAGGTAGAAGGCTACTTTAGCATTATAGAACTCCCTATTAAGTAGTTAATATATAGCTAATAAATAGGAATAGATACATGTAAAAGTACTTATAAATATTATTAAGCCTTTAAAGAAGATCTTCTGCTAAATAATCCTAATTATATTAGCAATAGAATTAGAAGAGTATTGCTTTTATTATAATAATAAAAGCAAAGCTATAGAGGTGAAAGTAGCATCTAAGAGTCCTATAAGAGTAGAAACAACTTACCTATAAGCATATAGGAATATGCAATAATAGTAGAAAGCAGCTTATACTTATAGTATAAAAGGAAGTATTGCAAAGTTGTCAAAGGAAAAAACAAGTAGAAAGTAGAAAAGTAGAAGCAATATATCCTATTAAACTTTATAACCCTTAGCCGCCTTTAGCTGTTGACAACTAAGGATTTTAGTATTCCTTAGCATAGTCATAAGGCCGCCTTTTTCGCATCAGCTGACCGCATTAAGGAAAGATTTCTCAATATAATATAGATTAGTCAAGTGACTAAAATATAATCTGCCCCATAATGCTAATTTTGTATAATAATATATATGTATAGAAACCAAAAACAATTGAGTGCATAGAATATGCTGCACATAGAGTCTAGAGCCATCCTCACCCAGCCACAAGTAGGATGCCTGCTTTCATAGACCTGTAGTGCAGGTTCATAGACATAATATAAATTGTCTCAGTAGCCATTGATGTGTACTAGCATGTAATATGGCAAAGAAATTTCATGTGTGGGGTCTGCCCTCCTCCAGCAAGCCTAGAATCTACTGATATATCCTATTCAGGCGATGTTACAATCACATTTGAGTTGCAAGATGGTGGCTACAGATGACATGACCAAATATGCAGAATGAAAGGAAGTATTTGAATTTGCTACATGTACCCCAACGCCTTTATTTATCCAGCCCCATGATACAGTTCCCAATCCTGACTCAATAAATTCGTCACACCATAAAACCCTAGCCACCAAATCCATATAGAGTGCGGCCTTGTCGCTTCAGGGCGTAGACAACATCTAGAGACGTAACAGTCTTCCTCTTCGCATGCTCACTACATTCAGAGTGAGTATCGTATCAGTGTAGCGAAAATGTTTTGAACTGACGTGTATGTGACAGCATCTCTTATGACACCTTCAAGGAAAGTCTTCAGAACACCCCGGGTTTCCTCGTAAATCACTGGAGTTGGTTAGCATCCGAAGATGGAAGTGGAGGGCAAAGGACGGACTGGCCGAGATTCGCTTGACTCCTCCACGGCGTGCGAGACGTCTAATCGCAGGCTTTGTGATGCCTTGAATGTTGTCTCTGAGGATCTTGCGATGGCGCTTGGCTCCACCCTTTCCGAGTCCCTTCCCACCTTTTCCGCCTACGAGAACGCGTTGTTAGCGGTGTTGCAAAAGTTTCGCGTCAAAGGCCAGTATGCCGACGAGAGATGGGGAGAGTGATACTTACGTCCGGTCATTGTGGAGATCTGGTGTTGGTGTGTATGAAGAGGGTTGGATCGATTCTGGATATGGGGACGTGGTGACAGTAATGTGTAACGCGTGACGAATAGAGCTTGAGTGCATACAAATGAAGTTGAACATGAGGTTATTTATGATGGCGCGCATCTGCGCAGCGGCTGTAATCACGAGCTAAGGAGCCGATCTAAGCCTGATTCGGTCAGAGATGAGGACTGCAGCTTTTAGGCATTTTTGCTTGGCGCCGCAGGGATGTGACGGAATGGGATGGATTGGGTGGATGGGTTGGATGGGGTGGATGGGATACATTGCAATGGAGTCCGGAGGATTGGGCCCTGGTGAGTCTAGCGAAGGGGTAACAGCACTGGGAGATGAATACAATTGGAAGGGAAGTTTGTACTCGGTTAAAGAAGATACTGGCAGTGTCCCTTCGACCCAGTCAGTCACCTTTGGAATATCTACTTCTGGTATCCTCCCTTGTATTTTGATGCTTACTCACCTTTGAAAAATCAAGAATTTGATTGGTGATAATCAGTGAGTTCGTTCGTTCGGTGGCCTCCAACTTGACCCCCTTGTAAGCTTGATATGCTTCTTGCACTCTGATTGGCTGCAAACCTGATGTTTCGCGTTCGCGCAGCTCAACCCAACTCGCATGGCTGGTGATATTTCAAAGCAGGCTAGTGCAATCAAAGCCACTAGCGCCGCATCGACTACAAATAATCGCCCCTCCCATCCGTTCTCTACCTGTCACCCTCCCATCCAGCGTTTCCATCGCAACATTTCATCACATATCATTTCTTCCCATCAAAAACTTCGCAAACTTCACTTTCACCCACAAAAATGGCACGAACTAAGCAAACTGCTCGTAAGGTAGGAAAACCCATCAACTGATGACCGTGTCGTGCTACGGTTTCGCGGCCATGACTGAAGTTTGCCGGAGATTCCCTGTTACGTGTCTGCCCCGCAACGATAGCAATAATTAACGTCTACACAATTGAGAGAATCTAACGTACTTGACAGTCCACCGGAGGCAAAGCTCCTCGCAAACAGCTCGCGTCCAAGGCTGCCCGCAAGTCTGCGCCCTCTACTGGAGGTGTCAAGAAGCCCCACCGCTACAAGCCTGGAACGGTCGCTCTACGTGAAATCCGTCGTTACCAAAAGTCGACTGAGCTTCTCATTCGAAAGCTCCCTTTCCAGCGTCTGGTTCGTGAGATTGCTCAGGACTTCAAATCCGATCTCCGATTCCAATCTTCTGCTATCGGTGCCCTCCAGGTCAGTACTCCTCTCTTCCTCAATATTGAGCCCTATAAAAACTACAGCGAAGTTGTGCTAACACACTTCCAGGAGTCCGTCGAGGCTTACCTCGTCAGTCTCTTCGAAGATACCAACCTGTGCGCCATCCACGCCAAGCGGGTCACTATTCAATCGAAGGACATTCAACTTGCGTATGTACACAAGACATTTCATCTGGGATTAGCTAACGAGACTGCAGTCGACGTCTACGCGGAGAACGCTCTTAGAAGCTATGGCAGGGACATACCATCACCATTTCCAGCACACTAGATCTTTGTATGACAATGACAGCCGGGCGGATGGTCATGAGTTTGGGATCTGCGTGATGGTAATGGAAAAAGGCCCTAATTTTGCAATGGTTACGGCGTTATGACACCAGGGTTTCTGCTTTTCAAAGGGGTGTAAATTAGTTTGCCAGCGACGGGCGCTGAGCATCACAAACATGAGTTTCTTTTACCACCCAGGGCTCTCTCATAGAGTGTTGATACGTGAACGGCGTTCGATATTACCCTGCTTGAGAGTTGTCTCCTTAGCTCTCCCAGGCTTAGAGTCGGACAGACCCACTCCTTCGGTTGTGTATGCTGAAGGCTGCCCTTGTGCCCCCCGACCACTCCACACCTATCAAATGCTGTTTGTTACGTTTTTCGCATATGTGATCAAAATCAATCTTGATTTACTCCATAGCTGGTGAGTGGTATATCCGATGCTCATGTCTCATTCTTCCGTAGGCTCAACTGCTGGTGAAGGCTACTTTCGCTATTTAGTTGAATTTTACCTGAAGAAAAACCGGAAGTGAGAGCTATGGAATATCTTCTGACGACACGCAGCGAAACAAGGGTCAACTTTAGTCCGCAGTCACCGCACTTTTCGAGAACAAGCCGCACTGCCCGACCGGATGGCATACCAAACGATTCCCCTTGGCTTCTGAAGCATCATTAATATAGGACATCAACAAGGGGCTAGGAGCACCGAGCCACGACCCAGTCTGCCTGAACCGATCTCAGGACTTGGAGCCTGATAATAAGGTTGATCTAGTGGCCTGGTATATACATCATACTATATAGTACTACGCCATAAGTATCCGGTACTTTTAAACTAGCGAAAATAATCAAGTATATAAAATTATAATTAGTTTATAACTACTAATAATTATACTATAAGACTTAAGAATCTGATTTATAAATAGTATTCTTTTAATATGAAAAGCAATTTATTCTTCTAATATTTAATATGCTATCCTTTTGCAGCAATAACTGCATTCTGCCTTCTATAAAGGCTCTTTAAACAAGATTTAATTATAGCCTTATCTACTAACTCCTAAGCTTCAATTAAAGCTTTTTCTAAAGCTCCTTTTGCCTCTTTACTATTCCCTAAAGTACTAAGCTTAGGGTGTAATTATAGAACCTTATTTTTTAGATGCTACTATATATGCTTAAATATTAGACTGCAAATATTGTTGAATCTAAGAATAAGATAATTTTAGCTTCTTTTGTACTAAGTTGACTATAGCATATTTGAATTATAATAAATATTTTTTTAGATAGCTAAGATAAGCTTATAATGCTTCTTTATTGCGCAATAGATTAAGTTTAAAGGTATCTTATATAGTAGAATAAGAGATTCTAAGCTCTTTTGCAATTTGAGATAGTTTTTAGTCTAATTTAGCTTTCCTAATAATTTTCCCTTTTATATATAGACTCAACTCCTTCTTAGGAGTAATATTTGGATTTCTCTTAGCTAAAGCATATTATAGAATAGGCATTATGTGAAGGTAAAGAAGGTAGGTTGAAAATAGAAGATGCGAATTTTTGTGATTTTCGCATAAATACTAGGTATTTATTGCGGGGCACTATAACTTGAAGATTCGCTAAGGCGTGCCAATTTATAAATTTTATACTTTTTGTGAGGTGGGTGTGTTAATTCCCTTATAAGCATTAGACAGTTACCATCTAGCTTTACCTCTTATGCACTAGGATATTCCAACCACTGTCATAAAAGCAGCCAAAGCCATTATTACACACCACCCATCCTTCCAACAATAGTATGACTTGGTGTTGTATGGAATAGGCTAGGAAAGTAGATTATATTTTGCTTATGACAGCAAGAGCAAGGCATATGTCGATGGAGTTAATGAGATTAATATGCTCTAATCATATAAGATTCTCAAGTAAAGAGCATAAGTATAAGGCAGGCTGACTTATTTATTAAGTAGGTCACCTAATCCTCTATTAACATATGATAAGCATTTGTGTTGTTCTAAGCATAATTATTCTTATGTATTATAGTTAAGAAATAGTATATTATCCTAATTTATCCTACTAAGGCAATAGGTTGCATATAAAGTTAGCTAAGAGATAGAATAATAGAATGCTAAGGATTAATAAAATAATTTATAATAAGGTAGTTCTACTTTTTACACCTTTAAGTAGAATTCTATTGCCTTATATTAAAACTTAATAAATCAATAGATAAGGAATATAAGGCACTTTAGGATAAAGTATAAGTCTCTTTATTAGAATAGCTATTAGATAGGAAATTTAACTACCCTGAGGATTTACCTAATTAGTTTATAAATAAGAAGAACAAATAGTTATATTTATCTTTATAATATACTAATAATATAAAGTATAAGTAGAAACTAAGACTAATTAGTTAATTTATTCTACTTTAATAGATAAGACTAACTTACTACTAAGAATCCTTTTAGACTATAAAAGTTTAGGACCTTTTAGCAAAGAATCTTAAGCCCTACTTCTCTTAGGTGTGACGGCGAAAGCAAGGCATATGTCGATATAGTCGATAAGATTAATGTGCTATAATCTTATAGAATTCTAAAGTAAAGAGAGAATAGATATAAGGTAGGACAACCCATTTATTAGAGGTGTCGCCTAGCCCTTTATAAGCATATAATAGCTCTTAGTTATATGTTAAAGTGGAGAAAATAGTATAATGCCTTAATTTGTTATACTAAGGCAATAGGTCACCTTAGTACTTTATTCTTCTTTATGCTACCACTCTGCCCTTATATTATGCTATAATATTACCCCCCCTTTTAGAGGGCTTAAGATAGCCTTATCTTTAATATACTAGTTGGTAAAGTTATATATTATTCTATTTTCTGCTTTGCTAAGGAATAATCTTATCTTTACTAAGTTTATACTACTATTAGTGCATATAGTAGTAATTCTAAGTTCAACCAACTTATCTAAACTATCAAAGGTGCTAATTAATTTTCTATCTTTAGGATCTTTTAATATGCGTTAGTCTCTTATATCTTTTATAACCTACTCTAGCTATTTTGATGCTTTTAGTTGTTTTGCATTTGATTTAGGGACTATAGTAGCTTTTCGTTTGTTTAGGGCACTAGCAGCAATAGGGGGAGTATTAGTAGGGAGTTTAGGTGTGCTAAAGGCAGCTTATAGAGTTTCGATTTGCTTAGCCTATGTTTCGATTTGCTTAGATAATTGGTCGTTTTGTCTTCTTATAGCTGCTAAGTCTTTATGCAGTTTGTTGAATTCGACTGCTTTGAATAATATAATAAAGATTATATGCCTAAGTTGTAATAAGTTGCTACCTTTTGCTTTAATCTTAGTAATAACTTAGTTGATATTAGCAGGTAGTTGGTTGTTGTTAGAAGTAGCATTAACAATTATCTTTTAGATTTACTGCTTAGATACTCTAAATTATAGTGGTTTTAGTACAACTTATAGTAGGTTAAACTAGCTAGTTGCTTATTATAGTTATTCTTGCAAGTGATTTTATAGTAGTTATAGAGTATTAAGTTAGGACTTTTTAATAGGTGTACTATCCTTTTGTAATACTTAGTTGCTATTTTTCTTTGTCTTAATAAGCATCTTATTATTATTATTATTATCATTTTCTAACTTATCTTTAAGCTAATTAGATAGCTTTCCAACTATTGTCTTATATATAATAGCTTTGCCCTTTCTTATAGAGATAAGTGCTAACCTATTAGCCTAACCTGCCTTATCTACTTCTTCTTATTATTGCTATAATACTTGCTCTAAATTTTTGCTAATAATAGTCTTAGCATTCTTAAATTGCTAATTGTCTTTATTATTATTATTATTATTATCCTTATCTTTATTAGATATTATTAGTTTATTAGGCTAAGCAATTAGCAGTTGAGGTAGGTTAAAGGTAGTAGGGAGTTCTAAGGAGTAGAGGTTATTATCATTAATAGGGTTTTAGACTAAGGTTATAGTAGCTAAGGCAGCTTTAGCAATAGGAGTTCTTAGTCTATCTAATCTATGCTTATTATAAGCTTTTAGGATAAGGTTATTATCTTAGAGCATTTCTTAGGCGTCTTTAATCATTTGATTAAATGCACTAATATCTACTATTATCAACTCATTTAGTATATCTGCTAATACTATAATTTCTTTAAAGCTATAGTCTATTATTATCGCATTAGGCAAGGGGTTAGTAGTAGACTCTAGTGTAGGGTTTATAGCTAAAGCTAAGGCTATAGTGTTATTATTCTAATTATGCAGGTTGCTTATAGAGCTTATAGGGGGTAGTATATTTATAATAATAGTCGCTAGGATAGAATTTTTTCAAGGTTGGTGTTATAGTAGTAAGTTTAAAGGGATTATTTAAGTTTATAAGAGAAGGTAGTAAATAGTTATTTTCAAAGGGATACCTTTAAGTTTAAATAAAAGAATCAAATAAAGAAGGGCGCTAAGCAGCTTTACTACTAATAAGGCGCTAAGCAAGAAATAAAGAAAAAGAGCAAAGGTGAGATTCTTTAAGTAAATAAAGGAATTAATTTAAGCTTTATATAATATATATATATATTAGGTCGAAGGAGGACTAAGGAAGCCTAATTCTTTCTTTATCTTTATTGATAAATACTAATCTTTACTAGTTGGTTGTTAAAGGGGTAGTTAGGATTAGTATTATTATTCTAAGTAGCCTATAACTAGTTATCTAGTTAGACTAATAGTCTAGGTGCATTAGGGTAAGTGTTATGATATCTTTTGATTAGAGAAGCAGAATTCTTAAAATTAATAGTAGGATATTATTAGTTGTCTAAGTCCTATTCTACCTAATTAACTTTATAATATAGCTATTTATTCTATATGTTAGATGATAAGATCTAGTCGACTTCTTATTCTATATAGCTATCCACTTTGATAGGTGGTTATAAGAGGTTAATCTATCTTAAAAGAAGGTTAATAATAGCCTTATAAAGTTTATTAGCATAGAATATATTATGAATTTAGAAGGATTCTAATAACTCTACTTTATATAAGTAGTAGACTATCTTTTTGATTCTAAATAGTCTTATAATAGGGAAATTAAGTTTATTAGAGGGTTGGTTAGTTCTTTAGGATTTCTTAGTAATATAAATAAAGTCTCTTAGCCTAAAGTTGGGAGTATATTGCTTCTTATTTGCTTAGAATAACTATTTCTCCTAAGCTTTAGCTATTAATTCTTAGGCAAAGTATACTACTTTATTAATTCTCTTAGCCTAGGCTTAGGCTTTCTATTGATTTAGCTTTTCCTTAATAGTATTAAATTTTCAAATAGCTAATATTTAGTCAAAATCTAACTTTAGTTTATACCTATAGTCGACTATAAAGGGTAATAGACTAATAGACTTATAAGAGCAAGCAGCCTTAGTAGCATCTAATATAAGAAGTAAGTTAGCCTAATTATTTTGGAAATAGTTAATAAAAGGATAAAGTTATATATTAATTATTTAGTTAATAATCTTAGTTTATCTATCTATCTAAGTATACTTAGCTATTAAAAGCTATAGTTTAGTCCTTAATAAAATAGATAGTTTATTCATAAAGTTTAAGATAAACTATAATCTTCTATTGCTAGTAATAGTCAAAGGACTATTATGAAATCTTTATATATAATAGTAGTATAAGGAGGCAGCTGTTTTAGCTATAGCTTTTTTCAATGTTGGTAGACTAATATATTGCTTAGATAAATAGTCGACAATAATGAAAATAATATTATAGCTATTGCTAATAGAACTAAAGGTATAAAAATCTATTGATAAATTATCTTATATCCTTAGTAGGATAGGTAGAAGTCTAAGCAGCCCTAGAGTTTTATTGCAAAGCTTATATGCTTATCAATAATTATAGCAATTAGCCATATAGTGTTTTATATCTTATTAGTATATAGGCTACTAATAGTACTATTATACTAATTCAATTGTCTTTATCCTACTTAGATAGGCTATTATAATACTACTATAAATATACTAAAAGAGCTAAGTATATAGGTTGTTGGGTCCTTTAGGGATAATTAACTTATTATTATATAGTAGTAACCTATTAGGGAGTATTAACTATAGTCTCTTATTCTTTACTACTTTTTCTTAATTGTCTTTCAGCAAGGGTTCTAAATGATTTGCTTATAAGACCTACTTAGTTATTCGGATTAAGTTGATGCCTAAGGTAAGTTCTCTAAGGAGTTCGACAGACGCTATAATACTATTAGAGTTAAGGAGTTGATGAGTTTACTCTACTTCTCTAGCTGCCTTTTAGGTTGGCGTTAATTTATCCTTTTAAGAGAGTATATTAGTAATAGTATTTTCTTTGCCTAATCAGTAGGTAATCTTATAGTTATACCTAAATAGTATATCTATCTATTGGATTTGTCTCTTATTAAGGAGCTTCTTTAACCTAAAATACTTTAGTGCTTTATAGTCTATTAAGATTAGGAACTTTAATATACTATATAGTTCTATATCTTATTCTTATAAAGCTAAGATTATAGTAAGTATCTTTTTATTATATATCTTATAATAAGTCTTAGTATTATATAGGCTTTTAGAGAAGAAGGTGATAAGGTGCTATTAATTGTGTTTCTTACTTTTCTAAGTTAATACTCCTATAGCAGCTAGGTTAGAATAATTAGTCTCCACTTAAGTAGATTGATAGTTTTAAAAATATAAGAGTATAAGTGCAATTAGGAGTCTTTTCTTTAGCTATTAGAAGGAATCTTATTACTCTTTATCTAATACAAAAGTAGATAATATATCTTTAGTTGTAAGGTGATTTAATAATCAGGCGATTTATCTATAGGCTTTAATAAATCTTTAGTAGAAGTTATAAAACCCTAAGAACAACTAAATCTACTATTTGGTTATTAGTAGTTTCTAATCTTATACTATTAATACTTTTGTAGGATCAACTTTTATGCTATAGTTGGTGATAATAAAGCCTAAGAACTTAGTCTAAGTTACCTTAAACTTACATTTATTGATATTAATCTATAGGCCTATATTATAAAGCTATTCTTAGACTAACTATATATAGTATTAATATTTCTAATGATTCTTTAAGAAGATTAAGATATTATTAATATAAGTAGAGTAAAAATTATCTAAATACTCTATTAGGATAATATTAATATATTATTAAAAGGTGGCAAGTCTATTGCATAATCTAAATAGTAGTATTATTAGTTTAAAAGAGTTATATTATATCCTAAAGGCAGCTTAGGTTATAGAGCTAAGTTCTATAAGAATATAATAAAATATATATTGCATATTAAGCTTAGTGAATATAATAGAATAGGCTAGCTAGTTAAGGGTCTTAGTAATTAAAGGCAAAAGGTACTAATCTTTCTTAGTAAGGGAATTCAATTATTAGTAGTTAATATAGAATTAGAGACTTCTACTAGGCTTCTTAACAAATAGGATAGGTGATAAGTAGAAGGAGTTGGATGGTTTAATAAATCCTTTCTTTAGATTATTAATTAGGTATTCTTTTATTTTTACTAACTTTAGTTTGCTTATTTTATATAAGTAAGCTATTTTTATTATTAGTTTAAGTCTATTAAACTTAATCTTATAGTTGATTAGCCTAGAAAGAAGTAATATAATAGCTATAGTTTTCGAAAAACATTTAGTTAGATTATATAGAAAGGTTAATAGGCATTTTCACAATTAGGTTGACTTATTAGGTTTAGCATTAACTTAGTTTCCTAATATATTAGGATTATCTTTGTTAATAGAGTATATTCCTTCCTTAAGTTATTATTATTTCTTAAGAATATAGTCTAATTCTATTATAGTTATTATACTAACTAATAATTTGGTTTATTGCATATTAGCTTTAAAGACTAGCATAATAATAATAGCAATTTGATTAGTTAGCTTAATGGTTAGAATAGCATTTAGCTTTAACTTCTATTTATGCTTTTAGTAGGTGGCTAATTAAATTGCAAAGTCCTAAATTAGCTTAGCTTAGTTGTTTGTTGATATAAGAGGTTACTTGATTAGCAGAAGGAGTACTTTAGTTAAGGTAGAGTCAAAAGCTTAGTCTTATTATATAATGTCTTATTAGTCTAATTAGTGCATTCTTAGCTAGTAAAGTTTCTTTTGATAATAATCAACTATAATATTATTTTCTACTAACTACTTATAACCTATTATCATATTATGCAACCTTAGGTTGGCAGCTAAAAGGTATTAGTCTTTAAAAGTATATTTGTTAATAGTAAAGTCGCATTAGATAATATATTTAATAGCTTCACTAAGTTGTCTATTGAATCCTTATAATAGTATTAGCTATTTAAGATAGTAAGTCAAAGGATATAGTAACTTAGCTAAAAAGGTTAGCTTTTTTCGATTGATAATACTTAATGCATTAGCTCTATAATTAATTAGAGCACTAAGGTCTATATACTTATTCTTATATTAAAGATAGCACTTTAATAGGAATTATTCTCTACTAATTAGCTTTCTTAAGTCGACTACTTCTTAGTGTTAGTTATACTCTAAGAGAGATACTTATACTCTTAGAGCAACTTATTTTCTAAGTTAATTATATAGTTATCCTTAGTAGATAGCTAATTATTGTTTTCTATAGTTTTATTAGGTGCTTCTTCTTTAATAGGCATAATCTTATTTTGGTTAAGGTAGTTCCTTATAAAGTGCCCTTTCTTACTACATTTATAACATATATTATTAGAGGTAGCCTATCTATTAGTAGGGAGGTTTTGTTTAGAGGTCTAAGAGGAGTAAAGCTAAGGGTTCTTTGCTAAGGAATCCTAAACTTTTATAGTCTAAGAGGATTTCTAATAAATTAGTCCTATCTATTAGAGTAGTAAAGTAGACTAAATAATTAGTCTTAGTTTCTACTTAAGTTCTATATAGTTAGTATATTATAGAGATAAATGTAATTGCTTATTCTTCTTATTTATAAACTAGTTAGCTAAGTCCTTTGGATAGTCGAATTTCTTATCTAATAATTATTCTAATAAGGAGACTTATACTTTGTCTTATAATGCCTTATATTGCTTATTGGTTGATTTGTTAAGTTTTAATACTAAGTGATAAAATTCTACTTAGAAGGTAGAAAAGGCTAAACTACCTTAATGCAACTTATTCTATTAGTCTTTAGCATTTTGCCTCTTTATCTTCTAGCTAACTTTATATGCTTATTATAATATTCGGAAGAGTTATAAAGTAGAGTAGATCTATCTAATAGATCCTTTAGCTAATTAGTCTTAAATTAGGCTATATATATTACTAGTTGTTAGGCTAGCTATATATGCTAAAGCTATTATATTAGTAGGGAACTTAGTATAATTAATATTTATCTTTTGCTTTATATTAAAGATCTAATCTTTAACCTTTAGTTCTCTTCTACTAAAGAAGGGACTTAGTGTCTTTATCTTAGCTAAATAAGGCAGTTAGTAAGAAGTAAGATTATCAGTAGGTTATATGCTTCTATTATAGGTTATACTCTTAGCTAAGGAGTCTTTTGGTTGATTATTATTATAAGAGGTAGGCGTAAGAAGAGGTTAGTTGATTTTAGTTTAATTAATCTATTCCTAAAGAGCGCATATTATAGATGTCTATTGATTGATATATTAGCAAAGGTATTCTACTAATTATTCTTCCACCTTAAGCTAATCTTTTAAGTGTTGAGAATAATTCCTATTCTTAGTGTATAATTAGAGTAGCTTAAAGAGTTTATCCCTTTTACTCTTTAGGTTGGTCTAAGTAAAAGAGTATATAAAGTTAGAGAAACTTTTAGTAGCAGCTTGCGCTAAGCTAGTTAACCTTATAGTTATATTATTAGGAAGAGAAGCATAAATGCCTAAGGGAATAACTAAAGTAGTTGATTAGTTGCTCTATAAAGGTTGGTTGGTGGGAAACATAAGTATTCCCTCTCTAAGTGAAAGTTTACTAAAGTTAATAATAAGGTCTAATATCTTTGTTGACCTAAGTTGCATATAAGTTGGTGAGATTATAAAAGTTTATTTCTAAGATAGCATCTTATATAGCACTATTATTAGAATACTCTTTAATAAGTAGTCTTTTAGTTTCTTTTTAAGTTAGCTAAGGAATACTGACTATTAGTGAGTTTTTTAAGCTAAGCCTATTAGCTTTTCTTTCTAGTTTTAATTCAAAAAGGTACTAAATGTTAAGCATATTAAATAATAGCAGTCTATTGAGTCATAAGGAGGTGGATTCATAAAGTATTACTATATATTAAGATCTTAAGGTGAGAAGGTTAATAGGAGATATCTCTAAAAGGGTACTAATCCTCTACTAAGTATATTATATCGCCTTATAAGGCTAAAAGGAAATGACTTTAGAATTATATGATAGTAAAAGCAAAGCATATATTAATATAGTTGATAAGATTAATGTGCTATAATCTTATAGAATTCTAAAGTAAAGAGAGAATAAATATAAGGTAGGATAACTTATTTATTAGAGGTATCGCCTAGCCCTCTATAAGCATATAATAGCTCTTAGTCATATGTTGGAGTAGAGAAAATAGTATAATGCCCTAATTCATTATACCAAGGCAGTAGGTCACCTTAGTATTCTATTCTTCTCTACGCCACTACTCTGCCCCTATGTCGCACTATGACATTAGGCTTCTAAATAAAATCCTACTACTAATAGATAAGCTACCCTTAATGATATTTGCTATAAATATAATAAGAAAGGATACTTTGCAAGAAACTACCTAAACTAAAATAAGATTATGCCTATGAAAGAAGAGGAACCCAATAAAACTATAAAAAACAATAATAAGCATTTTACCAAAGATGATTATATAATTAACTTAGGAAATCAGTTGCTCTAAGAGTATAAGTATCCTTCTTAGAGTATAAGTAATACTAAGAAGCAGTTGACTTAAGAAAGCTAATTAGCAAAAAGTAATTCTTATTAAAGTATTATCTTTAATATAAGAATAAGTATATAGACCTTAATGCTTTAATCAACTATAAAGCTAATATATTAAGTATAATTAATCGCAAAAAGCTAACCTCTTTAGTTGAATTACTATAGCTTCTAACTTACCACCTTAAATAGCTAATATCCTTATAAGGATTTGATAGATAACTTAATAAAGCTATAAAGCATATTATTTCATACAACTTTATTATTTATAACTATATCTTTTAAGACTAATACCTCTTGGCTATTAACTTAGGGTTATATAATATAATAATAGGTCGCAAATGACTAATTGCAAATAATATTATAGTTGATTATTATTAAAAGAAATTTTACTAACTAAGGATGCACTAATTAGACTAATAGGATATTATATAATTAGATTAAGCTTTTGAACCTATCTTAACTAAAGTACTCCTTCTGCTAATCACTTAAACTCTTTTATCAATAAATAGCTAAACTAAGCTGATTACTAAGCATCAGCAAAAACTTTTCCTGCTAGAGAATTAAAGTTTGGCTATTAGCGCTAATAGTATGCTGCAGCAGTTATTTGGCAGCCTTAGGCCTACTTCCAATTAGTCATTTGCTATTTGCCTTTAGTTAGCACCTATTATTTGCTATTATTACTATAGGCCTATTATTTATAATAATCAAATACTAATAAAGATATTATATTTATATATTAATATATTAAATAATTCTAACTTTATTATTTAAATTATATATCCTTTAGGCTATTAATTAAGCAGTCCTTAAGGATACCAAAAAATTCTATAATTACATTATTATAATAATAAGAGCAAAGCATATATCAATAGAGTTAATAAGATTAATATACTATAATTATATATAATTCTAAAGTAAAGAGAAGGTAAATATAAGGTAGGCTAACTTATTTATCAAAGGAGTTATCTAATCCTTTAATAATATATAATAACCTTTTATTATTTGTTAAAGCAAAGAAAATAATATATTATCCTAAATTATTATATAAAGACAATAAGTTGCTTTAGTGCTATATTCCACTTTGCTTTTAGTTATATTATAACAACTACTACTAAGCCTTATATAAGGAGTTTCTATTAGTAGGAAATTTATAATATAGGAACTTAAGTCTATAAGACTTAAAATAGGCAGTATAATATCTAAGGGTAATTTCTTATAGCACTTCCTTTAGTAGCTTATATAAGGCGGTTTATATAATAGTATAAGTTGAATAATTATTAAAGGCAATTTAAGGAGAGTTATTTGACTAAGGTAGATTAAAGAGGCTAGTTTGCGTAGATTATTTATATAAGGTGGTTTAAAGAGGGTGGTTTATATAGGATAGTTTAAGAAGGGCAGTTTAAGAAGGGCATTTTGAGGAGGGCAGTTTAAGAGGAGTGGTTTAAGAAGGGTGGTTTATATAAGGCAGTTTAAGGAGGGTGGTTTAAGGAGGGTAGTTTAAGAAGAAAGGTTTATATAAGGTGGTTTGCATAAGGCGGTTTGCATAAAGCAGTTTATATAGCAGTTTAAGTAGAGTAGTTGAGGAAGGCGGTTTATATAAGGTAGTTTGCCTAAGGTGGTTTAAGGAGGAAGGTTTATATAAGGCAGTTTGCATAAGGTAGTTTGCATAAGGTAGTTTATATAATAATTTAAGTAGAGTAGTTAAGGAGGATAGTTTATATAAGGCGGTTTGCTTAAGGTGGTTTAAGGAGAAAGGTTTATATAAGGCAGTTTACATAAGGCAGTTTGCATAAGGTGGTTTATATAATAGTTTAAATAAGGCAGTTAAAGAGGGCAGTTTGCCTAAGGTAGGTTAAGGAGGAAGATTTACATAAGGCGGTTTATATAAGGTAGTTTATATAAGGCGGTTTATATAATAGTTTAAGTAGAGCAGTTAAAGAGGGTAATTTGCATAAAGTGGTTTGCTTAAAGTAGTTTAAAGAGTATAATTTATATAATAGTTTAAGTAGAGCTTTTATTATAGGTAGTTTGATAAAAGTAGCATAATTTAATAAGGATAGTTTATAGGTTAATTTCGAAATTTAATTAGAGAAATTATATTAAAAAACTATTATTATATATACAAAAAAGCTATTAACCTTTTGCTTTTAAAAGACTATATCTTATATTATCTATATGCCTTTATTCTTTATCCTTTTATCTATTTTAATAATATATCTAATATTAATCCTAATTTATATAATTATTAATATAAAAGATATTTAATCTTTGCTTTTTATCTCTTATATAGCTAGAAATAATATAAGCACTTTAATAAATATCTGCTATTTAAAAGAATCATTTCCTTTGAAGTTTTATTAGTCTAAATACTATTAGTACTTATATTCTTATTACTTTAATTATATTATATAATTTGTTTGACTATCCTAAGCTAATATACTACTTCTTTAGGTTTTCTACCTTCCTTTGAAATAGGAAGATATCTGCTAATACTTTATAATAGATTAGTAGGCGCTTAGCTATATCCTTTAGCTTTACCTTTAGATTAAGTATCTTAAGCATAACTTATAGCTAAGCAACTTATATATTATTTTATAGATTTATTATCTTTTGTCAATTAGTACTATTAAGTATACTTTAAGGAAATACTTATAACTAATAGAAATCTTTTTAGACTCTATTACTTCTTTAGTTTTAAGAATATTAAAATATCTCTTCAATTATTGCCTTTAAGTCTATTTTATCCTTTCCTAATTACTTCTAATACTTAATAGCACTTAAAAAAATAATAAGATAGTCTACTACTTAAGCTAAGTCTTTTAGGTATATTTATGCATAATCAAAGGGTATAAAATACCTTTAATAGTATTTCTACTCCTAATATATAAATAAAGCTAAAGCCTTTAAAAATCTAAGGAGATTTATCCTTTATGCTATTTCCTTAATAGAAGTTATATACTTCTTTATAAATTCTAAATAGTATAATATCTAATATTAAAGGGATTAGGCTATTATTAAACTAAAAGAGCTATAATAGTTATATAAAAGTAGTATAGCTATTGCCTTTATTACTTAAATTATAACTTCTATATTTAAAGCCAACCTAATAGTTGAATAATCTAAGATCTAATATACTATAGCCTTTAGGTTATTCGCCTAAATATTATAGCTTATGATTTAGTCTAAGTATATATTATTTTTATTTATTTGCTTATAAAACTCTTTTAGCAAAAACTTATATAGTATCTCTAAATACTTAGTATTAAAGCTATTTAGCACTTTAAATTATTAAATAAAATCTATATAATAGTTGAGCATATGAAATTTAGGTATATTTTAGTTTATATTATCTTATATATTTAGTCTATACTTATTAAATGCCTTCTTTAATATATTAATCTTATATAATACTAACTTAAAGTATCTTATTATAGACTTATTATATATTATTAATTATATAATTAATATAAAATCTATAAGTGCTTTTAAGTATACTAATACTTCTAATGCCTTCTCTAAGAATAATAGAATTACTATAAGTATTTAGATTCTAATTAAATTATACTCTTCTCTATTTATCTATTATATAACTTAGTTAAACTTATTAAAATGCTTTAAGCCTTAGAACCTTAGGATTTTATTAAATCTAACATTAAGTTATACTAATCCAATAGACTATTATAGCTTATAGTTTACTTTAGTAAAAGCCTTTAGACTATTATAATAGTTTTTTACTAAATAGAGATTATAGACTAATTATATAATTATATCAACTAGATTTCAAAATATGCTCTTTTATAAGCTATAAAGCATATCTATTATAAGATTTATATATATATTAGAATATAAATACTACTAAAAGAAAGGTTCTATTAGATATACTTATTATAGATCTTCCTTCTTAAGCTTCTTCCTTTGCTATTCTTAGATATATTTTTATATATTTTGCTTAGTTCAAATTAGCTAAATAGCTATAATATCTTACAAATAGCTATACTTTATCTTATATTATATATATTATCAATTATGCTTAATTCTATATGCTAAGTAAACTTCCTTATAATTAATAAATATAAGTCCTAATATTAGAAAGTAGTATCTAATAAACCTATTAGTGCAATTAATAAACTACTTATTAATTATTAATTATTTTATCTCTAATAAATATTAGTTATTTCTTAACTTAATTATAAAATCTTATATTTACTTTGAAAAATTAGACTTATATAATAATAATATAGCTTAGATTTAATACTAGCTGCTAGCTTATTATCTATAGATTTAGAAATTGCTTAGAATATTAAAAGAAGACCTAATAGTATTATCAATAGAGATTGCTATTATCTTTTAAGGCGTTAAGCATAATTACCTATTTAGAGATATATTAGCTAAACAACTTAGTTGCCTTTTAGCTTTATTATTATCATTTTATCTATTATGATTATAACTAATACTAAAGTACTTTTAAGCAAAAGACTATTTTGCATCTTCTACTACTAATTATTAGTATTTAGCTTATTATAGACTTATTTACTATTAATCCTATATAATTTCTTTACTAGTCCTTAGGCTATATTAGATGCAAAAGAAGTATAGCTTAGTAGAAACTCTAAGTAATATTATATAAAGTAATACTTTAGTTCTAATGTCTTAGGCTTATTATTAATAGCTTAAGGTTATACTTATACTAAGACTTTCTTTTATATATTATTATATAAGATATTATATAAGATATTATATATTGCTTTTACTAAGCTTATATATAATTAGATTAACTGCTTATTATCTTAAGTTGCTCTAATGCATTTAAATTTAGCAAATTATACTTTAATATTACTTTTACTAATATTAGCCTAATAAAACTAATTTGCTAAATCCTAATTAAACTTTAACTTAAAAGGCTAATATATATAATTATTAGATATAGATAATATTAAATATAGTTTATCTTCTACTTTTAATTTGTCAACTTCTCTTAATATTAATATCTTTCTTATTTTTATTTTATTTTCGAAATATTAAAGATATATAACTTTTATTATATTATTAAACTTTAGATCTTTGCTTTAATAGCTATTGCTATTCTTTTAATTCTTACTGCAAATTTTAGAATTAGCTATAATTAAAGAACTTATTATCTTTATTATATAAGCTAACCTAATATATAAATAATCCTTAGGTTTATTAATTTCTTCTTCTTTTATATTATTAGCATCTATTTACTATAGTTAAATTAGTATAATTAAAATAAAACTAATATATTTATAAGGCTAATAGTCTTTTACTTATACTATTATCTTATATTTTATTAATTATAAAAGTAGTTATATTAAAGTCTATATTTATACTTATTATATTAAAATATATATTAATAGAAGTATTTTTATTTATATCTATCCTTTTGAATTTGCTAAGTAAAAGGTAGAATAAAAGTCTTTAATTTTCTTTTTAGCAAATTTTAAGCAATATTTGCTATAGATTTGCATTTATATTACTTAAGCCTACTAATACTTTTGATTAGCTTAAAGTATTTCTTATAGCAAATAGTTAATAGTATTATAAAGATATAAAGGTAAAGCTATATAATATAGTTAGCTATCTAATAGAGAGTATTATTAGAGGTTAAGAAGGGTAGTTTAAAGAGGATAATCTAAGAAGGGTAGTTTAAAAAGGGTAGTTTAAGGAGGGTGCTTTAAGAAGAATAGTTTAAGAAGGATGCTTTAAGAAGGATAATTTAAAGAGGTAGTTAGTATAAGATGCTTAATATAGTATAATTTAAGAAGAGTAATTTAAATAAGATAGTTTAAGGATAATAGTTTAATAAGAATAGTCTAAGTAGAGTAATTTAAGTAAAGAAGTTTAATCTAATAAAAGCAATAAGAAAAAGTTGAAAAATAGTATTAAAGGAGGTTTATATAAGGTGCTTTATATAAGGTAGTTTACTTAAGGTGGGTTGCCTAAGGCAATTTGCCTAAGGTAGTTTGCCTAAGGTAGTTTGCTTAAAGCAATTTGCTTAAAGTAGTTTACCTAAGGTGGTTTATCTAAAGTAGTTTAAGTAGAGTAGTTTACCTAAGGTAGTTAGCTTAAGGTAGTTAGCCTAAGGTGGTTTTCCTAAGGTAGTTTGCCTAAGGTAGTTTATCTAAGATAGTTAGCTTAAAGTAGTTAGCTTAAAGTAGTTTGCTTAAAGTAGTTTATCTAAGGCAATTTATCTAAGGTGGTTTTACTAAGGCACTTTAAGGAGTATAGTTTAATATAAGTAATATAAGTAGAATAGTTTAAGAATATTAAGTAAAAAAGTATAATTTAAGAAAGATAGTAATAAAAGCATAAAAATAATATTATAAGGCGATTTAAGAAGGGCAGTTAAGTAAGGCAGTTAAGTAGGGTAGTTTAAAAAGGATAATTTGCAATTAGAGTATTACTTATATAGTATAATTTTAATAAACTAAGTATATATTAAAAATTATCTTATTCTAAAAAGCATTAACTATATATTAAACTCTAAATATTAGTCTATTTTAATAGCCTTTTAGAGTCTTATACTCTACTTTTAAGCTTAGATTTAATAAACCTTTAATTATAGTAAATTAATATTATATATCTATTCTTCTATAGGATTTTTATTAATTTAAATTACTTATAAATACAAAATAATATGCTTATTCCTTTAGTAGTAATATCTATAAAATCTTTACTTTATTATATAAGTATAATAATCAACTTTAAGGAAATAAATAGAAATTGCTTTTATAAATATTAAGCTAATAGCAATTGCTAAACTTATTGCTATAAGAAAGTAGATAAAATGCTAATCTTTAAAGAGTATATTAGATCTAATATTAAGATAAAATTTATCAAATATAGCTATTTGCTCTATAAGGCTTATTATAAAATATATTAAAAGTATATTATTAAGTATATATCTTTTAATATATAGAAGCTATAAAATGAATATATTAGCTTTATCTAATACTAAGGTTAGATAAAGTACTCTTATATTATATACTATTTTGAAAATATAAGCAATAATAAAGAAATATATAATTACTATATAGTAAGATAAATGCTCTTTTATATTTAGAAATCCTAATAGTTGAAATTATACTAATTTATTTTTCTAAGTAATTAGCTTCTTAGATAATCTATATATCTCTTTTAAATTATTAAAAAAAGGATCTTTAGTAATACTAGGCTTAAATAATACTAGCTTATTATCACTAAAGGTTATTAACTTATAAAACTTATTATTAGTAAATCTAAAAGGAAGATTTATATAAAGATTAATTATTATAGCTAAGAATAGAAATATAGTAACTACTTATAAATAATAATAGAGATTTGCTAGTTTTTAATTAGTCTAATCCTAAGGATAATTTGCTTTATTTGCTAAGAATTTTGCCTTAGCCTTAAGATTCTTATTAGTATAAATCTAATAGTCATTTAGCATAATCTAACTTGCCTTTTTTTGCTATTCGCCTAAGTGAATTATAAAGATAAGCTTAAAAATATTTCTTAGGATAATTACAACTAAATGATCCAAAAGGATACTCTTTAATATAAATCAAATAAATAAAGCTTTAACTAATTATAAGAGTATATATAAGACTTACTAAGTAACTTTTTTATTAATTATACTTTTCTTAATATTCTTTGCTTATTAGAGTCTTAGTCTTATAAGTTCCTTATAATACTATTTCTTAAGTTTAAGATCTTAGATCTACTTATCTTAGACTATTAGCTCTACTAAAGGTATAATATTATTTAGGCTAAAAATAAATAGTATTCTACTTAGCTAATTTAAGCTAACCTTAATAAATCCTAAGTTGCTATATTAAGTTTTTTCAAATTCTAAATATAAACTATTACTTCTTTATGCATATAATATAACTTAAATGCCTTTTATTACTTAAGATATTCAAAGATAAGACTTATTCTTTTATATTATTTATATAATATACCTTTAAGATATAAAAGATATAATGCAAATAAGATTCCTCTTTTTTAAGCCTCTTTTCTTATTATCTTTAGCTTTTGCCCTATTATATTCTTATATATCCTATAAATAAACTTTACAATTTAATTAATATAAAAGAAACTTCAAATCAACTAAGTCTATTGTTAAAAGTATAATAACTTAGCTATTCTTTCTTAAGAGTAAGAATTAAGATATTTAAGGCACTTTATTAATAATCTCTTTATCTTTAGTAAAAGGTAGAATTTTTTCCTTCTCTTATAGAAGATTCTATTAATCTATAATTAGTAAGATGCTTTTATAAGCTTAAGCTAAGCTATAATAAAATCTATTCTAATATATATTAGAATCTCCTAAATCTAAATAAATATTAAATTCTTATATTTATATATTTAGCAAACCTATTAAAGATAAGACTAAGATAGCTTTAGTCTTTAGCTTAATAAAATAATTAAGAGAAGAAGATAAGCAAAAGTAGTAGAATCTATATTCCTTAAATACTAATTATACTAAAGGATATAGCTTTATTATATTATTTATATCTTTACTAATATATTAATTTAGTTTTAATTAATTTTATCCTATAGAATATTATAGATATTCTAAATATAATAAATAATAAATGCTATAATTATTTTACTTAGATTTATTGCTAAAGTAAAGAAAGTATATAATATAATGCTATACTAAAACTCTAATGCTATATAAGCATTAAATATTTATACTAATAGTATTTAATATATAAAATATAAGACTTTAATAATATAGCCTAAGTCTTAATATATTATATTATAAGTAAATAGAAAGTAAGCTTTCTGCTAAGTTTCTAATATAAGATTTATAATAATCTTATTATTTATTAGGCTTAATATTTTAAATAAATATTAGTACTTATATATATAAGATAGGAATTTTATATAAACTCTTATAAAGATTTATTTGTTTTATATTCTTAATAATCTCTTTATATATCTATTAGCCTACTTAGATTACCTTTAAAGTCCTTCTTATTTAGCTTAGATAGATTAGAATTAATATTCTCCTTTTTAATTATATTATTAAAATTAATATTATTATTTCTTCCTTTATTATTATTATTTCTTTTATCTAAAGGATTCTTTTACTATAAAGAATCAACTTATTAGTCTTAGGAAGGTTTACTAGGTTCTAGCAGAAGAGTAGGTTTTAGTAGAAGAGTATATTTTAGTAGAGAAGAAGGTTTTAGCAGACTTAGAGACATAAATCCTTATAGAGATATAAGTTTAAGCTAAGGTATTAGTTTAAGCTAAGGAATTAGATTAGGCAAAGATATTCCCTATAGGCTTAATGCTAGTTTCTTCTTTCAAAGGGCGCCTCTTAATACTAAGACCTTTAGTAAACCCTTTTATAAATGTAAATAGATAGCTTAAATAAATAGCTAAGTCTTTATATTATTCTATAAGCAACTTATAGCTAGTTAAAAGGTTAATTTAAAAGTAATTATATAATATATGCCTTTAAAAGTTTCATTTATTTATTATATTTATCTTAACTTATTTTAGTATATATTAAGATTAGTCTTTTATTTATTTATTAGGAAATCTTTCAACTTCTTATATAATAAATAGTTAGGCTATAAAATTCTATTTAATATATCTTTAAATATAATATTTAGCAAAAAGCTAAGTTATATCTTAAATTTAAAAATAAGCTTATTAGTAATATTACTTTTTATATCTATATAAAGATTAATAGTAATTATCTAAGACTTAAATGCTACTTTAGTAGATAGACTAATTAATTATAAGTATAATTATTAGAATATTAGCTATAATATATTTAGAGAAGCAATATCTAAAGCAGCTAAATCTACTTTACTTAAGTATTATTAGTTAAAAAATAAGCATTAAAAATAAATAAGGATTTACTTATTCTTATAATATCTAAATTCTAATTAATATTTTAATCTATTTAAAGAGATAATAATTTTAATAGGAAATCTATTTCTATAAATACTTTAGCTGCTATTTTAGTATTATTATACTTAATAATAAAGTTGAACTTTGCTTACTAATATAGAAAAATAGAACTAAGATGCAGAAAGCATAAAAGAGCTAAGAGCTAGCTTAGTAGTTCTATTAATAGAAGATAGGAGAGTTTTTAGAAGAAGAGAAGGAAGTTTTTTAAGTAAGAAAAATAATAATAAAAGAACTTTAAGAATTTAAGTATTTAAGGTAAAGCAGTTGATCTATTATAACTTAGCTTATGCTAAGCCTTTGTTTAAGTCTATATTTAATATAAAGTAGAGTTAAGTTCTACTTTTGTTATAATATAAGGTTAAGTTATTTCTTTCTTTAAAGATATTCTCTTTAATCTTAATATTTTCTAAGCTATTATTATTCTTTATATATTATAATTTAAGGAATATAAAGTAATTCTTAGTAAATCTTACTTAAAATTATATATTATAAAAGCAGTAGAATCAGCTAATATTATAATTTAAGGAATATATAGCAATTTGTAGCAAATATCACCTAAATAGTATTTTACAAAAATAGCAAAATTAGCTAATATTATAATTTAAGGAATACCTACTAATTTATAGTAAGTATTACCTAAAATAGTATACTTTGAAAATAGCATAATTAGCTAATAATATAATTTAAGGAATATATAGTAGTTTATAGCAAATATTACTTAAAATAGTATATTATAAAAATAGCAAAATTAGCTATATATATTCTTACTATTCACAAAGACTAATAAATAGCTATACTTTAGTTTTATATATTTCCTTATATATTTATTTATTATAAGTCTCTAATATTATAGGGTTAAGATATAAGATAAAAGTTCTACTATAATATAATTCTTATTCCTAATGAATTTTCTTTAATCCAACTTTAGCTTTATTACTTTATTATACCTTTTTTACTTCTTCTATTATCTAACATAAGTTATAATAGCTAAGTAAAGAATTAAAGGATAAAATAGCAATTAGTAAATTAACTACTTTAAATCCTTTTTAAATAAGCTAATTATTTTTAGATAAGAATACTCTTAGATTTACTCTTTAGCTAGCTAATAATAATACTAAATAAAAAGCATAATTTATAGAAGAGAAGAATTCAAATTAGAAGCTTTAGAGTAATATATAAGTAAAAGGTATTAGCACCTAAGTATTACTAAATGCTATTATTCTTTAAGTCTTAGATATTAAGGCTAAGGATTTTAAAGAATAGTAGGACTAAGCCTATAAGAGTCTATTTGCAGAAGAGCTACTCTTAATAATAAAATATATCTAGCTAAAGTAAGCTAAATCAGTTGCTATAAAGCTAATAGAATTAATTCAAAGTAGTAATAATAAACTATAATCTAATAATAAGACTATTAAGACAAAAGGATATTTTCTTATATATAAGCCATATATAGCTAGTCTTTAGAAGAAGAATATTAGCAAAGGCAGGTTTAAATCTACTAAGAATATACTATCTAAAGATATAAGTTCTAATCTATAGCTATTTAGCATATCTATTTTATAATTAAAGCAAAAGGTATAACTTTAAATACTACTTTTATTTATAAAACTAATAACTATAAAGATATTATTAGCTAACTTACTAAATACTTTAATTGCTATATTAAATTCTCTAAATAAAAGAATATAAATAAATAAATTAATAGATTCTATATTTGCTAATAATAAATAAATAATAGAACTTAATAAGATTATAAATATAATATATAAGATAAGACTTATAACTTTTCTAATATACTAAAGAAATATTATAATATATCTAAATAGTCTAAAGTTCTTAGAGTTAAAGTCTATTATTATATGTTGATCTGCAAATTATAGCTATATTACTATATATAGTATTATTATACTTAGTATTACTATACTTAGTATTATTATACTTAGTATTATTATACTTAGTATTACTATATTTAGTATTATTATATTCAGTATTATTATATATAGTATTACTATATTTAGTATTATTATAATTAGTATTATTATGCTTAGTATTATTATACTAAGTAGTACTATATAAGTTATAAAAGGAGTTAATTATAAACTATATTATAAATTAATATTCCTTTAATATTCCTTTAATCTAATTTGTAATTTAGCATAAATATAGGATCTTCTAATTATATAATAGAAGATTCTAAAGCTAGATATTTTGTATATAAAGACTACTCTCTCTTATAGCTTAGAGAATTAAGTTTTCCAAAGTCTGCAAAAGATCTCTTGAATTCACTATTACCTCTTTCTCTATTATACTATTATTATAGCTTATTATTTTATACTATAAGGATTAATATATTAATAATCAAAAAATATAGATTTGTAAAGCTTAAAGATATATATTCTAAGCATCTTAGATAAAGAATATTTTATAAAATCCTATAGGATATAGATTTAAATTATTTTATTTAAAATAAAGGATTATATAATTCAAATAATCTATTAGTACTACTAAATCTAATTAATTAGCTAATCTTAGAATATAAGTCACTAAGCAAAAGAGGTTAAATTAGTATTATTAATAATAAGATCTAATAGCAATAGGCTATTAGTATTTTAGAATTTTATATTAAGATAGATAAAAGAGATTAAGATATTTATTTTATTATATAAAGCTAAATATTTTATATTATTTAAGTTATATAAAGATAAAGTTTCTTAAAATATTATATAATTATACTTTATAGATCTAATATTATATAATTGATTAAATATGCTATTAAACTATCTTTCTTAAATTATCCTTCTTAAATTATCCTTTTTAATTATCCTACTTAAACTACTCCTTAAACTACCCTTCCTAAACTGCCTTATGCAAACCACCTTCCTTAAACTACCCTTCTTAACCACCTTATTTAAACTACTTCTTAAATTGCTCTTCTTAAACTATCTTATGCAAACTATCCTCTTTAAACTGCCCTTTTTAACTATCTTATTTAAACTACTCCTTAAATTGCCCTTTTTAAACTACCTTATATAAACCACCCTCTTTAAACTATTATATATAAGCTATCCTTCTTAAACTACCTTATGCAAACTACCCTTTTTAAACTACTCTTCTCAACTATCCTACTTAAATTATTTCTTAAACTATCCTTCTTAAATTATCTTATGTAAACTGCCCTTCTTAACTATCCTATTTAAACTACTCCTTAAACTGCCCTTTTTAAACTGCCTTATATAAACCATCCTCTTTAAACTGCTATATATAAGCTATCCTTCCTAAACTACCTTATGCAAACTACCCTCTTTAAACTATTCTTCTCAACTATCCTACTTAAACTATTCCTTAAACTATCCTTCTTAAATTATCTTATATAAACTACTCTTCTTAAACTACTCTTCTTAATTATCTTATTTAAACTACTTCTTAAACTGCTCTCTTTAAACCACCTTATATAAACTACTTTTCTTAAACTGCCTTATATAAACCCTCCTTCTTAAACTGCTTTATATAAACTGCTTTATATAAACTACTTTATATAAACTATCTTATGCAAACCACCTTATGCAAATTGCCCTTCTTAAATTATCCTCCTTAAACTACCTTAGTTTAACTACCTTTAATACTACTCTACTAAAACTACTTATGCAATTATGCTTATTAAACTACTCTTATTATATTATTTTATTTTTTTTTTAGCTTTTCCTTATACTTCTACTAAATTGCACTTTTTTACTTAAACTACTTTACTTAAACTACCCTTATTAAATTATTTTAATTAAACTACTTTTAATAAACTATTCTTATTAAACTATTCTACTTAAACTACCTTATTTCTTTTTAGCCTTTATTACTTAGCTATCTTAATCTACTTTATTTAAATTATCCTAAGATATTAACTTATAAAAATAGCTTTTAAAAATACTATTTAGTAATATGCTTTATTTAATTAATTATCTTCTAATAGTATATTTAATATATAAGTTAAGATTAATTATAAATAAATAATATTTAGTAATATAATATTAATAAGCAACTAATCTTTATATAGCTAATCTTTTTAGCTTATATTAGTAAAGTATTACTTCTTCTTCTTTCTATCTATAGATGCTTTAAGTATTATATTATTTAATAGCATAACTATTACCTCTAATTTGCTATTAACTATGCTATAAGTATAATCTTAAAGTTCTTAAGTGCTTAGTAATCTATAGTTGAAATAATTATATATATTATTACAAAGTAGAGTATTAAGCTTAGTATATTTTATTATAGTTTATTACTTATAATATATCTAATATTTATATTAGCTAAAAATGATTCTTTAAGACTTAAGTTAACTAAAGTTATAGAAATACTCTTATATTAAGAATAAATATTATCTTAAATTAAGCCTTTTAATATAAGCTTACTAATAATAATAATATTATACTAATAATATTAATATATTTAGTATTACTAAGTCAATGGCTTTATAATTATAATATTATAATAGTCAACTAAATCCTAAGATAGTTATAATAATATTATTAAATAAGGTTTAATAGAATATAATCACTAAGAGATATCTCTAAGCTGCTTATTAATAGCTGCTATATAGATATTAGGAAATTATAGATTAGAAATAATATTTTAGCTAAAAGAAGATAAGCTAAAGCTAAGTAAAGTAGTTATAACCTATTAGATTATACTATAAGATTTAGAGTAGAATGCTAGCTTTGAAGCCTATATGCTAAAATAACTAATTACTAGAAAGGTATAAAAAAGCAATAATTATTGAAAATATTACTAATAATAGTATAAATATAAGACTATATTAGAGATAAATATTCTAACCTCTTATAGCATATATAAGAGAATATTAAGAATGCTTTTTGCTTATATCTTAATATGTTAAATCTAGAAATATAAGAGAATTTTTGGAAAATAATAATATAAGATTATATAATTTTATTACTAAATCTAAAAGAGGTATATTTTCTATTTAATAATAAGTTTAGATAATTGCTAACTAGTTTACTAAGCCTAAAGTAAAAAAATAGACTAGTAATATTATAGTTAAGTATTTAATACTATTCTACTAAGTAAAAGGTTATTAGGCTTAATATAGTTATAATAATATACTCTCTTAGTTTAATCTATTATCTAAGATAATAATAGTAATTATTATAATAATAATTATATTAGCTTATTATAAATAAGAACAAAGGGCAAAATCAGTTCCAACTAATATTAAAAATAATATATATAAGTTCTATTTATTATTAGTTGTTTATACTTAATTTTAATTAATCTTATATTAGTATTATTTAATTTAGTAAAGGATAGCTAAAATAGAATAGCTTTTAAGTAATATTAGGTAATTCTTATAGGAGTTGCAAAGAAAATAGATAAGGTATTAATAGGAAGATTAATTGCAATATATAAAAAGCCTATTAAAACTTCTTATAATAAGAACTTAGATAACCTACTAAATGACTTAGACTTTATAGAAGTAAGTTGATTAATAATTTCTAATAAGTATTATCATCTTATATATAGCTAACTATTATAAAGCTTTTAGGTTTAAGCATCTAAGAATTAGTATAGAAAATATATAAGCAAAATATACCTTTATAAAAAGTCTAAGGTTAGATAAATTAGGATAATAAGCTTAGCTCTAAAGAGGATTAATCAACTTTGCAAAGTAAATTAGAGTTAAGTATATTATTATATTACTATAATTAGAAATTTACTAATAGTAAATCTTATTAGATTTATTTAATATAAAAGATATAGATTATTTTAATAATAATTTGAATAATAGAATAAAGCTTCTAAAGTTGAAATAATTAGAACTATAGCTAAAGAAGTAAGCTCTAATTTACTAATAAAAGTAAAAGGTGGCTATTAGACTATAATCTTCTAAGGTATAATACTTCTAATTATCTAATAATTATATTAATTATATTAAAGATAGCTTTTATTTTAGAAAGGCTAATTAGCAAGAAAATAAGTAAGTAGGCTTTTTATAATATAATATTAAGAAGAATATCAACTAGCTAATTTACTTTTTAGAATTAAAGATTAGCATTTAAGTCTTCTATAAAGTATCTTAAAGTTTAATAAATGCACTTAAAAGAAAGTTTAAAGTCAGCATATATATTTAAGCTTAAAGATATAATATCTTAGCTAAACCTAATAGAAACTATTAGTATAAATATAATTAAAATGATTTTTATAATAAGTTAAGTAATATAAGACAAATATTAGTATAATAATAATAGTTTTATATTATATAATAAAAAGGACTTATAGAAGTTATAAGAAAGATTTAAATCTAATTTAATATAAAAGACTATAGTATTTTATAATATAACTAATTAATAGTAATATAATCTTAGCTAATAGAGTTGGATTTCTTTAGCTAATTAACTTATAAGCATTTTAAAGGTATATTTAATAGGATATTTTCAATAGGGTGCTTTTGATAAGGCGTTTTTAATAAGGCATTTTCAAATAGGATGCTTTTGATAAGGCGCTTTTGATAAGGTGCTTTTAATAGGGTGCTTTTAATAAGGTGCTTTTAATAAGGCGCTTTTAATAAGGCGCTTCTAAGGAAGTATTTAAGTATATATATATAAACTTCAAAGTATATTTTATAATAAATTCATTTATATATATAACTAATTATATATCAAATATAGTTTACTTAAAATAGTATATATATATATATATAAAGATATTTTGTTTTAAATAATGCTATTTATATTATTAACATTAAGGAGGATTATAATATAATTTAAGCTATAATTAAATTATATATCTTTAGAGCTTTTGCTAATATATATACTACTATAAATAGTTGCTAAAGTGGTAAATATATTGCTAATAATATAATTAATGCTAATGCTATATTATGTAGATTTAATACTTTAGGCCTTTATTATAGAGATAGCATTAAGAGAAGTCTTAGAGCATTTGAAATTTAAATTACTAAAGGTATAATTAAGGCCTAAAAGGAAATTAGCACTTTAGATGCTAGGTATACTAAGGTTGCTAAAGTAAAATTCTATGATTAGCTATTGTGACAGCAAGAGCAAGGCATATATCGATAAAGTTGATAAGATTAATATGCTATAATCTTATAGAATTCTAAAGTAAAGAGAGAGTAGATATAAGGTAGGATGACTTATTTATCAAAGGTGTTGCTTAGTCCTCTATTAGCATATAACCTCTTCTTATTATATGTTAGAGCAAAGAAAATAGTATATTACCTAGAATCATTATACTAAGGCAATAGGTCACTTTGGTGTTTTATTCTTTATTGTGCTACTACTTTGCCTCTATATTATACTATAATATTACCCCCTTCTTTAGAGAGCTTAAGATAGCCTTATCTTTAACCTATTAGTCTATAAAGTTATATATTATTTTATTTTCTACCTTACTAAGAGATAATCTTATTTTTACTAAATCTATAATACTATTAGTGCATATAGTAATAATTCTAAGCTTAACTAATTCGTCTAAACTATTAAAGGTGCTAATTAATTTTCTATCTTTAGGATTTTTTAAAGCATATTAGTCCTTTGTCTCTTTACTAATTTGCTTAAGCCACTTTAAAGCTTTTTGTTGCTTTATATTATTATTAGCAGCCTTAGTTGCTTTTCTTTTGTTTAATATAATAGTAATAAGTGGGATAAGAGCATCTAATGCATTAGGTGCATTAGAAGCATTATATAGCATTTTAATTTGCTTATATTAGGATTCGACTTATTTAGTAAGCTAATTGTTTTATTATTAAGTGGCATTAAGGTCTATATAAAGCTTATTAAATTCAATAGCTTTGAATAATATAACGAAAATCATATGTCTAAGCTATAGTAAGTTGCTACCCTTAGCTTTAATCTTTGCAATAATTTAGTTAATATTTGCTAATAATTGGTTATTATTAAAGGTAGCATTTACTATAGTTTTCTAGATTTGCTATTTGGATACTCTAAATTATAGTAGCTTTAGCACTATTTATAGTAGGTTGAATTAGCTAGTTACTTATTATAGTTGTTCTTATAATTAGTTTTATAATAGATAAAGTATACTTAGTTGGGATTTCTTAATAAGTATATTATCCTTTTATAGCACTTAGTTGCTATTCTTTTTTATCTTAATAGGCATCTTATCTTTATTATTATTATTTTCTAACTTATCTTTAAGCTAATTAGATAGCTTTCTAACTATTATCTTATATATAATAGCTTTGCCCTTTTTTACTAGGATAAGTATAAACCTATTAGCTTATCTTGCCTTATCAACTTCTTCTTATTATTGCTATAATGCTTATTTCAACTTTTTGCTTATAGTGGTTTTTGCACTCTTAAATTGCTAATTATCTTTATTATTATTATTATTATTATTATTATCTTTGTTAGATGTTATTAGTTTATTAAGCTAAGCAACTAATAGTTATAGTAGATTAAGGGTAGTAAGGAGCTCTAAGGAGTAGAAGTTGTTATTATTAATAAGATTCTAAGTAAAAGTTGCAATAGCTAAGGCAGCTTTAGCAATAAGGGTTCTTAGTTTATCTAATCTATGCTTATTATAAGCTTCTTAGGTGAAGGCATCCTCTTAAAGCATTTCTTAAGCATCTTTAATCATTTGATTAAATGCGCTAATATCTGCTATTATCAACTTATTAAGTATATCTACTAATGCTATAATTTCTTTAAAGCTATAGTCTATTATTATTATATTAGGCAGAGGGTTAGTAGCAGATCCTAATATAAGGTTTATAGCTAGAGCTAAGGCTATAGCATTATTATTCTAATTATATAGGTTGCTTATAGTGCTTATAAGAGGCAGTATACTTATAGTAATAGTTGCTAAGGCAGGTTTTATATATAATTAATGCTATAATAGTATTTTTAAAGTGAATTATTTAAGGTTATAGGAGAAAGTAGTAAATAATTATTCTTAAAGGGATATCTTTAAGTTTAAATAAAAGAATCAAATAAAGAAAGGTGCTAAGTAGCATTGCTATCAATAAGGCGTTAGGTAAGAAATAAAGAAAAAGAGCAAAGGTAAGATTCTTTAAGTAAACAAAGAAAGCAATTTAAGCTTTACTTAGCATATGTATATATTAGGTTAAAGGGGGACTAGGGAAGCCTAGTTCTTTCTTTGTCTTTGCTAATAAATACTAACCTTTACTAATTGGTTGTTAAGAGGGTAGTTAGGATTAGTATTATTATTCTAAGCAGCTTATAACCAATTATCTAGCTAAACTAATAGTCTAAGTGCATTAAGGTGGATATTATGATATTTCTTAATTAGAGAGGCAGAATTCTTAAAATTAATAATAAGGTACTATTAGTTATCTAAGTCCTACTCTACTTAGCCAACTTTATAATATAGCTATTTATTCTATATATTAGATGATAAAATCTAATTAACTTTCTATTTTATATAGCCATCCACTTTAATAGGTGGTTATAAGGGGTTAATCTATCCTAAAAGAGAGTTAATAGCAGCCTTATAAAGTCTATTAGCATAAAATATATTATGAATTTAGAAGAATTTTAGTAACTCTACTTTATATAAATAGTAGACTATCTTTTTGATTCTAAATAGTCCTATAATAAGGAAATTAAATTTATTAGAAGGTTAGTTGATTCTTTAGAATTTCTTAGTAATATAAACAAAGTCCTTTGGCCTAAAGTCAAGAGTATATTACTTCTTATTTGCTTAGAATAACTATTTTTCTTAAGCTTTAGCTATTAATTCTTAGGCAAAATATACTATTTTATTAATTCTCTTAGCTTAGGATTAAGCTTTCTATTAATTTAGCTTTTCCTAAATAGTATTAAATTTTTAGATGGCTAGTATTTAGTCAAAATCTAACCTTAGTTTATACTTATAGTCGACTATAAAGAAGGATAGGCTAATAGACTTATAAGGTTAAGCAGCCTTAGCAGCATCTAATATAAAAAGTAAGTTAGCTTAATCATCTTAAAAGTAGTTAATAAAAGGATAAAGTTATATATTAATTATTCAGTTGATAATTTTAGTTTATCTATCTATTTAAGTATACTTAGCTATTAAGAGCTAAAGTTTAATTCTTAATAAAATAGATAATTTATTTATAAAGTCTAAGATAAACTATAATCTTTTGTTGCTAGTAATAATTAAGGGACTATTATAAAATCTTTATATATAATAGTAGTATAAGGAAGTAGCTATTTTAGCTATAGCTTTTTTTAATATTAGTAGACTAATATATCACTTAGATAAATAGTCAATAATAATAAAAATAGTATTATAGCTATTGCTAGTAGAACTAAGGGTATAAAAATCTATTGACAAATCATCTTATATCCTTAATAGGATAAGTAGAAGTCTAAGCAGCCCTAAAGTCTTATTATAAGGCTTATATGCTTATTAATAATTATAGCAATTAGCTATATAGCATTCTATATCTTATTAGTATATAAGCCACTAATAGTATTATTGCACTAATTTAATTATCTTTATCCTACTAAGATAGGCTATTATAATACTATTATAAATATGCTAAAGGAGCTAAGTATATAGGTAGTTGGGTTCTTTAGGGACAACTAGCTTATTATTATATAATAATAACCTATTAAGGAGCATTAACTATAGCTTCTTATTCTTTACTGCTTTTTCTCAATTGTCTTTTAGCAAGAGTTCTAAGCAATTTGCTTATAAGACTTGCTTAGTTATTTGGATTAAGTTAATGCTTAGGGTAGGTTCTTTAGGGAATTCGACAGGCGCTATAATGCTATTAGGGTTAAGGAGTTGATAAGTTTGCTTTGCTTCTTTAGCTGCCTTTTAGGTTAGCATTAATTTGTCTTTTTGAGAAAGTATATTAGTAATAGTATTTTCTTTGCTTAGTTAATAGGTAATCTTATAGTTATACCTAAATAGTATATCCATCTATTAGATTTATCTCTTATTAAGAAGCTTCTTTAACCTAAAATACTTTAGTGCTTTATAATCTATTAAGATTAGAAACTTTAATATACTATATAGTTCTATATCTTATTCTTATAGAGCTAAGATTATAGTAAGTCTTAGCATTATATAGGCTTTTAGAGAAGAAGGCAATAGAGTGCTATTAGTTGTCTTCTTTACTCTTTTAAGTAAATACTCCTATAGTAGCTAAGTTAAAATAGTTAGTCTCTACTTAAGTAGGTTAATAGTTCTAAAAATATAAGAGTATAAGTATAGTTAGGAGTCTTTTCTTTAGCTATTAGAAGGAATCTTATTACTTCTTATTTAGTGCAAAAGTAAATAATATATCTTTAGTCATAAGGTGGTTTAATAGCTAAGTGATTTATCTATAGGCTTTAATAAATCTTTAGTAGAAGTTATAAAACCTTAGGAATAACTAAACCTATTATTTAGTTGTTGGTGGTTTCTAATCTTATATTATTAATACTTTTATAAAATCAACTTTTATACTATAGTTAGTGATAATAAAGCCTAAGAATTTAGTCTTAATTACCTTAAACTTATATTTATTAATATCAACTTATAAGCTTATGTTATAAAGCTGTTCTAAGACTAATTATATATAGTATTAATATTCTTAGTGATTCTTTGAGAAGATTAAGATATTATTAATATAAGTAGAATAGAAATTATCCAAATACTCTATTAGGATAGTATTAATATATTATTAAAAGGTGGTAGATTTATTATATAACCTAAATAATAGCACTACTAGTTCAAAAGAGCTATATTGCATCCTAAAGGCAGCTTAGGTTATAAAGCTAAGTTCTATAAGAATATAATAGAATATATATTATATATTTAGCTTAGTGAATATAATAGAATAAGCTAGCTAGTTAAGGGTCTTAGTAATTAAAGGCAAAAGGTACTAATCTTTCTTAGTAAGGGAATTCAATTGTTAGTAGTTAATATAGAATCAGAGACTTCTACTAGGCTTTTTGACAAATAGGATAAGTGATAAATAAAAGGAGTTAGATGGTTTAATAAATCTTTTCTTTAGATTATTAATTAAGTATTCTCTTATTTTTTCTAATTTTAGTTTGCTTATTTTATATAAGTAAGCTGTTTTCATTATTAGTTTAAGTCTATTAAACTTAATCTTATAGTTGATTAGCTTAGAAGGAGGTAATATATTAGCTATAGTTTTCAAAAAGCATTTAGTTAGATTATATAGAAAAGTCAATAGGCGTTTTTGTAATTAGGTTGACTTATTAAGTTTTATATTAACCTAATTCCTTAATGCATTAGGATTATCTTTGTTAATAGAATATATTCCTTCCTTAGGTTATTATTATTTCTTAAGAATATAGTCTAATTCTACTATAGTTATTATACTAACTAATAATTTAGTTTATTGCATATTAGCTTTAAAGACTAGCATAATAATAGTAGCAATTTAGCTAATTAGCTTAGTGGTTGGAATAGCATTTAGCTTCAACTTCTATCTATGCTTCTAATAGGTGGCTAATCAAATTATAAAGTCCTAAATTAGCCTAACTTAATTATTGATTAATATAAAAGGTTAGTTGATTAGCAGAAGAAGTACTTTAGTTAGGGTAGAGTCAAAAGCTTAGTCTTATTATATAGTATCCTATTAGTCTAATTAGTATATTCTTAGCTAATAAAGTTTCTTTTAATAATAATTAACTATAATATTATTTTCTACTAACCACTTATAACCTATTATTATATTATATAACCCTAAGTTAGCAGCTAAAAGGTATTAGTCTTTAAAAGTATAGTTGTTAATAGTAAAGTCGTATTAGATAATATATTTAATAGCTTTATTAGGTTGTCTATTAAATCCTTATAATAATATTAGCTATTTAAGGTAATAAGTCAAAAGGTATAATAACTTAGCTAAAGAGGTTAGCTTTTTTCAATTGATTATACTCAATACATTAGCTCTGTCACAGTGCGACACAGAGACAGGGTGGTGGCATAAGGAGGAATAAAGCACCAAGGGGACCTATGGCCTTAGTACAACGATTTTAGGCAATATACTATTTTCTTTGCTCTGACATATGATAAGAAGTAGTCATATGCTAATAGAGGACTAGGCGATACCTTTGATAAATAGGTTATTCTACCTTATATCTATTCTCTCTTTACTTTAGAATTTTATAAGATTATAGCATATTAATCTTATTGATTATATTGACATATGCCTTGCTTTTACTATTATATAATTCTAAAATCATTTTCCTTTGGCCTTATAAGGTGATATAATATACTTAGCAGAGGACTAATACCCTCTTAGAGATGTCTCCTATTGATCTTCTTACCCTAAGATCTTGACATATAGTAATACTCTATGAATTAGCCTCCTTATTATTCAATAGACTACTACTATTTAATATGCTTAATATTTAGTACCTTTCTAAATTAAAACTAGAAAGAAGAGCTAATAAGCTTAGCTTAAAAAACTTACTAATAGTTATTATTCCTTAGCTGACTTAAAAAAAAACTAGAAGACTACTTATTAAGGAGTATTCTAATAGTAGTGCTATATAGAATACTATTTTAGAAATAAACCTTTATAATCTTACTAACTTATATGCAACTTAGGTTAATAAAAATATTAGACTTTGCTATCAACTCTAGTGAACTTTCACTTAGAGAGGGAATATTTACATTTCCTACTAACCAACCTCCTCTAAGCAACTAATTGACTATTCTAATTATTCCCTTAGGCATCTATACTTCCCTTTCTAATAATATAACTATAAGGTCAACTAGCTTAGCATAAGCTGCTACTAAGAGTTTCCCTAACCTTATATACTCTCTTACTTAGACTAACCTAAAGAGCAAAAGGGATAAACTCTTTAAGCTCTTTAACTTATACACCTAAAGTAGGAAATATTCTTAATACTTAAAAGATTAACTTAAAGTAGAAGAATAACTAGTAGAGTATTTTTGCTAATACACCAACTAATAAATATCTATAATATATACTCTTTAGGAATAGATTAATTAAACTAAAGTCGACTAACCTCCTCTTACATCTACCTCCTATTATAGTAATCAACCCTAAGACTTCTTAGCTAAGAGTATAACCTATAATAGAAGTATACAACCTGCTGATAATCTTACTTCTTACTAATAGCCTTATTTAGCTAAGATAAAGACACTAAGTCTCTTCTTTAGTAGAAGAGAACTAAAGGTTGAAGATTAGATCTTTAATATAAAGCAAAAGATAAATATTAATTATATTAAGTTCCTTACTAATGCGATAGCTTTAGCATATGCAGCTAGCCTAACAACTAATAATACATATAGCCTTATTTGAGACTAATTAGCTAAAGGATCTATTAGATAGATCTACTCTACTCTACAACTCTTCTAAATATTATAATAAGCATATAGAGTTAGCTAAAAGATAGAAAGGCAAAACACCAAAGACTAATAGAATAAGTTGCATTAAGGTAGCTTAGCCTTTTCTACCTTCTAAGTAGAGTTTTATCGCCTAGTATTGAAACTTAATAAATCAACTAATAAGCAATATAAGGCACTATAAGACAAAGTATAAGTCTCCTTATTGGAATAGTTGTTGGATAGGAAATTCGACTATCCTAAGGACTTAGCTAATTAGTTTATAGATAAGGAAAATAGATAATTATATTTATCTTTATAATATACCAACTATATAGAACTTAGGTAGAAAATAAGATTAACTATTTAGTCTACTTTATCCTAATAGATAGGACCAACCTATTAGGAATCCCCTTAGGCTATAAAAGCTTAGGATCCTTTAGCAAAGAACCTATAGCCTTACTCCTCTTAGGCCCTTGAATAAAACCTCCCTACTAATAGGCAGGCCACCTCTAATGATATATATTATAAATGCAGTAAGAAAGGGCACTTTATAAGAAACTGCCCTAATGTGACAGTGAGAGCAAGGCATATATTGATATAGTTGATGAGATCAATATGCTATAATCTTATAAAATTCTAAAGTAATAAGAGAGTAGATACAAAGTAGGACAACTTATTTATTAAAGGCGTCGCCTAGTCCTTTATTAGCATATAATAATCCCTTATTATATGTTGAAGCAAAGAAAAATAAGGCATTATCCTAAATTGTTATACTAAGATAATAGGTTATCCTAATACTCTATTCTACCTTGCGCCTTTTTTTATCATATTATAATATTACCCCCTCCTCTAGAGAGTTTAAGATAACCTTATCTTTAATGTATTAGTCTATAAAGTTGTATATTATTCTATTTTCTACTTTGCTTAGAAATAATTTCATCTTTACTAAATCTATACTACTATTAGTATATATAGTAGTAATTCTAAGCTTAACTAATTTGTCTAAACCATTAAAGGCATTAATTAATTTTCTATCTCTTAGATTTTTTAATATATATTAGTCCCTTATCTCTTTACTAACCTACTTAAGCTATTTTAATGATTTTAGTTGCTTTGCATTATCTAATTATAGAGCTATAGTAGACTTACGCTTATTTAAGGTAGCAGTAGCAGCTAAAGGCATATTAGCAAAGGGGTTGAGTTAGTTAGAGGCAGCTTATATATTTTCAATCTATCTAGCCTAAGTGTTGACTTTCTTAGTTAGTTTATTATTCTCCTTCTTTAAAGCAGCTAAGTCTTTATGAAGTTTGTTGAATTCGACTGCTTTGAATAATATAATGAAAATTATATATCTAAGTTGCAGTAAGTCGCCACCTTTTGCTTTGATTTTCGTGATAGTTTAGTTAATATTTGCTAATAGTTGGTTATTATTAGAGGTAGTATTAATAATAGTTTTTTAGATTTATTATTTAGATACTCTAAATTATAATAGCTTTGGCATTATCTATAGTAGGTTGAATTAGCTAATTGCTTATTATAGCTATTCTTACAATTAGTTTTATAGTAAATAGAATATATTAGGTTGGGATTTCTTAATTAGTATACTATCCTTTTATAGCATTTAGTTGCTATTCTTCTTTATCTTAATTAGCATATTATCTTTATTATTATCATTTTCTAACTTATCTTTAAGCTAATTAGATGATTTTCCAACTATTGTCTTATATATAATAGCTTTGCCCTTTCTTGCTAGACTAAGTGCCAACCTATTAGCCTATTCTGCCTTATCAACTTCTTCTTATTATTGCTATAGTATCTGCTCTAATTTTTCGCTTATAGCAGTTTTTGCACTTTCAAATTGCTAATTATTCTTATTATTATTATTATTATTATTATTATTCTTATTAGATATTATTAGTTCATTAAGCTAAGCAACTAGCAGTTGCAATAGGTTAAGGGTGGTAGAGAGCTTTAGGAAGTAGAGGTTGTTATTATTAATAGGGTTCTAGGCAAAGGTTGTAGCAGCTAAGGTAGCTTTAGTGATAAGAGTTCTTAGTCTATCTAATCTATGCTTATCATAAGCTTTTAGGATAGGGTTGTTATTATAGAGCATTTTTTAGGTGTTGTTAATTATTTGATTAAATGTGCTAATATCTGCTATTATCGACCTATTAAGTATATTTGCTAGTGCTATAATTTCTTTAAAGCTAAGGTCTATTATTATTACATTAGGCAGAAGGTTAGTAGCAGATCCTAATATAGGGTTTGCAGCTAAAGCTAAGGCTATAGTATTATTATTTTGATTATATGAGTTGCTTATAGAGCTTATAGGAGGTAGTATACTTATGATAATAGTCATTAAGGCAGATTTTTTGCAGAGTTGGTATTATAGTAGTGAATTTAGAAGGATTATTTAAGGTTATTAGGAAAAGTAGTAAAGAGTTATTTTCAAAAGGATACCTTTAAGTTTAAATAAAAGAATCAAATAAAGAAGGATGCTAGGCAGCCTTACTACTAATAAGGCTCTAAGTAGGAAATAAAGAAAAAGAACAAAGGTGAGATTCTTTAAGTAAATAAAAGAAGCAATTTAAGCCCTATATAGCATATGCATATATTAGGTCAAAGGAGGACTAGAGGAGCTTAGTTCTTTCTTTGTCTTTGCTGATAAACACCAACCTTTACTAGTTGGTTGTTGAGAAGGTGGTTAGGATTAGTATTATTATTCTAAGCAGCCTATAACTAGTTATTTAGCTAGATTAGTAGTCTAAGTGCATTAGAGTAAGTATTATAATATCTCTTAATTAGAGAAGCAGAATTCTTGAAATTAGCAATAGGATACTATTAGTCATCTAAGTCTTATTTTATTTAGCTAACTTTATAGTATAGCTATTTGTTCTATATGTTAGATAATAAGATCTAATCAACCTTCTACTTTATATAGTTATCCACTTTAATAAGTGGTTATAAAAGGTTAATTTATCCTAAAAGAGGATTAGTGGCAGCCTTATAAAGTCTATTAGCATAGAATATATTATGAATTTAGAAGGATTCTAATAACTCAACTTTATATAAGTAGTAGATTATCTTTTTGATTCTAAATAGTCTTATGATAAGGAAATTAAGTTTATTAGAAGGTTGGTTAGTTCTTTAGGATTTCTTAGTAATATAAATAAGGTCTCTTAGCCTAAAGTTAAGAATATATTGCTTCTTATTTGCTTAGAATAACTATCTCTCCTAAGCTTTAGCTATAGATTCTTAAGCGAAGTATACTATTTTGTTAATTCTCTTAGCTTAGGCTTAGGCTTCCTATTGATTTAGCTTTTCCTTAATAATATTGAATTTTCAGATGGTTAGTGTTTAGTCAAAATCTAACCTTAGTTTATACTTATAGTTGACTATAAAGGATAATAAGCTAGTAGACTTATAAAGGCAAGCAGCCTTAGTAGCATCTAATATAAGAAGTAAGTTGGCTTAATTATTTTAGAAGTAGTTAACAAAAGGATAAAGTTATATATTAATTATTTAGTTGATAATCTTAGTCTATTTATCTATCTAAGTATACTTAGTTGTCAAAAGCTAAAGTTTAGTCTTTAATAGAATAAATAATTTATTTATAAAGTCTAAGATAAACTATAGTCCTCTATTGCTAGTAATTATCAAAGGATTATTATAAAATCTCTAAATATAATAATAGTATAAGAAGGCAATTGTTTTAGCTATAGCTTTTTTCGATATTAATAGACTAATATATTGCTTTAATAAATAGTTGATAATAACAAAAATAGTATTATAGCTATTACTAGTAGAACTAAGGGTATGAAAATCTATTGACAAATTATCCTATGTCCTTAGTAGGATAAGAAGAAGTCTAAGTAGCCTTAGAGTTTTGTCGCAAGGCTTATAGGCTTATTGACAATTATAGCAATTGGCTATATAGCATTTTATATCTTATTAGTATATAGGCTATTAGTAGTATTATTATACTAATTTAATTATCTTTGTCCTACTAAGATAGGCTATTATAATACTATTATAAATATGCTAAAGGAGTTGGGTGCATAGGTTATTGGGTTCTTTAGGGACAACTAGCCTATTATTATATAGTAGTAACTTATTAGGGAGTATTAACTATAGCTTCTTATTCTTTACTGCTTTTTCTTAATTATCTTTTAGCAAAAGTTCTAAGCAATTTGCTTATAAGACCTGCTTAGTTATTTGGATTAAGTCAACACTTAGGATAAGTTCTTTAGGGAATTCAATAGGCGCTATAATGCTATTAGGGTTAAGAAGTTAATAAGTTTACTTTGCTTCTTTAGCTGCCTTTTAGGTTAGCATTAATTTGTCTTTTTAAGAGAATATATTAGTAATAGTATTTTCTTTGCTTAGTTAATAGGTAATCTTATAGTTATACCTAAATAATATATCTATCTATTGGATTTATCTCTTATTAAGAAGCTTCTTTGACCTAAAATACTCTAATGCTTTATAGTCTATTAAGATTAGGAACTTTAATATACTATATAGTTCTATATTCTATTCTTATAAAGCTAAGATTATAGTAAGCATCTCTTTATTATATATCTTATAGTAAATCTTAGCATTATATAGGCTTTTAGAGAAGAAGGCAATAAGGTGCTATTAATTATCTTTCTTACTTTTCTAAGTTAATACTCCTATAGCAGCTAGGTTAGAATAGTTAGTCTCCACTTAAGTAGGTTGATGATTCTAAAAATATAAGAGTATAAGTATAGTTAGAAGTCTTTTCTTTAGCTATTAGAAGGAATCTTATTACTCTTTATCTAATGCAAAAGTAGATAGTATATCTTTAGTTGTAAGGTGCTTTAATAGTTAGGCGATTTATCTATAAGCTTTAATAAATCTTTAGTAGAAGTTATAAAACCCTAAGAATAATTAAACCTATCATTTAGTTGTTGGTAGTTTCTAATCTTATACTACTAATACTTTTGTAGAATCAACTTTTATACTATAATTAGTGATAATAAAGCCTAAGAACTTAGTCTTAGTTACCTTAAACTTATATTTATTAATATCGACTTATAAGCTTATATTGCAGAGCTATTCTAAGACTAACTATATATAGTGTTAATATTCCTAGTGATTCTTTAAGAAGATTAAAATATTATTAATATAAGCAGAATAGAAATTATCTAAATACTCTATTAGGATAATATTAATATATCACTAGAAAGTAGCAAGTCTATTGCATAACCTAAATAGCAGTACTACTAGTTTAAAAGAGCTATATTACATCCTAAAGGCAGCTTAAGTTGTAGAGTTAAGTTTTATAAGAATATAATAGAATGCATATTGTATATTAAGCTTAGTGAATATAATAAAATAAGCTAGTTGGTTAAAGGTCTTAGTGATTAAAGGTAAAGGGTACTAATCTTTCTTAGTGAGAGAATTTAATTGTTAGTAGTTAATATAGAATTAGAGACTACTATTAGGCTTTTTGACAAATAGGATAGGCGATAAGTAGAAGGAGTTGGATGGTTTAATGAATCCTTTCTTTAGATTATTAATTAGGTATTCTTTTATTTTTTCCAACTCTAGTTTACTTATTTTATATAAATAAGCTATTTTTATTATTAGTTTAAGTCTATTAAACTTAATCTTATAGTTGATTAGCCTAAAAGGAGGTAATATATTAGCTATAGTTTTCGAAAAACATTTAGTTAAATCATATAGAAAGGTTAGTAAGCATTTTTGCAATTAGATTAACTTATTAGGTTTTATATTAACCTAGTTCCTTAATATATTGGGATTATCTTTATTAATAAAGTATATTCCTTCCTTAAGTTGTTGTTATTTCTTAAGAATATAGTCTAATTCAGCTATAGTTACTATACTAACTAATAATTTAGTTTATTATATATTAGCCTTAAAGGCTAGCATAGTAATAGTAGCAATTTGACTAGTTAGTATAATAGTTGGAATAGCGTTTAGCTTTAACTCTTATTTATGCTTCTAGTAGATGGCTAATTGAATTGCAAAGTCCTAAATCAGCCTAGCTTAGTTGTTTATCGATATAAGAGGTTGGTTGATTAGCAAAAGGAGTACTTTAGTTAGGGTAAAGTCAAAAGCTTAGTCCTATTGTATAGCATTCTATTAGTCTAATTAGTGCATCCCTAACTAGTAAAGTTTCTTTCGACGATAATCAACTATAATATTATTTTCTACTAACTACTTGCAACCTATTATTATATTATATGACCTTAGGTTAGCAGCTAAGAGGTATTAGTCTTTGAAGGTATAGTTATTAATAATAAAATTGCATTAGATAATATATTTAATAGCTTTACTAAGTTGTCTGTTAAATCCTTATAATAGTATTAGCTATTTGAGGTAGTAAGTCAAAGGGTATAGTAACTTAACTAAGGAGGTTAGCTTTTTCTAATTGATTATACTTAACGCATTAGCTCTATAGTTGATTAGAGCACTAAGGTCTATATATTTGTTTTTACATTAGAGATAGTACTTTAATAGGAATTATTCCCTGCTAATTAGCTTTCTTAAGTCGACTGCTTCTTAGTGTTAGTTATACTCTAGGAGGGATACCTATACTCCTAGAGCAACTCATTTTCTAAGTTGGTTGCATAATTATCCTTAGTATATAACTGATTATCATTTTCTATAGTTTCATTAGGTGCTTTCTCTTTAATAGGCATAATCTTATTTTAGTTAGGGTAGTTCTTTGCAAAGTGCCCTTTTTTACCATATTTGTAATATATATTATTAGAGGTAGCCTATTTGTTGGTGGGGAGATTTTATTTAAAGACCTAAAAGGAGTAAAGTTAAGGGTTCTTTACTAAGGGATCCTAAGCTTTTATAGTCTAAGGGGATTCCTAGTAGGTTGGTCCTATCTATTAGAGTAAAGTAGATTAGATGGTTAGTCTTAGTTTCTGCTTAGATTCTATATAGTTGGTATATTATAAAGATAAATATAATTGTTTATTCTTCTTATCTATAAACTAATTAGCTAAGTCCTTAGGATGGTTGAATTTCCTATCTGATAATTATTCCAATAAAGAGACTTATACTTTGTCTTATAGCGCCTTATATTGCTTATTAGTTGATTTATTAAGTTTCGACGCTAGGCGATAAAACTCTACTTAGAAGGTAGAAAAGGCAGAACTACCCTAATGCAACTTATTCTATTAGTCTTTGGTGTTTTGTCTTTTAGTCTCTTAGCTGACTTTATATGCTTATTGCAATATTTGGAAGAGTTATAGAGTAGAGTAGATCTGTCTAATAGATCCTTTAGCTAATTAGTCTCAAATAAGGCTATGTGTATTACTAGTTGTTAGGCTAATTGCATATGCTAAAGCTATTGCATTAGTAGGGAACTTAATATAATTAATGTTTATCTTTTGCTTTATATTAAAGATCTAATCTTCAACCTTTAGTTCTTCTCTATTAAAGAAGGGATTTAGTGTCTTTATCTTAGCTAGATGAGGCTATTAGTAAGGAGTAAGATTATCAGCAGATTATATACTTTTATTATAGGTTATACTCTTAGCTAAGGAGTCTTAAAGTTGATTGCTATAATAGGAGGTAGATGCAAAAGGAGGTTGGTCGACTTTAGTTTAATTAATCTACTCCTAAAGAGCATATATTATAGATATTTATTAGTTGGTGTATTAGCAAAAGTGCTTTATTAGTTATTCTTTTATCTTAAGTTAATCTTTTAAGTGTTAAGACTATTTTCTACTCTAAGTGCATAAATTAAAGAGCTTAAAGAGTTTATCCCTTTTACTCTTTAGGTTAGTCTAAGTGAGAGAGCATATAAGGTTAAGGAAACTCTTAGTAGTAGCTTATGCTAAGCTAACTGACCTTATAGTCATATTATTAGGAAGGGAAGCATAGATGCCTAAGGGAATAACTAAAGTAGTTGATTAGTTGCTTAGTAGAAGTTAGTTGGTAGGAAAGGCAGATATTTCCTCTCTAAGTGAAAGTTTACTAGAGTTGATTGCAAAGTCTAATATCTTTATTAACCTAAGTTGCATATAGGTTAAGGAGATTATAAAGGTTTATTTCTAGGATAGTATCCTATATAGCACTACTATTAGAATACTCCTTAATAAGTAGTCTTTTAGTTTCTTTTTAAGTTAGCTAAGGAATACTAACTATTAGCAAGTTTTTTAAGCTAAGCCTATTAGCTCTTCTTTTTAGTTTTAATTCAAAAAGGTACCAAATATTAAGCATATTAAATAGTAGTAGTCTATTAAGTTATAAGGAAGCTAATTCATAAAGTGTTACTATATATTAAGATCTTAAGGTAAGAAGGTCAATAGGAGATATCTCCAAAGGGGTATTAGTCCTCTGCTAAGTATATTATATCGCCTTATAAGGCCAAAGGGAAATGACTTTAGAATTATATAATAATAAGAGCAAAGCATATGTTGATATAGTTAATAAGATTAATATGCTATAATCTTATAAAATTCTAAAGTAATAAGAGAGTAGATATAAGGTAGGATAACTCATTTATCAAAGGCATTGCCTAGTCCTCTATTAGCATATGATAATCCCTTATTATATGTCAAAGCAAAGAAAAATAGGGCACTATCCTAAATTATTGTACTAAGACAATAGGTTGTCCTAGTACTCTATTCCACCTTGCGCCTTTTTTTGTCACACTGTGACACCTAACTAAAATAAGATTATGCCTATTAAAGAGGAAACACCTAATGAAATAATAGAAAACAATAATTAGCTATATACTAAGGATAACTATATGACCAACTTAGAAAACAAGTTACTCTAAGAGTATAAGTATCCCTCCTAGAGTATAACCAACACTAAGAAGCAGTTGATTTGAGAAAGCTAATTAGCAAAGAATAATTCCTATTAAAGTGTTATTTTCAACATAAGAATAAGTATATAGACTTTAGTGCTCTAATCAACTATAAAGCTAATACATTAAGTATAATCAATCGAAAAAGGCTGACCTCTTTAGCTAAGTTACTATACCCTTTAACTTACTACTTTAAATAATTGATACTACTATAAGAATTCAATAGACAACTTAGTAAAGCTATTAAACATATTATCTAATGCAACTTTACTATCAACAACTATACCTTTAAAGACTAATACCTTTTAGCTGCTAACCTAAGGTCATATGATATAATAATAAGTTGCAAATAGTTAGTAGAAAATAATATTATAGTCAATTATTATTAAAAGAAACTTTACTAGCCAAAGATATACTAATTAGACTAATAAGACACTATATAATAGGACTAAGCTTTTGATTCTACCTTAACTAAAGTACTCCCTCCACCAATTAACTAACCCCTTATGTTGACAAACAACTAAGCTAAGCTAATTTAGAACCTTATAATTCAATCAGCCACCTACTAATAGCATAGATAGAAGTTAAAGCTAAATACTATTCTAACTACTAAGCTAATTAGTCAAATTGCTACTATTACTATATTAGTCTTTAAGGCCAATATGCAATAAACCAAATTATTAGTTAGTATAGTAACTATAGTAGAATTAGATTATATTCTTAAGAAATAATAATAACCTAAGGAAGGGATATATTCTATTAATAAAGATAATCCTAACGCATTAGGGAATTAGGTCAACATAGAACCTAATAAGTCAACCTAATTGCAAAAACGCCTATTGACTTTTTTATATAACTTAACTAAATGTTTTTCGAAAACTATAGCTAATATATTACCTTCTTTTAGGCTAATTAACTATAAGATAGAGTTCAATAGACCTAAACTAATAATGAAAATAGCTCACTTATATAAAATAAGCAAACCAAAGTTGGAAAAGATAAGAGAATACCTAATTAATAATCTAAAGAAAGGATTTATTAAACTATCTAACTCTTTCTACTTATTGCCTATCCTATTTGTCAAAAAGCCTAATAGTAGTCTCTAATTCTATATTAACTACCAACAATTGAATTCCCTTACTAAGAAAGATTAGTACCTTCTACCTTTAATCATAAAGACCCTCAACTAGCTAGCTTATTCTATTATATTCACTAAGCTTAATATATAATATATATTCTATTATATTCTTATAGAATCCAACTCTATAACCTAAGCTGCCTTTAGGATATAATATAACTCTTTTGAACTAATAATACTGCTATTTAGGTTATGCAATAGACCTACTACCTTCTAGTAATATATTAACACTATCCTAATAGAGTATTTAGACAATTTCTATTCTACTTATATTAATAATATCTTAATCTTCTTAAAGAATCACTAGGAATATTAATGCTATATATAGTTAGTCTTAGAATAGCTCTATAACATAAGCCTATAAGTTGATATTAATAAATATAAGTTTAAGGTAATTAAGACTAAGTTCTTAGGCTTTATTATCACTAACTATAATATAAAGGTTGATTCTACAAAAGTGTTAATAGTATAAGATTAAAAACCACCAACAACCAAATAATAGGTTTAGTTATTCTTAGGGTTTTATAACTTCTACTAAAGATTTATTAAAGCCTATAGATAAATCACTTAGCTATTAAATCACCTTATAACTAAAGATATACTATCTACTTTTGCGCTAGATAAAAAGCAATAAGATTCCTTCTAATAGCTAAAAAAAAAACTCCTAATTATACTTATGCTCTTATATTTTTAGAACTATTAATCTACTTAAGTAGAGACCAACTATTCTAACCTAGCTGCCATAAGAGTGCTTACTTAAAAGAGTAAGAAAGACAACTAATAGCATCCTATTGCCTTCTTCTCTAAAAGCCTATATAATGCTAAGACTTACTATAAGATATATAACAAAAAGATGCTTATAATAATCTTAGCTCTATAAGAATAAGATATAGAATTATATAGTATATTAAAGTTCCTAATCTTAATAGATTATAAAGCATTAGAGTATTTTAGGTTAAAGAAGCTTTTTAATAAAAGATAAATCCAATAGATAGATATACTATTTAGGTATAACTATAAGATTACCTATTAACTAAGCAAAGAAAATACTATTGCTAATATACTCTCTTAAAAAGACAAATTAATGCTAACCCAAAAGGCAGCTAGAGAAGTAGAGTAAACTTATCAACTCTTAGACCCTAATAGCATTATAGCGCCTATCGAATTCCCTAGAGAATCTACCCTAAGCTTTAACTTTATCCAAATAACTAAGTAGGTCTTATAAGCAAATCACTTAGAACTCCTACTAAAAGATAATTAAGAAAAAGCAGTAAAGAATAAGAAGCTATAGTTAATACTCCCTAATAGGTTACTACTATATAATAATAAGCTAATTATCCCTAAAGAACCTAACAACCTATGCATTTAACTCCTTTAGCATATTTATAATAGTATTATAATAGCCTATCCTAATAAGATAAAGACAATTAAATTAGTATAATAATACTATTAATAGCCTATATACTAATAAGATATAGAATACTATATAGCTAATTGCTATAATTATTAATAAGCCTATAAGCCTTGCGACAAAACTCTAAGGCTGCTTAGACCCTTCTTTATTCTACTAAGGATATAAGATGATTTATTAATAGATTTTCATACCTTTAGTTCTACTAGCAATAGCTATAATACTATTTTCATTATTGTCAACTGCTTATCAAAATAATATATTAGTCTACCAACATCGAAAAAAGCTATAGCTAAAATAGCTGCCTCCTTATACTACTACTATATATAGAGATTTTGCAATAGTCCTTTAACTATTATTAGCAATAGAAGACTATAGTTTATCTTAGACTTTATAAACAAATTATCTATTTTATTAAGGATTAAACTTTAGCTCTTAATAGCTAAGTATACTTAAATGAATAGATAGACTAAGATTATCAACTAGATAATTAATATATAACTTTGTCTTTTTATTAACTACTTCTAAGATAATTAGGCTAACTTACTTCTAGCATTAGATGCTACTAAGGCTACTTATCCTTATAAGTCTATTAGCCTATTACTATCTATAGTCAACTATAGGTATAAACTAAAGTTAGATTTTGACTAAATATTAGCCACTTAAAAATTTAATACTATTAGGGAAAAGCTAAATCAATAGGAAGCTTAAGCTTAAGCTAAGAGAATCAACAAAATAGTATACTTTGCTTAAAAATCAATAGCTAAAGCTTAAGAGAGATAGTTATTTTAAGCAAACAAAAAGTAATATACTCTTAACTTTAGGCTAAGAGACCTTATTTATATTACTAAGAAATCCTAGAGAATCAACTAATCTTCTAATAAACTTAATTTCCCTATTATAGGACTATTTAGAATTAAAAAGATAGTCTACTACTTATATAAAGTAGAATTGCTAGAATCCTTTTGAATTTATAATATATTCTATGCTAATAGACTTTATAAGGCTGCTATTAACCCTCTTTTAGAATAGATCAACCTCTTATAACCACCTATTAAAGTAGATAGCTATATTAAGTAGAAAGTCAACTAGATCTTATTATCTAATATATAAAACAAATAGCTATACTATAAAGTTAGCTAAGTAGAGTAAAATCCAGATGACTAATAGTATCCTACTGCTAATTTTAAGAATTCTGCTTCTCTAATTAAGAGATATTACAATATTTACCCTAATGCACTTAGACTATCTATCTAATTAGATAATTAGTTATAAGCTGCTTAAAATAATAATACTAATCCTAACCACCCTTTTGACAACTAACTAATAAAGGTTGGTATTTATTAGCAAAGATAAAGAAAGAATTAGGCTCCCTTAGTCCTCTTTCAACCTAATGTATATATATGCTATATAAGGCTTAAATTGCTTCCTTTGTTTACTTAAAGAATCTCACCTTTGCTCTTTTTCTTTATTTCTTACTTAGAGCCTTATTAGTAGTAAGGCTGCCTAGCGCCCTTCTTTATTTGATTCTTTTATTTAAACTCAAAGGTATCCCTTTGAAAATAACTCTTTACCACCTTCCCTAATAACCTTAAATAATCCCTCTAAATTCACTATTATAATACCAACCCTATAAAAAAAATCTGCCCTAATAACTATTACTATAAGTATACTATCCTCCGCAAGCTCTATAAGCAACCTATATAATCAGAATAATAATGCTATAGCCTTAGCTCTAGCTATAAACCCTACACTAGGATCTGCTACTAACCCTCTGCCTAATATAATAATAATAGACTAAAGCTTTAAAGAAATTATAGCATTAGCAGATATACTTAATAAGTCAATAATAGTAGATACTAGCATATTTAATCAAATGATTAATAATGCCTAAGAAATGCTTTATGACAACAACCCTATTATAAACCCTTATAATAAGCATAGATCAGATAGACTAAGAACTCCTATCACTAAAACCGCCTTAGCTGCTATAACCCTAGCTTAGAATCCTATCAACAATAATAACCCCTACTCCTTAAAGCTTTCTGCTATCCTTAACCTATCTTAATTGCTAGTTGCTTAGCCTAATAAACTAATAACATCTAATAAAGATAATAATAATAATAATAATAATAATAAAGACAACTAGCGATTTAAGAGTGCAAAAACTATTATAAGTAAGAATTTAGAATAAACACTATAGCAATAGCAAGAAGAAGTTGATAAGGTAGATTAGGCTAATAGGTTGATACCTATCTCTATAAGAAAAGGCAAAGCTATTATATATAAGATAATAGTTAGAAAGCTATCCAACTAGCTTAAAGATAAGTTAGAAAATAATAATAACAAAGATAATATACCTATTAAGATAAAAAAGAATAGCAACTAAGTGCTACAAAAAGATGATATACCTATTAAGAAATCCTAACCTAATATACTCTAGCTACTATAAAACCAGTTATAAGAATAACTATAATAAGCAACTAGCTGATTCAACCTACTATAAATAATGCTAAAGCTACTATAATTTAAAGTATCTAAATAATAAATTTAGAAAACTATTATTAATACTACCTCTAATAATAACTAACTATCTGCAAATGTTGATTAAACTATTGCGAAAATCAAAGCAAAGGGTAGTAACTTGCTTTAACTTAGATATATAATTTTTATCATATTATTCAAAGCAGTTGAGTTTAATAAACTTCATAAAGACCTAGCTGCTTTAAAGAAGGAGAATAACAAACTAACTAAATAAGTTGACACTTAAGCTAGATAAATTAACAATATATAAGCTGCCTTTAACTGACCTAACCCTTCTTCTAATATGCCTTCTATTGCTACTATTATACTAAGTAAACAAAAAGCTACTATAACTCTACAACTAGATAATATAAAGCGACTAAAATCATCGAAATAGCCTAAGTAGATTAGTAAAGAGACTAAAGACTAATGCATATTAAAAAATCCAAGAGATAGAAAATTAATTAGTGCTTTCAATAGATTAGACAAATTAGTTAAGCTTAGAATTACTACTATATATACTAATAGTAGTATAAATTTAGTAAAGATGAAGTTGTTTCTAAGCAAAGTAGAAAATAAAATAATATACAACTTTATAGACTAATAAGTCGAAGATAAGGCCATCTTAAACTCTCTAAAGGGGGGGGTAATATTATAGTGCAACATAGAGATAGGGTGGTGGCATAAGAAGGAATAAAGCACCAAGGGGACCTATGGCCTTAGTATAATGATTTTAGGCAATATACTATTTTCTTTGCTCTAATATATAATAAGAAGTAGTCATATGCTAATAAAGGACTAAGCGACACCTTTGATAAATAGGTTATTCTACCTTATATCTATTCTCTCTTTACTTTAGAATTTTATAAGATTATAGCATATTGATCTCATCGACTATATCGACATATGCCTTGCTCTCGCTGTCACAAGCTCTATAGTTAATTAGAGCACTAAGGTTTATATACTTATTCTTATGTTAAAGATAGCACTTTAATAAGAATTATTTTCTACTAATTAGCTTTCTTAAGTCGACTACTTCTTAGTATTAGTTATACTCTAAGAAGGATACTTATACTCTTAAAGCAACTTATTTTCTAAGTTAATTGCATAATTATCCTTAGTATATAGCTGATTATTATTTTCTATTATTTTATTAGGTATTTCCTCTTCAATAGGCATAATCTTATTTTAGTTAAGGCAGTTCTTTGCAAAATGCCCTTTCTTACTATATTTATAACATATATCATTAGAGGTAGCCTATCTATTAGTAGAAAGGTTTCATTTAAGGGCCTAAAAAGAGTAAAGCTAAGGGTTTTTTGCTAAAGGATCCTAAGCTTTTATAGTCTAAGGAGATTCCTAATAAGTTAATCTTATTTATTAGGGTAAAGTAGACTAAATAGTTAGTCTTAGTTTCTACTTAGGTTTTATATAGTTAATATATTATAAAGATAAATATAATTATTTATTCTTCTTATTTATAAATTAATTAGCTAAGTCCTTAGGATAATTAAATTTCTTATCCAACAACTATTCTAATAAGAAGATTTATATTTTATCTTATAGCGCCTTATATTGCTTATTAGTTAATTTATGAAGTTTTAATGCTAAGTAATAGAATTCTACCTAAAAGGTAGAAAAGGCTAAACCACCCTAATGCAACTTATTTTATTAGTCTTTAGCATTTTGCCTCTTTATCTCTTAGCTAACTCTATATGCTTATTATAATATTTAGAAGAATTATAAAGCAAAGTAGATCTATTCAATAGATCCTTTAGCTAGTTGGTCTTAAATAAGGCTATATATATTACTAGTTGTTAGGCTAGCTATATATACTAAAGCTATTATATTAGTAGGAAACTTAATATAATTAATATTCATCTTTTACTTTATATCAAAGATCTAATCTTTAACCTTTAGTTCTCTTCTACTAAAGAAGAGACTTAGTATCTTTATCTTAGCTAGATAAGGCTATTAATAAAAAGTAAGATTATTAATAGGTTATATACTTCTATTATAGGTTATACTCTTAGCTAAAGAGTCTTAGGGTTAATTGCTATAATAGAAGGTAGATATAAGAGGAGGTTAGTCGACTTTAGTTTAATTAATCTATTCCTAAAGAGCATATATTATAAATATTTATTAGTTGGCATATTAGCAAAGATGCTTTATTAGTTATTCTTCCACCTTAAGTTGATCTTTTAAGTATTAAGAATATTTTCTACTTTAAATATATAAATTAAGGAGCTTAAAGAGTTTATCCCTTTTGCTTTTTAAGTTAGTCTAAGTAAAAGAGTATATAAGGTTAAGGAAACTCTTAGTAGCAGCTTATACTAAGCTAGCTGACCTTATAGTCATATTATTAAGAAAGGAAGCATAAATGCCTAAAGGAATAATTAGAATAGTTAATTAGTCGCTTAGTAGAGGTTAATTAGTAGGAAATATAAGTATTTCCTCTCTAAGTGAAAGTTTACTAAAGTTAATAGCAAAGTCTAATATCTTTATTAACCTAAGTTGCATATAGATTAGTAAGATTATAAAGGTTTATTTCTAAGATAATATCCTATATAATACTATTATTAGAATACTTCTTAACAAATAGTCTTCTAGTTTCTTTTTAAGTCAGCTAAGGAATATTAACTATTAGTAAGTTTTTCAAGCTAAGCCTATTAGCTTTTCTTTTTAGTTTTAATTTAAAAAGATACCAAATGTTAAGCATATCAAATAATAGTAGTCTATTAAACAATAAGAAGGTTAATTCACAAAGTATTACTATATATTAAGATCTTAAGGTAAAAAGGTCAATAAGAGACATCTCTAAGAGGGTATTAGTCCTCTGCTAAGTATATTATATCGCCTTATAAGGCTAAAGAGAAATGACTTTAGAATTATATAATAGTAAAAGTAAGGCATATATTAATAAAGTTGATAAGATTAATATACTATAATCTTATAGAATTCTAAAGTAAAGAGAGAGTAGATATAAGGTAGAATAACCTATTTATTAAAGGCATTACTTAGTCCTCTATTAGCATATGACTCCTCTTTATTATATATTAGAGCAAAGAAAATACTATATTGCCTAGAATTATTATACTAACGTAATAGGTCACCTTAGTATTTCATTCTTTGTTGCACCACCACTCTGCCTCTATGTCGCACTATGACAGCTATTAATACTAAAAAATTAGATATGCGTTTAAGGTGCTATTAGCATATCCAGCGCCTATAGCAGCCTCCAACTACTATTAGCCTTCACATTTTTTTGCAGATGAAGATGCTTTTTATAAGATTATATAATCTTCTTATTTAAGGGTGCAATTATTTAGAAGGCTTTATAATAATCTACTATTATAACTTCTACAATAGAAGCTAAGCTCCTAAGAGTAGCCTCTATAGCTAAAGAGATAATAGCTCTCAAATGTTTTTTCAAAGAGCTAAGACTTAAAATAAAGACTAAATAGATTATCTTTTATAATAATCAATAGACTATATAATTAATCACTAAAGACTTTTAGCAAATTATAATTAGATTCTATTATATTAATATATATAATATATAGTTAAGATAAGAATATAAAAATAAGAGTTTTAAAGTAACTTATCTTCCTACTAATAAGATGCATATAAATAGTCTTACTAAAAACCTCTTAAGATAAAAGTTCAAAGGTTTTATAAAGCTCTTAAATCTCTAAGATGCAAAAGCCTCTATTAAATAACTTATTCTCTAAAAAACCTAATTTCTTATATTTACTATATAAAGGACTATTAACTTTAAGAAGCAACCTTATATAATAGCTATAATAGCTGCCTACTACTACTACTTAAAGAAGTTGGCCTTACTATTTTATGCAAACTACTAATTCTACTACTTAACTAAGTAATAATATGATCTTTGTTTTCCTCTCTTCTATAATCATTAGAACTATATTAGAAGCTCCCTTCTCTCTCTTTAATATATCCTTAAGCTTCTACTTTAAAATGATAATAGTCTAAAAGGAGGTTATTTTGATAATAATAAGAAGAGAATAATAGTATAATATATATTAGGGTATTAAGAAGCTGTTAAGCATCCAAATATGTATTCTAAGCTAATTATATAAACTTTATGCCTTAGGAGCACTTATAGCTCCTAATAGCATAATAGAAGCAATAAACTCTAAAGTTGCTATTATAGCAAATATTATTTCCTCTTCCTAAGATATTGCTACAAATATAACCCTTATAAGCAAGTCAACAAATAATGCCTAAAATAGGCTAACAATAAGGAGTAGCATTCATACTATATTAGTATATAACAAAAAGGTAGATAGAGGTAAATTAGGGAAAATAAAGCTAAAAGGTATAATTAACCTTAACCTTTCTTTAAATCAACCTAATTCTTTGTTTCGATTTTCTTAAAGCTATACTAAATTTATTGAAAAACTCCACTATTGTAGAAGGCTTTTTTTTCTTTGTTTTATCTAATCCAATTATATACTTTTTAGCTAATTCTTATTACTACTACAACTTAGCTAAGAGATATATCATCTAGATTAGAGATTTAGTTAGGTTATACTTCTATCACCTAATGTTATGCATATAATTAAACTCTAAACCACACTAAGAGAGTGATATATATGCTACCTAGAGTGCTCCCTTAGAATAGAATATACTTCTTTCACCACACAAGGGGACCTAAGATCTTTCTATACTACACCTTATCATATGTTGAAGCAAAGAAATAATACATTATCCTAATTCGTTATACTAAGGTAATAGGTCGCCTTAGTTCCATATTCAACCTTGCCTCTAGTCACACTATGACAAGTTTAAAAGTACCGGATACTTATGGCATAGTACTATACTAGTTCAGATTAGGCGCGGACAAACTACTTATCCGGCCGGTCAGACCGCTTTCCCCAAGTTTAGCTAAAGGCCCTGTTACTGCATCCGACTCAAACTCTCCGTCTGGAATCGAGGTGGTTTCTTTTCCAGAGCAGACCTTTTGCTTTTCTACTCTTGTCATGCATATTGTTTGAAGCATCTGAGATATACACCGCATTGAGTTTCAATGGGCTCAATAGCCTCCCATGCGCCAACGCGCATTGCTGTTCTGGGCAAGGATGATATTATCGTCGACTTTGACATCTGGCGCCACTTCATAATAGAAGATCTGCTTTCGAATCTCTCCTCCTCTACATATGTTCTCATCACTGACACGAATCTTTCTCCTCTTTACGTTCCAGTATTCAAGGAGACTTTCGGCTCCCTCTCGTCAACGTCCCAAGCACCTCCGCGCCTTCTTACATATGAAATCCCCCCAGGCGAAAGCTCCAAGGGCCGAGAAACAAAAGCCGAGATCGAAGACTGGATGCTCTCAGAACAATGCACTAGGGATACCGTAATTATTGCATTGGGAGGGGGTGTCATCGGTGATATGATTGGATATGTGGCCGCGACCTTCATGAGAGGTGTACGATTCGTACAAGTTCCCACCACATTGCTATCCATGGTCGATTCGTCTATTGGAGGCAAGACTGCGATCGATACTCCGCTGGGGAAGAATCTCATTGGAGCTTTCTGGCAACCTCAAAGAATCTATATTGATCTGAAATTCCTCGAGACATTGCCCGTCCGGGAGTTCATCAATGGGATGGCCGAAGTAGTGAAAACAGCAGCTATATGGGACGAATCAGAATTTGCAGCACTGGAAGATAACGCGGCTCTCCTCATGACTACCATTAGAGCAAATTCTTCTGATTTTTCGTCTCGACTGGATCCAGTGCGGGATATATTGAAGAGAATTATTGTGGGATCCGCTAGAACAAAAGCTGAAGTGGTGTCTGCAGATGAGCGGGAGGGCGGTTTGAGGAATTTGTTGAACTTCGGCCACTCAATTGGACATGCATATGAAGCGATTCTGACGCCACAAGTCCTTCATGGTGAAGCTGTGGCCATTGGCATGGTCAAGGAAGCTGAGCTGGCTCGTCACCTGGGTGTTCTGAAGCCTGGTGCGGTGGCACGTCTGGTCAAGTGCATATCAAGCTACGGTCTTCCTACTTCACTTGGAGACAAACGCATCCAGAAACTTACCGCGGGTAAGCCCTGTCCGGTGGACCTGCTGCTGGAGAAAATGGGAGTTGATAAGAAGAATGACGGGAAAAAGAAGAAAATAGTCCTCCTCAGATCGATTGGCAAAACTCACGAGCCTAGGGCTAGTCTGGTGGAAGATCGTGCAATTAGAATCGTGCTTTCAGACTCGGTGGAGGTTTCTCCGGGAGTTCCCGAAGGTCTGAAGACTGAAGTTATCCCGCCTGGATCAAAGTCTGTTTCTAACCGTGCCCTCGTTCTGGCTGCACTTGGGACGGGACCCTGTCGAATCAGGAATTTGCTTCATTCAGATGATACTGAATTCATGCTGGCTGCAATTGCGAAACTTGGAGGTGCGTCTTACGCATGGGAAGATGCTGGTGAGGTCTTGGTTGTTCAAGGTAAAGGGGGTAATTTGCAAGCAAGTTCCTCAGAGCTTTACATAGGCAATGCAGGAACCGCTTCGAGGTTTCTGACCACTGTGGTGTCTCTTTGCAAGCCCTCGGCAGTTCAATCAACAATCCTTACGGGGAATGCTCGCATGAAGGTCCGACCGATAGGTCCGCTTGTTGACTCACTCAGAGCTAATGGTGTGGCCATAAAGTATCTCGAAAAGGAACACAGTCTTCCGCTTGATGTTCCTGCTTCTGGTGGATTTGCCGGTGGAGATATCGAACTGGCCGCTACTGTATCCTCTCAATATGTGTCTTCACTTCTGATGTGTGCCCCATACGCGAAGAAGCCTGTCACTCTTCGCCTCATTGGAGGCAAGCCAATCTCGCAGCCATACATCGACATGACTACCGCCATGATGGCTTCTTTTGGAATTCACGTTGTTCGATCAAAGACCGAGGAACATACCTACCACATCCCGCAGGGAGTATACCAGAATCCTCTCGAGTATGTCATTGAGAGCGATGCCAGCTCAGCAACTTATCCACTTTCTGTGGCCGCGATTTCGGGGACCACCTGCACAATACCAAATATTGGTTCAAAGTCACTACAAGGAGATGCTCGTTTCGCTATAGAGGTGCTTCGACCTATGGGATGTACCGTGGTACAGACCGATTACTCCACCACAGTAACAGGCCCACCTCGGGGACAATTAGTTGCTATCGAAGAAGTTGACATGGAGCCCATGACAGATGCGTTCTTGACCGCTTCAGTCCTTGCCGCGGTCGCCAAGGGTACGACGAGGATCAGAGGAATTGCTAACCAGCGAGTCAAGGAATGTAACCGCATCCTAGCGATGAAAGAACAACTTGCGAAATTCGGCGTCCAATGCCGCGAATTAGACGACGGAATTGAAGTGGTCGGAAAAGATATTTCGTCTCTCAGCAGCCCGGCTGATGGCGTCTGCTGCTACGATGACCATCGTGTGGCGATGTCGTTCAGTGTCTTCTCTGTCGTAACACCGAATCCTGTCCTCATCACAGAGCGTGAGTGTGTAGGAAAGACCTGGCCAGGATGGTGGGACGTTTTGTCTATATCATTCAATGTAACTTTGGTGGGGAAAGAGACCGCAAGTGCGCATGCTAAATCTGGTAGCCAGCCTGCGTTGTCAGAAAAGTCCATCTTCATAATTGGCATGCGTGGTGCTGGAAAGACGACTGCTGGTGGATGGGCAGCCCGAATTCTTAACAGGCCACACATCGACCTTGATATTGAACTGGAACGAACAGCTGGGTGTACAATACCTGAGATCATTAAATCCAAGGGCTGGGAGGGCTTCAGAGATGCCGAGCTATCACTCCTCAAGCGTATGATGTCCGAAAAACCTAAAGGCTACGTTTTCGCATGTGGTGGTGGCGTAGTCGAGATGCCTGAAGCTCGCGATCTACTTTCGAACTATCACAAAGCTGGAGGGATCGTTCTTCTCGTGCATCGGGACACAGAACAGGTCATGGAATACCTCCAAATCGATAAGACCCGCCCAGCCTACGTTGAAGATATGATGGGAGTATACTTGCGTCGAAAGCCTTGGTTCCAGGAATGCAGCAACTTCCAGTACCACAGCAAAAGTGCCGAATCTGGAGCTTTGCCTGTTGCAAGAGAAGACTTCGCTCGATTTCTCTCACTTATCTCTGGAGAGAGCTCACACTTCGAGCAGATTCGTCGAAAACAACACTCGTTTTTCGTGTCATTGACCATGCCAGACATCTCTGCCGCAGCTGATATTCTGCCCACTGTTGCTGTTGGTTCTGATGCTGTGGAAGTACGGGTCGACTTGCTGAAAGACCCGAATTCGACCAACGGCATCCCGACTGTTGATTTCTTGAGTCTTCAGATTGCCCATCTCAGATCAATGGTGACGATGCCGTTAATCTTCACAGTGCGGACGGTCAGTCAGGGTGGTAAATTCCCAGACGGGGCGCATGAAGAGGCACTGAAGCTCTACAAGGCGGCAGTCAGGATGGGTTTGGAATACATCGATCTAGAAATTGCGTATCCTGATGAATTGCTACAAACTGTTACGGAAGCTAAAGGATTCTCGAAAATTATTGCCTCGCATCATGATCCCCGTGGTTGTCTTTCCTGGAGAAACGGCGGTTGGATCCCACACTTCAACAAAGCACTACAGTACGGGGATATTATCAAACTTGTAGGATCTGCGAGGAGTATGGTCGACAACTTTGATCTAGCGAAATTTAAGTTTCATATCAGTACCGCTCATGATGTTCCTCTGATTGCCATCAACATGGGGGTCACCGGAAAGCTGAGCAGAATCCTGAATAGCTTCATGACCCCTGTGTCGCACCCGGCATTGCCATTCACAGCTGCGCCGGGTCAATTATCAGCCGCTGAAATCCGGCAGGGTCTATCTCTCCTTGGAGAAATCCAGCCAAAGTCATTCTACCTCTTTGGGACGCCTATAGCAGCATCAAGATCACCCGCTCTGCATAATACATTGTTCCAGCAGACTGGCCTGCCACACGCATACTCGCGCTTTGAGACAGATCAAGTTGAAGATGTTCGAGAGGTGATTTGCTCGACCGATTTTGGAGGAGCCTCTGTTACCATCCCCCTCAAGCTCGATATCATCCCGCTACTGGACGACATCACTGACGCCGCCAAGATCATTGGAGCCGTGAATACAATTGTTCCCGTACGCAAGGAAGCAGGGAGTCCGCCACGCTTGATCGGAGAGAACACAGACTGGCTCGGCATGACACATTCCCTCATCGCCGCCTCCTACTCAACCGTCGCGTCTGGACCTCCTGGGAGCGCGCTGGTTATTGGAGGCGGCGGCACAGCACGAGCAGCCATCTACGCCCTGCAGTCGCTCGCCCACAGCCCCATCTACATTGTCTCCCGCAGCCCGTCCAAGCTCGCGGCCATGATCTCTACCTTTCCGGCCCCTTTCAACATCGTCGCCCTCTCCTCCATCGAGGCCGCCGAGCAGATCACAGACGTGCCCCGGGTGGCTATTGGCACCATACCCGCCGACCAGCCCATCGAGCAGAAAATGCGCGAGATTCTCGCGACGCTGCTGCGACACCCGAGTGCGGATGCGAGCCAGCAGAAGACCTTATTGGAGATGGCGTACAAGCCGAGCCTGACGGCATTGATGCAGATGGCGAAGGACGCTGGCTGGGTCACCATCCCGGGCTTGGAAGTTCTCAGTGCGCAAGGCTGGTTCCAAGTGAGTTTTCCCGCCTGTTGTCACCCAACCCCCCCCCCCTCCCCCCCCCCCTTCCCACCACCACCACCCACTGCACACAGCACCTCTCGAAGATGTTGTTGGCTAACAGCGCGTAGTTCCAGAAATGGACGGGCATCAAGCCATTGTACCAGGACGCGAGAGCTGCTGTGATGGGCAACCCGCACATGAGGGCGGCGGATACCTAGATCGCTCTCGGATGCTCGAATGCGGTGATGACAAAAAGCCTACCTACTATTCGACTAGAGTGTGCACTCAAGTGTGAAGCTATTACTTGATTGTGATACCGTACGTACTTGCAGCACTTGGATTTCATCCACTCATCTAAAATACACTGTGAGAAAGCCGAGTACCGACAATGTGGGTACATGGTAAGTTGAGAGTCGTTGGAGCGTTCCACATCTGATCCGTGCGTCCATCACACCATCCACCATTACCATCCATCCGTCCGGCCATTAATTACTCACGCTTTCATTCATCCCATGTTGTGTCAATTGCGAGTGCCCCGTCGTCGACGAATGCCCGAGCACCAGGAGACCAGGGGCCTCGCGAAAGGAAGTCCAGTCTACAGTCTAATTGTGATCGTGCCGTGTCCCCAGCCCAGCCCAGCCCAACTTAAATCCTCACTCCGTCCCAGTCCTTTTCTAGTGGTACAATACATAATTTGCGTGGGCTGATATAGAAGCCCGTCTCACAAATTGCCCGGTCTCGCGGCAAGAATAAATCCCAGATCAAGTGCTTGTGGTCACGGAGACCAACTCCGGCTGTGCAGTCATGACGCTCGAGTGATACTGCAACATCCACCACTCCAGACATCCAACCGGCCTCTTTTTGGGTTTGGTGTTTCGGGTATGTGATTACTTGTTTTGGTACGGCAGCCAAGTTATCGCCAGTCATGCAGGGTCGACCGATGATGCAATTTCGATGACGCGGGAAAGAGCGGTGCATTTCATCCTGTTGCGTGGGCTGGGTCGGGTGTATGGCCTTAGTAACATGGCAGGCGGATGAAATGGTTGGGTGACGTCATGATGCGGGAGAGTGGGGGGGGCGGTATCATGACCGGACCAGGGAGAGGCCAGTCCTGTCGCGCCCAGCTGGGGGGCATCGGGTTATCGAGCCCTGCAAGTTTATCCTCCCCCCTCCCCCCCCTCCCCCCCCAAATCTCTCCCATCTGCCGGTGTCCCTGCATCGTTCACCTGCTGGCATGTGCAATGTTCGCATGGACATGCATACACAGGGGGATGACGGGAGCGGTGGCGTGCACACGACCTATCAGTGTGGGTGGTGACGACGAGGAAAAATGTAAACCGCGACAAGACGGTTGCGCATCAGTGATGACGGTGCCGGTGGGAATGCTGCCATCATCCTCCCCCACCACCACACTGCCACCGCCTCGTGAATCGGACCCGAGCAAGCGGCCAGGCCTCCTCTTTTTTTTTTTTTTTTTTTCATTCTTTTTTTTTTTTTGGGTGCGTTTTTTTATGTGCGTTTTTTGGGGGGGAGAGAGAAAAACTTCAGTCGTGACCGGCTCGACGCCGGCTCTTGGCTGGATCCACGTAGTCGGGATGCACAACTCGGAGATGGCGGGTGAGCGCATCGTTGCGGCTAAACGTCTTCTCCTCGCTACACCTGGGACACTGGACCTTGACCTTCCCCGCATTGTGAATCGTGTCTTCGTGTCGCGTCAGATCGTACGGCCGGGAGAAGATGGTATCGCAGGGCTTCCCCGTCGACGGGTTGATCCGCTCACACTAACCCCCCCCCCCCGGTCAGCATCACGTCTTCCTTGGGAGCGAATGGACCGACCGCCCGAGCCCAGCCCGAGCGCGTCCCGAGAGAACACAACCCCCCCATTGGAAGAAGAGAACAAAAATAGAAAATCAAATAAAAAAAATGGAATAAGAATTGAAAAAGAGAGAGAGAGAGAGAGAGAGAGAGAAAAATGTCACACGTACCTTGTGCGGACCCGCTTGCGAGTTCCGGTGCGCCGCCGAGGTCATCCCGCCTTCGTCCCCGCTGCCGATCGCCGCGGATGCCGAGGCCGAGCTGCGGTGCCCCTCGCGTTTGTGTTTTTGGAGCTTCGCCGGCGAGTCGAAGCGCAGCGTGCAGCCGTGATAGGTGCAGGTGTACGTGCCCGTGTCCGCCGCCGCGCCGGGGGGTCTCTGGCGGCCCGCGGCCTCGGGCGCACAGTCGCTGCTGCTGCTGCCGCTACTGCTGGAGGTCATCGAGGTCAGCGTCGTGGGGAAATCGTCGCCCGCGCTCGACAGGTTGCTCGGCTGCCGCCGCATATTGGGGACGAAGGGGTAGTGCTGCGGCATCTGCCGGATCCTGCCCGCGGCGGCCGGAGGAGGCGCCGAATGGAAGGGGCCCGGGGGCGACATGGGGTGCGAGGCCGTCGCGTAGGCCGAGAGACCTCCTCCCCCCCGCGGCGTCGCCAGACCGGCGTAGCTCGGCGGTGCCCGGTCGCTCGGCGCCGGCGGCTCCGGGCGCGGGGGGAAGAGCGGCGCCTGGGCATCTGCCTCGCTCTCGTGATACTGCAGGTCCACCTCTTGCGGGGAGATCGTCTTGGGCGCGGGGTGCGCGGCCGACAGGCGCCCCACGTGCTGCTGGTAGATCTCGTGGTCCCGCTCCTGCTTCTGCCGCTGCCGCAACCGCTGGGCCGACCCCCCAAAGGCGACGCTCGCGGGCTGGGGCGCCAGGGGGGACCCGTGCCGGAAGGGCGAGCGCTCGCGCGATGGGATCGTCACCGGCGGCTGGTCCTTGGCGCGCAGGTGCTGCGACTGGGCCGCCTCGAGCCGCTGTGCAAAGATGTCGTTCTGCGGCGGGACGGGGGCACTCGGCGCCCGGGTCGCGGCGGCGGCGGCGGCGGCGGGGGCCGAGCTGACGTGAAAGTTCGGGTTGTAGAGTTCGTCCGAGTACACGTCGGTCATGGTCCGCTCGAGCTTGGGGGCGGTCGGTCGCGGGGCGCCTCGATCCTCCTCGTACGCGGGGGGCGTGGCGGGGGCGTCGGCGGGGGCGGCGAGGGTGGCCGGGCTCCCCGCGGGCGTGGACCGGCCGTCGGGCCCCATGGTGGGAGGCGCGGCGGCGGCGAGGGGGGGGGAGTTGTGAGGGTAGTAGTTGGTGGGGGGGGTGGGCGCGAGGAATGCTTCCCGCGACGGGGTGTGCGCCGGGGTCAGCGGCAGGGCAGAGTGGTGCGGGGTGGAGTCGTGAGAGGCATGATACCCGTCCCCGGCGATGTGAGGGCGGTACGTGTTGCTGGCGGCGGCGGGCGGCGACGAGGGGCCGGGCGACGCCAGTGACGCGAGGGACGCGAGGGACGCGGCGCGGTGGTGGGCGCGGGTGGCGGATTGCGGGGTGAGTGGGCCGTTCTGGCGCCAGCTGCTGTGGGAATGCTCGGCTGGCAGCAGTGGCTGGGGCGGGGGACTCGACGGCAACGGCAGCGGGCACTCCAAGTCCCACCACGGTTGCGGCTCGGTGCCCCCCCCGCGGGTAGAGGCTGGCGTGGTGTCGGGCGTCTGCACACTCGTCGAGATGTGTGCAGTCGTCGAGATATGTGGAGTCGTCGAGATGTGTAGAGTCGTCGAGATGCGGGGAGTCGAGGCGGCGGCGGCGGATGAAGGTGACGATGCAGAAGAGCACGAGGAGGCAGATGCGGATGCGGGGGCGTATGATGAGGTTGAGGATGGTGCTGATGCTGATGCCGAGGTTGATGTGGATGTCGAGGCCGGAGACCAGTGTAGTTGAGGATCTGCTGAGGAAGAAATCTGGCGTCGATAGGTGACCGCTGCTAACATTTCGGGGGGTGCGGGATGAGTTTGAGAGGAGTTTTGTCTCTTATTTTCGTTTCTTTTCTTTTTTTGGCAGACCCGGCGACCGTGAAGGTTGGTTGGGGTGGTGAGCAGGTCAGGTCAGGTCCGGTCAGGTCCGGTCCGGACTGTCGAAGAAGGAAGGAAGGAAGGAAAGATGGTCGAGGGAACGAAGAATAGAAGTTGCGGGAAGGTACGACCACCGACCACCGGAAAAACCCAAGACCCCCAGACCCCCAGACCTCAAGACCTCAAGACCCCCAAGGACCAGAGACTCTCTTTGTACCTTTCCGTCTCCCGTCGATTGGACCACGGGACCTACGCGAAGTGAGCCGAGGGGATGATACCAACAACCAGGACGAGGACGAGGAGCCAGGGCTGGCACTGGTCCGCAAGTGTGTTCAGTTGTGTCGTGTTGTGTGTTGATGTGGTGGTGGTGGTGGTGGTGGTGGGAAGAAGGTAAGGTAGGAGTGTACATAGATAAAAGGGTGGACAAGTCATAAATATCACACCTTTGCTCTCCCCTTACCCATGCCCCTCCCCCATACGATGACGGTCTACCTGTCATGGGAGGGCAACATGGATGATGTATCGTTCGGAGACGGACATTTCATGGCATTTCCCCTCCTCCCTCTCCCCCTCCCCCTTCCCCTCCCCCCAAAAAATAAAGGTGAAGGGGGGAAAGAGAAAGAGGATCAGCGGTCGATGACGACAGAACCCACTAGAAAATATCCTGATGCTGCCCAGTAGGGCCTAGTGCCACTAATTTGATTATCTTACCCCGATAGCGGGGACGGTATGACCGTAAAAAGCGGAACCTCGGTTTGGATCGTTGGGATGGTTTGGGACCGGGGGGGGGGGGGGGGGGGGGGGGGGGAAGGTAAAAAAAAAAGGAGGCTTATTTTCATTGGCTGACGAGGAAAGAGTCCGGTGAACTCGGGAAATCGCCGGACCTCGAAAAATACCGGGATCTGAGGGGAGGGAAAGGGACTGGATATTCAGTCACGTCGATTCATCCATTCCACTCTTATCCGTTCCATTACAATCCATTCCATTCCATTCCATTCCATTCCATCCCATCCCATCCCATCCCATCCCATTCTCTTCCGTTCTCTTCCTCTCCAGCTTCAGCCACGTCACAAGGCGGAGATGGATCGAGAGACCACGGACCCACGTACCCGTGGGTGGTGAGAGGAGCTTGCAAGTACCGTACAGTACGTACATCAACCTACCTACCAACCCCCCATGATGCAGCAGCGCCATCGTGGCTGTGCGCCGACGACCAAGAGGACGTGTCTTGGTCTCTCTCACCTGGAACCTGGAATGCGCCGACTTGACTCGTGCCACCGGCCATCCCTTTCCACACCTGACTCGTGAGGGCGCGCGCCCAACAACTTCACGCTACTCAAACTCGCCCAGACCGCGCACGTGCGTGCACTTGTCGGGACACATATAAATGTGTCCAATGTGTCCCCATCGATGGATGATGATCCGCATCCCTCCCACGTCCCCATGTCCCATGTCCGTCCAACATGATCCCGAGTGGCAGCAGCGGAGCGGAGCGGAGCGGAGCGGGGTTGGGAGGGGTGGAGTCGGGGCGAGCGGGAGCGGAGTGTGAGACTGGAGTGCGACTGGAGAACTGCGAGACTGTCAGCTGACGAGACAGCTGTGGCTGAGAGGTACGCATCTGGACAAGAGTCAGTCGATATTATCCATATGACTTGAATTGAGTGGTGGATTTGAAAAAAAAATATATATATAAAAATATCAAGAGATAAGATACAATCATACAATCTAAGAAAACCTGAGTCACGTGATAGGTCAGGTCCAAACACTTCCAGAACATGTCGGCGCCGATACGGATCAAGTCCTGCGACGCTGCGCTCCGGACAACTTGCACGAAACCCCCTCTCCTCTGGGGGAAACCCACCCCCCCCCCCCCCAGATGGCCACCACCCTCTTCACATCCTCACCCCAGGCCGCCTCATCCAGCCCAGTTGGTGCCTCAGCCGGCGCCCACTGGCCCGCAACCAGATCGTCTCTCCATCCTCGCGCCGGATCCCACGATCCTTCCGCCTCCCATCGCCGTGGAGAGGCGTCTCCCGAGCCCGGATGCCCTGGTCCACGGCCTCGCGCAGCCGTCGCCGGTATGCACACTCGCCCCGGCTGCCCAACCATCGCAGCATGCCTTCCACCACCAGCGAGACCCGCGCATTGTCCGAGACGGTGCCGCTGCTGGCCGGGAAGGGCAGAAAGCATCGCTCCAGACGGCCTTGGCTCAACTCGACATCGAACAGACCGGCCACGCTCTCCGGCCCCGGCGCGCTCGCGGGGAGGGATCTGCGGAGGAGCATCTGGCTGAGGCCGACCCAGACCCCCGCGTCAAGCTGAGACGAAGCGGATGCCGAGAGGAAGAGGGAGAAGGCGGGAAGTGGAAGCGACCACGTACACACGCAAATCTCCTCCCGGTAAACCTCCTTGCTGCCGGCCGAGGAGTCGGGGAGCATGGCCGCAGCTCGCGACAACTGTATCATCAGCTGGGTGAGTAGTGTGCCCCACGCATGGAGGAGAGGTGCAGAGGGAGTCCCGTACCATGTTAATCACTCGTTGCCGAAGGGCCATGGATTCCGTCCCACCCAGCCACTCGTCGCCGGGCATCTTCCCCCCCGGAGGAGGAGCCGAGCTGGGGTCGCGGAGCTCACACGCTTCAGAGGTCACTTCGGCCTCGTCGTCGGGGGCATCTGAGAAGGTTTCATGCATCGCCGCCTCGCCACCTTGACGCTTTCCTCCTGGCTCTGGCGTGAGCTCCCTGGTTTCGTGGGGGAAAACCTCTGGGAACTCCCGCAGGCTCTCCGTGCTGCCGTCGGAGAAGGCGCAGCGGACCACTCGCTTCATAGCACTGGAGCGGTTCGCAGCCCCTGAGAGGTAGCTACCCAGCAACGATTGGGGGAGCATCTGGAACTCGTGCTCATGGCCCGACGACTCCGCTCTCCCGCCGAGGCGCTCATCCTCCACATCTTGCCACTCTCGCTCCACCCAGTCCCTCTCCAGGACATCCAGCATGTAGTCGAGCCAGACTTTCCAGTACGGCCAGCGCCGGGGATACCTCACACTACAGTTGAACGCCCATCCTACCATGTGCCAGAAATCCCGGGCACAGTGCCGTATCCGGCCAGTGTTTGCAACAGTCAGCGTCAAAGACTTCGGCCCGCTATCTGTGTCGGAGCCGCTTGATCTATCTTCGAGATCTGCCGTGTTCCGGGTCCGCCTCGAGGGCCTGAAGTTTTGATCGACAGTCAAGGAGAAGGCTTCCCTTAGATTTGCCTGGACCGGCCCCAGGACAGCCAGCACATCTCGGAGGAGGGTGATAGGACGGGATCCAAGGTCTTTGTTTCCGTTCGGAATGGCGTGGTTGGTGTACTGAGGATGGATGAGGAACGCGCTGACGATTTCGATGTGGTAGGGTAGAGGCGCCATGACCGGCTTGTCGGGGCATGTGGGATGTGACGTTCCCGAGGTCACAATATCCGTCAAGAGAGCGAGGGCACTGACATCTAGGCATGGTTAGCCACGGACTCTGGCAGGCCAGAGAAGGGACCCAGACAGATCTCTTCATCCAGGTAGATATGGCACTGCTCACGAAGATCATCGGGGACGGGAACGGCCTGGCGATAATGAAGTCTCTGTGTTTGCGGCATCTGTGCTACGCGCGCAGGGGCGAAATCCATCGTACACGATGTGGGTACACAAGAGCAGGGCAGGCTGGAGCTGAGCAGAATAGGGGAAGCTGGGGGAGATCCGGACCTGCAAAGGCAGAGGCAAAATAATCCACGCGCCGGGCGACGCGACCTGTGCGGGGTGTTTGGGCACGCGTGATCAGCACGTACCTAATCTTACGTAATCCTGGGTATCAAGTTGTTGACGTCCGCTGTCGAAGCCTTGCGGTGTGAGCGCCATCGACCCTCTAATTCCTGATCCGAGATTTATCTGCGATACTCGGCACGACAACCAAAAGCATAGATGCAGCTGTAGTTGAGCTGGTATCTGAGTATCTAAAGTTTGCTCAGATCTTGCTATGGTACAGAAAGATCTTAGGTTCCCTTGTGTGGTGAAAGAAGCATATTCTATTCTAGGGGAGCACCTAGGGAGCTTATATATATTGCTCTCCTAGTGTGGTTTTAGAGTTTAATTATATGCATAACGTTAGGTGAGGAGAATATGACCTAACCCAACTATATTCTATATGATATACCCCTTAGCTTGTGACGGCGAGAGCAAGGCACATGTCGATATAGTCGATGAGATTAATGCGCTATAATCTTATAGAATTCTAAAGTAAAGAGAGAATAGATATAAGGTAGAATGACTTATTTATCAAAGGTGTTGCTTAGTCCTCTATTAATATATGACTACTTCTTATCATATGTTAAAGCAAAGAAAATAGTATATTGCCTAAAATTATTATACTAAGGCAATAGGTCACCTTAGTGCTTTATTCCTTTTTGTGCTACTATCTTATCTCTATATTATACTATGATATTATTCCCTCCTTTAGAGAGTTTAAGATAGCCTTATCTTCAACCTATTAGTCTATAAAGTTATATATTATTTTATTTTCCACTTTACTTAGAAACAACTTTATTTTTACTAAATCTATACTACTATTAGTGCATATAGTAGTGATTCTAAGCTTAATTAATTTGTCTAAACTATTAAAGGCATTAATCAACTTTCTATCTTTTGGATTTTTCAATATATATTAGTCCTTTGTTTTTTTATTAACCTACTTAGGCTATTTTAATGATTTTAGTTGCTTTATATTATCTAATTATAAGGCTATAATAGCTTTCTGCTTATTTAATATAATAGTAGTAGTAAAGGGCGCAGTAGAAGAAGAGTTGAGTTGGTTAGAAGTAGCTTGCATATTATTAAGCTATTTAGCTTAAGCATTAACTTACTTTATTAGTTTATTATTCTCTTTCTTCAAAGTGGTAAGGTCTTTATAAAGCTTAGTAAACTCAACTGCTTTGAATAGTATAACAAAAATCATATGTTTAAGTTATAGCAAATTACTACCCTTTGCTTTGATTTTCATAATAATTTAATTAATATTTGCAAGCAGTTGGTTATTATTAAAGGCAGCATTAATAATAGTTTTCTAGATTTATTATTTAAATACTCTAAATTATAGTAGCTTTAGCACTATCTATAGTAGGTTGAATTAGCTAATTGCTTATTATAGTTATTCTTATAATTAGTTTTATAATAAATAGAATATATTAGGTTAAGATTTCTTAATAGATATATTATCCTTTTATAGCACTTAATTGCTATTCTTCTTTGTCTTACTAAGCATTTTATCTTTATTATTATTATTTTCTAACTTATCTTTAAGCTAATTAGATAGCTTTCCAACTATTATCTTATGTATAATAGCTTTGCCCTTTCTTATAAAGATAAGTGCCAATCTATTAGCCTATTCTACCTTATCTACTTCTCTTTATTATTGCTATAATGCTTATTCTAAACCTTTGCTTATAGCAGTCTTAGCACTCTCAAATTACTAGTTGTCTTTATTATTATTATTATTATTATTATCATCATCTTTATTAGATGTTATTAATTCATTAGGTTAAGCAATTAGCAGTTGAGGTAGATTAGAAATAGTAGAGAGTTCTAAGGAGTAGAGGTTATTATTATTAATAGGGTTCTAAGCTAAGGTTGCAGCAGCTAAGGCAGCTTTAGCAATAGAGGTTTTAAGTCTATTTAATCTATGCTTATTATAAGCATCTAGAATAAGGTTATTATCTTAGAGCATTTCTTAAGCATCTTTGATTATTCAATTAAATACGCTAGTATCTGCTATTATCAACCTATTAAGTATATCTACTAGTGCTATAATTTCTTTAAAGCTATAGTCTATTATTATTGCATTAGATAAAGGGTTAGTAGCAAATCCTAGTATAGGGTTTATAGCTAAAGCTAAGGCTATAGCATTATTATTTTAGTTATATAGGTTGCTTATAGTGCTTATAGGGGGTGGTATACTTATTATGCTAGTTGCTAAGGCAGATTTTTTGTAGGATTGATATTATAGTAGTAAATTCAAGGGGACTATTTAAGGTTATAGGGGAAGGTGGTAAATCGTTATTTTTAAAGGGATACCTTTAAGTTTAAATAAAAGAATCAAATAAAGAAGGGCGTTAGGCAGTCTTATTACTAATAAGGCGCTAAGTAAGAAATAAAGAAAAAAGAGTAAAGGTGAGATTCTTTAAGTAAATAAAGGAAGCAATTTAAGCCTTATATAGCATATGTATATATTAGGTTAAAGGAAGACTAAGGAAGCTTAGTTCTTTCTTTATCTTTGCTAATAAACACTAACCTTTACTAGTTGGTTATCAAAAGGGTAGTTAGGATTAGTATTATTATTCTAAGCAGCTTATAACTAGTTATCTAGTTAGACTAATAGTCTAAGTATATTAGGGTAAATATTATAATATCTCTTAATTAGAGAAGTAGAATTCTTAAAATTAGCAGTAGAATACTATTAGTCATCTAAGTCCTATTCTACTTAGCTAACTTTATAGTATAGCTATTTATTCTATATATTAGATGATAAGATCTAGTCGACTTTCTACTCTATATAGCTATCCACTTTAATAAGTGGTTATAAAAGGTTGATCTATCTTAGAAGAAGGTTAGTAGCAGCCTTATAAAGTCTATTAGCATAGAATATATTATAAATTCAAAAGGATTTTAGTAATTCTACTTTATATAAATAATAGACTATCTTTTTGATTTGGAATAGTCTTATAATAAGGAAATTAAGTTTATTAAAGGGTTAATTAGTTCTTTAGGATTTCTTAGTAATATAAATAAAGTCTTTTAGCCTAAAATCAGAAGTATATTGCTTTTTATTTGCTTAGAATAACTATTTCTCCTAAGCTTTAGCTATTGATTCTTAGGCGAATTATACTACTTTATTAATTCTCTTAGCTTAGGCTTAAGCTTTTTATTAATTTAGCTTTTCTTAGATAATATTAAATTTTTAAGTAGCTAATATCTAATCAAAATCTAACTTTAGTTTATACCTATAGTCAACTATAGAAGGAAATAAGCTAATAGACTTATAAGGGCAATTAGCCTTAGTAGCATTTAATATAGAAAGTAAATTAGCCTAATTATCTTAAAAGTAGTTAACAAAAGGATGAAGTTATATATTAATTATCTAGTTGATAAACTTAGTTTATTTATTTATCTAAATATGCTTAGCTATTAAGAGCTAAAGTTTTATCCTTAATAAGATAGATAGTTTATTTATAAAGTCTAAGATAAACTATAGTCTTCTATTGCTAGTAATAGTCAAAAGACTATTATGAAATCTCTATATATAGCAATAGTATAAAGAGGCAGCTGTTTTAGCTATAGCTTTTTTCGATATTAGTAGGCTAATAGATTGCTTAGATAAATAATCAATAATAATAAAAATAGTATTATAGCTATTACTAGTAGAACTAAGAGTATAAAAATCTATTAATAAATCATCTTATATCCTTAGTAGAATAGATAAGAATCTAAGCAGCTTTAGAGTCTTATCATAAGGCTTATATGCTTATCAATAGTTATAGTAATTAGCCATATAGTATTTTATATCTTATTAATATATAAGCTACTAATAGTACTATTATACTAATTCAATTATCTTTATCCTACTAGGATAGGCTATCATAATATTATAGTAAATATGCTAAAAAAGCCAGATATATAAATGGTTGGGTTCTTTAGGGACAACTAGCCTATTATTATATAATAGTAACCTATTAGAGAGCATTAACCATAGCTTCTTATTCTTTGCTGCTTTTTCTTAATTATCTTTTAGTAGAAGTTCTAAGCGATTTGCTTATAAGACCTACTTAGTTATTCGAATGGAGTTGATACCTAAGGTAGATTCTCTAAGGAATTCAATAGGTGCTATAATACTATTAAGGTTAAGGAGTTGATAAGTTTATTCTACTTCTTTAGCTGCCTTTTAGGTTAGCATTAATTTGTCTTTTCAAAAGAGTATATTAGCAATAGTATTTTCTTTACTTAGTTGGTAGATAATCTTATAGTTATACTTAGATAATATATCTATCTATTAGATTTATCTCTTATTAAGAAGCTTCTTTGACCTAAAATACTCTAATGCTTTATAATCTATTAAGATTAGGAACTTTAATATATTATATAATTCTATATCTTATTCTTATAAAGCTAAGATTACTATAAGCATCTCTTTATTATATATCTTATAGTAAGTCTTAGCATTATATAGGCTTTTAGAGAAGAAGGCAATAAGGTGCTATTAGTTGTCTTCCTTACTCTTTTAAGTAAGCACTCCTATAGTAGCTAGGTTAGAATAATTAGTCTCTACTTAAGTAAGTTAATAGTTCTAAAAATATAAGAGCATAAGTATAATTAAGAGTCTTTTCTTTAGCTATAAGAAGGAATCTTATTGCTCTTTATTTAACACAAAAGTAGATAGTATATCTTTAGTCATAAGGTGGTTTAATAGTTAGGTGATTTATCTATAGGCTTTAATAAATCTCTAATAGAAGTTATAAAACCTTAGAAATAACTAAACCTATTATTTAGTTATTAGTAGTTTCTAATCTTATATTATTAATACTTTTATAAGATTAACTTTTATATTATAGTTGGTGATAATAAAGCCTAAGAACTTAGTCTTAGCTATCTTAAACTTATATTTATTAATATCAACTTATAAGCTTATATTATAAAGCTATTCTAAGACTAACTATATATAATATTAATATTCCTAGTGATTCTTTAAGAAGATTAAGATATTATTAATATAAGTAGAATAGAAATTATCTAAATATTCTATTAGAATAATATTAATATATCACTAGAAGATGGTAAGTCTATTGCATAACCTAAATAGTAGTATTATTAGTTCAAAAGAGCTATATTGCATCCTAAAGGCAGCTTAGGTTATAAAGCTAGGTTCTATAAGAATATAATAGAATGCATATTATATATTAAGCTTAGTAAATATAATAGAATAAGCCAGCTAGTTAAGAGTCTTAGTAATTAAAGGCAAAGGGTATTAATCTTTCTTAATAAGAGAATTTAATTATTAATAGTCAATATAGAATTAGAGACTACTATTAGGCTTCTTAACAAATAGGATAAGTGATAAGTAGAAGAAGTTAGATAGTTTAATAAATCCTTTCTTTAGATTATTAATTAGGTATTTTCTTATTTTTTCCAACTTTAGTTTGCTTATTTTATATAAGTAAGCTATTTTCATTATTAGTTTAGGTCTATTAAACTTAATCTTATAGTCGATTAGCCTAAAAGGAGGTAACATATTAGCTATAGTTTTCGAAAAATATTTAGTTAGGTTATATAGAAAGGTTAATAGGTGTTTTCGCAATTAGGTTGACTTATTAGGTTCTATATTAACTTAGTTCCCTAATGCATTAGAATTATCTTTGCTAATAAAGTATATTCCTTCCTTAGGTTATTTTTATTTCTTAAGAATATAATCTAATTTTATTATAATTACTATACCAACTAATAATTTAGTTTATTATATATTAGCCTTAAAGACTAATATAGTAATAGTAGCAATTTGACTAGTCAACTTAATAGTTAGAATAATATTTAGCTTTAACTCCTATCTATGCTGCTAATAAGTGGCTAATCAAATTGCAAAGTCCTAAATTAGCCTAGCTTAGTTGTTTATTAATATAAGGGGTTGGTTGATTAGCAGAAGGAGTACTTTAGTTGGAGTAGAGTCAAAAGCTTAGTCTTATTATATAATATCTTATTAGTCTAATTAGTGTATCTTTAGCTAATAAAGTTTCTTTCAATAATAATTAACTAGAATATCATTTTCCACTAACTACTTACAACCTATTATTATATTATGCGACCTTAGGTTAGCAGCTAAAAGGTATTAGTCTTTAAAGATATAATTATTAATAGTAAAATCGCATTAGATAATATATTTAATAGCTTTATTAGGTTATCTATTAAATCCTTTGTAAAATAGTAAGCTAGGCTGATAGTGTAATAGAGAAAGAGGTAATAGTGAATTCAAAAGATCTTTGCAGACTTTGGAAAACTTGATTCTCTAAGCTATAAGGGAGAGTAGTCTTTATATACAAAATATCTAGCTCTAGAATCTTCTATTATATAATTAGAAGATCCTATATTTATGCTAAATTAGCTAATTAGCTATTGAAGGAATATTAAAGGAATATTGATTCGTAATATAGTTTATAATCAACTCCTTCTATGACTCATATAGTAATACTAAGTATAGTAGTACTATATATAGTAATACAGCTGTGATTTGCAGATCAACATCCTTATAATAGTATTAGCTATTTAAGATAATAAGTCAAAGGGTATAATAATTTAGCTAAAGAGGTTAGCTTTTTTCAATTAATTATACTTAATATATTAGCTTTATAGTTGATTAAAGTACTAAGGTCTATATACTTATTCTTATGTTAGAGATAGCACTTTAATAGGAATTATTCCTTACTAATTAGCTTTCTTAAGTCGACTGCTTCTTAGTATTAGTTATACTCTAAGAGGGATACTTATACTCCTAAAGCAACTTATTTTCTAATTTAATTATATAATTATCCTTAGTATATAGCTAATTATCATTTTCTATAGTTTTATTAGATGCTTCCTCTTCAATAAGCATAATCTTATTTTAGTTAAAGCAGTTTTTTGCAAAGTGCTCTTTCTTACTATATTTGTAATATATATTATTAGAAGTAGCCTATCTATTAGTAGGAAGGTTTTATTTAGAGGCCTAAGAGGAGTAAAATTAAAAGTTCTTTGCTAAGAGATCCTAAGCTTTTATAGTCTAAGAGGATTCTTAGTAGATTAGTCCTATCTATTAGAGTAGAATAGACTAAATAGTTAGTCTTAGTTTCTACTTAGGTTCTATATAGTTAGTATATTATAGAAACAAATATAATTATCTATTCTTCTTATTTATAAACTAATTAGCTAAATCCTTAGGATAGTTGAATTTCCTATCTAATAATTATTCTAATAAGAAGACTTATACTTTATCTTATAGCGCCTTATATTGCTTATTAGTTGATTTATTAAGTTTTAACACTAAGTGATAAAACTCTACCTAAAAGGTAGAAAAGGCAGATCCACCCTAATATAACTTATTCTATTAGTCTTTGGCATTTTGTCTTTTAGTCTCCTAGCTGACTCTATATGCTTACTGCAATATTTAGAAGAGTTATAAAGCAAAGTAGATCTATCTAATAGATCCTTTAGCTAATTAGTCTCAAATAAGACTATATATATCATTAGTTATTAGGCTAGCTGCATATACTAAAGCTATTATATTAGTAAGAAACTTAATATAATTAACATTTATCTTTTACTTTATATTAAAGATCTAATCTTTAACCTTTAGTTCTCTTCTACTAAAAAAGGGACTTAGTATCTTCATCTTAGCTAGATAAGGCTATTAGTAAAGAGTAAGATTATTAGTAGGTTATATGCTTTTATTATAGGTTATACTCCTAGCTAAGAAGTCTTTAGGTTAATTATTGTTATAAGAGGTAGGCGCAATAAGAGGTTAGTCGACTTTAGTTTAATTAATCTATTCCTAAAGAGCATATATTATAAATATCTATTAATTAATATATTAACAAAGGTACTCTACTAATTATTCTTCTACCTTAAGCTAATCTTTCAAGTGTTAAGAATAATTCCTATTCTTAGTATATAACTAAAGTAGCTTAAAGAGTTTATTCCTTTTGCTCTTTAGGTCGGCTTATATAAGAGGTTATATAAGGTTAGGGAAATTCTTAATAGCAGCTTATGCTAAGCTAGCTAACCTTATAGTTATATTATTAAAGAGAGAAGCAAAAATGCCTAAGGGAACAATTAGAGTAGTAGATTAGTTGCTCTATAGAGGTTAGTTAATAGGAAATATAAGTATTCCCTCTCTAAGTGAAAGCTTACTAAAGTTAATAGCAAGGTCTAATATCTTTGTTGACTTAAGTTGCATATAAGTTAGTAAGATTATAAAGGTTTATTTCTAAGATAGCATCCTATATAATACTATTATTAAAATATTCCTTAATAAGTAGTCTTCTAGTTTCTTTTTAAGTTAGCTAAGGAATACTAACTATTAGCAAGTTTTTTAAGCTAAGCCTATTAGCTCTTCTTTTTAGTTTTTAATTTAGGAAGGTACTAAATGTTAAGCATATTAAATAATAGTAGTCTATTGAATTCCCTAAGGGCTAATTCGCAAAGTATTATTATATATTAAGATCTTAAGGTAAGAAGGTTAATAGGAGATATCTCTAAGAGGGTATTAGTCCTCTACTAAGTATATTATATCACCTTATAAGGCTAAAGGGAAATCACTTTAGAATTATATAATAGCAAAAGCAAAGTATATATTAATATAATTAATAAGATTAATATACTATAATCTTATAGAATTCTAAAGTAAAGAGAGAATAGATATAAAGTAGAATAACCTATTTATCAAAGGTGTCACTTAGTCCTCTATTAGCATATAACTACTTCTTATTATATGTTAAAGTAAAGAAAATAGTATATTGCCTAAAATTATTATACTAAGGCAATAGGTCACCTTAGTGCTTTATTCCTCTTTGTGCTACTACTCTGTCTCTATGTTGCACTATGACATAGCTGAGTTGTAGTAGTAATAAGAATTAGCTAAAAGTATATAATTGGACTATATAAAACAAAGAGTAGAGAATATGCTATAATAATAAGAGAGTTTTTCGATAGATTTAGTATAGCTCTAAGGAAATTGAATAAAGAATTAGGTTGATTTAAAGAAAGGTTAAGGTTAGTTATACCTTTTAGCTCTATTTTTCCTTCTATTTACCTCCACCTACCTCTTTTGTCATATTATAGCTTAATATGAATGCTGCTTCCTGCCGCTAGCCTATTTAAGGCATTATTCATCAACTTGCTTATAAAGGTTGTATTTATAGTAATATCTTAGGAAGAAGAGATAGTATTTGCTATAATAGCAACTTTAGAGTTTATTGCTTCTATTATGCTATTAGGAGCTATAAGTGCTCTTAAGGCATAGAGCTTATGCGATTAGCTTAGAATGCATATTTGGATGCTTGCTAGCTTCTTAACGCCTTAGTATATATTCCACTATTATTCTCTTCTTATTATTATCAAAATAACCTCCTTTTAGACTATTATTATTCGAAAGCAGAAGCTTAAGGATGTTTTAAAGAGGGAGAAGAAAGCTCCTAATATAGTTCTAATGACTATAGAAGAGAGGAAAGCAAAGATTATATTATTACTTAGTTAAGCAGTAGAATTAGTGGTTTACGCTAAGTAAAAAGGTTGACTTTCTTAAGCAGTAGGAGTATATAGCTATTATAGCTATAGTATAAGGTTGCTTCTTAGAGTTAATAGTACTTTATATAGTCAATATAGGAAATTAGGTTTTTAGAGAATAAGTCGTTTGATAGAGGCTCTTATGTCTTAGAGATTTAAGAGCTTTATAAAACCTTTGAACTTCTATCTTAAGAGGTTTTTGGTGAAACTATCTATATATATCTTATTAGTAGGAAGGTAGATTACTTTAAAACTCTTATTCTTATATTCTTATTTCAACTATATATTATATATATTAATATAGTAGAGCCTAATTGTAATTCGCTAAAAGTCTTTAGTGATTAATTATATAATCTATTAATTATCACAAAAGATAGTCTATTTAGTTCTTATTTTGAGTATTAGCTTTTTGAAGAAATACTTTAGAGCTATTATCTCTTTGGCTATAAAAGCTACTCTTAGAAGCTTAGCTTCTATTATAGAGGTTATAATAGTAGATTATTATAATGCCTTTTAGATGATTATACCCTTAAATAAGAAGATTATATAACCTTATAAGGAGCATCTTATCTTAGGGTTATCTACAAAGGATATATTAGAAGAAATCATTAGCTTATTGCTTTTATTATATTTGTTAAAGGTTATACTTAAAAACCTTATACTCTAAAGATATCTAAGTATCTAATTAATAGTATTAAGGTGTTGTTAGCTAAGGTTTATATAGAATTAAGATAGCTAAGAGGCAGCATATGCTATATCTAATTAAAGCATAATAGCTATATATAATATTAACTTAACCTTTTCTTAGTATTCCTTAACTATATTTATAAAAGAGGTCTTATAGTTCTTTTATAGTTTATATTAAAAGAGAAGTATTATTGATATTTGGGTTTAAAGTAGATTGAATTTATTAGTAAGCTTTTTAATATATATATTATAAAGTAAAGTAATCTTACTATTCTTTCTATCTCTTATGACTTTTACTTCTAAGAACCACTTAATATCCCTTATAGCAGTTAGCTTATAGGCCTTATTTAAGCTATTTATAATTTGCTAAGCTTCTATAGAATTTAAAGTATAGTAGATTATCTATATATTATTAATATAGAAGATAAGAAATACTAATTTTAACTTATTAGTATATATGCAAAGCTCTTCTCCTATTGGCTTTAGCTTTAGAATATATAGAGTATTAGTAAAATCTTTATACTATAAAGTAGGTGAATCATAGAGGCTATATAGAGTATATTAAAGCTTTATAAACTTATTCTTTTGCTTTCAACTATCTAATAGATAATAGGTAACTAAAGCATTTTATAAGTCTCTTTTTATATTAATAAATATATTTATAATATTATATTATTTAAGCTTTATATTAAATTTAGCTATAATTACTATAAGAACTTAAAAAGAATATAAAGCAAAAGTAGCTATATAAGTAGAAAATATTAATGCTTTATCTTATAAGTCTTCTTATATAATTATTCTTAATCTGAATTATATTATTTCTCCTAATAAGTTTAGCTTATAAGTGAAGATTTATTTCAAAAGTATAAGTAATAAGGTTGCCTTTAATATGTTAATTACTTTCTAATAGTCTTTTGCTTTTAGGTTCCTAATCTCTTAATATGCTTCTTCCTTAAATTGCTCTCTATAAGGATGATTTTAGAGTTTCTTCCAACTTATAAGAGCTTTTAGAAGCTTATTTTAAACTAAGGTAAAAAGGTTAGAGTTTCCTCCTTTTGCTTTTATTTAAGTAGTAATAGCTATAATGCTATAGACTGCTTTAAACTTATTACTATTAGTAGCTATAAGTTCTTAACTTATTTAGAAAGTTATAATAAAGTTATCTACCTTTTGCCTTTAGCTTATTATAGATTCTTTAAGTGCTAATAGAAGGTCTTTAGCTATTAAGGTATAAACTATATTCTTATTTTCTTTTCTCCTCTTTTGCCTTCTAAGAGTTTGCTTCTTTTGGAGAGCTGCTTCTTATGCTTTAAAGGTCAACTTTCTCTTTCTAATAGGTTGATTCTATATAAGGCTAATTAGTAGAGTTAGAGTAGAAGCTTTAGACTTATTATATTCTACTTTATCTATTATTAGAGAAAACTCTCTTTCTTATATTTCTATAGCTTATAGTATAGAGTTAATATATATTAGATTCTCTTAAGGTTTTTTCTTATATTTAGGTATCTCTTAAAGCAACTTATTATCCTTATTAACCTTTTTCTTTAGGGTTGATTTAGTTTTAATAAGAGTTTATACTACTTTATTTCCTATTGCTTAGGGTAAAGTTTCTAATTTAAGACCCTTTTGCTACACTTAGTCTACTAGCTGCTTAATTTATATAATAGAAGAAAGTATATTATTATATGCTTTCTTAATAGAATAAGCTTTTAAGCTATAAGAAAGGTTGCTTCTAAGCAGATCTGCTTATCTTATAATCTTAAGGTCTTTCTCTTAGCTTTCTTCTTAAGAGACTAGAATTATACTTTATCTATTAATAGTATTTACTCCTAAGGTTTAAACTAAAAGTATAAACTCCTTATCTTTATCTAAAACTATTAGTTCACCTCTAATAGTAGTATTAGTATTTAGCTTATTTAAGCTTTCTTCTTTATTAATATTCTTAATATTTAGCTTAGTATCTTAAGTCTTAATATCTAATAAATCTTCTTCCTTAATATAGTAGATAATCTCTTTTAGCTTTAAGAGTAGGTGGCTAGCCTGCTTTTTAGCTTTAGGAGTAAAGAATTAAGATTTATTAAAGTTAATATTTCCAAAGATTATAACTCTCTAAAGCTAAAGCACTTAAATCCTATATATATTAGTAGTATAATAACCAACTAAATATCTAATATGCCTCTTTGATTTAGTCTTAAAAGCTCTCCTATTGTGGAGAGCCTTTCTATCTTTAACTAATAGATATATATAAGAACTATATGCTTTTATATCCTCTTATTCTAGTCTTAGGTTAGTAGTTAACTTTGTAATAATCTTAGGATTATATTATTAGAAGTATTATTTAAACTAGCTATAGAATACTTTGTTTAGGCTCTTCTACCTTCTCCTTTGTAAAGGTGATATATTATATAAGTATATTATAGCTAATACTGCCTTTAGCCAAAGATAGCTTAGTAGATTCGTAGATAGAAGTATTATAAGTGCCTTTTTGATAATCTTTACTTTAGCTCTCTCTACTCTTCTATTTGGCTTATATATATATATAAGTGTTATCTCTACTTTTATTCCTTCTTCTTTATATTATTCTTTATATTTGGAAACTTCCTAAGGTAGGAAAACAAAGGTGTTATTATTGCTTTAAAGTATATAGATAGAAAGGCTATATTAGCATTTAACTTATATTTCGAATTTTTATATAATACTAAGTATTAAGATTAAAGTCTTTTGGATAAAAGTATACCTAAAGATTTTCCTACTATATTTATCTTTTATTAAGAGGACTTAGTTGTTAAGTATAAGCTTTAAGGTCTTATAGTCAAATAAATCCTAAGAGTACTTATAAAAGAGTCTAAGAGATTTATTATCTAATTCTTTTATTAATATAACTTATTTAGCTTTAGATTAAGTGTAAGCTTTACAACTAATTTAGAATACTCCTTTGATCTTTATTCCTCTTATGCTAAAGATAAGCTTCTTTAGAGCTATAGCTTCTAAATAGCCTAAATAAAAGTGCTATATATATGCTTTATCTTCTCTTAGGCATAGGTAGATGCTGCTCTAAAAACTATAATTAGCTTAATATTAAGTTGTTAGGAAGAGTAGAGCTATAGGTTATATATGATTAGGATAAATAAGAGCTTTATAAAGGTCAAATAGCTTATATTTAAAGACTATTATATTTAATTTATGCTTTAGCTTCTTTAAAATTATATTATTATCTATTATCTTCTTCTATAGAGTTATATCTAATCCTATATACTAAATGCTAGCTCTCTTTAATAAAGGCTTAGAGATTATATTAATATTAAATCTATCTATAAGAGCTATATTCTAAAGCTTTAGATTAGAACTATCTGCAAAGACCCTTTTGAAGAAGTAAATACCTTATCCTCTTACTAATAGACTAAAGCTCTTAGCTTTTATGCAATTAGTTGGGTGTAATTCAACTAAAGAACTAAGAACTAAAAGCTCCTTTTGGTTAACTAGATAAGTAGTAGTATAAGTATTAAGAAGGGTTATATTTAAGAGTAGATAAGGAGCTTTATTTAGCATAAAATATATATTAGGTGAAAAGTTGTTAAATACCTTTGGATCTAAGAGAATAGCAACTATCTTACTAAGAGAAGAAGATATATATATAGCTCTCTTATCTTTAGCTTTACCTTTAATAATCTAATTAATAGGTAGAGTCTTAACTTTACTTAGCTTATAGTAGAAGTCTTTATACTCCTTTTTAGCATAATACTCTCTAATTTGTTTAATCTTATTAGAGGTAGAAAAGTATTTAATACTATCTCTTATTCTATTAAGGGTGAACCTAAGCTTCTTATAGTCTTTTAGGTTCTAATAGTGCTTATTGCTTATTATAGTATTATAAGGGCACTTAGTATGCTTTGAAGATCCCTTATATCTACTCCTATTATTAATTAACTTAGAGCTTAAGCTTAGAGTACTCCCTATCAAAGCATATACCCTTATAGATTACTTTGCTAAAGGGTTAGCTAAAGAGCACTTTATAAGGCTTTTAAATTAGTTGATATAATAGATTATATTATAAGGGTAAGGTATACTTATCTTATTATCTTAGAGAATCTCTACTTAGTATTATTGCGACTAGTTTAAAGCTTAGTATTATATTACTATAAGGAACTTAGTTATAGCTAAGGTGCCTTTTATCTTAGGAATCTAATAGGTTCTTATATCTTAATATATCTTTTAGAAACTATTAAGCTATACTTTTAGATTAATCTTACTATAAGAAGTCTTAGTAAGCTTATTAATATAATTGTCCCTTAGAGTTTCTTCTATACTTATATCTAAGGGAGTAAGCTTCTTATGTAAGTACTTAATAATCTATTAGATAGAATCTTTATCTTTATCTTAATAGTCTTACTAAGCAAAGAGTAGAAGAAGAGGAGCAATTATATCAATAATCTACTTATAGAGTTGACTATAGTAGTGCTTTATAGTCTTCTAATTATTAAGCTCTTATTAGTATAACTTCTAGCTAATGCTTTAGTTTATATATATATCCTTTAATTCAAATGGCTTTAGCTTCTTAGGTTTATCTTAAGTAGGCAGTTGAAAGGTATTTAGGTCTTTTTGCATTAAGCTATATTCCCAACTAAAAAGCTTCTCTTAATACTCCTTTTCCATTTGTTTATCTTATTCCTTTAAAAACTTATTTATTCCAAGTGCTATAAGCTTATATATAAGCATATTTGGAGCTTTGTTTATATATATTAGCATATTAGGATTATTTGGAGTATTATTTGTGAATCAAATATCTATTATAGGACATTTAAGGTATACTAAAAGGCTAATGACTTTAGCTTAGAATTAGAGTTTAGAGTACTATTGCTACTATAATCTATAGTTAGTAAGCATAGCTCCAAAGGTAGGGAAAGACTAAGTATAGTTAATCTTAGTAGAAGAAGATATCTTATAAATAATTCAAAGAGTACTAGTTGCATTATATATAGAGAAGAGATATAGGTAAAAAGATGAATATAGCTATAGGTAAAGGGTAATAGCTTCTTATAGGGTTTCTAAATATTCTATAAGTTGATTAATTGATTAAATTAGCTTATAAGAAGCTAATAGTGCTAATAACTATAGTATAGAAAGATCTTAGGTTCCTTTATATAGTGAAAGAAGCATATTCTATTCTAAGGGAGCACTTAGGGAGCTTATATATATTGCTCTCCTAGTGTGGTTTTAGAGTTTAATTATATGCATAACGTTAGGTGAGGAGAACGTGACCTGACCCAACCATATTCTATACAACACTTGCTTCTGGTGAAGTTCAGCAGCAAACACAACCCAGAGTAGGTCAAGACCATACGACATGCCAAGTGCCCTACCGCCAGAGGTCAGGGATCAGTACCGTACAAGCAAAGAGATACACGCGCTACAGTGTTTCTCCAGTGACTAGTCCATGACAAGAGCATGCCAGAACTCTGCAGTTGCATCAGCTCTCGAGCTCCTGCGGGTCCGAGGACATGATGTGGCGTTTGCACTTCGATTACTTGTCTCTCTCTCTTCAGGGCAGCTACGAGTAGTATGAAGTAGCATGAATCACGCTGGATTATTGACAGTCTTCGTAACTTGACAGCACTCATCTTTGACCAAGAAATGCGATGATGCATTGGGCACCATACCTACCCTTTGTGCTCTAGATATGCTACCCGCAGTAAGGATGGAGGTGATACAAAAGAGCCGCAGAAAAAAGACTTGCTACCTGTGGATGGCCCTGTAACATACCATTGAAAATGCTGACACTAACAGTAGCACCTGTGATGCACATAGTGGTAGAGACAGGAGAGTGTTGTGAGAAGACCAGCATAATCACTGTGACAGGAGCACTGATTCTCACAGAGCACCCTGTGCTAGACAGGATACTAACGTGGATGCCTATGGCTATTACAATCCAAAGTCGATTGGAAATTTCTAGCATGCCACAGAAGAGAAGTAACTCACCCTATTGATGGTGTAACTACTGGTACAAGTTCTTAGTGATAAATTAATACTCGGAACAGCAAGTTGCTATATTGGGATTGCACCTTGTGAGTCTACCGCTAGCAAGTATTAAACAATCTTGCAACTTCCCTGTCTCAAAAATAAGAACAGCAATTATATGTGCAACCCATTACCTACGCCCATATTTCAAAGAACAATCTGCTAGCTCTAGAGAGTCACTATATAGGATAGCAACAATTACTATGAACAAGAAAGGCCACTAATATGCCCAATCAAATCAGCCTCGTAAAGCTGCCGGAATCTGTCTAGACAACAGCCCTTCAGAACAGATATCTAAAAAAAAAAAAAAATTCACAACTTAGCGATGTCTGGCGCCCGCGGCTAAACACGCAACGAACTGGGTATCATATTCAAAAACCTAATCAAGGCCACCGCAATTCAGTCATAATTTGCCTTGTTAAAACACTAACGGCAATGCAAAACTCAGAACATGAGATGGAGGGGAGGGTGGACAGCAAGAGCGAAAGCTTAGGCGATAATCAGCTGAGTCAATGTTAGCAAGTTGACGGAAGATAGCGGGTTGGGCGATCCCCGAACTTGCCTCGATGAGCCGGTCAGTCAGGGCTGTACATTGTCTCTCATGGTCGTTGACTGCGTGAAAGGTTGAAGAGCGCCATAAGCCTCCGAAGCCAATGCCGTCTAGAACGTCTTCTAGCGTTTCCGAGGTATCGAAGCCGCCAGCGAACTTTGGGTTGGATGTGATAGTACGCATCAATAGATGGGCGGACTCGAGAGTCGCGGCATTTTGGCAGGAGATGAGGATGTCGTCAAGAATCCGGACAACTGGCCCAAAACTGATAGAGTAACTTTTTCAGTAACCTTGGGACAAAAACTCGGATCATATTAAGTACTTACACATGCAAGATGACAGTTGGCCGTTTCACGGCGATCCTGTTGAGCCACAGAAGACCACGGTTCTGAACTGTATCTTCAAGATAATGGAAGTCGACGATGCCTATAGCGGCGTTTAATAGTAACTCCTTGTCCTTGACCATTTTGAGATCGATCATGTCAAGCACACCCTCGGCCGTAACCTCGTCATCAGAAGCTGCCCAGCCGGCAAGCCAAAGATTATCTTTTGACTCTTCGGGGGTGACGGCTCGAGCTGTGAGCAGACCCAGGTATGGAAAGGCGCTCAAATCGTTCGGGAATCTTGCTTCATGTGCCGAATTCGATGTGGTAATTTCCAGGAAAGTTGACAAAACTCGGATTGCTGTTGCTTTCGTAACAGAGTCGGTGAGCCCTTTCGTCAGGGAAGCACATAGTGCAAAATGGAAGTTCTCGATGTTGAAATGGATACCGTAGATCTCGTCGAGCTGCTGTGCGGCATCTTCCAGAGGTATCCTCCCCTGCAGTAAAGTGGGCACCATCCGGCCACGACTGAATTCTCCAGAGGAAGCGATGTTGCTCAATACAGCATCAAGAAATAACGCCGTGCAGTTGAACAACGAAAGTGGGACGAGCCGAACTAGCGACAACGCAAGCCAAAATAGTTGCATTCCATAGCGAGAAGCTGAGGGGAGCTTATCCATCATTTTCGTCAGACGTAACGATGGCGATTAGCATCTCGCTGTCATTTTCTTCCATAAATCGGCCAATGCTACTTCTGAGAGTGACAAGGACTTGATATAAGAGGTCATCGTCAACATCTTCGCGTGCCAAACAACCCATGACTGTAAATGCACGCGGCTGAATTGCTAGATTGCTTTGGAAGGCAGTACTGGCAACAAGGCTCATCCATCGCGACCGCCATGCATTTGACATTTCCACGGTCAATGCAGCAATGGTACTTACTTCCGCCAGAAGGACTGCGAGGGCTTCAGTCGCAACCAAAGACGGAGTTCCAGAGTCGTGCAAAGACGCAACGGAAACGCCGTCTCTTACAGGGTCATTTCGCGGCTCTGAAAGCGCAAGAAGCAATGTCTTTAACCTAGCAAGCTTACTCTCCTCTAATCCGAATCCGGTACACACGGCATGAATCGTATTGACGAGCAAGCGATGGACCAGAAGCCTGACGTCAAGAGCCCCAGTGTTGGCAAGCATCGTGACAAGATGGAAAATCTCTGGAAGAAAGAGTTGAGATTGTACACCGCTGTCGAACGATGTTGATAGGCAGAGGCGGATAAGAACACAAATTTCGCCCCATACTGTGTTCTCTGGCAGGTGCCTGGTTGGTCGTAGGGAAGTCCGGTTGAGCGCTCTCCGAAGCCGCGCAAGCAGTTTTCCCCGAACCGTGACGGTCCCAAGGGAAGCAATAATAGAGCCTAATATCTCCGTTCGCTCGTCATTCATGCCAAAGCTCAGGGCAGCTTTGGCAACCTCATCCAGAAAAATATCTGTGTATATCTCATCTGCAGTGATAATTGGCCAGATGTTTTGCTCTAGGGTAGTGCCCAGAGCAACATCAGATATCGCAACTTCGATTAGCCTGCGGAAGATGATCGCAACCTTCTCCCGCGCCTTGTCGCTATCTACATCGTTAGGTACCAAGCTTGTTCTTAGACCTGGTATCCAGGGCGCCATATAGGCTAGACTCATTGGCCGCTGAGAATATGGAAAACTCTCCCAGCCCACGAAGAACTCGTTAAGAAAGTCCGCTGTAAGTTGCGGTTCCGAGTGAGCAAGTTGCCGACTTATCTCAATGATGAACCTGGACGGATTGAGTGGCACACCAAGTTCTGGAGGTGTTAGTGTTTATAAATGTAATACTCGGGTCAAGATCATACCCTTCACACTCATAAATTTAGAATCCGCGGCGAATTTGAAGGCACGGCAAAGTGCACAAAGTAGATTGTATGAAGCCAGGCGAAGTACCGGATCAGAATTTGCCATATTGCTAAGGGCAATATTGAGGAGAGTCCCGGGGACATCTTGAGGTCGGACAAGCCTTTCGAAGGACTTCAAAGCCCTCAGCTCTTTACCATACTTGGCCTTGGCACCTCTGATGGCCTGAATAACATCGGGCTTTCTTGGGCTTGTGAAGTACATAACGATTTTGCCGTTTTCAGTGCGGAGCCCGAAGGCTGAATCGTCTTCTGTCTGGATTGAAGTTGGAGCTTCGTCAACCTCTGAGAGACGGAAGATATCGTTGACAGTCGCATGTAACCTGAGGCCAGGTACGACCTCTTGTTTCTTCGTCGTAGTCACTTGCACGAATTGGCTTCCCACTTTGATCACAACCTCAATTTTGCCCTTAGTCTTGGAAAGCCTGACGATTGGCTGGAATACGTATCTAGTGTCAGTGACAACACTGATCGTCTCCTTGGGCAGATGCAATTGACTGAGATGGAAGTGAGCTTGCAAATCTTGAAGACTGCCGATCAGATGGTAGTCAACGTTTTTCGGATGGAATGCACTATTTTCGCTTTTCGCAGCAAGCCTCAAAATCCGTCGGAAGCATTTTCTGAAAGGACTGTTCATATTGTAGACGTAAACCCTTGAAAGCTGTTTCGAAAGCTCTGATGGGGTCAGGAGATCCAGTTTGCGAAATAGTGAGTCTTGGGGTTCGTTCTGCCCATTGTAACAGGTTGCGTCTATCAGTATACCAAATGGCCGATGCCACATACGGCTTGCAATTTTAAGGTAGCCGAAGAGAAGAAGCTCGTAATCTGTAGTCTCGGTATCAATATTGCGAAGGATTATGCAAATCATTGGAAGCCCATCTTTGCTCTCTCCACCGTCATAGACAGCTCTGGTAGAAACAAGAGGCTCAGTGTTCCGGCCGGCGTTCCTAAGCATGAAGTGCTGAAATCGTGAGTACGAGTGAGGATTATTTGATGATATGGCAGGCCGATTCCAGGAGACATCCATAGGCGGAGGGCCCAGATTTGTAATGAGCTTGCGTAGAGCCTCTAGTATCGGAATCTGACCTTTGCTGGACTCGAGGAGTGAACGCACAGCGCCTTTCCGTTCTCTGACAACAATCTTCTGTCTAACATGGTCCCAGTGGTCGTAGAGAAATCGATGTAATGCGACGCAAGAGCCAAAGTCGAACGATTCCGACTCGACTACAGGTTCGAGAACGTTTGGGGGTACCTATCAAAATCAGAACAACGCGGGAACTAGAGTCACCAACGGCTTCAGAACACTTACGGAGATCTCCCGCAGAAAGGTTGTCACACGATATATGTTCTGTGTCAAAAAATCATTCAGAGGAAACATGTAAGGTTCCTTGGCGCCGAAGAGTACATTGTTGGCTAGATTTTGCACCACTTTAGCGATTAGCAGCAGCCCACGTCTCATCTCTTTCGACGGGGCTGTTGCTATCAGACCCTCAACATCAGGAGCCACGATAGCAGGACAGAAAAATCGCAGGAATATAAATGCTCCAACAGCGGTAAATTTGGCCTCTGGAAACCGTTTCATCACGGCTGATGATATCTTGAATTAAGGTCAGGACTTTTCCACAAGTTGTATTTTTTGTCGGACTTACAATGCTGCAAATTTTCCTGAACGAAACGGGCATGTGTGCCGCAGAGTTGCAAATATCATCGATAAAAACTTTCGCAACAACTCTAAGCTGAAGTGCATTCTTTTGAAGTTCCTCAGCCGACGCTGTTCGGGCGGGGTCGAGTTCAAGATCGAGGTCCTTTGATGTTAAGACAAGCCGCTCCAAGACTCTCTGAAGTGTAGCTTTCAGATAAGCTGCTCCTTTCCACTTTGCGTATACAGAAAGCATTTTTGTTGCCACGCAATTTCGGCGTAACAGCTCGGCTTCGTTCTCTACTCAACGTTATTATTGTATGCGGGATACACTTAGTGAGTGAATTACCAGTTCCTTCAACTTCGTGTTCGATCAGGGCTTCTAATAATTGAAAACCGAGACCCCTTGAATCGAATATATTGAGTAAAGAAATTGTCATTTCATCTACTTCCATGCTTGGACACGCATCACAGAGTGCAATCGTCAAGTTCATGTCTTTGATTAGCAACTTTTAATCGTCAACGAGATCCTTAACACGAAGCAAGTAGAAGATACCTCTAGAAGTTCGTTATACTTCTCATTCATAGCTGAGTCCGAGAGATTATTGAATTCAGCTCCTTGTACCAAGATATTGCACAGGACCTTGACGAAAGCAGTGCGTATGTCTAAGTCTTCGTGATAACCGATGCCTAGTGAATGTTTGAGGCCAACATCAATGTTGGCACTCAACAGGTTGGAGAGTGCAGTAATGGCAAGCTCTGGGGTCGACATGGGATCCTCATTAACGGCTGTCGTGATCCGGACTTCATTCCTGCCAAGGTCTGGCGCCTCAAAATTCAGCAAGGAGAGGAACCTCTTGAAGTAGGTGTGGAACATTTGAGACTTGAGGTCGCTTGTATCTGCGTCGGTCTGCCCCTCCGCTGGTTGAAGAGGTAGTCGGTACGTGAGATCTGCCAAAGCCTTCAGACAGGCACGGTCCAGGTCTTTATGCAGTCGGGGGAGCTCTTCAACACGACCAGCAGGAGAAATAATGGCATCTCTTGGAGAACCTGGCCGAGCTATCCAGCTAAAAATTACTTCTAAAAGCTGGTTCCGAATACGAACATCGTTCCTCAAATTCAGCAGCTCCTTTTTCTGTGAAACCGTCTCACACAGCTGGCAGATTTTGATCTTGACCCGCAGGATACTTGCACCTGCCGCCAGATCATCTAGAAACTTGGCAAAATTCAAAGTCAGAGCGCCTACGTCGATGGAGAGTGCTGCGCCGACTTCTGCCGAGCCACCTAGCTGCTCTACAATACTCTTCAAGAGTGCAGCTGCCTGCTCAGCGAATACGACGCGGGACTCTAGTGATAGTGAAGTGTTCGTCCGTGAAGTATCGAACAGTACACCAAGCTCTGACTCGAGGGCCTCGAAAAGCGGAAAATAGAGCGACGGAGAGAGCTCAGTTGATAGTGTTTCTCTTGTCGCTTCTCGTATCCTGACATTGTTACTTGCTAGTAGTCGAATGCTCTGCTTAAGAAATTTATGCAATAACGAGTCATCAGACGACTCAGGGAAGCCTCTGTCGATCCATCTCAATCCAGCTAATCCTGTATCTTCAGCTGCCAGAGCATGAACTGATACGCAAGCGCCCCCGAGTGACGCGAGAAGACCGGAGTGATTACGCCACTCTACCAGTGACCTCTCCTCTAACAAATCAGCGGAGCGAGAAAATATCAGCTTTGAACTTTCGAGCCAATAGTCGAAGACCATTTCCCAGGCAGTCAATATACCGGCGGTTGGATATTTTGTCTGTCGTAGAAGGCCACGAACACGTTTCTGAAAGGCAACCAGGCCTGTGAAACGAAAGTCTCTGGCTGATATTTGCGAATATATCTCAATATTCCGTAGCGTTGGAGGTAATGCCTTGTTGGCGCCTGATGTGCCATCAAGGAGTCGAGCCTCCTCGCAGAACAGAGATATACACTTGGTAACCAGTTGACATACTGAGATATTCGTGGAGCAGAGATTTATTAAAAGAGCAGTCTCGAGTTTAGTGCAGGCGGCCAGTCTTTCTGGCATGTCTCCTGCGACCTCTGTCAGATCCTGAAGAGCGGTCAGCAAGCAACAAATATCAAATGGTAAATTTCACAATTCACGCCTGAAAGATAGAGAGAGAGAGAGGGAGAGATGCTACTGACTGGAATGGTCCCTAACAAGACAATTCTAGACTCCAAGAAGTCATGAACAAATCTGAGCGTGCCTTTCTCGTCCGTGCCTATGTTAGTGAGTCTCTCGGCTGCCGTCAAAAGAATGCAAGAGCTGTTTTGAAAAGCACTGTTAGCCTAATCTGTTTATGGGTATAAACCTTATAATGCACGGTTCAAACAGAACCTGCGACTAATGTGCGCAATGATAAACAAACGTGAGGGCGTTGAATATCGATTGGCATTCTGTTTTTTATTCCACAAGATACGCTTTGCTAAGGGCATGATTGGATCGCATAGTAGAGCATGAATTTTTCAAGTACGTACGTTGTTTTCCAAAAGTTGTACTTGAATGTTTTAAGGCCAAGGCTCTGGCTTTTCCGCCAAAAAGTTACTGTTCCCTCCACCATAATCTTCCGAGCCACAGTATTCGCAAGCGATCTGATGCGCTCGTCTTCAGCGGCTAAGAATACTGTGAATGATGAAAATATTTCCTCGCAGAAAGATATCCACTCGGGCCCGAATTTAGGAGCTCCGTGGAAGAGAGTGAGTGACGACGCCTCGAGGAATGAGAGTATACTGTATATCAGATCTGCAGAATCAGAAGTATCTAAAGGTTTGAGAAAAGTGTATGGACCGTCTGGATAAGAATCACGCTGTCTTGATGCTGATAACTGTCAACAATTAGCACTTGGCTTTTTGGAGCTGTAATAGGTAGATGATAGCATACTCTCAACTGTGCGCGGATAAAATCTGCTATTCTTGTAAACAATGGTTCGTACTCATCAGCATTGGACTGTCTAGCAAAATGAGAACATGCCGAGATAACAGAAATTTGAAAGTCCTGCGGTGCATTTGGGGCCAGGCAAATAGAAGCAAGATTCTCCACACAAGATTCGAGATTCAGATGTGCAAGGCTAACAAATGCGGCACTCATGAGTGAACTTTCAATGTTCGCAGAATCCATGCCAGGACTTTGGCGCCTGAACACAGCTTCCCTCACTTCTTCCTGCACATCTAAAGCGTAACTCAGGATCGCGGCATCGCTGTCAGGGGGGAAGTGTCTCGCGGCTCTCAAAAGAGAAGTCAGGCAATATATAGCGGTTTCGTTCCTGTTCCTCAGCGATTTCCTCAGCATTTCCAAAAAAGCTACTTTCTTTGATATGCTGCTACTGCTTTTTGCCTCCCTCATATTACTGGCGTATTCGAAAACGTCGGGAAGCAGCAAAAGTAAGGATGTTTGGAAGGGGAACAAAAGCCCCTTTCGTTTGCCACCATCAAAAATGGTGTTTGACATATCGAACAGAGTTTCAGCACCCCCGTCGAGCTTTTTGAGCGTGGAGTGAAGCTTGATGAAGTCCTCTGGATCACGTTCAAGCCACCTGGCGATTAATAGTGGCAATATGATTGCCACTGTGGTTTGAAAGGGCTTGCGAAGGTGCAAGAAGCTCCCACAGAGCTCCTGGATGACAATACTTAGTTTGCGGCTATCCACCCAGAATGATGACAGGAGGCGAATGGAAACCAGGGCGCTTTTGTCGTCATCAACCGCAAGATTGGCCTGGGCAGGGCTTGCGGCAGGTTGACGGGCAGCTTGTTGAAGAGCACTTCTGAACGAATCGAGGACACGGGGCCAGTTCGAACAAGATATGTATTCCATGATTGTCCTTGTGTATTCCTCAATCGCCTCGGATATATCAAGCAGTATTTTAGAGGCTTCGCTTCCATTGAGACCATTCCCGGGAGATAGATTCTCCGAGCAATACAGATCACCGCTGGCGTGTCCTCTGAACACATCATCAAGTATATGGGCCGCAGGAGGGACATAACTCTCGGATACTGGCTTAGAGAATAGCTTCACAGCGTCTATGAGTCTTTTGACGAGATCATCAGTCAATGGACCCGGGGGATTGCTCCGCGCTAAAAGCTGATTTCGAGATACATGTCTCTTCGGTCCATGGTCAGCGTCCGAGGGAGAGGAACGCTTCTTCTCGCGTTCCGAATCCGTGCTCTCTGAGTCGGAGCCCTGCTTTGCCCCCACGGAGGAGTTGGATATGTTTACGCTGGCCCAATGAACCGAGCAACATTCTGATAGTAGTTCGAGAACGTAAAGTTCGGAGTGAAGAACGTGAGGTGGGTGCGCCTGTATTCCCTTGAAGGGCCGAGAAAGTTCCTCTAGCAACTGCACGAGTGCATCGACGACGATCCCAATACACGAGCCGCTGATGCCAATCAGCGTGCCACGAGTAAGGACGACAATCTCGTCGCGGTTGAAATCATGTAAGGACGATCCGGTTCGATGGGGAAGCTGTAGAGGCAAATAAGTCAGTAAGTGCTTCGCAGATAGGTCATGTCATATTCGATGAATGGCAGGCAATGTTACCCGAGTGGTGAGCCGGTCGACCAGGGTGACGACCAAGCCAGAATCCCCATTCATGACTGGGGGAAGAGGATGGCTGATGTGCTAATCTGCTTGACGCGCGCCAAACATGCAGCTGTTTCGTTTTCGTAACGTATATTTACAGGGTTCGATGACTATCTCGATCGTAAATGCCCGGCCAGGATCTGGGACATCGTCTGCCACGAGGGGATGGCGATGGAGGGGTGAACGAAGCTGCCCAGGGGGCGTTGGCGAGGACTGGAGGGGAATACACAAGTTGGTAAGTACTATTTTATTGTCGGAGACTGCGGCATCAGCAGATGGCCATTGACACAGGCTTACGCAAATCGAAGTTCAGCGACGAGCCGACGCAGGTCGCCAGAGATTGAGGTTTTTGGTTCGTTGTTTGTCTGTGCGATATGTCGGCACCTGCTCTGGCCTGCAACCTCACTTCTGCCCATGAAAACTGGCAGAAAAAGGCGGTGATACACGAGTTAGAGCCCAGCCCAGCCCAACCAAGCCAAGCATCCACAGCCCAGCCCGAAAGTCGAAAGTCGAAAGTCGCCGCAATATAGTTTCGTTCAGCTACATCACAAGGGGGGATCCGCAAGAGCTCGAGAAAGGGAGAATATATCGGTGGATCGTTATGTAGCTTACCTACCTAGAATTCTTCACATTACTGGCGAGGCAGTTTCGAGCCCCTCTCATGACACGGATGTTGAAGATATTTCTTCGGGGCACTCGGTAAATGCTTTCGCAGGGAAATTCCTTTGCATAGGTTTTAAGCTCCGCAGTATCTTACATTTCAGGAGGCTAAGACTACAGTGCAAGCCCGACTAGCTTGAACAAAGAATAGATAGTATCCATTTGTGACAAACATAGCCAGTGGTTCGTGTTTTCTCATCTCAATGACCCCCATACTTGCTGCGATGGGAGTTTCCGCCACGGTCCCGAAAGCCTCCTCGATATTGATCTGTACTTTGGTATAGATTATTCGAGCCGTGGTATCCTGGCGGACCACCATACCTAGTTTGTGATGGTTGAGAATAATTTGATTGCTGGACCCTACCGTAAGAATCGTAGGCCAATGGAGGGGGGGGAGGTCCGCGAGCGAAATCAGCCATTCCGGGCTGTGGAGGTGTCCAGCCAGGTGGGGGACGCGGGAAAGGATTTTGATATTGGACGGTATGTCCGCGTGGCATGTAACTACTATTTGACCCATGATACTGAGTAGATGACGAGTTATTGAAATTACTTCTTCCTCGACCATTTCCTCGTAGTGGAGCGCCGCCATATGATCGACCTGAATTGGATGCCTTTCTTTTCGTCTCTTCGACTTCGCTTAAAGTCAATGCGGGGGCGTTGAACTTCACACCTCGCAGCAGCATAGACTTATGAAGATGCTTTGATTTGGGCATCTCATAGTGGACGCTGTATACGAAGTTAGCACAGCGTCTTCCGGCTTGGAATTCCGACATACCTGATCGAACAATCATCATCCAAACTGGGCATCTCTCCACTTGAGAGAGGAAATGACAAAGAGCTATGTGGTAAATACGACTCAATTTTCTCGACTCTCCCAGTGAGTCCTTCGCTGACCTTTGGATTCAGCCTGAGGTGTGGGGGGCCCTGTTTTTTCGAGTAGAAATTGGTAGCAATGTCCGAATGAAGGGCTTCGTGAGCTTCAGCGACAAGAAGAACATCTCTGCCGACGCCATTGCGAGCCGCAACTTCAGGTGGTAACAACGGATACTTCTTAGCCATTGCGCTAAGCAACCGTTCAGAATCAATAAATGGAAGCAGAGCAACACCTTGCCACGCAAACTTCTTCCCATTAAGATCGACAACGAAATCTTCTGGATAGAAATCAATGATCTCACTTTTGGGATCAGTCATGAGATCATGGAACGTCTCAGGTATAGCTTGACGAGATGCGGCTGGCAAAACGCCCATCAACTGCTCAAATGGCCTGAATACTCTGCCCTTTTCGAAAGTTATAGTCATATCAGAAAGATTTGAGAAATCTGCAGCGAAAGGTGCATAATGATATGGGTAATACCAGTCCCATGATGGGCAGCCTTGAAAGTAGTACAGTAAGACCCAAGCAAGCCCCTCGGCATAAGCTTTGGCCACCTTGTTGCGAAAGTCGATGTCTCTAGGGTCAACTCCGAATTTTTGTTCATAATATCTGTCGGCGTACCCTTCGTCCCATAACCGTACGGTATCGGGCGCTGGTTCGTCATCTGGCTTCTTGGTTGCTGGAGGTTGCGGCGTACTATGTTCCAAGGTACTGCTGCTATTATCTTTTTCAAATAATTCAGCTTTTCGTTTGCCAAGAGCTGATCCAGGCGATTCAGTGATTTGTTCGTTAGCATCACCTGTAACTTCAGTCGACGTTGTACCATTTATTTGACTCTTCAATGCAGCAGCAGCACTTTTGTTGGCCAGGTTTGCTTTGTATATAGCACTCCTATTGACAACCATGTCATGCGTCATAGCTACTGCTTCCTTGCTGATGTTGGCGCCGGGCGCGAAAAGAGGGAGACCTTCCGGTACGGTATTGGAGGGCCTAGTTTGTCGATTCGATGAGGCATCTTGAATATTACCACCACCTCTGCCTCCTCGGTCGCCTCGTCCAGCACGCTCCTGTTCTAGCTTGCGTCGCTTGTTGTTTGCTTCCCTTCTGTCCTCGGTCTGCTTTCTTCTCCGAAAGATGGCGTCTTCTTGCTTCGCCAAGCCATCTAGGATAAATTGGGCTCTTGCAAGGTCAACATGGCCATCCTTGGTAAGATATCCACCCATATGAGGTATATTATCACGCCATATTGCAATCAGGGTGTCAATTCCATTCTCTCGAATCTCGAGACTAGGAAGATGGGGTAAAAAGTCATTACCAACAAAGAAACACATGAAAACCCAGTCATCTATGGCTCGCTCTAGGTCAAACCTAAATGGTTGGTCAGGCACATACAGCTCAGCGGCTAGATACTCTCGAAGCACAGAGACGTGGAGCCAGATAAACGGCTTCAGAGCAGGTGCGCTAGCTTTTTCGTCAAATTCACCATTTTTTACCTTTGCTTGGCCACTGCATTCTCTTGCGTCGTGTCCAGCCTGGCCACAAAGACGACAGAGGCGAGGTCCTTTGTCTTGAGCAAACACGTCTTCTCGAAGAACACGGAAGTGTGGCTCGTGAGTTCCCAGCCCCAACATAATCAAATCAGCATCAAGACCATAGATGACGTGTCGTGTATTCGGGTCATGATCAGGAGATGAGCGTTGGGACCTAATAAATTCCATGATCTTATGTTCACCTTCTCCTGGAACTGTCGAATCAGAGATGATGACTTTCATCTTTGCCCATGCAGGATCCGTATTAAGCTTGTAGGAGATCCAGTATCTTAAGCTAGCAGCCAGAATATCCATGAACGGTGTTCCAGGAGTAATCTCGTTCGAATCCCAGGCTTTCTTGATCTCTGGCTCTTCAATGTGACCGCCTTGTGACTTGAGCATCTTGAGAAGCTCTTCTTTATCCTCTGCCTTTTCTTGAGCTTCCCGCGCTGAGCGGAATCTTCGAGAGCGCTGTTGATTCATCTTCGCGCGCGGGGCAACGCCGTCAATGGCGATCAGCAATAGCTTTCTCGGTCGTACCATATTGACAACCCGATCTGTGTATTTGAAGATAGCCAACATCATCTCCTCCTCATCTTTTGGCGCAGGTCTGTCTTCTGGGTGCGAACACGGATGGACGATACCGTTCATATCAAGGTACAAGTTATCGAACTCCTCTCCATTCGGATTCGATCCTCGCGTGTCGATTGGGATTTCTTGGCCATCAATCTCGCGAGGCTGCTCCTCTATTACAGGGCTGATGATCTTGGGCTAAGCAAAGGTCAGCTTTGGATGCTTGTGTAAGGAGCAATCAATCTCTTGTACTTACGTATTTTGTGCTGAGCCACCGAAAAAGTGCTAAAGTTGAAAATGTTAACACGTTGGTTGAGATCAAAGGAAACAGACGCACCTGGAACACCCATCTTGACGTTTATGAGCGTTGAGAGCTTAATCTAATGCTGCTGAGACGGCGTCTCGGAGAGTATCAAGTTTGTGGTGACAAAACTCTCGTTCTCCAGTAGATAAGCAAAGACATGTGCAGACGCGATGGAACTTGGGTTGCCATGACGAAATTAGACTAGTGCTAAGCTGGGATCTGACAAGGCCACATTGGTATCTCAGCCTTACAACACGATCATATTAACCATCGTCGACTTTTGTAGCAGCAACCATGTGCGCATCGCGTGTTATGATCTTAAAATGAAACGCTTAATGCTGCTTTTGGAATCATGATATTCACGAGACCCATTGACATGCCCAGCTCTGCGTTCATACATCTCCTACAATGTTTGGAATTGCGACTCCGCCAGCGAGGCAGTCAGTCAGTGAAACGATAACCACTCTGTCCGGTCGCCTCACCTCCTCCACACTTCTCGAAGACCGTCGTGCTGCGATACTAGGGCTACGAAGTTTTGCCAAAGAGTATCCTGCATCGGTGGCTTCTGATGCTCTGCGAGGACTGATCGGGAGTCTGAGCAATGATCGTGAAGACGTGGACACTGTCAAGGTCACTCTCGAAACGCTTCTTATGCTCTTTAATCCCAACGATAATAGTCCTGAAGCCTCAGAAGAAATTGCCCTTTGGCTTGCGGATGAGTTCACTCAGCGCCAGGATAACATTACATTGTTGTTGGACTTTTTAGAGACTCAGGACTTCTATTCTCGCCTGTATTCCTTGCAACTTCTCTCTGCAATCCTGGCATCTCGAACAGAAAGGACGGAAGAGTGCATCTTTACGGCGCCGTTGGGAATATCAAGACTTGTGGCTGTCCTAGATGATAGCCGGGAAGCGATTCGAAATGAAGCCCTTTCTTTGCTCACCTATCTCACGCCAACATCCACTGAACTGCAGAAACGTGTTGCATTTGAAGATGCTTTCGATCGGATCTTCAACATAATCAAGGCAGAGGGTTCTCTAGTCCGAGGTGATCGGATAGTAGAAGACTGCCTGATCTTACTCGCGAATCTTCTTCGATTGAATGCTTCGAATCAATCCTTTTTTAGGGAGGCTGGATGTGTCTCTAAAGTCGCATCGCTGCTGGTTGACACTGCAACGGAGCACGACGATCAAGGCGTGGTGGAATGGGTAAAACCCCAGAAAAATAGAAACATATATGCTCTACTGGCTGTTTTGAGACTTTTCCTCGTCACTGGCGGCATCGGTACGCAGGCGAATCAAAACGCTTTCTCGCACCATGGCGTTCTGGACCAAGTTCTCCAATTAGCATTCAGTCGATCAACAGAGACGCAAATAAAGGCCGAGGTATACTTATTCAGTCATCTTTCGATACGAGCAATGTCACTAACACTCGCCCACTAGGCCCTGGTAACATGCGCGGATTTGATCAGGGGTAACTCGGCTCGCCAGGAGGAGTTCTCCCAATGTAGAGTTACTTCTGTCCTTGATCAGCCTTATGAAAATGGAGATAACAGCAATCCACGGCATAGCATTTCCCAGGTTTATGTCATAGATGGCTTGCTTGACCTGACATTGAGTGTTCCGCTCATGAGTGCTTTCAATTCTAGACTCGCGGCTTGCGAATGCATCAAAGCTTATTTCTACAACCATACGGTGATTCGGAAGCATTTTCTACGTCGTGCTATCGATGGTCATACTGCAGGAGCTGACGAGACAGCAAATGTCTTGACAACTCTTCTCCAGCCGTTAGACAGTCAAGCCTCCAGCGATCCATATCGATATTGGTTCGCGGCGGTCATTTTCTTTCACTTGGTCTTCGAAGATCCAGATGCCAAAAGTCTTGCCATGAGTGTTGCTGAAGGTGACGCAACTCAAGGCGAGGAGGTAGTGACGTGCGTCCAGACACTCACTGGAAATCTCATAGTCGGCATACAAATGAATTTGGATGAGCGGGTCCTGGTTGCATACTTGATGCTGCTTTGCGGGTGGTTGTATGAAGACCCAGATGGCATTAACGATTTTCTGGGCGAAGGCAGCAATCTACAGAGCTTGGTACAGGCAGTTTCGAGTAAAGTCGGAGACGGTATCATCGTCCAAGGACTGTGCGCCATACTTCTTGGGATCGTGTATGAGTTCTCAACGAAGGACTCGCCGGTTCCCAGAGCAACAATACACCCGATACTCGCGTCTCAAATGGGTCGAGAGAGGTACATTGACCAGCTAAGTAAGCTGAGAGCTCATCCGTTACTCAGAGATTTTGAAGTTCTCCCGCAAAAGCTTAGTACCGCATCTGTCGGTGGTCTTCCGAATGTTTACTTCGACGCGACTTTCGTTAACTTCATCAAAGATAATTTCAGCCGGCTGCTTCGTGCCATTGACCGTGATCCCGGAATGGAGATTCCTGTTATTGCAAATGGCGTACAAAGGGGAATCTCTCGCGAGATGGTTGACACGCTGAGGCTCAATCTTGAGGAGAAGGTCAAGGCCCTGGAGACTGCGCAAGAGCAAATTGTATCTCTGGGCAGGCAATTGGGACAGGAGCAAGCAGACCACCGCAGAGATAAAGAGACCTTCGCGGTTGAGCTCAACAGGGTCAAGAATGTGAATGATGGGCTGCAACGGCAACACGAAGACGATGTGAAGTGCGGATACTCAGGCTGGAAATCATGCTTACGCTAATACATGTCAGGAAACTACAAGCAGAGCAAGCCCGGATAATACACGAACACCAGATACAAATTGAGCATTTGCAGAATACATCTCAAGCCAATGCTGACCGCATACGGAAACGAACTGAGGCGGAGATAGCCGATCTTCAGAATGTAATCAAAAAGTTAGAAACTCAGCTCTCAAAGGTATGAACTTCCTTGCTTCAAAGTTTTCCTCTTTCTATAAGAGTAGCTGTCGACTAAAAATCCTGCAGGCAAACAAAGATCATTTACTAGATCTCCAGACAGCAAATATCGAGTATGAGACAAGCATAGCTGAGCAAGCAGTCCGCTTGCAACGCGCAGAAGAAAAAGCCAAAGATCTCGAGATCAGAAGTGACGCCGCTATTGAAAATGTTAGCAAGATTACTGCGTTATTGGCCAATAAAGATAAGGAGAAGCAAGCAGTCCAGGGTGAGCTTGATGATCTTCTGATGGTCTTCGGGGACTTGGAAGATAAAGTCAAAGAGTACAGAGAGCGACTTAAAGCACTAGGAGAGAGCGTGTCAGATGGCGAAGACGAAGGTGACCAGGGAGACGATGTGGAAGACGAGGTGGATTGAGATATTTTGAATAAATCTCTGTATTAAATTGTGCATGTTATGGCTCCAGCGCACAAATTAAAGAATGATTCCCCAAGACTGGATTTGCTCCGATCAACGAAGCGTTTGACAGTGAAATTCCCAATGATTAAAAAGCCAAAAGAAAGACTCTAATGTGCATCTCTACAAGAGGACACCCAATTGCTGATGACTTGATGTGACCAGGCCAAATCGAAGGTGTACAAGTACTGCTTACCACTTTACGCTTCATTTTTCTGGTCTATAAGCGCATACATAAAAACCACTGATTTCTCAAAGGACTTGCCTGCCACTATCTCCTCCCTCCAAGGCTGACCATGGCTGAGCTGCTAAGGTGACCTTCGACGTGATTGGTCGTGACACCTCGACTCCAAACAAAAAATATTTGAGTCACGCGAGTTTGGCGGGGTCATTTCACAGCCTTGAGGGACCCCAGCATCGGTTGTCTGCAACATTACAACCTCCTTTGAAGACACGGCAAGCTTGGGGTACCCCAATATTTATTCGTCCTTGTTTCATAACCACTGTTGCCCCAACGGCACTCAGTGGCAAGGTCATCTCCAAACTCGACCTCAAGACTCGACCATTCGCGGCCAAAATGAGCATCAATTTCCCGGAGGAGGAAGAGAATGTGCTTGCTCTCTGGAACGAAATCGACGCTTTCCAGACACAATTACGACTTTCTCAAGGCCGCCCCTTGTATACCTTTTACGATGGACCCCCATTTGCGACGTGAGTTGTCTTTCATATCGGCCTCTTCTGGGAACATTGGTGGGGTGCTGGCTTAAGACAGATCACTGACTCTCCACAGGGGACTGCCTCATTATGGTCACCTGTTGGCTTCCACCATCAAGGACATAATTCCCAGATATTGGTCGATGAAGGGATACCATGTGGAGAGACGATTTGGTTGGGACACTCACGGTCTGCCAATTGAGCATGAGATTGATAAGAAGCTTGGAATCACAGGCAAGGCGGCAGTCATGGAGCTTGGACTGGAGAAGTATAACGCGGAATGCCGGGCTATTGTCATGAGATTCTCAGCCGAATGGAGGACAACCATCGACAGACTCGGACGTTGGATTGATTTTGACAATGATTACAAGGTGCGTTCCCAAGAGGATAGGGGTCCTTCCGTTATCTGACCTGGTGCTAGACGATGGATCCAAAGTTCATGGAATCATCATGGTGGGTATTCAAGAGCATCTTCGACAAGGGCGCTGTGTATCAAGGATATCGAGTCATGCCATACTCGACAGCACTTACCACGGCACTCTCCAATTTTGAAGCCAACCAAAATTACCAGGATGTCACTGATCCGGCTGTTGTTGTCTCATTCCCGCTTCTAGATGACATAAACACATCTCTCCTCGCATGGACTACTACACCTTGGACATTACCTTCTCACACTGGCTTAGCCGTCCACCCTGACTTCGAATATATTAAGATCCATGATGAGCTTACGGGAAAGAAGTACATCCTGATCGAGAAACTGTTAGGAACACTGTATAAGGACGTCAAGAAGGCCAAATTTAAGATTATCGAGAAGATTAAGGGTATCAAGATGCTTGGCTGGAAGTACGAACCACTGTTCGACTACTTCTATGAAGAGTTCAAAAACCACGGATTCAAGGTACTCAACGCCAAGTATGTGACAGATGACAGTGGAACTGGTATTGTACATCAAGCGCCTGCTTTCGGTGAAGAGGATTACAATGTTGCCATCGAGGCTGGTGTCATCAGCGAGAAACGTCCACCTCCAAATCCAGTCGATGAGCGAGGCCACTTCACCTCCAAGGTACGCGACTTTGAAGGCCTGCACGTCAAAGCTGCCGATAAGCTCATCATCAAGTATCTGAAAGGAACCGGGAGACTTGTTGCAGATTCTCAGGTTAGACACAGTTATCCTATGTGTTACCGATCGGATACACCCTTAATATACCGAGCAGTCCCGTCTTGGTTCATCAGAATCCCAGAAATCATCCCTCAGATGTTGATGAATATCGAGGATTCTCACTGGGTGCCATCATTTGTCAAGGAGAAGCGATTTGCAAACTGGATCGGCAGTGCACGGGACTGGAACGTTTCCCGCAATCGGTACTGGGGAACTCCTATCCCTCTCTGGGTTAGTGATGATCTGGAAGAGAAAGTCTGCATTGGTAGCATTGCTGAGCTCAAGAAACTTAGCGGTTACGAAGGGGATTTAACTGACCTGCATCGCGACAAAATCGATCACATCACTATCCCAAGTAAGTTGGGGAAAGGCACATTGAAGAGGATCGAGGAAGTGTTCGATTGTTGGTTCGAGTCAGGAAGCATGCCGTATGCAAGTCAGCACTATCCCTTCGAGAACAAGGATAAATTGGAAAAGTCGTTTCCTGGTGATTTTATCGCTGAGGGATTAGATCAAACAAGAGGCTGGTTCTACACGCTTCTTGTCATCGGAACACACTTGTTTGGAAAGTCTCCCTTTAAGAATTGTGTTGTTAATGGAATCGTATTGGCAGAAGATGGGAAGAAAATGTCGAAACGGTTGAAGAACTACCCCGACCCGTCTATTGTCATGGCCAAATATGGCTCTGATGCGTTACGTCTTTATCTCATCAACTCGCCGGTTGTCAGAGCTGAGCCACTCCGATTTAAAGAAGCAGGGGTGAAAGAGGTTGTTGCTAAAGTTTTATTGCCGCTATGGAATAGTTACAAGTTCTTCGAAGGGCAGGTGGCTCTTCTGAAGAAGATTGAGAACATCGAATACTGCTTTGATCCAGCTGCAGATGCAAACAACAAAAATGTGATGGATAGGTGGATTCTTGCAAGCTGTCAAAGTTTGCTCAAGTTCGTCAATGAAGAGATGGCAGGTAAGAACTTTCCTCAGCAGTGAATGTGTGTATTTGCATTGACTCGACCAAGGTTACCGCCTGTACACAGTTGTCCCCCGGCTCCTGGACCTCATTGACAATACAACCAATTGGTACATTCGATTCAACCGAAAGCGGCTAAAAGGTGAACTTGGTCTGGACGAAACTAAATATGCCCTTAATACACTATTTGAAGTCCTGTTCACCCTTGTCAAAGGTCTTGCACCATTCACACCTTTCATCACAGATACCATATATCAGCGTTTGCGACCACATATTCCCAAAGATCTCCGGGTAGAAGACCCTCGAAGTGTGCACTTTCTGTCATTTCCAGATGTTAGAGAGGAACTCTTTGACCCGGAAATCGAGCGTCGTGTTGGCCGAATGCAAAGGGTCATTGAATTGGGCCGAGTCTCGAGAGAGCGCCGAACCATCGGTTTGAAGACCCCTCTCAAGAGTCTAGTGGTAATCCATCCAGATCCAGTGTTTCTGGAAGATGTCCGCTCACTTCAAGGCTACATCACGGAGGAGCTCAACATCCAGGAATTGATTCTATCTTCAGACGAAGCAAAGTATAACGTCCAATATAGTGTCACCGCAGACTGGCCAATCCTGGGAAAGAAATTGAAGAAGGATGTGCAGAAAGTCAAGAAGGCACTCCCAGGGTTGACGAGCTGCCAGGTGCATAATTTTTTGCTCGAAAAGACCATTACTGTGGACGGTATCATGCTTGAGGATGGGGATCTTGTCGTCAAGAGAGGCTTGAAAGACGACGAGTCGTCCAAGAAATTAGAGACAAATACGGATAACGATGTCCTCACCATTCTCGATGCAGAGATATACCCAGAACTCGCAGATCAAGCATTAGCAAGAGAAATTATCAACCGTGTTCAGCGACTTCGGAAAAAAGCAGGACTCCAGCCAACGGACGACGTTAAGATGGAATACAAAGTCTTGTCCGACCCTGATAACATCGGTCTTGCGAGCGCTTTCACAAGTCAGTCTAGCACCATCGAGAAAGCCTTGCGACGCCCCATCGATCACCACGTAGTATCAGAGAATGCGGGTGCAACCCCCAGCAAGGCTGAGGCAGGTATCATCTTAGAGGAGGAGCAGGAGATCTCAAAAGCTTTGTTTTTGCTGAGACTGCTGAAGCTATGACAGCCTATCTATTGATTTTCCGCAAGAGATCGAGATTTACAGCCCTTCACAGTTCGACTATGTAGACTTCCTATGGCCAGATGCACATCCATGGATTTCTTGGCTAGATTCGCCTAGGTTCGCTCACAGCGAGTAGTATCATGGTCTCTTTGCGGCAGTCTACGCGATGTGAGCAAGGAAGTATAGTAAATGAATGTTATGACACACAATGTAGCAGTCTTTCAGACGAAGAAACTCAGCGAGGCATTTGTCCTTTTGAACAGAATTGTAATCCGCCACTATACATCTGCCATACACTGAAGCCTGCATATTCTCAGCCATTTTACAATACATTCAAAAGTAAGATTCCAAAGACTTACCTCGGCCGAGCATTTCCCGACAGCTTGAGCAAACTTCTCAATAGGCCGAGTTCGAATAGGCATTTTCCAGTTTGGTTGGTATTCGTTGTTCGTAGACCGACGTGTCTGATGAGTGTGTGAAATGGTCACTTTTGTAGACCTTGCCATTTGTGGACTAGCCCATGATATTTGCCCGTGATAGCCTGCACGTTCGGCCCACGCGCTCACATCTGCGGCTTCGATCACACAACATGGGCTCGATGCTCACGACGCGCCACGTGAAAAGGCTTGCCGACGCGCTTTTCTTGTGCTTTTGCATCATGCGACAGCTCTGAATCAGACAGATCTCGCAATCCATGAATTCGCCGAATGCCTTCCACTAGATGCCTCCACCGGGAAGCCCTCTGCAATCCAGTGCCGGACCGAACCACACGAGAAGCGCGGAGCCATACTACAGCAATGATGGTTGGTATAGCCCCTTCTTGCATTGTGGTTTTGCTGATCATAGCGATAGATGTCGCGCTCCTGCATGATATCGTCGTCCTGGCGCAGGAGATGCTGCCAAAGCTCTCCGAGCGCGAAAGGCTCCCAACCAACGCGCTCTTCAGCGCATACTACGACGTTTTGCCTCGTATTGGAATCAACGCCGATCATGACAGTCGATACGCTCGAGTTTTATTCAAGATTGGAGGGCTGCGGGGCTCGGGGACTCTATATGAGAAGTTCGAAGAGATACTGTCGAGGATGGGCATTGAAATCGAGTTCGAGCAGGAAAATAACGATATTGAGGTTTCCAGCCAAGCAGAGGACTTGCAGCAGGCTCTCAGTGGCGAAATTAGAAGCGAGGGACTCACCTCAACGGGCGATATGCACGGCAGAAATGCGCCCAAGAGGCAGAGGCGCAACTCAGAAAGCTCCATGTGGGGCCTGGGAGTCGATTTCCGATCACCGACTACGAGACGAAATTCTTTTTCTACGGTTGAAAAGTTCAAGTCACACACCAAGGGACCACAGGATGCCTTGCAAGAGGTCAGGTTCCCTGCCCATCGAGCAAATATCGATCGCCCTATTGATCGCAACGAGGATGTCTCAATTTATGACCTTGGAACCTGGTTGAATTCGCGCTCGCAAAACCCGCGCAGAAGTCGAGGTAGGTCTGTTTCTACACATACTAGTATGCGAATTCGACGACGATCGATTTCGAACAATCGTGGACGTTATCAACAATCAGTTCTTGCATCGGAGGGTGATCTTGGAGAGACTGAGCTCACGGCTGTCACTTCTAGCTTTGGCGAGAAAACGCACCTGCTACACGATGATCAAGCGGGTCATGAAAATCTGATGGAAACCAAAGCATCACTGGTTCTCCGGCAACGCTCAGATCACTCGATGAGGCAGAAAATACGGATATGGAGAGGCAGAGCTTTAGAGCTCCGAGAAGACCTTACCGTGCTTGAGTTGATAGCTTTACGCACTTGGAAAAACTCGCTCTTGCGTGCTGCCCTCGTCGAATGGCGCAAAAGATACTGCGCCCGAGTTGGTGCTCGAGATCGCGCCAAGCAATTATCTGCAGAAACGAAAAGATTCTACGCTTATCTTGAGCAGCGGGCTTCGGAGGCTAGAGGCCTATACTTACTACACACTGCGTTTTCCCATTGGTCAAGTTATGCAAATGAACATGTCCAGCGCACTGCTGTTGCCCGAAGACATATCGTTAGGACCAGGATTTTCATTGCATGGAAGGAGATCACGGCCGTGAATGAGCTCAAAATTCGTAGGCAAATTTTGAGAAAATTTTTCTCCTTGTGGAAGCGTCAGATTTTCGTCACCGCAGGAGAGGCTATAGACGCGGTGCTGAAATACCAAGGCAATTTGGTTCAAAAAGTCTATCGACAGTGGGTGCGAAAGATATGGGACATCAGAGCCATAAGTTGGTGGGCTGAAGCAGCGAAGCGCCGAGCACTCTTTCGATGGATTGTTTTTTCGCATAATAATTGGGAGAGCCGCAGGTCCGCCGAGGAAACACGCCGTCTGGATCTTACATGGAATGCTTGGAAAATATGGAGAGACCAGGCAGAGATTCACGCTCGCCAGGTGCAGAGAGCCCAAGAATATCATCGCAAGAGTGTCTCCGGCGCCGCCCTGAAGAAATGGCGTCGAGAGACACGAGTGATCCCGGCCAAAATCACAATTCAGTCAGATATAGCTTCTCGAAGGCTCCGAGAAGCTTTCCAAATTTGGCATAACCGTAGCCGTCAGGAACGCGAGGCAGCCGACGTTGATCGAACAAGGATCCTGCGAGAAGCCTTAACGGTCTGGCGCCATAAGTCGAGATCTCAGCTCTTGAGTGCCCGCCTTGATCGTCGCGTTGCAGCGCAAGCTCTGTATCGATGGATTGTTCGGGACAGAATAAACTTTTCCGAGCAAACAATCAAACAGAAGCTTTTAAAAAGCAGCGTACAAACCTGGATCTGTAAGTTTAGGATAGAGAGCGAGCAGGCTTGGCGCCTGGAGGGTATGGCTCAATCATTCCTGACACGAAAGATACATAACGCTGTTCTGCGCAGCTGGCACTCGTGGATGTATACGAAACGAAAACTTGAAAGTGCGGCTTCTGCTTTTTCATCACCACGTCTTCTCCAAGGAAAAGTCTCCAGGTGGTCAGCACTGTCCCTACACGTCCAGCAATTGGAACAGCGATCAAGAGACGCCGATTTCTACTTCCTGACCTCCAAGGCCCTTAGGCGATGGAAAGCTTCAACCGAAGTTGCCAAGAGGGAGAAGCGGAAAACCTCTTACATTCAGGTTCGAAGAATGGCCAAGATGAATCTGGTTCGAAGCGTACTGGAAACCTGGCGCAACAGAATACAATATGCCCTCAGGCTCCGGCTACAGGCAACAGAGGTGAACCGCAACAAAAACGTTGTCATTGGAATGAACATCTTCGATCGCTGGCGTGCTCGTGCCGAGGAACTCGCCGAGCTTGATTCTCTCTGGCGAGAAAACATTATGAAAAAATTCTTCACGCTTTGGGAAAAACGCACGAATGCAATAGTAGCTCTTGAGACAGAAGCAGTCATCACCTACCAGGAAATTCGGACGAGCCGAGCTGTCAAACGGTGGAGTCTTTTGGCCCTTCAGCGTGGGGCTCATTCAAAGTACGCCGCTGATGTTCGAGAGAAGAGTGCGAAGAAGAACTTTAGAAAGATATTATCATACTGGCGTCACAAGACCATTGAAAAGCGACCCCGGGCGAAGAAAGGAGAATTCGACAGATACCCTGATTTAGATGCTACAGAGCGTGCAGAAACATGGTCCGATTTTGAGGAAGAAAAAGATCCGACGGAATGGTCAAAAGGCTTGGAGGGAGCGTCAACATCCATTCCGGGGTACTTAAGTACACCTTCCAAAAGATCCGAACGGGTGACAGCTGTGGCCGCAAGGTACTCAACGACCCCGAGAGCCCCCCTCTCGACCCCCTTCGAAAGGCAACTGCGAGCACAGTACTCCGGAGGGCCTCTACATTCTAGTCGAAAGCCATTGGGACGAAGTGCATTGGCAGTCAGCAGAGGATTTGCCGATATTCCCGAGCGTAGTTTGAATAACGATCGACGATCACGGAATTGAATCGGGAAAATGGCGTCTGGAGAGCTTATGAAGCGGCGTTTTGTAGAAAATAACGATTGGATATTTGGCCATGCTGGCCAGGGGTGGTATTAGGGCCGTTGAATAGGAGTTGCAGCGTAACAAGCCACTAGGAGAGCTCATATTCCTCTGTACCTAGAAATTTGAGTACAAGTGGAAGTCCAGAAGTGAGGTCAGTGAAGTGAAAGCGAAAAATGAAGCTGCTTCTGCAATATGATATGTTTGTTGTGCGTTTGTTCCTCCAACACAGTACCAAAAATATGGGTCCTTCAGCCTCGTGTGCAAGCGCGACCCTCCTTGTAGCCTCATCAAGAACCCTTCTGATCATCCACTACACAACAGCCCCTGCTTTTTGGAACCTGCGCTCTCGAGCTCCAGGCACATTAAAATAAACCTACCCTGGGATACTGCCGAATTCACTCATCGTCTACTGCCCAAAACTTCGCGAACTATGCCCCGCGACATCGTTTGACTGATAGCATGCGAGCTGTGCTTCCTGGAAAGCCACGAGCCAAGCTCCAGGCTGTCTGTACATGCTATTGGAACAGCATACGCCTCATCGTAAGCAAATATCGAATTGGCAAATTCGCCAAGTAGCATATACTCACATTTGGATTCTACAGGCCTACATTACGGGAAATGCCTTCGTTGTACTCACCGGACCAGACTCCATCATCCAAACGATATATGATGACGACGATAACCATCTTGAGTCGATTGCCATTGATGAGTCGTCTGGAAAGATAGCAACGTGTGCCGGACTCAATGTTCGAGTTTATAAACCCTACGGGCAGGAAGAAAGCGCACTGAAGGTTGGCAGCAGCAATCATGTCAACAAACACGCTCGTACCGTAGCTGACTGGCATTAGTGGTCCTTGCAATATAGTATTCCGCTACAAGGAACAAGCGAATATTCGGCGACGACATTGTCATGGGGTGTAGCTGAAGAATTGCTCGTTGGCGGTGCCTGGCTTAGTCTCTTTGCGACCGCAGACACACCAACTGTCATCTGGAACAAGGAGCTGGCCAATCCAGTCAAGTTTGCTGAATTTTCATACGACTCCGCCTACGTTGCCTCTACTAGTAATTACGATTGTCTAGTGAAAATATGGAGGAGGTTGTCGTTTGGATCAGACGACACGCGGTTCGACTTTAGCTATCTTCCTCACCCTGCTACAGTAACGAATTCGTACTGGAGAAGGCCATATCATGCAGACCACACAATTGATAACGTTCTTTACACGGTGTGCTCAGATAATGTGCTCCGGATATGGGTGGCATCCGATTCCCAAGCTTCACACCACCTTCAGCTTTGGGGGCAGATTGATTTAATTGAGTCCATACAGCCGCGTGGACTATCAGAGACATCTAATCTGCGGTTTGCTTTCGTGATCGATGGCAGAGACTTTATGCTGGCAACTGAACACGCTATCCAAGCTAAAACCTCCAAGGGACGTGACGACCATGCCCATGCCCACCTCATCGAGGTTGCAAATCGAAGCCCCGAGATATGTATAGTAATGGACGAGCACGGTAACATGTCTGCTTGGGGGCTGGAGAATGTGGCAAGCCAAGCCAAGCAGAAGACGAATATTTTCAATGTCGCACACTTGGAAGGCTTAAGTCTAGGTATCCCAAAACATATAGAGGATGATACGAGCTATATCCAGTTTTACAATTTCTGCAACAAATCCGGTGGTGACCTGAATATTCTGGTTCATCATTTTGACGGAAAGATAGAATACTTCGAGAGCAATGTGGCCGACCTATTTGATCCCTCTATGAAAGCGAGAAAGCTGGAAAAAAAAGCAGTCTGGACCGGGCACTCAGCTAGCATCAAGAAGATGGTTCGAAATATTAGCGGAAGAACCGTCGTCTCTCGAACAGACGGCAACGAGATCATAGTTTGGAAACATCAGGATCATGAGAACGGTGCGTCGGTATGCCGGCAGAGTCTTATCACCCAGCAGGAGCATGTCCACAGAATATGCGTGATTCGAAAGGGAGATTTTGTCATTTTCTTACACCACAAGAGGATTGCTGTCTGGGATACTCGACCTTTCAAAGCTGTCCTCGTCGCTAGCTGCGAGTTCTCATTCGTGGAAAATCCTCTTTGTATTCTCATGCTGCCAGAAGTGAGTGAAGCAGGGCCTACAGCGCATGTTGCTATGATCACATCACAGATGAAAGGGGTCGTGTGGGAAATACACTTGCCTCGGGAACGTGGTTGCTCTACAGAAACAGACATTCCTACTGAGTCATCCATACTAGAGTTCTGCACGTTTGACTTGGGAGAAGACGATGATTTATCTTACATGCTACCGGTCGACCCCGCTGGATCGCCTCCGGTAGTGTCCGGATATTTGGACACTTTCGCCAGAGACATTGCCCTTTCCTATACTCATTCTGGCGTGCTTCGATCCTGGACTGCTAAACTTGACCTTGCTGCAAAGAAGGTTGAATGGTTACAGACTTGCTCGGTAGTGACTGGTATCTCGAAGCCATCGCTAGCAAGCGGAAGCTCTATGCGAAAAGCCGCGCTTGTCGACTCAAGCAGGTCGGAGCTGACGATCTGGGATGTACGCGGAGCCAAGCTAGAATTCGCACAAAAATTCGAATCTCAAGATTCCATCCAAGATTTGGATTGGACGTCGACACCGGACGACCAATCTATTCTCGCTGTAGGTTTCCGTTTCAAAGTCATTCTCCTCGCTCAGATGCGCTACGATTATCTCAATAAGGGACCTGCTTGGGCTTCCATAAGAGAATTCAACATCCGTGATCTCACACCTCACCCCATCGGTGACTCGACTTGGCTGAGTGGCGGTAATCTCATCATTGGCGCTGGCAACCAAGTACTCGTCTTTGATGAGGAGGTTGATCAATCGGCTCCTGCAGTAAAGAGCCTTGGTTTGCCTCGGCGGAAGCCTGCTCTTGATCTTTTTCAGGTGGTGTCAAGGTTCAACGGCCCCCTCCCGGTATATCATCCCCAATTCTTAGGCCAGTGTACCTTGGCTGGTAGAAGTGCAGTAGTTCAACATGTGCTTCTCGCCTTGCACAAGATTTTGAAGTACTATGTTGAGGGGGACGTGATAGATGGCCATCTGGGTATGGATATACAAGAGTTCTACACCCGCAACGATGTGAGATCACGTTTCTTACCTCGCGATGATTGCTAACTGTGATAGGTCATTTCATCTTCTACAGCTGTCAGCAATGAAACCGGAACTTTTGGCGCTTTACCCGGTGACGACGAGAAGACTGAAGTCGTAACCGAAGGCGTTGCAGCAGCAATAAATGAGAAGCTTACAAAAATTGCATTACCGCAGCTTTCTAGACAGGAACAGATCCATTTAGCTGATGCTGTTGAATGTGTTGCTATTGTCGAGAAGCAACGCCGCTCCATGGACGATAATGCTGCTAGGTTCATGCTTTTCTTTCGCCAGCACATCCTGCACCGAGGCCGTGCAAATGAAGTTCGACTTTCTTGGAGAGAGATCAATTGGGCTTACCACAGTAACAGTCAGGACATCTTGGCAGACATGGTATCTCATCACTTCCATAGCAAAATGCTATGGGAACATGCCCGGGAAAGTGGAATTTTCATGTGGATGACCGATTCTAATGCACTTGTACGTTGACGAACACATTGCTTCTTGCTCATGCTAATAAATCAATAGAGAGCCCAATTCGAAGTCATCGCTCGGAATGAATACATGAAAAGTGACTTCAAAAACCCGTGTGACTGTACCCTGTACTACCTTGCCTTGAAGAAGAAGACGGTTCTCCAGGGGCTATGGCGTATGGCTGGCTGGAATCGCGAGCAAGGGGCAACGCTTAGGCTCTTGTCGAACAATTTCCAAGACAAGAAATGGAAGACTGCAGCAATGAAGAATGCATACGCTCTTCTTGGGAAACATCGGAATGGTTAAGACTCCCATCAAAAGATTCTCTCATGTATCTGCTAATCATTATAGAATATGCGGCTGCGTTTTTCCTCCTAGCTGACTGCCTACAAGACGCTGTCAACGTCATACTGAATCAGCTGAAAGATCTTCAGTTAGCCATTGCAGTCACAAGAGTATACGAGGGCGAGAATGGACCTGTGCTGAAAGAGCTTCTTACAGACAAAGTCCTGCCTCTGGCTGCTCAAGAAGGTAACCGATGGCTGGCATCATGGGCATTCTGGATGCTCCACAGAAGGGACATGTCCGTGAGAGCATTGATTGTATGGGTAACTCGTACTAGCCATCTTCATTTTCTCGCTAACATTGAACAGTCACCTATTTACACACTTCTCGAAACGCCTCAGACCCCAGATCTCCAGTCCAAATTATTCCTTACTGACGATCCTGCACTGGTTGTTCTTTACGCGCAGTTACGACAGAAGACACTGCAAACACTTCGCGGAGCATCAAAGATAACGCCAAGAGTAGAATGGGAGTTTGTGCTCCACAACGCCAGACTGTATGACCGCATGGGCTGCGACCTACTTGCTCTAGATCTGGGTAAGCACTTCTCACCACCTTTGCCTCTCCACTGACATGTTTCAAGTTCGGAATTGGGAATTCCTTCTCCCTGCACCCAAGGTCTTCAACAACATAGGCGGCAATCCAGACCTCGGTTCAATGCTACGGAGGAGATCCTCGCTTGTCGTCGCCGACCTGCCTATATCCGATGTAGCAATTGGCATGAAGTTAGGAGGTCCCAAACCTCCATCTAGTGTCTTTGAAGAGCCTGAGTCTAGTTCGTTGTTAGATAATTTCGGGTTTTGAAAAGAATAGCGGGCTCTGTTGGAAACACGTGTTTCGGCGTTTGAGACGCAATAATACCCATTGCTTGCGAATCTTGTATTTGGATGGTACATACATGTAATATAAGTGCATGGGAACGGTGTTCAATTACAGATCGGCATTGCTTCAGCGATCAGATTTGACATTTCTGATAATTATTTAGCCCTCACGCTGCATCCGTAGCTCGCTCGCTGCAGCCACTTGAAGAACCACAGGGTACAACGCCGGAGTGAAACGCTGGCTCGAGCAAGCGGCGTACCCATATCCGCCCGACTCGCGAAGCGAAATCCAAATTTCAGTCCGGTGACAAAATTTACCGAGGCATTCAAAGACAAAAGCCGTAGATCGCAGATGTCCTCTGGATGAGCAATCTCAATAGGAACAGTGTTATTACTGACCAAAAGAAAAGCCTGTAAGACCAAGGTCAAACATAACTACATTTAAATCCAAGAAACGCCTGCCCAGTACCGACGCTCGGAGCCTCGCTAAGCGAGCGGTATTGTCAACAGTCCAACGAGACAACGAGTTCACGATGGCACAGAAGACACCCTAATTTCTACGACATGCAACACAATTCAACCTCCCTCTCGGCTTTCCCCGGCCGATGCAGAAGACAAGAAACAGCCTAAAAAAGTGCGATGAGCAACGGAAGTGCTCTCATATCGCTAGACCGCCTACGGTCTGTCTGTCTTGAGCATGACCAGTATCAAGTTAAGACAACCGGGTCGTGAGCTAAGCAAGGACGAGCAAAGCGGCGGAGGATTGTTCTCTCAGTACTATGTTCCGCTAAAGATTGCGATGTGCAATGAAAGCTAATTCGTCGCATCCATCTCGGCTGAGTGACTCGTGAGGTGTGATGTCGCTGTTCGCTGGTTTGGCGAGGCAGGTCTTCAGAATAACTCACACGCGCATCAGCTTCACTTTGAAAATACAGGTTGTATTTTGATGTGAAGTAAACGGGATCTAGAGATGAAAAATGCCTCCACTGGCCAGTAGCAAGTTCACAATACTGACCACACCCTCCCCGAGGATCAGTCCGCTAGCAAGGACAACAATGGGCGTCTCCTCTCGCCTTCTGTGGGATTTCCAGTAATAATTTATGAATCCCCCGATCGCTCTGGCGAGCGTGAAGGATGGGACATTGTACATGCCTAAGAAGATTGAGCCAAGTCATTGGCAAGAATGAGAGAAACTTACCGACAGCGACAGCAATCCCTCCCGGAATGTAAGGATGCCATTTTTTTCCGGCAAACATGATTCTCACGATTGTTAGAGCAGTGAAGACGACGGCAGCGCCAAAAGCCCATTGCGCTGCCATGTGGGGCAGCCCCTGACCAGTCACCAATCTCGCGGTGAAAATCCACACGTATCCGGTCGGGACCTGGAATAAGTCTCCCGGAACTTCATATACACTTGTGTACAACTTATATATTAGGGCGCTGACAATAGCACCTACAGCACTTCCCACGATCTGTCCCCAAAACTGGGCATTGGGCGCTGCGCCAAGAATGTGGCCAGTCTTTAGATCCTGCATCAGATCTCCTGCTTGGAGAGCACCAGCTTCGGAAACTGCCCCAGCGATCAAATTAATCAAGACGGAATTTGTATTAGACTGGGGAATTATGATTGCAAAGAAGAGCTGTGCGAGTTTGCTGATTCCAGAGACGGGATTGAGGTCTGTTTCACCCAGAGCTCTCACCCCCATAATTGAAAGAACAAGCGCCATAAACACAGCGATGATAGTGGCGTGTAAAGGCACGAGAGCTCCGAAGACGACACGGATACTTGCAACGCAGAATACAACAGAGAGAGCGAGCCCCACCCAAAATGTACTATCGTTCACAAGGTGCTCAGGAGGTGCGTCTGGCTCTGGGAGACTCTTGATATCTTGAGGTGTATTCAGTTCAGTCGTAATTGGGTCGCTGGGGGCATCCTCACCCTCACCACTGATGGCAATATATCCCCTCGTGGTTTTCCTGGGTTGGATATGAAGAAGGCCTTTCCAGTCTCTCCTCCTGATACTCAGGGTTGCTTTATTCCAAAAGTCTGGACCCCGCAAGACCACGGGCCGCAGAGAAAGGTATCCCAAGCTAATCACTGAATCTGCGAGCATGATTGCCAGTGAGATCCAAACGATCCAGCCTTTGCTACCCGTCTCCCAATCGTCAACAGGCCCTGGCGCCCACCCACGCTTCTTAGCTAAAGGTGATAGGACTCCCCAGCCAATGATTGCTCCAATGAGCATATGCGTGGTTGTAGCTGGTCCCATGATGATTCCCTGTCCAACATAAGCCAAAGATGGGTTGAATGTCCATAGCCAGGATTGAGCGAGATTATAGCCAAATACCGGTAGATTTCGCAACACTGGGAAGAAATACGTTGCAAAAGTATATGCTCCAGAGACGGCAAAAGAGATGGTCAACAGTTTGACCTTGAATTTCCAACTCCTTATCTGGCCCTTGTTCACCTCCTCCACACCTGCATCTGGAACCTCCGAATATGCCTGTGACGATCCGTCCCTGAGAGCCAGAACTTGTGAAGTCGTTTCACTGATTGGCCCATCAACTGTAGTCTTCTTTCCATGTAGAACACTGATCATCAACGCAGTCGCTGTGCCCGAAGGAAACCTCAATTTCTCCCGAATAATGACTTGGCGGCGCAATGGAACGGCAAACACGACGCCGAAAAAAGCCAGTCCCAGTGCCCACAAGATCAGATTCCACAGCGACAAGAATATTGGACCCTGCTCCTCCTTGTTCATCAGATAGTTCAGCGCCGGCATTACCCCAACAAAGCCACAGCCCAGAGGCATCGTCCCCATTGACCCGGCCACCGACTGTACAAGCACATTCTCCACGGGCGTAAATGGTAGATCTAGATGCTTCGCGAAAGTCTTGAAAATTGCGAAGCCAATCAGGGACGACGGCATGCTCATGCTGGAAATCCACCCAGTTTGCAAGCCGAAATACATGTTCGAAAAGCAAATTACCAGGCCAACAACCAGGCCAACGAGGATCCCGCGCAGAGTGAAGTTCTGGCCTTCACTGGCATGGCTGGCGATGAATCTGCGAGCATCGCTGTGCCGCCGTTGGACCTCTTCCAGGATGTTGTCATTGTGAGCCTCGTCGTCGTGCACCTCCGAGGGTGGGGTTGAGACAGAGTGGTAGTCGTAGTCAGGACTGCCTCTTGAATCTCTATCGGCAGCCATTATGAGAATCTAAGGATGAGGCTGGACTAGAAATAAATTTGGGCTCGTCAATGGTGACGGCCACCATGCTCATGGTGAGAGGGGATAGTAGGAGCAGAGAATGCCGAGCATATAAACAAGCTACAACAATTCGCAGCTGACAAAGACTTGCGCTGTGGAGCTCCGTAGAGCAGGTCAGAATGACGACATAGCTACAGTACCTCTCGCATGTAACCGAGTCCAGAACCGTAAGCGAGTAGTAAGGAGGTAGGCGATGATTTTAGTGGTCTTTGCAGATATATGTATAGCTAGCTGTCTTCACGAGGTGAAGCGTTGTGTTAATAATAACTTTTTATTATTCTATTACTCTTCACCCCAATATTAACTTGAAATCAGGCTGTGACCGCGAAGAATCGTCAACGCCAAGCACCGTCGCCGAACACGGGCAAGACTCTACTACCTCCACGTTGGTAACCCAACTCGTGTCTAAACCTCCAGTCCTCAGGTATCAAAGAAAACCAGAATTCCGACGAGTCCTCCCTCATCTACTCGTCTGCACAACCTGTCCGTCATCAAGCTGACCTCCCGGCTTCCCTTGCTCCAAGTCCTGCACAACATTCTTTCTCGGCCGCTGCGTCAATTGAAGCTCGTCTCTCTGCTGAGCGAATGCTCCATCGAGGCTCTGTCCTTTCCGCTTCGCCTCCAATGCCTTCTCGGCGGACTCGACATTTTCTAAGGCACCTTTCGCCCTCCAGGTTCGGTGTTCCCTCATTGCGCGTGCTCTTCCCCTCAGTCCGTGAGCACGCTTCTCTTCCATTATGGCTCGGACTTGTTGGACGATCGACCAGCCATGGTCAACCGTTTTGCCCACATTTTGTGCTTCCTTCTCGTCCAACGCATGCAAGTCTCGTTGGCCTTCCATGATCCGGGCTCGGCGGATGAAATGCGTAGGCTGCTTTCCTTTTGTAAGCTCTTTATGGATGCCTTTGAAAGTGTAGCCAAATGGCCCGAAGATGGCCGCCAAATCTTTCAGTACGAATCCAGTCAGTCCCATGCCCACTCCCTTGACGAACCCTACCGGCCCACCATCACGAGCGCCTGTGTATGGCTGGGTGACGAGACCAGTGAACCCATCGTAGAGACCGAATGTGAACTCTTCTCCAGCGGCTTTGAGCCCAGATTTAAAACCTGTGATGCGGGTTGGTCTGCACCGAGGTTAGATAATGCTGTTCACTAGCGGATTAAAACATCGACCCTTACCTCCTCACAGTCGTATCACCGTACAAACGTGGAGCATTATGAAAGCCTTGGGCAACAGCGAGCGTTAAGTCCATCGGCGCTCGAGCTATGAATTCCGCGGTCTTGCCGACACCCGCGCCGACATTCTTTCCAATTTCTTCCGCCACATTATCCTCAGGGTCATCTGATAAAACCGATTCTGCGTCAGTATCTTGCCCCGGATGAGTTCCATCATGGGTCGATTGTCCTTGAGGTAAAGGTTCACCTGTCTCAGCGTGTTTGCCCACGTCGGGACCTCTGCTGATCTTTTTCATACCTCTACCCAGCGCTCTTGAGTCAAGAATATTGTCTGTTGGTTGTTTCGTAGAGAGTTCGTTCGGGTACTCATTCCCCTGGCCCCTGGGCTCACCGTTGATCAGGGCAATATTGTTTCCACGCGCCAGCTTTTCAATGGGCACGTTGCTCGCATGGCCCTCATCGTTCGCTATTCCTTCTGTACCCATGCCGTTGCGATTGGCATCTTGGGACTTGCGACTCGCATCTTTCGATTTCCTTCTCTTCTTCTCTTCGTGTTTCGCTCGTCTCCTAGAACTTCTAGCTATCCTGAACGGCACACTTCCGACGCCAGTTGCAATGCCAGCCACAGTACCCATAATGGCCGTGGCTCCTCCCGAGAGCGGCTCGCCGGGACCTTCAAAGTCATTCCATTCGTTGTGTCTGATGAGCCTCAATCCCTTCCAGCTAAGCCTCTTCTTCTCCACGAGTAGATCTGCAGCTAGAGCGCTTAAGCGGAGACTCGTGCCCTTGAGTGTCCAGACTGCAACGCGGTCCTCTAGTATGGAGCACCGCATTGAATGTTCGCCCCGGAGGACAAGGCTTCGATGGAAGGATGTGACGGCATTCTTGGAACCATCGCCCTCCTTCTCGATGTCCTCTGCAAGTTTCTGCGCTGCTGCTCGTGCTTCATCGGTCAAGAGGTATTTGATCGCGTCAGCTAATTTGTCAACAGTCAACTCCTTGTGAGGTACAGGTTCGGGTCCAGCTTTTGATTTGCTCATCATAGCACCCCAAAACCTAGTAGCAATATTAGCCAAATCCAGTGCAAGTTGGACATTCCAAGTATTTACATTTGATCTCCGAAAAATGGCACAATCATGGCAGGTTTTCCACACTTTAACCCAATGGCAGTAGTCCCAGCACCGCCATGGTGAACGACGGCAGTAACCTTAGGGAATAGCCAGTCGTGAGGAGTATTCTCAAGCATGTAGACGTTGTCGGGAGTATTTTCGTCACCTAATCCACCCCAGCCCTTGGAAACAAGTGCTCTCACACCCGCCTTCTCTACCGCTTCAAAGATCATCTTGGTGAACTTGTCAGGTTCGTCGACAACTATGGAGCCGAACCCGATATAGACTGGCGGTTCTCCGGCATCCAAGAACTTCACCAGATCCTCGGGCGGTTCGAAAGACGATGCTAGGTCCAAGAATACAAAGCCTGCAATGTCAATTTCTGGTCCCCAATCCTTGGGTTTCGGCACAAGTCCTGGACTCCATAGATAAGTGAACGGTACCTTGAGACGATACAGCTGTCCAGGGGCCCACAGCGTCGATACTGGCTCGAGGCCCAAGGTCTTGACCCGAAAAGTATTCACCAGGTCTCCCAGTCCTTGCCAAGTCATCATCTCAACCAAAGGATAGGACATGAAATTCGCGTATCCAGGATCGACGTTTGATTTCTTGATATTAGCCAACGGATGCGGAAACGCTTGGGTTGGTGTGTACGGGAAAGTAAACATGAGGTGCAGTGGAATGCCTAATCTCTCCGCGCAGTGGATATGAGCGAAGCAGGGTGGGTTGGCTATTATGGCATCCGCTACGAATGGCGCCTTGGCTCCCATCATTCTCCTGTTACTGAGGTCCTTCTCGTTGTCTGTAGCGTTGATACAGGCCCGCCAGAAGCCTTCGAACATTTCCGCCATTTGCTCTCGACGTCGTCCAACCTCTCCTTTCTTGAGGGTCTCCAGCGTAGGAATCATGCCGGGATTCTTCACCATGAAAGCCATTAATTCAGCAGGGTCCCCGCCCACCGAGAAGAACTCGAGCCCGGAATCCTTTTCGACAAATTCCTTGAACGCAGGGTGGGTTGCGATCCGTACCCGATGGCCATATTCTTTCAGGTTCTTTCCCAACTTTAGGAATGGTTGGATATCGCCTCGACTTCCAATTACCATGACCACAACATTCAGCGTCGGATGGGGTAATTCCGAAGTGATCGTCTGCGAGGAGGCCTCGGAATCCATTCTCTCCCCACCACTAGAGCCAGACATCCCTCGAGAATCGCCTCCCACATGCTTGAAAAAGGTGGCTCCCAGTGCCTTTGCCAGATAGCCGCGATTGCTCGTCTCGTTCACACTGATGTTGAGTCTGCCGTCTCTCTTTGATACCCTGCCCTTGGTCTTGAAATCCTCATTTCCGACATTGAACCTGGAGTAGGAGCCTCTCCCATCCTGCTTCCTATCTACGGCGCTTATTCCCCGTCGTATCTTCCGACGTACAAATCGCTTATTCTTGACCGGGGTTTCTTCGTCCGAGGAGGAGCTGCTTGTTGAATCATCTTCATCTTCAAGTGGACTCTGCTCAGCTGGTTTCTTCTTCGTCGAGTGAGTCGTGGGATACTGCGTCAGACCAGGCGCCTCCGCCACGGGGGTGGTGGCCGCTGGATTGGTCCGCCCCTGATTGGAACCTGGCGGTCTTGCATTTTCGCCAGATCCAGCTGCGGGGGCTTGGTTGTAGGAGTCGTTGTCGGGGTGCTCTCGAACAGCTGCTGCACCATCCACCAACACACTGTCCCTCCTTGGGTCTGGATCTGGATCAGTAGGCATGCTGGGAGACAGTTCTGAACTTGTAGCGGGAGGGTGTTGTTGTTGGCAGGAAGCAGAAGAAGAAAAGAAAAAATGTAGACCGAGCAGGAACGTAGCTAGTACTACGTACACCTAGGCAGAGGCAGAGCGGGAAATGAAGCAGAGAGTGGATTTTAGGTACTAGAGTACGGAGGCTTGCTCGGGATTCACAACTAGCCAGCTCTGCTTGTGTATGTATGTGTGTTGTATGAGTGTGTGCAAGGTACGGAGGTAGATAGTTCGATTATATATTTTTTCCGTTCAGCTGGTACAGTAGCCATATTTATTACCTTTGCTTTATGTTTATCTCCGCAGCGATTTCTGTGGACACGGCAGTATCAAAGAATGCCATGCGCACGGCGACTACTGTAAATGTCGTCACACGTATGGGTTGGGGGTTGAGATCTTTTCGATCTTCCTACCCTGGAGCTAAAGCTTTGACCAAGACTTGTCCCTTGTTCGGACGCAGATCCCTATTGCTGCAAATGGAGTGGAGGGTCCGGTCAGGGACGGTCAGGAGTACGGTAAGGGTGGTATAGTGCCCCGCAATAAATACCTGGTATTTACGCGAAAATCATGAAAATTCGCATCCTCCATTTTCAACCTACCTTCTCTACCTTTACACTATGCCTACTCCACAATGTGCTTTAGCTAAGAGAAATCCAAATATCACTCCTAAGAAGGAGTTGAGTCCATATATGAGAGGGAAAATTATTGGGAAAGCTGAATTAGGCTAAAAACTATCTCAGATTGCAAAAGAGCTTAGAATCCCTTATTCTACTATATAAGATACCCTTAAACTTAATCTATTGCGCAATAAAGGAGCATTATAAGCTTATCTCAGCCAGCTAAACAAATATTTATTATGATTCAAATATGCTATAGTCAACTTAGTATAAAAGGAGCTAAAATCATCTTATTCTCAGATTCAACAACATTTGCAGTCTAATATTAGCAATAATTTAATACGCTATATTCTTAATAATGCTAGTATCTAACACTAGTGATGCAAAAAACGCCCTTACCTTACTAAAGAAGTAGCCTAAATTAGATATAATTAGTGTTAAGAACAAAGAGATTAGACCTTAGAAGACTTCTACAAACATATTTGGAGTGATAAGTGCTTTATAGAGTAGGGTAAAGGCAGAATCTAAGAATAGGCCTAGTGTCAACCTAAAGATAAATGGAAGAAAAGCAATATTACAACCTATAAAAAGAGGAAAGATATCTCTATTATAGTTTAGGCTACTATTTGGTGGAAGAATAAAAGAGTTGGAAAATCAGATCTCTATATTTTAGAGAGAGATTAGGAGGCAAAGAAATATAGCTATACTGCTAACTTTTACTTTGCTATTCTTAACAATCAACTTCCTAGAATCTAAGAACTAAGTATAATTTTCATATAAGATAATACGCTAATTTATACTACTCAAAGAGTACAAAATTAGTTTATAGATTAGAGGATACTAATACTTCTATAGCCACTTTACTTATCTAATCTAAACCCAATTAAGCATATATAGTAGCATCTAAAAAATAAGGTTCTATAATTACACCCTAAGCTTAGTACTTTAGGGAATAGTAAAGAGGCAAAAGAAGCTTTAGAAAAAGCTTTAATTAAAGCTTAGAAGTTAATAGATAAGGCTATAATTAAATCTTGTCTAAAGAGCCTTTATAGAAGGCAAGATGTAGTTATTGCTGCAAAAGGATAGCATACTAAGTATTAGAAGAATAAATTGCTTTTCATATTAAAAGAATACTATTTATAAATCAGATTCTTACATCTTATAGTATAATTATTAGTAGTTGTAAACTAATTATAATTTTATATACTTGATTTTTTTCGCTAGTTTAAAAGTACCGGATATTTATGGCATAGTACTGTAGATACGGTCACTTTTCTCCCCCGACCTGCATTTCCATTTCCATTTCCATTCTCATTCTCATTCTCATTCTCATTCCCGCTTCCATGAGCATTCCTATTTCCAAAGATCTTCATCTTCATCTTCTTCATCATGGGAGAGATTAAAGAAATATGAACCCATGCAAGTTCGATATTGACTCGGAATATTATAGACTTGAACTGATTTCTACCCTCCGCTCAGTAGGGCAATAGTGCTTTGCTACTGCTTGATGTTTGTATCTTAACCCCCCCCCCCCCCCCCCAAACCATTCGGCTTTTCTGTCTTACCACTGTACTTTCCATCTCCTTGATGCACGAAACAGGCTTATCTTCCCATCTTCAAGTTGTATCTTCATACCCACTCAGAAAAGCAGGTATCGTCTATGCTCTACCTTCCTTCGCATCAGGTCAGCCCCTCCGTCCAACCCGCCACTCATCGGGCTCAGGCGTTTCGCGCAAGCTACCTCCCTCATTCTGGCCATCTCTGGAGCCCCAGAGTCGGGTTTCGGCATTGTTGAACCTCACACCCTCCACCCAGTTCTGCTCCTCGTCGCCGTTCTCTCTGCCACCGTATAGACCCTCAAATCCACTCTGCGTCAAGCCCAGTGGGGATGTTGATCGGCCTCCCCGTAATGGTGTATAAAACGGTACATGACGTTGCCGAGGCACGCTCTGGAGACCTTCCCCATCACCATTATTGATAGGGGTGCCGCGTCTAGCTGCGGCTCTAGTCACAGGTGCAGTGTAAGATGGGTGGTATCGGGACTGGTGTCTCGACTCTGGTAAGTGAGCAGGTGTTTGAGGCTGAGTCTCTGGAGACAACTCATCATTATAGATGCGATATACTCTAGATGGGCTTATTGACTCCACATCCCCCGAAACTTCGCGACGTTGATCTTGGCGCTGCGTTGGCGACCCTTGACGACTGAAAGGTGATCTGGTTCTAAAACTGCTAAGAGCTCGATTCATGATGTTGACAGGGTTGAACCGAGAACCAGACTACGAATGGATCAGCACGCGACAATTTTCCGGACTGAAGAGGACGCACCGGTGGACTGGACTCAAAATGTTCTGCTGTGGTTTGATTATGAAGGCTGTGACCCCGCTCTACAGCTTGTGATGGTGTAGTCGATGAACTTCTGATAGGACTGGTTAGTGGATTCAACATGTGATCCCGAGTAGGCGACGATGGTAGACTTTCAGCCCTCGAAACGCTGCGGGCAACAGTTGAAAAGGGAGGTGGTAAAGAAAGCTGAGGGGATGAGAATGTAAAATGCGTCCTTCCGTATTCTTCGTGTTCTTGGATGATAGGTCTGGGATCATCTTCGTCGTCTAATTGTTTGTGAATCTCTGTGAGGTCGGTCGAATCGGCAGACGGATTTCTCGAACTCTGCAAAGAACTTCCCCTCAAGTCTTCGTAAAGGTTTACGTTGTCCGAGCCTCGTGATCTGCCTTCGGTGGAGCTCGATACCGTGCGTTCTTGCTCGTAGGCCGCGCTGGATCTCTCAGACGAATCAAATGAAAAACTGTTTGTCTGATGTCTGAACGTACGAGTCGACGATACACCGCTCCGAGGGGGACGCCTTGCGGGCTGAGAAAATATGATACCTGGCGTGTTGTGAGTCGCAACTCGAGAAGCGACACGTGGGGTGAGACTAGTAGTCCGCTCTGGAGAACTTGATGCGTTCTGAGATAGGAAAAGGGGCGAACGAGGAAGCTGTGCTCTAAGCCTGGAACGAAGCCTACTTGAGCTGGGAAGTAGTGATTGCTGGGTTCTAGACGCTTCCTCAGGCGCTTTGTATGCGTTAGTACAGTACACGATGAGGATTCCTGCTCCTACTGAAAGGAGTTTGAAATGTTTCATCCCTAAGACTCTGACTGGGAGTCTCTATAAAGCCGCCATAATAGAAGTCATCTTTCGAGGGCGAGAACGGTCGTCCGGTGTCTTGTGCGGCGTTTTCGAGAGAATGTTCAGGTCCAACTGCTACGTATCCAAGCTCATCTCCTTGCAATTCGGTAATAGAAATGTCTTGCGAGCTGGATGATTTGCCTGAGCGTGACTGCGGGCTATATTCAACATTCAATCTGTCTTCTTGGAATGTGGTCTGCGGAACCTTCTCATCATGTGCCAGTCGGGTAGGGAGGTCGATTTGTCGACTTGAAACTTGATTCTTGCAGGATCGATCAGAATCAGGGCTACCTCGACACGATAAACCAATCCGAGCATACTGCTCATTGGCGAGGCCTTTCTGTCGTGCTTTATCCCTACTCGTTGCCTGTTGACGTTTTTCGTAGTCCGTGATGTCGCTATGGGCCATGAGGATCGCGGAGGGCGGTAAGCGAATCATGGCTGCAGTCGCACTTTGGAAGTAGAGTTGAAACGGCATTCGAGGAGCTCATGACGAGACAGGTAGATACCGAAGAGAAAATATGGTAGACTGACGAAGTTTTTGGAAGCCGCCATTGACTACTGCCATGGCTCTTTCCACGCTGAATCGCCATGTTAAGGATAAGGGAGACCGAGCGAGTTGCAACTTCCCAGAGTCCGAATTGGCACTCAAACCGTGGATTTACTCGCCCTCCAAAGAGTATGATCGACGAGGAAGTTTGCGTGATGTGCAGAGTGAAGGCAATCAGTCAGACATCCGGACCGAGGATATCTCCGCAGATCAACAACAGTACGATCTTCAGACTCGCAGTTTGCGCTTGCTGGAGGAGTAACAGTCTTCAGTAGACACCAAATATACCAAGCATTCCGAGATCACTTGGCAGGAAAACTATCAATAACCCATGTTGAGAGGGTTGTCCCATAGGAGAACCAAACAGTGTGCAAATGTTCAAAGACCACAGGAACCGAGCATCAACGTGACATGACGAGAGTCAGAGTTCGCCATGAAAGGCCTGCAAGGAGATGAAAGAAACTTCTTCCTGCTCAGATGAGGAGACGCAATCGTTGACGGAGGTGTTCTTGGGCAGGATAGCAACCAATCCATCATTTATAACCTCCAGGAGCAGCTGCAGAGCCTTTTCATCCCGAGAGAGGGTTTGCAAAGAGGGAGTATGCCTTGCTATCAACCGCTCAGGGAAGAGAGGCTTAATTCATAGATGTAGAGTGCGTTGGAGATAAAGTGTATGGCTGGCCTCAATGTCCTTCGATACGTAGATGTAAACCCGATTCCCGTGACCATCAACAGCGTACCACGTGACGCCTCTGGGTTTGGTTTCTCCTAGACACCAGAATGATCATTGCCATTCCACAGCTTCATCCAACGCTGATTCGATTGGGGATCAGATCCTGCAGCGGGCTTTCTTTCTGTGTTCATGTCTACAATAACGAAGTCTGGGCCGAGACCGAGAAGAGGTAGAAGCTTGCCTTACTTACCTTACTCGGTTGAGGTCTTTGGCTGCGGTACTGAGGTGTATAAACCATAAACCTACCCGATTTCTCCAAGAGACCAACCCAGCCATCCCGGCATCCAATCGTCGGTCCTTCCAAAGTGCTAAATCAGGCCCGGAGAGCAAACTATTTTATTAGATTACTCGAGAGTCTTTCCATACTATCGAATTCAGGTCAAAGCCCCAGTTTTAAATCCGGCCTCTTGCAACATTGCATCAGCATCAGCATCAACATCAGCATCATCCGCCTGCTACCCTAAGCCACTGCTGAGGCATCGAGTCTCACACCATCATCCGGTTGCTGGTACACATCCATTCACAATCATTCACATTGGCATAAACCCACCTGTATGCTACTCTAGCTAGCTAGGTGCCCTATTAGGTAGGCAAGGGTATGTGCAGCAGATTGGCCGACAGCCACCACCACCACCACTACCTCCTCTTCCTCCACCACCACCACTGCGACGTAAGCAAATATGAACAACGAGTGCTCCTTACCTCAGTCTCTCAGTACGTCTACCTCTACAGAAGCGCTCTGACTCCCGTGTTGTGTGACCCTTCTCTAGAACTTCGTCTTTCCTTGAGACACGCCGCTTTCGACCTCGTTTTCCCTGCCGATACCCAAGTGCTGATTGTTGCAGCTACGAGTCCCGACGATGCATCACCAGGAATATCGCAAGAAGTGCCTTTAAACTCCAGGCTGGAGTCTGGGCTCCTCGAACCTTCGCGAGCGACCGACATTACTCCCACCCCGGCCCCTTTATCGAAAGAAGTCCGGTCAACGACAGAATCTGTGTCACAATCTCGCAGACATTCCATATTTAATATTCTCCGTCGTGGGGACTCCTCTGGAGAGAATCCTCTCTTGCGAAGTACCTCGCAAACCTTCGAGCCAAAGCTCGGAAACAATCGGTCAGATTCAAGCAGCAGCGGGTCTTCAAAAGCGCCAAACGATTCATTAGCACGAGCTTCAGCAGCTAAATCCTACCGACAGGGCATGCCCTTGAATCACCAAGCACAGCAGCAAGCACAGTTTCCCCCATATCAGTCAGGCGCTATGCAGAACGGAAGCAGAGGGTTTCCGCCTCAAGGATCGTCAAGGCCTGTTTCAGGAGTTTATTCAGCTCAACTCCCCCCGAATGCCTTGCCTTCCCGCGAGCCCGGCTCCTACCGAACACGAGCTGAGTCTTCGAAATTCTTGGCCACAGGTATGCCAACAAGGAGTGACTCGAGAGCAACAGCTATGCCGGCAGGCGTGCCCACGAGGGAGCTGAGCCATAGGGACCGGTCTTACAGCCAGAATAATCCGATACCAGCAGGTAATGCTCCAGCACCACCCAGGCAGATTACGAGAGGGATGGGTGGTATTCATATTGACAGTGCCGCACGCTCGACCACCTCCGCAGCGCCACGGTACGACCTCGAGGGAAATCTTGTGCCGAGCAATGAAGACTGGAAAGACAAGGGAGCAGCTGTTGGCGTGAGAGAAGAATACGATGCGAACGGGAGACTCGTGCTGAGACAAGTTAAAAAAGGGGTGAGGGACTTCGTATTTGGACGGACTCTGGGAGAAGGATCTTACAGCACGGTGCTGCTGGCTACGGACCGGCAAACACTAAAGGAATACGCTGTCAAGATTCTGGATAAAAAACACATCATCAAGGAGAAGAAGATCAAATATGTGAATATCGAGAAGGATACTCTGAACCGGCTGATAGAACATCCGGGGATCGTTCGACTATACTATACATTCCAGGACAGCTCTTCGCTGTACTACGTTCTGGATGTAGCCAGTGGTGGTGAGCTTCTAGGTGTGTTGAAGAAGATAGGATCTTTCGATGAAGAGTGCACCAGATTTTATGGAGCTCAAATTCTTGATGCGATTGAGCACATGCACAATAGAGGGGTGATTCATCGGGATCTCAAACCTGAGAATGTTCTGTTGGATGAGGAAATGCATGTCAAAATAACCGACTTCGGTACAGCAAAACTACTCCCCGATCCGAGGAAGCCAAAGGACCCAACCAAACCTTACGGTATTGCAGGCCAAGAAGATGAATCAACTCGTGCTCGATCTTTCGTTGGTACAGCGGAGTATGTCAGCCCTGAACTTTTGACGGACAAGAGTGCATGCAAAGCTAGTGATTTATGGGCATTCGGCTGTATCGTTTACCAGCTTCTCACAGGACGGCCCCCTTTCAAGGCTGGGAACGAATATCAGACATTTCAAAAGATTGTTGGGTTAGACTACGAGTTCCCATCGGGATTCCCTCCGGCTGCAAGGGACTTGGTGGAGCGTCTCCTAGTTCTTGATCCGCAACAGCGGTTGTCGATCGAACACATCAAAAATCACTGGTTCTTCGATGGCGTTCAGTGGGGCCGAGGTCTTTGGAGGCAGAAAGCTCCTAGATTGAAGCCTTACGTCCCCCCTACTCATGAGCCAACACTCATTAAGCTCAGCGGGGCCTACCCAAATACTCCTCAGCCAATATCTACCCGAGGACCAGCAGGTCCAAGCTCTTCTAATGGTAGTTCGAGGCCGCAACCCCGAGTCATCACAGAGCTTCCTCCTCCGACCCAATTGGATATCGAATGGTCCCCTGTTCTGACTAGGAGCAATGAGCGAATATTAAAGCTTGGAAATTTGATGGTGCTATCAACGCCTTTGCCTCACAGTCCAGGTTCTCGACATGAGCACGAAGGCCATGAGAAGAGCAAGCTTTCGAGATTCTTCGGCGGTAGCACTACCAAAAAGAGGCAACGGCTAGTGATAGTCACTTCTAGTGCAAGAATAATTATTGCAGCTGCAGGAGGTGATGAGAAGAAGACTAAGTCGGAAATCTTACTTCTAGCCTCGGAATGCACGTGGCGGACACAAATAGATACCAAAGGGCAGGAAGTTTGGTGTGTAGATACGGTATGTTCTACGGCTTAAATCACAGCATACATAATTAATTCTTTCCAGCGTGGTACTCACTATACCTTCGAGGACTCAAAGTCCTCCGTCACGACAGGCGATCCATCAAAAAGCTCAGCGCAAGAGTGGATCGAGTCGATTGAGCGTGCGAAAGACATGGCGTTGTCCCAAAGCATGTCGGGATCCTACAATAGTCAAACTGGTTTTGACATGGGCTCGTCTGTCTCTAGCCCAAGCAGCACAATCCATGGAGGTTCCATCTATCCCGAGGGCTTCAGCATCAGCGATCGAGCAGGCCGGAACCACTTAACGAAAAGTCAGGCGAGTCTAAGCGAAGAGCCAACCGAAAAGGCAATGAAGAAAACACATCGCTTCAGTAAAAGACATTCCAAAAATGGACTTTCCACGCCATTCTAAACAGCTGGGAACCCCAATTCACGACATATAATAATCACAAGCACAAAATCGGGAGCTAACCAAACATACATAAAAATCTCCTTTGTTTCCGCATTTTATAGCGAGGCGCAGGTTACGGGTTCACTTCTTGCATCCCTTCACATCCCTTCGGAATGGGCGTTTCCTTTCACGAATTATCAAGACCTTTCTGTACTTTCAATGGGGCTATATCGTGTTCAAACCCTACAGCGAGGGGGTTGTGATGGTTGGGCGGGTAAGGCCAAGGCCGTTTGCGTATATCACGATGATCTTTGGCTGCATTACAGAGAGCATCGACAGGTTTCTTGTTTCTTGGCTACGAGATTCAGCGGGTCATTTTTGGGATCGGGCTTGGGTTTGGGCCGTCAACCACACGTATTCAAGTGCCTTACATCTCGGCTTCTCTCTCATTTTGTAAAGATTGACGAGCTGTGATACACGGTGTTGGTGTCGCTGACTAGCGGAGGCAGGGATTTTTCGACTGTGTATATTAGAGATAGCGGTGAACCATACTGATGAGTGCGAGAGCTTGGTTGCCGACTACAGCATTGAGACAGAGCTCAATTGCAAGATTCGCCGTCGGCGATACTGTATTTAACACCGACCAACCCTCACACCCTGAATACGTCACAAATTGAAAGTATTGTGTCGGCATCTCTGCATCTCACTTGCACGCTCTCAAACAACCACATCTCCTTCATCATTCCTAACGTCCAGAGGTGTTATAAGTTGACTTATCTCTTGAATTATCCGTATCCAACCCTAGTCCTCAAAGCCTTCACCAATACCTGTTAACCCAGTCAAGCTCACAACTATCAGTGTAATCCCTCATCTCACTTATCCATCTTTCTCCTGGCCTTCTCAGCGCAAGAGAACTTCTCATAAATTACCATAGCTATGTCTCCAAACGCTGTATTCAAGAAAGGCAATACGGCCGTCATCACTGGCGGTGCCAGTGGCATCGGCCTTGCCCTGGCCACGAAGTGTGCAGGCTACGGCATGGATGTCGTGATTGTCGACAACAACAGCTCGAATCTTGCGGGCGCGAAGAAGTTTGTGAAAGGCCATGTTGAGACAGTGCAGATGGATGTTGCGAAGTCAGAGGATTTCGAGAAGCTGAAGGTCAGTTAGCGGATATTATGTCCGAGGGAATCGTCGAAAATAATAGCTGGTGGGTGTTCAACATCGGATCAAGCTTGGAACATTCTACCCTGACAGATGTGATGTGATCGGCTCGACTGATACTCAGCAGACCCACATCACCAATACATCTGCCAAAATCGATCTTCTAGTACTTAATGCAGGCATCGGCCTTAATAGCGACTGGTCGGACACGTCCTACTTCCACCAAGTCATGGACGTGAACCTCTTCGGCGTCATACACGGTCTGAGCACCCTCCTCCCTCTCGTCACAGAGAAATCCACACCCTCGTCTCCATCCTCCATTATCATCACAGGATCCAAGCAAGGAATAACCAACCCACCCGGAAACCCAGCATACAACGCTTCAAAGGCCGCGGTCAAGACACTTGCAGAGCATTTGTCTTTCGACCTGTCTAAGTCGTCTCCCACAACCTCGGTGCACTTGCTGGTTCCCGGATGGACATTTACGGGCCTGTCAGGCAACGAGCCATTTGCGAAAAACGGCAAGGAGAAGCCTGATGGGGCGTGGAGCCCGGAGCAGGTAGTGGACTTCTTGGAGGACAAGATGGACGAGAAGAAGTTTTACATTATCTGCCCTGATAACGATGTTTCCGAGGAGACGGACAGGAAGAGGATGTTATGGACAGCGAACGATGCCGTGCAAGGGCGGCCGCCGTTGACGAGATGGAGAGATGAGTACAGCGCCGAGGCTGAAGAATGGATTAAAAATGGGAAAATTTGAGGTCATGGCTTTTGGGCTCTCAATCTCAAGGAAAGAAACCATAATTAAAAGTATCAAACAAACAGGGCCGAAACTCTTGGTATTTCCCCGACCTTCATAATCCGACATAATACACACTTTGTGGAGCGACTAACCCCTTAAACACCCTTTAATCTGGAGGCCAGGCCGAACCAAGGATCTTTCAAGCCTTTGCCCTCGGGCCAATCATCAAACCGACGCTCTGTTTGACAATCTCACTTGCCCAGATACTATCCTGTCCGCCCTTTCTCCACTCATCCCCAGAAGCATCCTCACCTCCACCTCGGGTCGCCTCACCGGCTAGCACTTCCAGATCTCTCTTTTGGGAGCTGAGCCACTTGGATATAAAATCGGTGGGGCTCTTTGACAAGTCATCAAAGAATTGATGTTTCGACTTGGAGTTCATGATGCTCTGTACCAGGATTGCGAGGTGAGCGTCATGCGATACAATCTCTCGTAGGCTATTGGCAAACGCTGGGTTGGAGAGATAGGAGGTGAGCGCAGCCTTCAAAGGGTCGTCCACCTGAACTTGGACGTCATAGATCGTTGGCTGGGGGTTCTCGTGGAATTTTTTGTCGACTCTGATCGTGTAAGAGAGTTTGACTGGTGGTAGTGTTGTCATATGAGGGATGAGTATATCGTGGAGATACGGGATATAACCCTTGTCACGACCAGTAAGCTGGAAATGTTAGTCACAGGTGCCATCTTCACTTTAGGGGCATCCTACAGCTCTAAGCCGATCGTCACACTCGAATGACCTCTTCTCATCTTCTTCTTGCAGTCCTTTTGCCGTGATATACTCCCAAACACCCATCATAGCCTCGGCGCGCGTAGCAATATTGGTATCCAAGATATCGGCCAACAGCGGACTTAGTTGAAATCTCTCTGGGGTCTCGTCGCGAACGAGGTTGATAACAATATTTGTATTCTCATCACCTCCGCGCTTGAATTCCAATTGGTCAAAGTCGGCTGCATTTGGGATGTTGGCAGCGTTTGGCGCAACCACTGGCTTCTTCCATTCTACACTCTGATCCGCTCCGTACTTGGACTTATTCCGATCAAAGTCGACAGTCATCGCTTTGAAAAAGTGCGATAATCTTTGCGACTTTACTTGTGGCTTGACCCGTTTCTTTCTATCCTTTCTATCCTCGTCCATCGCGTCGGCATTCTCGGCCTCGTCGTCACTCTCATCGCTATCCGAGCTAACCTCGACTTCGTCCAATAATCTTCCCTCGATCTTCACTCGGTACGAAGAATCCACGTTTGTGCTGAAATCGAAGGCGTCTACGTCGAGGGTGTCTGCTTGCCAAGGCTGGTCCTCCACTGTATTACTGATGAATAAGCGTAATGTCCTATAGCGCTGTTTTTTTTGGTTCAGCTACAGCATATCTGAAGAGCAGCGGAATCCTTACCTTGACATTCCTGTTGACCGAGTCCTGGATATCCAGTCTCTTTCGCACCATCGTAGAATCCAGCTTGCGCTCCAGCTCCCTCAATTCTTTGTATCGCTGGACACCATCGCCAATAACGCAGTCCTCAATGCCCTCGGGTAGATTCTTGTCGATAGGTTTTTTAGCCCGAAGCTTCGCGCGCTCGATCGCCTGTTCCTGCATTTGGCGCTGGATCTGTTGCTGGGCAGAAGTCAGCTGAACTTGCGGGTGAGATCCAGAGATCATCGGGCCTAGGGCTCAAGGTCAGTCGAATTGGAAATTAACTCGAGACAAGGGAGACGTGAAATTAAAGTTGCCCAGCACTCGAACCATCGACTGCCCTGAGACCAACTCTGGGCGGGCGAGGATGTCGGGGATTAGGATCACAGGCACGTACCAATTCCTCTCCTCGATGCATTGGCTGCTGGGGAACGCTGCGGCACCTGGTGGCCTGCAAAAGGGCGATATTGTGGCTGCTGCATTTTGAGTTGCGCAACGGATGTCGACGTGTTAAAGAATGAGGGGCCAGATGTGATGTTTCACAGATTAGATGCTCGTGATGGCTGACTCCGACACCTGCGCAATGGAATCGCAGTTGACAGCCGACGCGACGCGAAGTCAATCGCTGAGGTTGTAAGCGACCAATCAGGTTTAGCGGCACCACGGCTTCTTTACTACTACTATCAGGACAGGTCCTGGTTATGTGCCTGCGATATCTTTCTAATTGTGAGAAATATTGTCTATAGACTTCCTAGTCTTGTGTCTATCCTGCAACTCTTGTTGCAGCGACATAAGTTGTTTGGTTGTCAGTCATCCTCCCAAGCCAGCATTTGTGCATCTAGTACGTAGGCCTCACCTGAATGTCAAATTACTACGGCTTGCTGTTGACAGCCTCGATACTGAAGCGCCCGTCATGTCCTTCTTTCATGGATGATTGACACATAACGCCATTCCTAATTACAATGCACCCATATGAATTCTCAACACCCAATGCCCGTAACTCCAGTGCTCATTATCCAGTGGTGAACCCTCCTTCGACAGGATCTCGCGTAAACTGATGCAATGTGACATCCCGGCTAGGGCCCTTGTACGTTCCCAGGAGGAATTTATCTTTCATCATTCGCTTCTTCGAGCACTCTTTCAGCGTGCTTGCGAGCCCAATAATGCCGGTTTCTGTGTTGGTTCGACGGGTGTTGGTGGCATGTTCCTGATCTGCTTGATCAAGAACTCTCTCTCGTCAATAAACTGCTCGTCCTCGGTCCGGTCCTGTAAGAACTCTTTTAGAAAAACCAGAAGCCTCTCTCGATTTATGAGCAGTATCTTTTGTACCGCAATTGACTTGTGAGGGTTGGCAACAAAAACCTTGAAAACGTGGAAGCCTTCATATTGGACCATCTTCCTCTCGTCCCTTAAAAGATTCATACATATTTTCAAATGCTCTCCACGATCCACGTAAGCGGTCATCACAGCGTAGTTTGCCCTGTCTAGAAGGATTTCGCCGAGAAGCTTGATTGATTGCCGTTTAGTAACATAGCTTTCAGACTTGACAAGAATATTGTTATACTTGTCGAAGAAGAGATCGAAGTTCACCGATAGGTATTGGGCGACAAGTTGTCTGTGCTTGGTCAATAGCTCCTAAGCATGTGAGTCAGATGTCTCGGATAATGTGGACATTCGCCTTACTCTGAAAGTCGTGAAAGCGTCCGCTCCAACTTCAAACGGGCCTTGGTCGATCCACTTGAAAAACTTCCAAAAAACTCCATTGCCGCTTTGTCTCAACTCGGGATTGATGCCAGTCAAGCCTTTAGGACCCGGTGCCCCGTCAGCCTGGTCATCATATAGAATGATAGCTGCAGCCGTATCACTCTTCAGAACCTCTCGCAAGACAGTACCGGCGGGTGTCGCGCTCTCCTTGTGGTCGTACCCATTGCACAGTTCTACCAAGACCTCGGGGCGATTGTTGATAACGTAGCTCAACGCAATGGGCTCGCTCTTCGGAGATGCAGTTGGCGGCCGGAAGCGCAATACGTAGGAGAATATAACCTGTGTGTCTTTCCTGGACTCGAAGGGTAATCGCCAAAGGTTTACTGCGAGGAGGTAGAGTAGGTCCTCTTGTATCATTCCCGTCACCAGGGAGTATATTTGCTCAGGACTGCTTTCAATTTCTGGTACTTGTGTTAGCCGCTCCACGAAGATACGGAGGACGGAAGAGCATACCGTGAGTACCTTGCAGAATGAACTTCATCTGCCCTAAGGTCTTTGCCAACTCCTCGGTCTGCTACTGAGTGAGCTCCCAATGCCAACATGCAAGCATTCTCGGAGAATGGAAGACGTGCCCACCTTCGCAACCCCCGCGGGTCCCTCAAACTTCAGCAACTGCTCCTTCGCCTGTTTGGGCAAGTCCACCGTGTTTGTTCGCGGACGGCGTCCGAATAGGAACGACATGACTGAGGTGGTTCAGTTTGTTGTTCGCTCTGTTCTTCGCTCTGTTCACAAGGCGCGGCGACCGTCGGTTCAGCGGGCTGTCGCAGGGAGGCAGTAAGCTCATGCATGTGTGAAGAGCAGCGAAGAAGAGAGCAAGCGTGAAGTCATCACACGGCCGGTCGTGAGGGAACTCGATGTTGCTTTGTGGGATTGGAATTGGGGGTAGGGGAGGGGAATGGGAAAGGGATTGGGGATGGGATGGGGGTGTGAAGGGTCGTGAGCATTGTTGTTGTTCCGAGCGCCCTTTCCCCTTGATTGCGGCCCGCACAGCAACCAACGACCGAGAACCCAGGTTTGACCCTACGTAGTAGATGTTCATGTTAGAAACGGCCAGCGCTACAATGCAATATCCAAACTCGCGACCTGGATCAAGTGCTAACTCGCCGTGTCCGTTTCAGCATTCGCCCTGAAGTTTCAAAGGTACTTTTCTTTCTGATGAGGGATGTTGTCTGAAGTTACCTAGGTACGGAACTATGAGTCTTGGAGTCTCATCCCGCCGCGTTATCTAATCTCCACGTGACTTATATATTGTACTGTACTGTACTGTACACAGTACATGTAAATTCGTCTCCAAACACCTGTACATCTATATATGGATACCAGTTTCGCTGCAAAGTCCAAAGAGCTGCTAACCAGCTGCTCAACTCTTCAAAGAGACGGTATGCAGAGGCTGAAGCCACATCTCACCGCAAGGTAAAATCCCGGATCGATGCCTACCGTGTTATTATATATATAATACGGCCACTGCAGACCCACGCGCAAGGGTCCTCCCACAAGCCAACTAGCACACATAAAAAAATCCTTTTTTTGCAGAACGCAGTGGCAGAATATACTTTGTACCTGCTCAATACTCAAGCCTCGACGACGTCATTTACACCTCGGAGATCTGCAACATGTCGGGCTCTACTCCGGAAACCGCGAAAATTGCACCAACATCATCGTCTGCAAGTTCGGAGACTTCAGATATCCTCGATCCTCAAAATGATGAGGGGTGGGAAGACGTGGAGCCTGATCAGGAGAAATTGCAGTTCATCTCATTGTTGGACGATGAAGTTTTCACCGACATCCACGCAATGCTGAAACACTGCAAAGAGAAGCACAATTTCGATTTCCTTGACCTCATTCAATCTCTCGGCCTGGATTTCTATGGCAATATCAAGCTCGTTAACTACATCCGTTCGCAAGTCCTCAGTGGAAAGACGGTCTCCTCAACCGTTTCCCAGGCGGAGTTCGAAGATGACAAGTTTCTCAAGCCTGTTCTAGAAGACGACGCTCTGTTGTTCAGTCTCGACGACCTCCCCAAGGTCACGCAGGATTCGCAAGACGCGAGCACAGACAAGGGTAAGGATGTATCTGGCGACTCGGGGCCTCTGTCTGCCCGCGTGATCGAACTGGAGGAGGAACTCCGTCGAATCCAGCTGCAGTTTGAGAATTACCGGTCCACTGTGTCACAAACATTAGATGAACGATGGAATGCAAGCCGTTCAGCGGGGCCTTCTGATGCAAGAGAGGAGAAGCGAGACGATGACAGCCACTACTTCAGTTCTTACTCGTACAATGGTTAGCTTCATCGTAATACTTGCAGTGTATTTGCTAAGGAGAGTAGACATTCACGAGACGATGTTAAAAGATACGGTTCGAACTGACGCTTACCGAGACTTTGTCTACAACCACAAATCCCTATTTGCTGGTAAGACGGTCCTCGATGTGGGCTGTGGTACTGGTATCCTCAGCATGTTCTGTGCCAAAGCTGGAGCCGCAAAGGTGATGGCAGTTGACAACTCGGCCATCATCGACAAGGCGCGGGAGAATATCTTCAATAATGGTTTCGCCGACAAGATCACCTGTCTCCGAGGTAAGATTGAAGAAGTGTCTCTACCAGTTGAAAAAGTCGATATCATAGTAAGCGAGTGGATGGGCTATTGTCTGTTGTATGAGGCTATGCTCGACAGTGTCATCTATGCTCGAGACAAATACCTCACCTCAGACGGCCTCATGATTCCAAGCCATATGAACATGTGGATTGCGCCTGTCGCCGATCCCGAATATATTGCAGACCACATTTCCTTCTGGCGTGATGTTTACGGCTTCGATATGAAGGCTATGCAAGCCGGTATTCATGACGACGTTCAAATCCTTCACATGCCAGCGAGAGCTATCTGTGCGAATCCATTCCCATTCGTGCAACTCAGTCTGCATACCACCACTGTGAAAGATCTTGTTTTCAAGCGTAAGTGGCAAGCTAAGCTTAGCGAAGACATCGACGCCTTGGACGGTTTCATTATCTGGTTCGACTCATTCTTCATGCCATCACGCGAAGATTCGGTCCCAGAGAACGCGAGAGCTGAGGAATGGATCAAAGCGGGCAAGAAGGGAATTGCATTCACTACGGGTCCCGGAGGAGAAGAGACTCATTGGAAACAGGGTGTCATGTTGATCGAGAATACTACCAAGGAGCCCGCTAGTCACAAGGCAGGGGAGGCAATTTTGGGCGAGCTGCAATACACAGTACCAGACGAGAATTCTCGTGCGCTAAATATTGGGGTAACTTGGAAAGTCAGCGGAGAAAACGAACGGTCCCAGACGTGGAAGATGAGATGATTTGCATCGACTCGGTTTTTAATGATACCAAAAAGGAGCATCAAAAGCAATACTGTATTGGGTAAGGAGCATCACTGTACGTTGAAACAATGGCAGGGCTCTTACATCGAACGCCACTCATTGAATTCGTATCGAGGAAACTCACCCGGCCAGTTCCTGGTCTTCATTTACAACTTTGCCATCCACAGCAATAGCATGGATACGCCCGAACATAATATAAGGGGGGACTTATTTCTCTTTCACAGCGAGCAATGCGTTCCCTTTGCCAACCTTGTCCACCATCTTCATAAGATTGGTAATGTGCTCTGAGATTCATTCATCTCAGTGAGTCCTCTTCAAAGCTTCCCACCTACTCAGATATCCTTCAGTACATCTGATGGCGCCTGTACATATTTCGTTACTTACGACTTCGGTATGTTTGTGGGGGAGATCCTAAGCGTCCTTCCCGAGCACCTAACCTAGCCCATAGGAAGACCGTCAGTCTCGTTCGGATTAGCTCGCCGACTCTTAAGCGGTAACACGGTCGAAAGCTAGAATGTGCTCGTCATCACGGGTCTTTGCCCTGCCCTGCCCACAAACCACAACCCACTAAACGTTCATTTTTCGTCTACGTAAATATATCTGTGCAACTTCTTTCTCTTACACAACAAAATACAACAAACGGTTACGTCTCATCTTATCTCTATGCCTCTCGATTCCTACACCCTCTTGTATTGACGAGATACGCACAGCCGATTTCCCAACCTCCAAATAGCCTTTCGCTCTTATTATAGCGTCTCTGCAAAGAAAAAAATTACAGACATGAATCCCTGCCAAAGCGTAGGTAGAAGCCACTTCCAAATTCATTCTCGTTCAGGCGCACGAGAATGTCCATTGTATTTACTAATCCTAGGAGGAACAGTGTTGACTCTGCTGCAGTATGATATGAACATCTCACCAGCTCCATCGCTTCCGAATGCTCTCAAGATCGATTTGAAAGGTAAGTGTAAAGCAACGACGGATACACTTTATGATATCTACAGAGACATCAGTTTCAACAATGCCTGTAACGGAGAGAGCTCAAAACAGGGGGCTGGTCCGTACAAGCCGGAAAATAGAGACACTCCTGTACGCCCAGCTCTCAAGAATGGTGTCGACAAGATACAATCATTCATGCCGACAGCCTGCACGGAGAAGCATGAACTTGATGTTCAGGTAGCCAAATTAGCTCGTGCTGCCCGAATGAATTTAGGTGATGGCGACGCTGAGTTTGTGACCAGTAACTCCGGTCTGGACAGTCCTGAGGAGGATCGCGATAAAAAAGAGATTCTGGAAGTCGTGGAGGAGGAGGAGGACTTCCAAGATTTGGAGGCTGAGATGAAATTTGCGAAATTATCATCAGAACTCGAATATGAGTTTGACGCTATGTCCGCTTTGTTGACCCAGATCAGCACCAGTGACTATGATGCTGCCCTTCGAAGTGCTAGCGCTGCACTACACCAGCATTCCAGAAATATTGCAGCCATGTTTGGAGATGACATCCCATCGCTGATTGCAAATTCTGCTCGTCTTGCAGAGGAGACTGTAGCGCTCTCTCGCAAGGTTCAAGACCATTCACTCGAGAAGGAAACCATCCGAACGCAGCGGGATCAGGCAGTTGAGGCTCGGTGCCAGCTCGAGACGATACACAAGCAAGTCCTCGAGGCATATAAATTCGGATCAGCACAGTTCAAGCGGGACAAGGATGATTTTCAGCGGAGAATCCAGTGTCTCCAAGAGATTCATAGCAACTTGAGGAAAGAGGTGAATCATTGGAAAACGCAGTACGAACAACTTTTGGCAGGCGCGAAAGATCTTGAAGCGAAGAACCGTGAGCAAGCATGCACGATCTTTCGAGTCAGGGCCGACAACAGCCGACTTGAGCGGGATTTGGAGTCCGTTACTGCGGCTCAACAAACGCTAAGAAACGAGAATGCCGGACGATTTAAGCTTCGTGAGGAAGCCTTGGAGCTCAGCCAGACTAGACACTGCCAAGAAGAGCCGGCGAGGTCTCAGCAAGCCACTAAAGAGGTACTCGTGCGAGAAGAGGCCCTTCTAGCAGCGAAGCTTGAGCGGGATGCAGAATGCAATTCTCTTCTTAAAAGGCTTACAGCCTCAGAGTCAAGCAAAGCTATCTTAGAGAAGCAAGTCAGAGCCCTCAAGATAGGAATTGATGCCCAAAATCGGCATGTTCGGGCACTGGTCTTGAACATCAGTCGGAAGGACGAGGCAATCGAGAGTTCGAAGGATCAACTTGCTCGACAAGAGCTTCTGTTGGCCGAATTCGAGGTCATCAGAGGGTCGCTGCTTAATCGGGGCCGTTTAGGTCGCTCCGTCTCGAGGTTGATCGTACAGCGGCAGTCGCTTCTTGAACAGGCCCAATCCTTGACGGAGAAGGTAAACGAAGGCAAGGAGCTCCAGAGATCTGTGAAGATCCTCCAGACAAAGCTTCTACAATTCATGGACTTCAATACTCGACTCGTCAGGCAGAGGGAGGCGCATACGACCCGCATTGTCGAACTCGAACGAGAAGCGAAGGTGGCCGAAGACTGGGAGCGGAGAACGCAAATTGCCGCCCGAGCGTACAAAGAGTGGGAGCGTGTCATGTTAGCTTCCAATCCCAGTCTCGAGGGCGAGTTTGAGGATATTTTGAGCCAAAAGTTGCAGCCCTTGACCAGCTTCTACGCTCTTCTGGACTCACTGTCCTCAAGACCGACCGACGACATCAGTAGCCGGGAGCGGGCTACTCTCGGCTCACAATCCGGGGCAGAAGCACGTGATGCGGCGCAGACCGTGGCCCAAAAGCTCATCAGGCACGAGCAGACGATCGAAGAACTCAAAGAGAGGGTCTCAGCAAGTGACAGAAAGCAGGAGCTCATGTGCAAAGACATCCGCCTGCACGAGGAGGGTGCTAGGCAATTGAAGGCCAGCTACAACGCAGCTCTCAACGAGCTGCTCGAGCGAAGGCGCCAAATCGCCGATTTCGAAGACTCACAAAAGGCTCTCGAGCTGAGCAGGGCGCAGGCCCTTGCCCAGATGAAGCAGTCCAAGATCGCGGCCCGTTGTCTGCAGGACTTATGCGAAGCACACCAGCAGCAACTCCTGCTCGCCCGCGCAGAACTCAAGGAGGCCCAGGGGATGGGCTCTTCCTACCAGACGAGGATCGAGAGCTTGAGGCTGTCACTCGCCCAGACCGACGAGGATGTGAGAGCGATCACCGTCAAGCTGGCTGCCGCGGAGAGGCGCGCGGAGGATGTCGTTTTCGTCCTTGCTCTGAGGACTGCGTTGCCGTCGAGCGATGACGCCCCTCTTCACGCGCAAACCACCCTCTCCACGTGAAGATTGAGATGTACAACACCCGGGACTTGGGGGAAGGGGTTCGAACAGTATGATGCCACAGTCTCATGTGCGCGTCCCCTCTCCCGTCTGCTTGGTTTCACCGTCTTGCACGGCATGATCTGATGAGTTATCATGAGGGACCCACCTACTACGCTGGGGACAACAATAGCACCCTTTTTGAGAATTAACCACATGCTCTTATCCGTTGCTCAGATCAATATATATATATATATATATATATATATATATATATATATATATATATATATATATATATATATATATATATATATATATATATATATATATATATATTTATACTCTGATGGATCCTCCCCGTGGCTTATGATTGATTGATTGATTAATTGATTGATGAATGACGATCGCTTAAAACCCCCCCATCTCAATCCGCAGTATCGTATTTTTGACTGGACCATCTCGATGAGGTTCGTATCGTATCGACTCTGAACCATGCAGCCGGAGCGATCTCCATCCCAACCCCCCGAGGAAGAGCAAGTCTCCCGTTCTCTCCTAGTCGTGCACTGGCTGGATGGATCCTGAGAGTTAGTCCTCGCTCAGAACAGGATAGACGTCGACATTTTTGGGGGGGAGGGGGGGGGCTGGAATCTCGGGTAGCCGGCTCCTTCGTGAAATCTGAAGGAGCGGACACGAAGACGTCAGACGTTACTATTGGCGAGCCACACCATACGAAGATGCAGCTGTGAAAGCACTTCAAACATCATCGCCCGGTGCTCTGCCCTCGGCCCTCTGCCCTCTGCCCTCTGCCCTCTGCCATGTCTCACTCTCACCAGCCTGGCACGTGTCATTCGACACCCAAGCAACATGGGAATCTCCATCTTGTTTGTTGGGCAAAATGTTCCTCACACTGATACACTCGAATACTGCTAATATCTTTAAGACCTATCTCGTGCTATCGCACAGATCCTTGTTCTCCCCCCAAGACGACAGTGATATATCAAATAAGCGGATATTGCACCAAACTCCCAAACTTCGCCCACATCATACAACTTCCCCAATACGTACTTCTTGTCCCAATTCCCGCCACATGATCTCACATCATGCCAGCATCCATCCCAGAAAAGAATACACTGAGCCCGTTTCCCCCCCCCCCCCCCCCCCAAATCGACTGACTCGAATGCCGGTACCCTATTTTCGAACCGACATCACGAGTAGACCAAGCAGCCTATAACCCGCAATGATGGCCAACAGGATACCCACCCACTCACCGGTGCGGCCAGTCGTATACCCAAACTGTGCGAGGACACCAGTCCCCGAAATACGACACTTCGACTCGAGTTCAGTCTGGTACATGCAATGACAGCCATCGCCACAGCGATAGGATTTGTTCGCGAACTCATTGACCATCATGCCTTGAAAGACGTACGTCTGGGAGACATCAGCTACTAGCTCCGTATTCGGGGGAGAGGATGACCACGTGCCTGGTAGTCAATGTAGTGGAAGACGTATCGGTAGAACGCATTCAAGATCTTGGGTGTAACCAGGAACCCCCCGACACTCATCCACAGCCCATTGGCGAACGCGGTCACCGCCAGTGCGACGACGAAAACCGGAGCCAGCGTCGATACGAGTACAACGAGAGACTCAGCGGCTAGCAGATCGAGGAAGAGCCACATGGTCCATGTAAAGAAGGCCTCGGGGGTTGATCGGAAGCCCGAGAGCCAGTATGCTATGACGGAGAACAGGACCGAGATCAGAACTGCGGCACCGTTAGGGCAGGAACACACGGGCGGAGGTTGTGAAAACGAACAGAGGTATGGCAAGCCGATGATGAAATTCGAGAGCATGAATGCCGCGGGGCCGTAGAGGCCGTTGGCTCGCTCTTTGACAAACGTCAAGCGGTCCTCGAGGAAGCTGGGAACATACGCCACGGCCATGAAGGACATGAAAGCAGAGCCAAAGAACTAGATCTGTTCAGAACGGGAGGCTCCGGGTTACTCTAGAAGAACATACGATGGCGTTGATGAAGAGCTGAATGTCGCTCTGCTGGCTCTCGAGACGCAGCCAGACCGTGCCCATCATGATCGCAAGGCCGACATACATAGCAATTCTGGGATGGCACGGGAGTCAGTTCGCACTGCGTTAAATGAATTGAACCCGGGGGGTGCATGCATTCACGGCCGACGGGGGGAGCATATGGGAGAATATTGAAGCCGAGATACTGACCGGATCCCGTAAGCGACAACATCTCGGTAGCTCTTGATGAATGAGCGATGCACCAGCGTCGCCACCACCGCGGGGAAGCTGGTACCAGAGGGACTCGGAGCCGATGGCGGCTCAATGAGACTGGACGTAGCCTGAATCTGTGCTGCCAGCTCCTGACGCGCCCGTGATCTGGCCCAGCCTCGTTGCATTGCTTGGAGACGTTCCAGAGCCGAGGCTTGATCCGCATCAAAGTCAACGTTCACCAGATCCAAGATGAACTCTGCAGGATTGGTCCGGTACGGCATCGGATAGCCGAGTGATTGGAAGTGGGGTTCCACCCCTTCCACAGAACCCTTCCTCCAAAGTTAGCACGCTCGTCGGCAGGGTGCCGGGATGTGGATGTTGCCTCGAGCATGTCCGCTCCCTCGCAGTGTCGGAGCGGGCCAGGGGTCTGCGGATACGCGACGCAAGGGGGCGACGTACAAAGTAGTGTGACCTGCCGCCAGACAACAGAAGCAGCTTGTCGAACATCTCAAAGGTTGTCGTAGAGGGCTGGTGGATGCTCGCCACGACAATCAACTACGCCCGGTCAGTCTCAGCCCAGCCACCGCGACCTCCCGTCGAGCCCTACCTTGTTGCGCTTCGATACCGCCTTGATATACGAGATGACTTCATAGCTAGCGGCTGAGTCCAGACCACTCGTGGGTTCGTCCAGGAACAGGATCTTGGGTGCGGTGATGAGCTGGGCGGCCACGCTGAGCCGCCGCTTCTGACCGCCACTAATGCCTTTGCGGATCGGGGTTCCTATCAAGGTGTGTTGGTGGTGGGTGAGGCCAAAGGAATCGAGTAGGGCCTCGATGCGACGGAGGCGGTCCGCCTTGGTGATAGAACTAGGGACTGGTCAGCCAGCTGGACACGCCTGCACGCCGCATCTGAACACATGGTCCCTCGACTGACTTCTTGTGAGCGAGGCGCGCCGCGAAGTGGAGAGTCTCCCGGACTGAGAGAGAGCCGATCAGAGCATCCTCTTGCTCGACATAGCAGCTCAGTCGCTGAAAGGCGTGCGTTGTTGGGCTGCTCCCATTGACCAGCGTGACCCCTTCTGCCCGTCCGCCCGCCGTCACATCTCGGTGGGCGAGCACGTTGAGGAGAGTCGTCTTGCCACCGCCACTCGGGCCCATCACCGCACACATCTCTCCTACCGATCCATAATATGAGCACGCCATCGCGTCGCTGACACTGGAATGGGTCTCTCACCAGCTTTCACGATTCCTTCGACATTCTCGAGGATCGCCCGGGGCTTGCCCGTCCCCGCGTCCTTGACCGTCACCGTGATGTCTTGCCAGATGAAGTTGCGGACACTCGTATTCCGCAAGTGGGACTCCTCTCCAGACTTCTGCTCGATATCCACGTCGTAGTGGTCCTGGTCTCGGGATGAAAGCTTATCTCTGCGCAGCCGGGTCATCTCCAACGCCGGCGCCGATGACTCGTGAGGCATCTTTGGGGGGGGGGGTGGCTTTTTATTATCTCGGACGCCGCGACCAATGGGCGAGTGATGGGGTGAGAATGACGAATGTGAGCGATCAAGCAAGAGCGGCGATATACCGCGACGAGCAGCGAAGACGAGGCGCGGAGACGAGGCGCGGAGACGAAAGAAAGAGACGACCGAGCGAGGAGGTGGAAGAGCGAGTAGGTGGAAGAACGAGGAAGTGGAAGAGTGAGGAGCGAGGAGGTGGAAGAGTGGTAGGAAGGAACTTTGCAATCGCCAGGCAGACAGATCCCGCAAAGAGAGGGGAGGGAGGGGGAGAGGGAGGAGAGAGAGAGAGAGAGAGAGAGAGAGAGAGAGAGAGAGAGAGAGAGAGAGAAAGCAGTGACTACCCACCGAAGAGACGTGTGTGTGTGTGTGTGTGTTTGTGTGTGAATGTATGTGTCTCCGTTGTTGGCCCCTTTTCTTGTCTGCGTCGGGTTACCGTAACCTCACCGAAGCACGAGCAGGTCCGGGACGGGGATGATTCTCTACGGATCATCCAAGTCCTTTCTTTCTTTCTTTCTGTCTGTCAGTCTGCCTGTCTTGACGCGCTCGAGTCTCTCTGAACAGAGTCCAAATAACCGTCGGGGGGGGGGGGGGGAAGAGAGGGGGAAGAGAGGGAGGGGGGTGAAGAAGAAGTGCTAGATAATGATATGCTAGCGCCGGGGTGACAGGCCGGTAGGTGTACGCATAGGTAAGCGTATGTGTATATATGTATATGTGTATATATGTGTATATATATGTATGTATACATAAACATATATATATATATATATATATATATATATGCACCTCCATGTCAGCGTAGAGAGGAATGTGTCAGCACCTTATACACAAAGCACGTACGAGCTACAAGCTCACGTAAGCGCGTACCCCAAACAGAGCCAGCTGCCGAAGGACTTCCTTCCCATGACCAACCTCGAAAGGGAAGGCCGCCTTTACTGCATGGGGTTAGACGGGTCCCGTTGTAGTTAGCTCGGGTAGGTTCCATTCCCTTTTAACATGAAATCCCATCTTGAAAGGAGCTGAAGTCCATCTCAAGGGCGGGACTCGCAACCTCGGCCGTGCAGAGCGAGTCAGAACAAGTAATGCCATGTCAGAGGTCGACCCCCATCCATCCTCTGCCCATCCCACCGGAAAAGCCTGGTATCTCGCCTGGTATTTGGCACGAGATTTGGCACGAGATTTGGCTCGACATCTCACATCTTGGATCAGAGCCTCGAATCCCAAGGGGCACCGCTGATACGTTTCCCGTGTCGGACAGCTGCGCACGTCGTACTCGGCGCACGAATCGGACGGAGAAGAGGAGGAGAACACAACCAGAGTGGCCACCAGCGGTAACCACCCGAGCCTGCTGCCGAGCTGAACTGTGCGCACCTGCACCGAGGATGACGAATGCACCTCTTCCTCAAGTCGTCAATGGTCAGTCATCAACTCATCAATCATCAGTCCGTCAGCTGCTGCTCACACTCGAATATTCGATAGATCTCTTCCGAGACTGGCTCACCCCAAGGTCGCGCGGCGTGCGGGATCCCAGTCATTCGGAAAACCCCGACATCTCGAGCATCTCAAGCATCTCCGAGCGATAAGTTAGACGTGCGGTGCAAAAGTTCGGGACATGGGCGATTATCTGGCATGGCATGGCATGACACTGATAGAACATTCCCCTCCACGCGGTCGACCGAGGCGGCAGCCTCTCCATCCCCATCATACTACCCCCACAACACACAACACCTGACGTCCCCACATCCCCACATCTCCACATCCTCACATCCCCCAAAGCTTCTCCTCACCTCACCTCGCTACACCTCCACCTCCACCTGCACCCCCACCGCACTCCCTCTCTTCCAGTGTGTTGCTCCTCGCGAGCTAGATCTGTGGAAGCCAAGGTGCCTGATGTAGAGTGCTTGCCGCGAGTTATGACGCGGCGGGGATTTGATTCCCACTGTTCGCAGCAAGACACCGCTACGAGGAACAGCTCGATCATCCTTCCGTGAACAGGAAACGAGCTGGGAATGGCTTCGGTCATCTCCCGAGACAAGAGTCGTACAGCCCATTCCCGCGTGTTCATGTTTTACGCTTGGCGTCCTACAAGAGGTTGTGGTTACATCGGGACCACGGACTGGGCTCTGGTTGGGAGATGAGGGGAACTGCCTCGTTCTTCGTGGTGGACCGCGCCAGCGGTGATGGGAGGAGAGAGCAAGCAGGGTGAAAGCCCTCTTGTGCTGCACTGCACAGTGGCTTCGTAGATATCGGCGTCTTGGACCGGCCGCGGTGTAGGGGGCTGCTCATGAACTCAGACTACTTTGTACCTACCGCTTTCCCCCTTTTCCAGTACCTTGGAAAAGAAGGGTCGGACGAGAAGAAGAAGAAGAAGAAGAAGAAGAAGAAGGAGAAGAAGAAGACGATCGGCTTGCCGTGCAACTATATTGTCCAGAGCCCAGTTTTCCGGGTAGGACACAAGCACTGCCTGTTCCGAGACTGGACCTTCTCGTGCGTACGCTCGGCCGGCCGTCAGCCTCGAGGCCCATGATAAAAGGAGTCTCGCAGGAAAGGTGGAGAGGTTGGTCCGGAGAAGCCAAGTCAACCACAGCAGAGCCGGATAGACAAGACAGGACAAAGATAGAAGCAAGACCGAGCGATACAGAGCGGGCGAGCCCCGTGTCGATCGATTACCAAACTCCACGATACCTCGGAGGACGAGGTAGAACTGGGACGGCAGAAGGACGAGAGGACCTTGCTTGCCAGGGTTTGCCAGCATCGCGTCTCCCTTCCAATTCTCCACCTGGGGAATTCGACGCCGTTGATGAACGTTATCTGGCAGAAGTCAGCAGCCATCAGATCCAGGGGCGCAGTTACTTGATGTCTGGGTGGGCGAGCAACTCATCCCTGTGATTGTCCCCCTCCCGTCGTGTCGTAGCCACAGCCATGGAGCCAGCAGAAGTTGCAGGCGGGCCTGTCAATGTCAATCGTCCCCCGGCCGACGCAGCTTTCACCCAGACAGCGCCCACCACCTCCACCGGGTCGCCAAGCGCGGACGACGCCTGCAGCATCAAGTTCGCCGACGCCAACGCCCGTCAGGCGCCCCTCGCATCCACATCCACATCGACATCGACATCCACATCCACCTTCCCCGCCTGGAGCGCCTCGGGCTCGCGTCCAGCACCATCACAATCACAATCACAGCCCCAGTCGCAGGCGCAGGCGCAGAAAAAAGAGAGAGAGCGGGCCACGGTGCCCTCGGCGTGCGTGCAATGTCGCAGCAAACATCTCAAGTGTGACGGGCTTCAGCCCTGCTCGCGATGCTCCTCCAACCGCTTGGAGTGCGAGTACGTGAGGAGCCGCCGCGGCTTCAAAGGTCCTCGACGCCATGGCATCCCGAGCAGAGCTGCCACACTCTCGGCCAACACTGCGACGCTCGAGATGAGCTGCCCGCTGCTGCCCCCCCATGGACAGAGAGCTCCCCCCAACGTGCGTGGGGGTCTAGCCACGCCACCGGACCATCGCTGGATGACTCTCCCTCGACCTGTCGACCTGCCACGATTGGAGATCGGCTATGATGTGGTGGGTTCTGATCCACGAGCCGTGCCCTCGAAATCGGATCTTCGTGAACGGTGCATCGAGGCCTTCTACTATCACTTCTACCCGGCGCACCCCTTTGCTCTACCACGAGCAGACTACTACTCCCGGAGGAAAGAAAAGCCTGTCGACCATCTCGAGGCAGCAATGCGCTACGTTGGCTCCTTCTACGTGTCCCAGGCTCCGACGGTGGCCCTGGGCCTCGAGGCCGAACGTTCTGTATACCAAGCAGACTGTCCCAGAGATGGTTTCCGGGTCCAGGCTATGCTCATACTGGCGATTGGCCTGGATGGGAATACGTACCAGGAGAAGGCGCTGCAAACCCTCCTCGATGCCCAAGATTCGGCACTGGACATGGCCATGAACAAGCGCGAGTTCGCCATCATGAACGGGGGCGGATCCGCCGTCCTGGAGGAGAGCTGGCGCCGCACCTGGTGGGAGCTATACGTGACTGACGGCATGATTGCAGGGGTTCATCAGCAGAGTAGCTTCCGCATGAAAGATGTACCAGCCGACGTGCTGCTACCATGTGAAGAGAGGGAGTACATATCGGGGGTGAGTCGAGCATGCCATCTTGAACGACCCGGGGGGCGCGGCTAAGAAGCGCAGCAGATGCCACATCCCCACTCCATTCGCGATTTTGACGACGAGTCCTTCGATGGCAGGGACTTCGTTTACTCCTCGTACACCTACCGCATCGCGGCCATGCGGAACCTCGGACGGGTCTTACAGGCGCGGCAGGTCCTGCCTTCTGACGAGGCGACCATGGACCGGGTGGACGCACATCTGGTCAATTGGAGACTGCACTTGCCCGGTTCCAAGAAGAAATTGATCGACTCCGAAGGACACCTGGACGAGATGCTCTTCCAGGCCCACATGATCACCGCTGCGTAGGTGTCTGAGAACCAACTCGAACGTCCCCGAGGACATCATCAACTGACTTCTCTCTCCAGAACAACCATTCTCCTTCATCGCGAGGCATCGGAGCTGGATTCCAGCGTGGCTCGGAGCGTGACCTCATGTGCACCTCACCAGGCAGTCACGCCAGGCCCATCGTACAACGTCCACGCCGCAAAGACGATCCAGGCGGCGCTGGACGTATCCCAGCTCATCCAGTTGCCGGTCCCCCTCGTCAAGCACTCACATTTCTTTACGTGTGTGGTCACGCTCGCAGCCATCGTGCACCTATCCTGCTGGTCCGTCCTCATGCCATTGATGCGGGACGAGGACCTCAAGCAACAGTTGCGTCTCAACACCGGCGCTCTGAAAACACTCTGGCAAGTCTGGCCCGCTGCAGGCAGGGCCTTCGCGCAAGTGAAGGGCGTTGCGCAGGAGATCTACGCTGGGAAGAAGCAGGCTGCCGAGCATGGCTGGTGGACCAACCTGACAGACGACGAGGTGAGGCGCAGTATGATTGAGGATCGGGATATCATGGAGGACTTGCAGTTATTGAACTAGGGCTGCGTAGCCAGCAGGAAGGAGTTTTGGACGGTAGCACCAGTTTGTAGAGTAAAAAAAAATAATCTTTTGTCGCGCGTACACTGGGGGTCAGGGACTCTGGGATCGTCCAGCATAATCTCAACCTGCGGAATTGATTCTACGCTACGCGATCGCGATGCCGCCTCCGTCGTCCAACCTGGTGCCGATCCTCGTGCATGAGAAATAGGGGCAACGTCACGTGTCGCGGGGGCATTGGTTAAAAAAAAATTACGCCCGCGACGCGCCCCGAACTCAACCATCGAGCCGCAACAACCAAAATCCCCCCCCCCCTCCAACGAACCCTCCCAAGACCAACCGAACTCGTACCACCACCAGGACACCATGGACCCAAACTCAACCAGCGCTCTCCCCCGCGCCACCGAGGAGCTGCTGTCCCCCCTCGAACAAGACGTGCTGGACGAGTACGAGCGGCTAGCGGAGAACATGAAGAAGGTAACCCCGTCCCCCCACCTCCGGTCCCTCTGAGCCGAGAACCTGCCACTCTCGGATCCCCCTTCCCCCTTCCCCCTTCCCTTTTTTTTCCCTTCAGGCTGCTTTCCAGCGTTCGCGCCGCTGACGAGTTGGGTCCCCCCCCCTCGGAACCGTCCAGTTGGCGAGCATCCTCGACGCGATGGCTGGCCAGCCGACGGCGGAGGTCGTGGAGGGGTTGAGGCAGCTGGAGCGGAAGACGAGCCTGGTGTTTACGCTGTTGAAGGCGAGCGTGTATAGTATCGTGCTGCAGCAGGAGATCTACTCTGGGGATCAGGCTGGGGGGTTGGATGGTTGAGAGGAGGAGGAGGAGGAGGAAGGGGGGGAGGGGGGAAGTGGGAAGTGGGAGTGATGCCAGATGATTCGAGTGAATACGGGTGTGATGAACGGTTTGGGAAGTACACGGAATGCGTACATGCTTTTCGGGGTACATCACGGCGTTTTGTAAGGGGGGGGTAGGGAAGTGGGGGAAGGTTAGGTTTCGAGTTCTTACCCAGAGAACAGAAGCAGAGGAATGGTAGATGATTGCGAGGCACGATACGATATATCCCTCTGATGCCATCCTTCGCTATGCGCCGCCGATGCCCCCATAATCATACAAGAGTGGTCGTCTACAAATCTACACACTGCCATTATACACGTCCGGCATAGTACACCTTTCTCACATCCACCAGCTTCTTTCCTCTTCCGCGCGCAACCTCGTCAGGTATCCGCTGCTTCATCATGGCTTGGTAGGCTGCCTTGACCGTGTTCATCTTGTTTCGGGAGCGGGGGACTTTGGCAGCGAGATCGTGGATGCCTGCTGCTCGGGCCATTTCGAAGATCAGATGTTGGCAGCGGAGACCAAATCCTGAGTCGGGTTAGCAGATGGATCGAGGTGGCTCGGCGACGGTGCCTACCTGGTGGCCGTGACATGAGCTTCACCTCGACAGCAGACACCTTCGCATCCACGTCTCCAAAAATGGTCCGCTCTTCGTAGCGGGGGATGGGTTGCATGTTGCGGATCGCAGATGACCGGGCATTCTGCATCGCCGCTTCGGTCTCCTGTCCCTTTGACTCACCAATGCCCAATCTGCCATGCCTGTTCCCCGCGATTGCGAGACAGTAAACACTTGCGATCTTGCCCAGACGAGTCTGGTTGACGACACGATGACTGACCAGAATCTTGACCTTCAAGTCCAACACCTCGTCCAGAGTCATCCCAGTCTGCTTCAAGAGCCGGTTGTACAGGCCATCGGGATCCCGAGGGTCTGCTGTCTTCTCCAAATCCGCCTCTGATTTGGCACTGCCTATCACGTTCTGACCCTCGTCTTCGAGGAATTTCTTGGGCATACCAGGAGCGGTAAAGTAGGTTTCCTGTTCCCGTGGTATAGGCCCCTTCGCGCCCGTGAATGAAGATAACCGGTCCTCGATCTTCATCATGTCAAGTCGACTCATAATCTCTCGCCGAGGAACCCTTTGATCGGGCGGGACTGGCAGTCCATTGCGGCCAATGGGCACGTCCGCATCCTCCTCTTTCTCCTCCTTGGGCGGGTTTAAGGCCCATTCTGCGTCTCTCTCCCTCTTGTACTGCTCCTCGACTTCTGTCCAGTTCTTGTCCATCTCCTCTGGGGTCATGAGCCTCGCTTTGACGTCGATCGGCCCTTTGTACTTGGCCGGCCGATCCAACACAGAGCGCGTTTCGCTGAAGTCATCGAGGTAGGGGAGTGTGCCTATGTCCGACCGGATCACACCGTGTTTGTCAAGATCTTCCGGGCTGATCGCCTCCTCCCCAGCTTCAATGGCTTCGATCTGTTCGGGCGTGTACTTCTTCGCTAGCAGCGCCTTCTCATCTGGTGTGTAACCCTTGAACAGCTCGCGGGCAGGTTTCTTAGCAATACTAACTTTAGCCGGCTTGGGTCTTCGTCTTTCGCAGAGGCTAGGAGAGGAGTGGAAATTTCGACATCTTATGCGGGGCCGCATTATCGGCATCGCAGGGACGGAAAAGACACATCTTGCAGGCCGTGAGACGCTCATCACTGTCGAGGTATGCGCTGGTCCTCCGAGCACCTTGCAATGGTGCTGGAGATGATAGTCGAACGATAGATAAATTTCTGGAGCATTTCTCGGCTAACCTGTTTGGTACAGATCACGTGAATGGTAAGCTGGCCATCTTTATGGCGTCTCAATGAGTAGCCGAGCCTGTTAACACAATACCACTGCCGCGACCGAATGCACATCAGTTCAACACTCGATTTGGAGTTGTACGACAAACTTGCTGGCTTGTGATTGACGATACTGAGCCAAGCGGCCAGCGTACAAGCCGAATCGGTACTTCCGGCGACGTCCTGCTTCTGACCATCCTCACTGGCCTAAACTTGAAGGTATTTGAGCCAAATGATCGCAGTCTAGCATCATGTTCAGCGAATCACTGCGCCTCACTATGGGTACTTGGTTACTAGCTCGGTCACTAGTCAGCAACGGCTCTGCTGGCTACCAATTTTGATATATATTCTTTTCAACTTATGTTGTATGTTCTATGTTGCACGTCACAATGGCTTTCCTGGTTTTTGCAGTCTTGGTGTTAAATCTACTTGATACATTTCAAGAGTCTATCTTATGCTATTATCATAAGTCAGAACTTTCTCGGAGAAGTGTCGGGTCTTTCGCGTTTCTGGAGAGAGGCCTGGATTCTAGAGCTGTACCGGCCACTACTCCTAATCATGTTCTGCTAGGCGGCGCTGAAGCTAGATGAACTAATCCTTTAGGCTTGTCCAACATTGGATACCTATGCTACCTTTCTAGGGTCTCGATAGTCGTGGTAGTCAGTTTTAGTTTCTGAGGTTGTATGGTTCTAAAATCAAAAGGACATTGGACAACTTTGTACGACTGTCCGGCTTTAGAATTGGCATTTAGCCAACATTGTTTTTATTTAGTCTCGGATTTTGGCATGATACAGAGTCTTCATTCGGTTTCAATTCAAGATCTGTATTTGGAGGCAGCGAGCTCATACCAATAATATTCCTACTCTTTGATCTGCGAGTAAGCTCGTGAGTTAACAGATTGCCTTCCTCACAATTTCGTGGACTTGCAGCAACTCTCCTTGAACCAACCTGGCCTCCATAATCTGGGCGGCAGCTTGCGATCGAAATTGTCTGCAGAGAACGAGGGCCTACCGGACCCGCGACATAATGGGGATTCTCAACCTGCAGAAGATCAGGCAAGCTCTTGCAAGGAACAATATCAAAGGTTTGCAAAATTTTTTGCTGTGCTCGCAGTTGCTTACTATGAGCAGAGGATCCGTCGTCGACAACCAAAAATTCCTACGAAACATTCATCCGATCACACGCCTGTAGTGCCAATATCCATGCAGAGCTAGATTCTACCATAAACGGCCTCACCTTCGAAGAAGCTACGCGACGTCTCAAAGTACATGGAGAAAACGTTCCGTTGGCAGCAGCGCCCTCTACATGGATGGTACTTTTGTACGAAAGTGTGTTTAACTGTTTCAATACATTGCTGGCTGTGGATGCAATTATATCTGTAGCTGTTCCAGATCCCGACTGGCAGCTGTTCATAATCATCATGGTTGTGATAGTTGTTTCTGGTGCTTTGAACTTCGGCCAGGAGCTCAGAAGTAGTATTGCCTGCCGCAGTAGCCAGGTTGACGTGTTGGGAAGCATCTGTGTACGCCGACAAGTATTAGGGGGCGATTCAAAAGATTTTAATCTGGAGCGGGAGAAGCTGGTCCGCGGGGATACATTATCTCTGAGTGCTGGAGATATAGTACCTGCAGACTGCATTGTGCTGGAAAGTTCGAACCTTTCTGTATCCCAGTCAAGGTTGGTTATCTTCCAAAGCTTACAACGAACACCTCTGACCTATCCTAGTCTGACTGGTGAAGGCGAACCGCAGTGCAAGATAGCTTCTTATGGCGAATCGGGAATATGCAGGACTACCGTTTTCGACTTACAAAATGTGCTATTCTGCGGGTCCAGTGTCATGTCTGGAAACGGAGTGGTTGTTGTATTCTCAACTGGTGGCGGTCAGTAATTTCTCTGGTCCAGCCTTGAAAGTAAACGCTAAGCCGACGATAGATACTTTCATTTCTTCTATGATGAAGACACTCAATCGCCGACGCCCTCTCAACTCTTTTCAAGAAGGAGTTCGTAAAATTTGCTACCTCATGACTGCATCCATGATCACGTCCTTCATCATTGTAAGTTCTTCTTCCGTGCCCAGATCTTATCTCATTAATACTACAGGTTCTTGCGGTGAAAGGTCTGAAGACCAGTCACTGGCAACAAGCGGTTGTTTTTGCTATCAGTACGGCTGCCACACTCGTGCCAGAATTACTCCCAGCGATCGTCACCACAAATCTTGCACGAGGCACCTTTGTTCTGTCAAGGAAGAATGTGATTGTGCGTCATATGCAGGCCGTCCAGAATCTAGGATCTATGTCGGTACTCTGTAGCGATAAGGTATGTTTTCGGCCTCATTGAATGATATAATGCTGATCATCAGACCGGTACATTGACCAAAGATGACATTGAACTCTTTCATTACCTTGATTCCTCAGGTCAAACTAGCTCAAGGATTCTGCAGCTAGCCGCCACTAATGCCTACTATCAAGTGGGGAACAAGAATGCAATAGACTCCGCTATCCTTGAGCATTTTTCCTCACTTGATGACGAAAAGGATGCCGAGATGTTTGTCAAGCTTGGCGAAATTCCCTTCAGTTTCGAAGCACGACGGTCAAGTTGCATTGTTCAATGTTCCACGGGAAATTTGCTTATATGTAAGGGTGCGTTCGAAGAAGTCCTCGCCTTGTGCTCGCGCATTCGCTGTGGACCCGCAACTGAGAGGATAAATGAGCAACAACTTCTTTGTCTGAACAAAGAGGTAGCCTACTATAACGCACAAGCTTATCGAGTTGTTTTGGTTGCTACACGAGAAATCTCGAACGCAGATATGTCTAGAAATGCGGGCTGCTACACTGGTCTCGATAACGACATGACCATCGAGGGATTTTTGACGTTTCTCGATCCTTTGAAGGATGATGCAAAGGTGTCTGTTACCCGACTGCAGGAACTCGGAGTCGACGTTCGAATTCTCACCGGAGACAATTTGGGAGTCGCGATCAGCGTATCTCGAAGTCTCGATCTTGGACAGCAACTCGACGAAGATCAGCCTCTCTGTATTTCCGGCCCAGATCTAGCCAAGATACAGGATCCGGATGAATTCAACAAACTCGTCAAGCAATGCAAATTATATGCAAAGCTGACGCCGGCTCAGAAGGGTCAGGTCATCGAGTCGTTACAAGCGCAAGGAGAAGTTGTTGGCATGGTCGGGGACGGTATCAACGATGCGATTGCTCTAAACGCTGCGGACGTGGGGATTTCGGTTCATACGGGGGCAAATATCGCCAAGCAAAGTGCGGATATTATTCTTAGAGAGAAAGAGCTCTCCAAGATCATTGATGCGGTTACGATTGGGAGAATAACTCATGGCAATATGTAAGATCTCAAACTCCGTCCTGTGCTAAAACTAACCACTTACAGCATGAAATACATCAAACTCATATTGGCAGCCAATTTCGGGAACATTATCTCGGTGCTTATTGCCTCTATATGGTTTCCATTTGATCCTATATCTCCTTCGCAGATGGTACTGCAGAACCTACTCTACGACCTGGGTCAAATCGCTATTCCTTTCGATAATGTCGACCCTGAGTACCTTGTTGAGCCGCACAAACTGTCTGTATGGGATCTACTGAGGTTTATTCTGTGCATTGGTCCAGGTCCGTACACTATGCCCACTAGTACTTCCCTTCCTTCTGGAGTCATGAGATCTTCGCAAAGATTCTACCAAGTAAAGTACTAAGTCGCTGGGTTCAGTTACCAGTACCATCGATATCGGCATATTCTTTTTAAACACCTATTACTATGGCCTAGGTTCATCTGGGAGTGACTCGGGAATTCGAGAGTTTCAGTGCAATTGGTTCATCCAGGGTCTCATAAGTCAAACCCTAGTCGTCTACATCGCCCGCACGACAAAGATCCCGTTCCTGCAGGGCCACCCTTCTACGGCTGTGGTCCTAAGCACTCTGCTCATCTCCGGAATAGGGTTCGCCATTCCCTACATTCCCCCCTTCGCCCACGCCCTAAACCTGGTTCACCCCGAGGCAAGCTTTGTGGGCATCTTGGTTGCTTTCTTGGTGCTGTACGCTGCGGTGATGCAAATCGCAAAGATGGTCTACATAAGGATATGGAATCGATGGCTGTAGACTAGAATCCCTTGGAGTAACCGCACTCAACTCTCCAGATCTTGCGTTTGGAGTAATTTTCTATAAGCACCACCTGAACATTTTTGCCCTTGTTTACGTTGACGTACCGACGAGCCAGTTCAGGGATCGCTTCAGCCAAGGAGAAATACGAAGGACACAGGGGGCTCTTCTATGCCCAGAAGCTGCAGAGTGGGACTTGGTTCACACCATCTTTGTGCATTGCCAACCATGTTTCCTGGCTAGTGGGCTAAAGATGATGAGAGCCATGACTTTTGGTGGTTTCTGTCGGGGGCTCAGCTGCTACGTACCATGTAATCTGCGTTTATGAAATCCATGAGCGCATTTATCTTCTTTCCCAGTACCGAGAAATATAAATATATGGAAACATAATACGGAGAGTCCTATATCGCAAATCCTAGTACAATTTGAAATCGGCTCGGCATCGTTATCCGTTACCAAAAAGATACTCGATAGTGAATAATAAATCATCAACGCGGATTTCAATCCGAATCACTCGCATGAGAAGCTGGCATCTTTTCCCTGAGATGGCCGCATCTGTATTCGTGGAAGTGGCAAGTTACATTCGAGTTACAACCAGTGTGAGTGAGATGGAGATTATTGGGGTCACAGTGGACAAACATGTCGATCGCTTAGAGTGGACCGCATATTGGAGGTGTCAGGATTTATTCCAAAAGGCGACGAATTCTGCCCAACTTCCGTGACTTTATCCAGTTTGAAAGGGGAAACGAGCATCGCTCGAACACCGAATTAGGGGAGCACCCGTGACCTCGGTAAAGAAAGGGGGTTTGTTTTGCAGCTCGTCAACTTGCATGGCTGGTAACTTCAGATATGCGAATGACGACAAAATGAGTTGCCCGCGCCAAAAACACATTGTGCATCACAAGTTTTGATTTTTATCTTTCTGCAATCATTACTCATTCGATCATGGGTTTCTCTTGCCGACATCAAGCAACCGTCAGCCAAACTAGGAACCCCCCAGCATCCAACGTTCACTTTCCTGCCCTTTTGTAGAAACAGAAATCCCTGGAATCGGCGTTGGAAATTGGGCGTCGTACTATTTTGTTCCCGTGTATTTGAAAACTCGTATCAAACCTAAGGTTCTCGCTTATAATTTTTTTATAACTTGACATAGACGATTCAGCTTCTGTGAGATAGTGATGAACGGTATGTGAATGTGGCGGTGTAACTCTTGAGAAACAACAAGCCCGTTAGGTTGAATGACCCTCTTTAATGCAAAACGATTACCTTCTCTACATCTCTCAGTGCAGCAACATGTGCGACTTATTAGCACCTGAACGGCTTGCGTCGTGGCCTAGTTGCTGGCTCTACCGCCCTTTTACAGAGCATACTGGGATATGAGGGTGCTTTTGCTGCAAGATCTCTAGTTGGTGGTATCAAGCATGAAACGAGGCGAGAATGTGAAGACTAGGATGGAAGAGGGGCCCCCGTGGGCTGCGACATTTTCAAACCACTCCTACTCAAACGGTATTGAACTAGGATCGCTTTAGCATAACGAGGGGAGGGAAAAAAGAAGACGAGTGGAAAGGGTCCGCATCGGGTAAATATGGGAGAATCCAAGAGAAGCGGAGCCTTCACGGTCATTTTTGGTCCTCTCCTCAACCTTGCCATTTGTCTGGGGGCAAAAATGCTTCAAGAGATTCATGCTGTGTTGCGTATTAAAATTTAATGAGAATCTCAATAGAAAAGCTCCCGCTGCAAAGCTCGGAAAACTACACACAACCCTAAAGCCTGCAGAGCAGCATAGCCATCTCTTAAACCATTCCGAGACCTGTTTCACAGAATCCTCCAGATTCTTCTCTTGTGAGTCATCTGGGTTACCTCTGACAGAGAATCCTAAAAAAACACGGGCAAGTCAGTAATTGTCCAGTCAAGAATCTCTTTAGAGGGAACAAATAGTACAGGTTATCGGAATTTGTGGAGATACCCAGGATAGGTTACAATGGGCCCATGCGTGACTTACCATGACATACTGGTGTGTAGGATTTATGTTCATTCTCCGGAAACTTTTCCCCCGCCCCTTTGGCTTTCGCATGAATACCCTCAATTTTTCCCTTCAGCGCATAGCTGACGGCAATATCTTCAACCCCCCATCGATGCTCACAGGGACGAGGGACAATTCGAAATCTTCCGGGAGCTCCATATTGCTCGGATGCAAGGCCACGACCGGATCGATGAGTGGCGTCTTCGCGCCATCAACCTGAATTGCATTGCCCTTATGCGACGCTCGAGTTGCATAATTTCCACCCCAGTTCGGGCCAACCATCCCAAATTTTTTGGCCCTTTGGATTCGCACGCCGTAGGGATTCTAGGAAGTCCACACAGAGCTTTTCAGTTGGTCGATGTTTGTATCTCATTGACCACAGTACGAAAGATGGCGCGCTAGTAAGCAGACCAATTTATTTGGTGAACGTCCTCTGCTTGTTCTCGTCAACGGGCACGAGAAAATCAGGGACTTTGAGCGGAGCCGGAACACCCTTGAGGAAGTCTGGTAAATATACCAAGTACTCGCCGCTCTTGGCGTAGGCGTGCGTGATGAGTTTGTTGCTTGGTAGGGCCAGACCGAAGATATCGGTATATACCACTATGATGGCCCGTGGATTGGTGTGGTTACCAATCACGTGGGTACTGAGTCCGTGAATTAGCTCTTCGTTGCCCCGGGGTAGACCTGCGTGAATGCTACCTTAGCAAGTTGTGTTAAATGATTGTTTGGGGTGGAGGCTGGGGTAGGAAACTTACCTCAATAAATAAAATCATCACACGAGGTTCCCAGAGGAGAGCTGTGAAGATGATTTACAGCTTGATTGTCATTTCTTTGTCGAGAGAAGTATGCTCGTTCAGCGCAGCCCGCGCCTCTATATATCTCCATCAATTAGAGACCGGGCCGGCTGGATATTAGCCCGATTTCCGCAGCGGGGCGTAGGGCTTTGGTGTTGTGGTGGAGCAGAATTTTTTTTGTCCGCTTCAGATGGAATGGCACTGTGGCGCTTTTGAACGTATTCTATTGGTTGCAGCGACAAGTCGTAGTAGTGTAAAGTAGTGGGAACTCATGCAATGCCATGCAATGCCAAATTCATGCAAAGTGGTATTCCTGGGATGTGTAGGAAGAGAAGCATTGCTGCATGCAGGTGATGTCTGTGTATGGGACAGACGTGATGTCATGTGACTTGATGTGATCTGGTGGGAGGTAGCCTGTGAAACTGCCCCCCCCGCCCCCTCCCGTGGATTCTGTTCTGTTCTGTTTTGTTTTGTTTTTTTGGGGGGGGGGGGAGGGGGGAGGGGGAAAGGCGGTGATATCATGTGATTTGTTGTGATGTGGTTGGGGGCGGCCTGCGCAGTTGCCCCCCCTACCCTCCCAATGGCTTTCGAGAGTTGGTGTTGATGGTGTTGGTGGCTTCTTCCATCATTCATGGCCGTACTGAAATGATGTCAGTATAAATAAAGCCATAAAGACCGTACCCAAGACGAAAACCTGTGTCGACACCTTGTCGCGCAATCGACTTACATCTTGGACTCGTCTTCCGTAGCATAAAAATGAACGCAACCTGAACCTCGGTTTTCCGATTATCTTTCGAATCTTTTTTTCCATGGATGATGTTGTAGGTATGTAAGATGCTCGCTGAAGCTCTTCGTCGATGAGTGCTTCGAATTCTTCAGGGCTGCAAACGTCTTTCATATAATAGAGCTTCAACTCGGCGGCTTCTCTTTGTAGTGCCGAGAGACCAGAGCCTCCGGTGGAGGTGCTATGACGGATATAGTACATCTCAACGGCAGACATCTTGATGAATGGGATTTGACGGAGATGAGTTAGTATGAAATGTATGGTCAATGAAGTTTGAAAAAGTTTGCTGTGAGCTGAAGCTTGCGGGCAGATGTTATGTGAATGATGGATGCACAAGAACTTGTGGTTGAGCGCGGATGTTATGTGAATGATAGATGCAAGAGAAGTCCTGGCTGAGCGAACAGAGGACTTTACTATAGGACGGAGAAAATCCTATTACGTCTGCTAGTGCGAATCGAAATGCCGCAATCACTTTTTTCTTCCGTCATAAAACAGCCAGTTCGACATGAACCAATTGATCCTTTATTTCAGAATGATATCATAGGCTGCTGCTAGAAGAACTCCCAGCACTAGTAGGAGATTCGCTTAATCTCAACCACTACTACAGGTAGACTCTCCTTGAAAGATGCGACGGCTAGAAACTACAGCGTTGCTCTGCTAATCCATGCCACCACTCCATTAGCAGTAGGTGGGCTTGATAATGTTATTGGTTCTATATGATTTACATAAAAGAATAAACACTGTATCGAATACAGTACGAGTAGTTAGTACCTAGGTTTGTTGAGGCCCTACTAAATAAAATAGAGACACAGAACCCATATTGAATCAAATTACATTGTATTGCTTGCACCGAATTCGGATTCGGTAATCGTCAAACAATTATTCAACTCAAAGCTTGAATCAAGGTTGTCTTCTACTACGAAAACCTTTTGGTGTTCGCTAACCTGAAGCCGTCGAAAATATGATGGTCTATTTCAGGCATGACTAGGGTAACTTTTCTTAAAAGTTTGCCAACGGGGCCTAAACTTGTTTGTGGCAACGCAAGAGATTCTGTAATCAACCTTCAATCTGTCGGAGAACTAGAAGGCTGGCAGTTATACTGTTTCTGCTTCTGGCTAGTTGTCTACTAGGGTTATGATGAGGCCGATCTGCCAGATCTATCTGTCAAAACATCAAAATACACACCCAAGTCACCCGATACCTGTGATGTGCTGCAACGAGCGGACATACAAAACGAAGCAAAAGATGCTGTCAGGATCAGAAGCTTAGTGTAAGGCAGACCAGGAAAAAATTGCTATTCAAAAGTGTTCCCATGATATGCAGATAGTAAGCATGACAGCTAGGTCTTACTAGCTCTGATTCCTCTTGGAAATCTGACTGCACAGGTAGGCTTGACACTTCGGAGGCCTAGGAAAAGCTAGCCACCTTTCGCGGTAATGTCGTAGCATATGACGGTAGAAGATGCCTGAGCCATGGAATTTGAGCTAGCGAATGATGCCCGTAGAGCCGGGCCACCACATGATTTTGACTCCCTGTGTAACAAAGATTTTAACATATCAAAATAGCAATGTCGAAAACTATGATAAAAAACATCTGACAGTAGATGGGAATTTCACAACATGTAGTCCGCGTTGCTCGACTAAGAAGGAAACGTTAGGCTGAACGTATGAAATACGAGGATACACAATGGTACTTTCGCAGCTCGAAGAAAAATCGCCAAGAAACCTGGCGGCTAGCAAGTTCATAATCATAGCTGATCAATCGCATTTTTAGAAGATTTGTACTACCTCGAATACCATCAGATCGCAAGGGACTGCAGTGGAACGTACGTATACTGAAAGGCGTTTATGTACATACATACCATGAACCCTATTTCTTTTGATCCTCTTTTTTCTCCTCTGGCTTTGCTATTGGTAATTTGAATGTGTCCGGTTTTCTATCCACACCAGGCCCGACTTGCTGCACGAAATTAGCCCAATGCTCACATGCGGAAAAGTTCATGTACATACCTCCCATGCCGCGCTTCCACCTTCGAAGTTTCTGAAGGCTTGAGTCAACTCGAGAGGCTCAACCACGATTCGCTTCTTCTCCTCATCATAACGAATTTCAGTATATCCCGTTAAAGGGAAATCCTTTCTCAGAGGATGACCATCAAAGCCGTAGTCGGTCATGATGCGTCGCAGATCTGGGTGCCCAACGAAAAACACGCCAAAAAGATCATAGACCTCCCTTTCGTACCAGTTCGCCCCATCGTAAAGACTTGTAATACTAGGGACCGGGGATGTCTCGTCCGCGTAAGTCTTAACACGGATTCGAGAGTTGTGGCGAACGCTCAACAGATTGTATACCACCTCAAAACGTTGGTCGCGAGTTGGGAAGTCAACAGCGGTGATGTCCGAAACTTGAGTGTACTCTGCGGAAGTGTTGTCTTTTCATGAGTCAGTCTCGGTTTGCTGGAGCGAGATATAGAAAACATACACTTAAGAAAACTGAAGACTGGGATGACACCAGCAGGCGATATGTAGATTACCAGCTCGTCCTTCCAAACCGAGAATTGCTGAATGTACTTTGGCAGACAGCCCATAAGCCACGATCCGTATCGGTGCAAGTCATCGGCTTTCGCAGCATACTTATCTGCAGGATTTATTATAGGTACTTGCAGCCCTCCAGGAGCATCGGGAGCTCTCTGAGCATGCCGCATATTGGGGGTCTCTGAAGAGACGACAACCTGGGTGTTTTGGGTCGAGGAGAAGGCCCGGATTACCGTGCTGCAGTCATGACGGCGTGCGAGGACATGTCGGCTGTATTGCATAGCTGAGGCGAGCGCCCTCGAGTTTGATACCCTCATAGCCATGGCAGATATCCTGGTGCGGTAGTACCAATGGCAACTGTCTGCAGCCGAACTCGTAGACGTGACTTCGTCGATGTAAGTTCCGCTAAACCACATTCGACTAGTCTCCTGGCCCGTTCGCTAGTCAGTCCTTATTCTCGACGTGTGCCTCCACGTCCCCAGGATTCTCAACTCCCATGGCAGCTGTGTCCGCACCTTCAAACCCCTTCGCCACTCGCACAAATATTTACTCGGCATCGGAAAGCCTCGATATCTGTTACTTAGACTACAACTATTTGGATCCGCTCCCATCGAACAACACGCGCCTCATCTGCCATTAATTTTTCTCTCTCCCGACGTCACAACTTCAAGCTCTACACAGAACATCACTTCTCCCTGCAACATGGCACCTCACGATGTCATTATCGATGACGATGAAGAATGCTGGTATGTATTTCCGGTAGTTTGCCCGGCGACGCCCACAGCAGTGGATATCAGGCAGCCAGCTAACCATTAATCAACTCAGTCCTCTCTGCGTCGAAGAATTCGATCTTTCCGACAAAAACTTCCGACCATGTCCTTGCGGATATCAGGTATGTCATAACCCATTCAGTTCATGTTTGGCCCCAAGTTGACTCGAGCTCCTCTACAGGTCTGCCAATTTTGCTTCAACAACCTCAAAACTAATATGAATGGTTTGTGTCCGGCTTGCCGGCGACCATACGACGAAAAGACAATAGAATGGAAAGTCGTAACACCAGAAGAGTAGGAAAATTCGTGCCAAGTGTTTCCGACTGCTGACGCCCCTTCCAGAGTAGCACAGTTCAAGGCCAACTTACAGAAGAACGCCAAGAAGAAGCAAGAGCAAAGGCAGAAGGAGGCGCAGAAACGCGAAGTTGAAAGTCTCAATCGAAAACATCTGGCTGGTCTACGAGTGGTCCAGAAGAATCTAGTTTATGTTGTTGGATTAAGTCCTAACATTGCCGAAAAAGAGATACTGGAGACTCTTCGCGGCGACAAATACTTTGGCCAGTACGGAAAGATCATCAAGATTGTGGTGAGCAACAAGAAAGACTCTTCTTCGAGCGGACAACCACAATCATTAGGGGTCTATGTTACCTTCGCACGTAAAGAAGATGCCGCCAGATGCATTGCCGCGGTTAACGGATCGCAAAATGGCGACAGAGTCCTCCGAGCACAGTTGGGAACAACGAAATACTGCTCGGCTTATCTACGCAACGAGACTTGCACTAATAAGAATTGCATGTTCCTCCACGAGCCCGGTGATAATGACGACAGTTACTCACGTCAAGACTTGTCTTCGATCAACAGTGTCAATACACAACGCCCTTTTCCGGCTTTGGCATCGTCGTCTGCTTCAAGCTCTCGACAAGTCGCTCAAACTCAGGCGCATGCACAAGCCCAAACTCCAATGCAGCAGGCACAGCCAGTTGCAGCTGCTGTTCAACCAATGCTTCGGGATGGAAGTCGAGATGGATCTGATAGTGGCGACGGGTCTGCACTGCCGTCTTCTGCAAGTTGGGCAAATCGAGGTGGGGCGCCACAGCGCAGTCGAAGAGGAAGCCAAGCAACCAGCGGGGCAACCTCTAGCCCGGCAATCTCACAGGCTGTATTGGCCAAACCAGACGTGGCAGACGATATTCAACCAGAGGATTCTCCCCAGATTTCGGAGGACTTGCCCCCTCCAGAGAACACAGTATCTAACGACTCGGCTGGCCCAGAACGAGATCCTATTCTTGTAGGTCTGTTGATGGCTATCAACTGCTCTGATGTATCATTTACTAGACCTAGCAACACTGCAGAGGGCTCTGATGTTTTCGCTGACTTCCCACCTCTCTTCGACAACTGTGGTGGCGAAAAACGAAGAGCCATGCGTGATCAGCTGGAGTCGCATGTGGAGCACGATTCGCAGACAGATTTGCAATCTAACCCAGAGCCCGTGGAGGAGGAGGCCCCAGAGAGTGGGAGCTTGCAACTGGGTGGCGAGCCTGAGGATAGAGATAATAGCCGAGAGGGTACCCTCCCTCCTAGCTACCACAATCAAAGACGGCCAAGCACGCAGGCCCCCATACATCGGGGGTCTAATGGTGGACCTTTTGGCCCAAGTCTCACACAGAATTTGCCTCTCCAGGGCATTGGGAGCTTGAGCTCTATCAATGGGCGTGCATTGACCCAACATCAACAGAACCAGATCGCGCTCATGAAGTCTTCCCAAGCTCAATCTAGTCAATCTGGCTTCGTGGACCAGTATCCACCGGGAATGGGAAACCTTGGACAGGGAGCTGGACTTTTTCAACAGCAGGGACACAATCGACAGTCGTCTCGGTACAACTTCGCGAACGATGGATCGTCTACTTCGTCATCCGTCAAGCCTTCAGCAAACCCAAAATTGATGGCGCAGCAGTCGTCTATGATGCCGTCTGTCGCTCATGCCAATCAATATTATGGCTCGTCAATGACTGGCCCTCCCCCTGGCCTAAAGTCCACCGCTACTCCTCCAATAAATGGCATGTTTGGCCAAGGACATGGTTTTAATGGTTCGATGGGTGGATCACTTTTTGGCGGTGTTCCAAAGGGGAATAACAACGACTACCTTCGAGAGATGCTGAGTCGGGGAGACCGTTTGGGTGGTCAGTCGCATGATACAGGCAAGCGTGAGTACAACTTTTCTCCTTCTTTTCTTCAGCAATACCCATCTGCCTCATCCACCCCAGCTCCTGCTTCGGGCTTCCTGGCATCGCTCTATGGTCCTCAGACTGGAGCATTCCCAGACTACGGTCAAAAGCAGAAGAAAAAGGGAAAGAAGCACAGACATGCTAACACTTCCTCCTCTGGGGGAGGTGGCTTAGTCAATGATCTTGCAGACCCCAGTATCTTGCAAGCGAGAATGCATCAGCAACAGAGCAGTGCCGGAGTCGGACAGGGACTGTTTGGTGGTCAGGCTCAAGGTGGGTACAACCAGAATATGATGTACAGCAATGGGTACTCTCGGTGGTAAACACAGCTGGAGGTCAGGCGTTCATTGCAGGAAGCTTGTAGATATTGATTTTGATTGGCGATGGCGTCGGCAAAGTCCCTTCAAAGGGCGTTGCATTTTTTGATCACCATACCTGACCTCAGCGAGCATGGTTGATCTCCCAAGATGGAAGCTTCGGCTACTCTGGCGCTGGGGAATCATTAGAGATGGGGATGTCTCAAGGAGTTCCTGGGGGGGTTTTTTTTCAACTTTCCTTTTTTTTTTTTTTTTTTTTTTTTGCTTTCTGGGCATTGCGGCAATGGCATACACAACGGCAAAGATCGTCAGGGCTCCATCATCGTCTTCATCTCGAATACTTTCTCCTGTACGTTAATCCCCAAATCCAAGCCAAGAAGAGGCTGGTAAAATGTAGCATTCTCACAGATTTGTTCCTTCAGAAAACTTCTTTGTTTCGAAGACGATGATGGACCTGTGAAGTGACGCTGTGTTAAGAACAAGCCTGCGATGCTCTGGAACAAGCTGCTTCAGCCCCGACCTTTCTTCTGTGTTTGACAGAATATTGTGTTGCGTCTCTATGCTAACTAATATCTCTTCAGATGAACAAGGCGCTCTTTCGCTTGATGAGGCAACAACATCATCAGTTGATGCACTTGTAGCTGATGATGACTTAATCCCTTCCAGTCTCAACAATTCGAACCAAGTATCACGTTCATCGACTCCATCTATTCCTCCTGGTCTCGGTTTACCTCATGCGCACCCCCAGGCTACTATTCGTGAAGAGCCAGCCACGAAGGCGCCCAGTCGATTTGTTCCCACTTCTGCTCCTTTTACACCTTCCCGAGTTTCAATTATTCCCCGTATTACGACTCCCCTCTCAACTGTGACAGTTCCCCCGACCTCTCAAAGTGTCCAAAAACCGAAAGTTTTAGCACCGACCTTCCAGGCTAAGCAAGATGTCAAGACGCTGGCAACGAATACGGGGCTTTCGAAGGCTATCGCTTCGCAGTCCTCACAACCTACACTTCAGCCCTCGGACTTTCCAGCTTTGGAGAGCGGTAAGGCGAAGGTCAATGTGATTCCACCGATCAAAAAGATTGCCACGCCGATTAGGTCAGGATCAGCATCAAAGAAGAACCCACCTTCTTCACCACGTAACGCTACTCAAGCACCTGCCAAGGTCACAGAGAAACACTCCGCTCAAACCCCGAGCACTGTCGGGTCTGCGGAGCCGGTTGTGAAGACGTTAAAGCTTGATACGTCTACTCCAGCGCCTATGCCCGCGAAAAAACTGCCTATATCTGACTACCCTTCTTTACCATCAAGTAGCACATTGGCTGCCCACACTACCCAAGCACCATTGACCCGACCAGCGCCGAAGACTCTTCGTGTTGTACCAACGGCTAAGACAGAAATTCCACCTGCGGGGAACGTAACACCATCTTCTGCAACGTCTATGTTTCCCCCTACTCTCCCTTCGCGAAAACCGAGTTTGGTATCAATTCAAAAGTTTGACCGGCCCGGTACACCTTCCAGCGAAATTATATCTGATAATGCCTCCGTCACGTCAGCTTCAATATCAAGAGCTAATTCTCCTCCGCCGTCAAAAGTTGGATCCGCACCAGTGCGAGAGTTCACCAAGGCAAGAAATAGAAAGATGCGGAAAGAAATTCAGAAGGAGAAGGAGAGGTTGGAGCTGGAAGCCCTCGCCAGCGTGGTAGAAACAAAATCTGAAGTAGAGGTTGCTCCTATCCTTGGAAGAAAGAAAAAGCAAAAAAAGGAACGCCCTAATCCTCATGCTGGTAGAGGATCGACACCTGCTGTTAGTAGGCCGGCGTCCCCCGGTCACGTGGAGCCAGCATCAGAAGAACAAAAGTCGAAACAAGTATTGGTTGAACAAGCTGTTCAAACCTCTCAGAAAAAAAGCTCAACAGAGCCTGAGGCAAATCGGGTTTCAAGCAAAGGACAAGATTTGAAAGGGAAAGGGAAAGCCAAAGTCCAGACAGTCGTATTGTCAGAGCCCAGCCTCCCTCCAGCCCCGGAGGTAGAAGATGAGCCCATTCATAAACCTGTTCCTACTCCAGCGACTATCTTCCAAGAGCTGATTGCAAATGGATCGATCCATGATCCAAATAGTCTCTCTTTGCTCAAGAACCCTGTTGTCAACCACCAATTCAAGATCCCAATCGACCCACAGACCATTAACCAAAAACTTATAATTTCTCCCGAGGACCGCCAAGCTCTTCTTGCTGGAGAGCCCGTGCAAAAAGGTGCTGATGGCCCAACTAGAATATTGCTCACACCCAATGGTGAGTGTATACGCAACCTCACCCCGGAGGAAGAGCAGCGATATCTGGATCTTCAGGCAAGCATCGCGGATGAATATGGGCCTACCTCATTTATCTCTGATAAGCATCACGCAAGCAATGGATTCGCTTTGATCGGAGGCCGTGCTGTTCCAAATGGACCACCATCATTCTTCCCTGTACCTAGCACCGGTACCCCAGCCATGGATCCTGTGAGCAAAATTCAGCGTGACGAAGCTCTTAGCTACATCAATCAATACGTTCTCCCTTCTCTCTCGACTAATTCACAACTTGAGAAAGCTCTGAATGCGAACGCCATTGATAGTGAGATCATACGTTCAGGCGACCCATCCGCTTGGACCAACTGGGGCAACGACAGTACGAATCGTCACTCTGACGCTGGCGCTGATAGCAGCTACGGCTCTTCAGCTGCCAATCGTGAAGGCGTAATCACCACTGGCCTCGAGAACATGACCGCGCACTTCGCGATCGGAGGTGATCTCAGCCGTGGCCAAACTGGCCAACCTTTAAGCAACGTATCTCTGTTGAGCCTGACGGAATCAGAAGGCGCAATGCAACTAGCGAGAAAGGAGACGGAGGGCCTGGAGAAGAGGCTGACTGCACTGATCAAGAAGAACAGAAAGCTGTTGCTTCCGAGTGCACATTGACCACTAAAAGCGCCCGCCAAAATCATTGAAGTGGTCTTTCTGTTGGCGGCCACTGTCGCGGAGATTGTCTCGCATCTAGGCTTACTTGGAGTGGGCGCTCTTGTTTCGCGTGTTTGGAAGGGGGAGTGCTGGGATTGAGTACGATATGGGGAGTGTTTCCTGGGGTAGGTGCTGTGTTATTGTGTCGAGTATTCCTGGAGTCTGGTCTGGTCTTTTTCTTTTCCCCGGTACTTTTCGTCAGGAATCGGCAGGCATGCGGTGGGCAGATTGTTACTAGCTAAGAGTGCGTGTAAGGACTACGTCTTGATGGTAGCGGCTTTTGTATAATACTCTTTGCGTAATTAGTAATGTTTCCTTTGAAGGAATAGCGAAATAGCGATTTTAGTATCACTATGCTTTTTTTTTCATCTGCGAGCCACTCCTAATGCCATGCCCTGTAATTTAGAATGTCAAAACCAAACGGGCATGCACAGGATTTCTCCTCGCCCATCACTTCGAAATGCGATCAGATCACTAGCGAGTTCTGTCAGATATATCTTGTTGGCATGCATTATACTCTGTCCTGTAATCCACTTTCCTAGTTGCATGCGATCGCTACAAATACGAAGCAACAAAGCCATCAAGCTAACCGGCGATGCCTAATAGTCATCCTCAGAGTCATCCTGCTCTTCCGGCAGCAAGGCACGGTAGCGTCTACTCGCCAAGTCCTCCTCCAACCCTCCTTCACTCTCCGGATCCATATATCCCTCACCCCCTAAGAGACTCAACGCGACTGGGAGGAAGATCAGCGCGTGGGTGGCAGCGAACACCACGAGCGCTAACCAGATTCTGAAATAGTATATCTCGAAGATCTTGCTTCTCGTGAACGCCAGGACAAACACACCAAGGAGCTTCGTGATGGTGATGCCGGAGAAGACCGAGCCTCCTACGTTGACAAGAGCGGTCCAGGCCCGGGCATCTCTCCCACGAAACTTGTTCTTTGCGCGCTCCATGACTGGCCGCGATGGGAACATGAATGCTCTGGCGATATGAGCGCAGAACTCCACTCCGATACCGACGCAGATGATCAGGTTGACCAGGCTGACGGCGTTAAGAGAGACGTTAAATACGGCCATAGTGCCGATGATGTCGACGACGATCATGATGACTGTTGCGGTGACAACGGCGCCGGTCCTAACAGAACCAAGGAGGATGGATGATATGACGAGAATGAGAGCGAGTGCTGAGCCGAGGAGCGTTGCCGTCAGACGGACAATGGTCGCATACTGGTCGAAGAAAATATAGAATACGCTATATGGGAATACTTCAACACCGGTTTCTCTACTCAGTCCATCCGCGATTCTGCGGGCGGAGGCGTAAGCATCGATGAAAGCCTTTTGACTGCGGAGTGGAGTGTGTGCGCTTCGGAAGTGGCTTGCTGGGATGGTTTCTCTTTCCGAGTCAATTACCAGGGCACTGCTATAAGCTGCCTTTCCACCGAGAGGGCAGTCCGCATCTGATGGGGCTTCAATCCATTTCTCGAGATAATGCATGAACTCTTGGCCTTCAGGCATACCAAACAAAGTAACATTCCAAGGTTGTTCGCGATCCTCGAAGCATATTTTGCCACTTTCCTTACAGCAATCCGCGAGGCTAGGATCAAGCCACCGGAAATAATCGTCGATCCAGCTTGCGGGAGTGGAAGCAATGTAGGAAACGTTTGACCGTTTCCGCTCTCCCTCCACTATATTCACGATAGAGTTTTGCTCGCACGTGCTAAATCGGGAACACAGTTGTTGTTGATGTAGCCTTTGCGTGACGTTCAATTCCCGAGTAACAAAGTAAACCGGGGGGCCGGATTCAAAATAGTCGTAAAGGTCGTTAAAATAGGGGATCAAGTAGGAGTCGTCAGGTATCGCAACTCTCTGATCAAGGCCAAGGGAGACCTCCGGGACCAGTGACACCCCAGCTGTGAAAATTCCCAGGAATATGATGACAACCGCCACTTTGACCTTCTTGCCCAAGATCGTTGGGGCGTATCTTTTGCGGATAAACTGCTGAAGAGTTCCTTCCTCTTGACCTTCATATGGTCTCATGTATCCATTACCACTGGATCCGAGCTGCACAACAGCACTCTTAATCTGTATACATGGCATGCAATCCGCACGACGGTCTTCGACTCGTCGCTGGTTCAGAGTAAGCACAGAAACGAACATGGTCACCTGAAGCAGGGCATTGATTAAGACGGCACCAGCGGCGTACACAGCGAAGTTGCGTACAGCAGGCATGCCCACGAATGCTCCAAGGGAGAAGGCAATCGTCTCTGCAATTGCAGACAGCAGAATAGAGGGTCCCATCCGCCCCAGGGCCTTAGCGATTCTGAACTCGACCATGTCATCGGGATGACTGATATTGATCCTCTCGAACTCATGAACGAGTAAGAAAATATTATCGACTCCAACTGCGAGGACGATGAACGGGATGACTTCCGCAATGATAAGAGTGACCTTGATTCCAGCTGCTGAGAAGAGACCGATGGAGGCAGAGATGGACATCAGTACTATCACAATTCCAACAACACCAAGCGTAAATTTAGACTCCACAAGCGAAGCAGCTGGGTTTCGCAACACAGACCGAACAGATAGAGTGGTGGAACCTAAGGCGAGAGATGCGTAAAAGAACATGATGATATAGCTTATGATCACTATCTTGGCGTCCGTGTTGGTAGACTTGTTGAGTTCCTGCTCCAAGCTGATTTCGGTGGAGAAGGACAGCCTCAGACCTCTGTCGGACGCTTCTCCCTGAAGCTCAAGAAGAGTCTCCTTCAGAGTTTGCTCCCAGTCCATCGCCCTTTCGACTTCGGGTGATCCTTCGGCATAATTTTGTACAACCCAAGTAACAATAGTCGCAGGCGAATCAGCGATGTCTCCAACTCCTTGCAAGCCACCAAAAATCATGGCAGGGTCGATTGGTTGCTGAAAGTCTGGAAGGCAGTCGACAGGAGACTTGATGCAGGATTGAAGTTTCGTTTTCCAAGTTTCCTCGGAAACGCTCCTGATATCATTTCCAAAGTAGGCAGCTACTGATTGGACTACGCAGGAATCTCCAGTGGGCTTGAAGCACACATCGTCGAGGGTAGCATTCAACTTTTGCCCTTTCAGATTGCTAACCCGCTTCTCCACATTTAGCCACCATTTCAGAGTTTCATAACTCAAAACTGGGCTTGATCCATTCGAGACAGTCTCGTTAACCAAGAAAACTTGCTCTGCGCGATAGAATGGGCCGAAATTGCTATCAAAGAAACTCTTCTCTTCGGCAGCAGCCGAGGTCGGGCTGACCCACAATCGAGCGGGGTCTTTTTCGATTTCGAATCGGACCCAGCCGATACTCAGGAGGCCAACGAGGAGAATGCTGAGTCCAATAGTGATACCGGGAAACCGTGCCGCAGTGAATCCTAAGTGACTAAATGCACTGTCACAAACAGAGTTGATCTTGTAATTCTTCTGCGGTCTGTCATACATGGCCCCATTATGGACTATATCGCCCTCGTCTTCGTCATCACTTGGTGAGGCGTCTTGAAGAAGTCGCAGACGCTCGCTCCTCCGTCTTGAATGTTTTGCCCACGCGATATGTCCCGAGACACCGGTAGCAAGAAGTAGGATGATAATGCTGTATGACAGGATAGCTCCGAACGATAAACATGGCAGCTTTCCCACATGGCATGAACCCGATTTGTGTATCTCTGGGAGTGCAGGGCATACCGCAGGACAGTCGACGCATGGGCATCTAAAATTCGGATCTTCGTCGTTGCACGCCTTTGGTGTCATATCCAATGGGCCCATATCCTTTTCTTGGTAGTCGCTCGGCCGAGGGAAGTTTATCTGGAAGGGCGATCCAAACGGAGGGTTTTTGTGGCCCAGAAACTTCAAAAAGTCTGTGTAGTTCTTCGCACCCCCTCCAATGAAGGACATCGCATTATTGTTGGTAGGCCCAAACTTGACATCCTTGCAGCTGTCGAAGAACCCAGATCCATATTCATCTGACACCAGTTGGTCAAGCTCTGTCACCCTCAGCTCCCCAGAGCTCAACTCAGTTTGGGTAACATTGACGAAAAGCGATTGGTCGGGAGAGCAGGTGAAGGTACAGAACATGTTCCAGAAATTGTCTTTGCAAGCTGGACATTCTGCGACGAAGCTCTGCGCTCTCCCAAGATTGGCCGACAAGGTATCAAGCTGAACGCTGTTAGAGAACTACTCGCTATATGTGTCGGTACGACCTACCTGTTCTCTCTCACAGCACACCGGCCCAGTCTTCCACCTCGCGCCACATATCTCCACCAGCTGTGCCCTCACGTCGTCCTCTGGCTCCTTTGCCAGGCCATTATCTGGGCATGGCAGAGCTGGCGAGAAGAAACCTTTGCTACCACACGTGCCTCGAATGGCACATCTCCCTGCTTCATGCTTCGGCGTAAACAGCTCCCCAGATGCCAGGGTGAGCAACCCGGCCGCCGCCGCGAGATACCGCGACCCCATCTTGGTAGCGTCGCCCAGCGTCGCAGAAAATTGTTCTGAGAAAGAAAGTCGAGAATCGACCGATATTCTCTGGAGTCTTCTACTTCCAAGACAAAGTTCAACCTAAGCTGGAGGGGCGGGATGTAATATTGCGGCGTTGTGACCTTGCAGATGAACACCAGACTTGATCAACTTCTGCGCCACAAAGGTCTCCAACCTCGTCGTCATCGGCCCGTGCCACTTGGTGCCTGGTTTGGGCCTGGCGCCCGAAAACGTTCTCTAAAAAAATATTGATAAACCACACAATATTCAGCTCAAATCAAAATATTCCTTACGCTGATTGCGGAATGTCCATACGTTTCCATAATTTATTTCTTTCGAATTCCACTGAAATATACCATACATCCCTGGAGGCTCTTTAATAAGAGTTGCTAAGACTGTCGAAGGCTGATATAGAGTTTTTGTTAATCGTGCACACGTCAACATAATTTCGAACCGGGAGCTTGGATCTAGTGCAGGGGACCTTTTTTACTGTAAGCACGCAGTAGTGCGTCGAGTTTCGGATAGCTTTGAGTCCTTACGTGCTATCGTCTAGTTGGAAACGAGAACAAGAGCCAGATCCTTGATCTAAATTCGAACAATTCATTGTAGCTTGAGTATATGTCGTCAATATCAGTCTAGCAATTCCTGTCCCGGACTACTTACGAGATCAATCAGGGGTGTTCTGTGGAAATAATCATACTACTGCAAAAGAGAAAGAATATTTACATCGACTTACAGACAGTCTTGGCACCGGAGAGAAGCATTGGAAAAGAAAAGGCATTCACGGCTGTGCTAGGATATTCGAATATTTGGTGACGATTATTCCATCATGTTCGAAAGCTCCGGTACCCCGCTCTCGATCGTCACAAATCGCAGTTCGTTTAAAGTCTGTGTGTAATGGTGTTGTTGGAGTTAATGTCAACAGTCAAGGTCTTCGTCCTCGCTTAGCACCCTCTTGTCCGAATCAGGTACCTACCTATATCTATGTTTATTTTCGAATTTCCGAATTCTGTATATAATAAATAAAACCAATGAACTTCCGAGACGACCTGTCTTCGAGTGTCCCCTCCTGCCGTGGCAGAACAGCATGAAAACTTTCGTAGTTCCTCCCATATTCTACAGTTCGAAAGCCATCCCTACTTTCGTCAAAATGAATGAATGATCGGAGCATAATGTCATCGATCGAAGGGGAGATTCGGTCGATTCGATTTAGAAACGCAGGACTAGAAGAGGCTTCTTTCTTGAAAGTAGTATTATATCGAGTAGCTCGGGCTATCAGAAGCTAAAGCAAGAAGAGTCGAGGTCAAGCATGCTTTCACAGTTCTACTGTATAGAAAATGGACGGAATAGAAAAACATGGGCGCAGAAAAAGAATAGCCGCCAAGCAAATACCGCTTCTGTCACAAACTTCGATGCTTCATTTGTATAAGGCGTGGGGAAGTCTGCACAGGGACAACAACAACATGCTACCTTGGATAAAGGCTAGGAGAGTAATCTACACGATAAATGGCCGGCGGTCATTCTTCATAGACCAAACGGCAAAGTCAGCGAGGTAGAAATGTATCATATCTCGAGAATCTAGGGGGCGTAGCCCGGATCTGGAATAGAGTCCAGACTGTGGACATTCCATCCATACTTAGTGCAGGAGGGTGGTACGAAAGCAGAGAAGATATACATTAGCAACCCAGGAAACTACCTCACAATCTATTATCTGAGTAAAGAACAGCTATTCTCCGTTGGAGAAGCTGTGAAATACCCTGCGTCACTCATCCCTCGAGTGTCCCTCAACCCTAAGTCTGTTGAATGTATGTTCGAAGGGAAGAAATATGCGAAAAAAAAGGCCAAATCAAAGCACACTGCTGGCCATGGAGACAAGGAGAGCTTAGAAAGTGCACCGGCTTAACTACACAGCGGGGATTCTTGATACTACTTGATGCACACGTGACATATTCATGCAAAGCAAACGGCCCGAGTCGATATATCGCCAGTGGGGCGGACCTCTACGGGACAGAACTCGAACGGACGTGGAGTTTATTGGTCAAGATCACTGGCGGTCGGGATATGATTTGCGAGTGGAAGAAATCATCTGTAAGCCCCGGTATTTCTCCTGAGAATCTTCATGGATTGTAGGCTTCTCGAAGATCTGGAGCAAAATTGAGTTTCTTGAATGAAGAATGCAACTCCCACAGCGCCGGACTCGGAGCTGCACAAGACGAGAGAATATCCAGGGGTTATCTGCCCTGTTTTCTGCATCTGATCTGGAAAATTATCAATGTTACACCACATCATGACTTTACATCATGGCATGTAAGATCATATCGTGTTCCGGGGGGGGGGGGGAAAGCCCACCTGTTTCTTTTTTTCGCGAAAGTATTTGGCTGAATTGAAATGTCGTCTCAAACTCATGCGACCAAGCAATTGATTCTCGCCTCCAAACCTTCAGGAGTACCGATCCTCGCCGGGACCTGATGCTACGTTCGTGCTTCAAAACACCCAGCTCCCGACCTTGAAAGATGGCCAAGTCCTTTGCAAGGTCGAGTACTTCTCGAACGACACGGGTCTGCGGAATTTTATACAGAGCAACGTAGCTCCAGCACGGCTCTACGTTCCAACAGTTCCACTCGGCTCGGCCATGCGGTCTGGACTGATCGCCACCGTTCTCGAGTCTCTCTCTCTCCGACGTACAGAGTCGGTGATGTGGTTTGTGACTTCCATCTCGGCACTTAGAGCGAGCTGGTCATCCTCGACGCAGCCACCTGCCAACCACTCCCAGCACTTCCCCATGGAGTCTCCGTTACGCACTACCTAGGTGCATTTGGTGCCTCGGGATTGGCTGTGTACACTGGCTTGTACTATGCTGGAGAGGCGAAAGCCCAGGACACTATCGTGATCTCCGCCGCCGCAGGTGCAACAGGTAGTATGGTGGGTGTTCCCTACATCTCTACTGTGCACTTTTTTTGCTTGTCTCAAGAGGGCTGAGAAATGCAGTGCTCTTCAAGTAATGCTTCCTACGTTCCGAGACCACCTTTAGAGCCTTAATTTGTTTATCAGAAAAGCAATGCTGACTCGATTTCCTTCTGCAGGCTGTTCAGATTGCGGTAAAGCTGTTGGGTGCAAGGCGTGTTGTGGGTATTGCAGGCTCTGACAAGAAGTGCCAGTGGGTTCGGGAGCTAGGGGCTGGCTCATGCCTGCGTGAACTACACCTCGCCCACATTTGAGACCGACTTAATCGCTGCTACGCCCGAGGAAGTCGACGTATATTTCGACAATGTCGGCGGTCATGTGCTGGATGTAATGCTAACAAGGGTCAAGAGGCATGGGAAAATTGCTGTTTGTGGTGCCGTAAGCGAGTATAATGCTGATAAGCCGATGGCTTTGAAGAACTGGTTCGAGCTGGTGTCGGGTCGTTTTACGATTCGGGGTATCATTATGCTGGACTACATGGAGAAGGTGCCTGAGATCCTGGGCGAGCTGATTACTGCTGTAGCGGATGGAAGGATCGTACTTGATGATGGAGAGACTGTTGTGGAAGCAAAGATTGAACAGCAACCAGAGGTGTGGATGCAGTTGTTCAGCGGAGGAAACACTGGAAAGCTGATTACAAAGTTAATCCGTTGAGATATGATGCGTTTGTTAGACCAAATGGTGTCAAGGCAATGCCAATATCCAGGTTTGGAATTCGTGTAGATGTCAAAGAAGGTTATTCTTCAATGGAGATTGCGCTGGTCGAAGTGCTGTCAGGATCAGCAATAATCTGTTGCTGAGTAGGACATGATGGAGAACGGATCCGGGGGAAACCGACCTCAATTGAAGGTTTGGAGCCAAAGTGGAGCGTCAGAACTAACGGACGATCACGAGACAGTTGCGCCATAATTTTTACATATATATATAAAATATAATCAGGCAGACTTGTAATACTGTCTTGAAGACCTGTCAGAATCTGACCCATTAAGGCTGTTGGACTTGACAAGATGCTGTTGAGCCAATGTCGTGCTCTGAAACAACGGAGAGTAGAACGATAATATACCGCTTTATATCACCGACGAATTTGGAAATTGTACAACGTCTCACGAGTTTCGGAACCAAGCACAATAGTCCTCGTCTGGGCAAAGCTTCACCATCCAAGAGGTACAAGAGGTACAATCGTGCCAGAGCGCGTTATCGTGGCGATCTGTGATATACAGTATATTAGATTGTACTGTAGTGGCAAGACGACAAATGTTCACGGTGTGACCAGGCCCAGGGCTTTCACGCCACGATACACCTGCTCCCCTCGCTAGCCCGGAGACTCTGGAGCATACAAGTCATCCGAATCATGTCCATTACGAGCATGCGAGACTTTTGAAGCATATGTCAGCCAAGCTGGCGTAGACATAGCAGAACAAGCAGGGTGAACAAACACACTGGCTCCTCCGGAGAGAGGGAATGCGATGATTGAACTAAGCACTACTGCTGGATCAAGCTGAAGAAACACGGCTCGCTCACACGAATTGTAAAGAAGTTTTGCGGACAGCAATTTTCACATATTATGTGTCTGGATGGAATCTGGGTAGAGACGGAACTTCCATTACGGTAGAACCGAGATAGACGACCGGGGAGGGGGGGGATGGAGAGGAGGTGAGATGCAAGTAGAGGTGACAAGAAATGATCATGACAATAACGAAGGCTGTGAATTGATATTTGCGAACGCTTCCTATCGTGCCGTATAACTAAGCATCGTGAGGTAACGTTGGTAGGAAAATTGCGGTCATGTACTTATGGATTGGAAACGACTGCGACGGAAAAGATGGAGAATGGGAGAACCCTGCTGGCCTCTCCACGTCATTCTGTGATAAGTGAGCCGATACCGTATCGTCGGCAATCTCCAGTACGATACCTTTTGGAGCAGAGCAGAGCAGAACAGAGCCGAGCAGTGCGTCAAGACAAGTCCGGAGTTGCCACGTCTCACAGCATCGATCCCATCGGAGAATCAACACAATTCCCCTTCGTTCTCTCCATCTACCATTCACCTCGGCCAACTCTTCTACATAATTGCTGCCCGTTGCGCTGCGGCAAAAGAAAGGGTGCCAGTGAACATACCACGCTAGCGCCATAAGCGAGCCTCCTCATATCTGAAAGGCACGACTCTTAAGCTCAGCCCTCTACAAGTCCCCTACTTCAAACTCAACTTCTTGCGACATCTTGACGAATCTAATACTTCCACCTCCCCTTCACAATCAATACCTCAATCCCCATCCCCACTCCTCCCCTGCGACAGGACGAGTCTCTGCCACCAAATGGCGTAGGCCGATGGATCAACGAATGAATTCTACTCCCGCAGCAGTATCGAATTCAGGAACTTCCAGGTCTGCCCATTTCACTGCCCTCTTCTTCTTCTCAAAGACCCCCCCCCCCCCCCCCCGTACCACCTACCTGCTTTTGCTTTCGATCCGCATCAGAACTCTCCACAATATCGTGTCAGCATCAGACTCAAATACTCATGCCTCCCAGCAGCAGAATCACGAGAGCGGCAGCGAGGCAGGCAGCCAGTTCCTCAGAATCGACGGTTGGTACTGTAGGAGCCCCCTCAACTGCGTCGAGTCGACCCCCACCTCTGCCTTCATCGGTGCGAAAGCGTAAAGCACCTGCGCGTGATACCAGCCCTGTCCCCGATCCCGAGCCAGCAAAAGCATCGTCTGGCAGACGTCCCAAGCGACAGAAGGTCGTCGAGACAGATACAGCCCCGCCTGCTCCTCCATCTCGCCGAAAGAAGGGAAAGACGCCTGCGGTGATGTCGAGTCCTGGGTACGTTGGGTTGCATTGCATACCTTGTCGATGCTAACTTTCTCCCAGTGATTCTGCCGGTCCCTCCAACGATCCTCCGCCAACGATCTCGGGTTCTTCGAAACGCAAGTCAACCCGAAATAAGAAAAATGGTCAAGGTTCGTCGTCGAGTGGCATGGAGATATCGTCTGCAACATATCTGACTTTTTTTTTTTTTTTAACAATCAGAGAGCGCGGCCGCTCCCAGCTCCAGTCGCCGGTCGAAGAAGGCAGTCAGTGCCTCGATCGACGAGGATAACGCCATGGACGACAAGACTTCACCTGCTGCAGGCGAGGATGACATGAGCGATGAAGATGAAGATGAGGAAATGGCCCATCGTTACGACGAACAGGATGATGACGATGACCCCTTCGGAGGCTTTGGCGGACCAGGAGGTCCTCCTCATGGGCTCTCGAGCACACTGAGAGCTTTGAGTGGCATGATGTCAGGCGTCTCCACGAGGTTACGGGATATTTTGAATAATCTGAAGCAAAAGGATGACCCCTCAGTACAACTGATCGCACTCCAAGAATTGTCTGAAATCCTGCTCGTATCCACCGAAGATAACCTCGCTGGACACTTCTCCCCCGATTCCTTCGTCAAAGAACTGGTTGTGCTTATGCAACCATCTGACTTTGGAGAGGAAAACCCCGAGATGATGCTTCTTGCGTGCCGCTGCCTTGCAAATTTAATGGAGGCGCTGCCAGCCAGCACTGCAAATGTGGTTTATGGAGGTGCTGTCCCAGTTCTTTGCGCGAAGCTACTGGAGATCCACTTTATCGATTTGGCAGAGCAGGCTCTGAGCGTAAGATTTCGATGCTCCACTTCGCATCATTGGCTAATATTCTCTCAACAGACTCTTGAGAAGATCTCTGTCGAATACCCTGCCTCTATTGTTCGGGAAGGTGGCTTAACTGCTTGCCTGACCTACCTCGATTTCTTCGCTACCAGCACGCAGAGAACCGCCGTAACTACAGCTGCCAATTGCTGCCGTAACATCCCAGAGGAATCTTTCAACGTCATCAAAGATGTAATGCCGATATTGCTGAATGTACTCAGCTCAAATGACCAAAAGGTTGTTGAGCAGGGCTCCTTGTGCGTCTCTCGAGTTGTAGAGAGTTTCAGATATCACCCTAGCAAGCTCGAAGAACTTGTCAGCACCGACCTCCTCCAGGCAATTCTTCGATTGCTGTTACCAGGCACGACCAATCTCATTGGGCCCAACATTCACACACAATTTCTCAGAGTGCTTGCATTCACAGCAAAGGCTAGTGCAAGACTTTCGGCCGAGCTATTCAAGATGAATGTGGTCGAAACGTTATATCAGATTCTGACTGGAGTGTCTCCTCCGAATCCCAGAGACGATGTGGCCTCGAAGCTAGACAGCGTTGTGGTTATGCAAGCTTTGATTCACAGACCTCGCGAGCAAGTCATTGAAACCCTCAATGTTATTTGTGAAATGCTTCCTGGGCTGCCAAGAGAAGCCGATTCGTCCACTGCAGACCTTCTGGGTGTAGATGCTGTATCTGCTGCGGCCACTGTCTCCTCCTCGAGCTCCAGGAAGAAATCCTCCAATGAGAAACGACTTGAGCTGCTGGAAGGCTGCAAGGAGGAAGTCAAGCGCTTCGCCATAATTCTTTTCCCTACACTCACAGATGCATTTTCAAGCACAGTTAACTTGAGCGTGCGACAGAAGGTCTTGACTGCTCAGATCAAGATGCTTTCCAACCTCGATAAGGAGATACTGATGGAAGCTCTTCGATCAGTACCGTACGCTTCTTTCCTGGCTGCAATCCTCTCTCAACAAGACCATCCTAGTCTTGTAAATTATGCTCTTCAAGCAGCAGAGCTTCTCCTGGCTCGTCTCGATGATATCTATCGCTACCAATTCTATCGCGAGGGGGTCATTACCGAGATTGCGAAGCTTGCCGCGGCCAAGGAGGGCGCTAAACCTGTGTCTGAAGAGGCGCCAGCGATCGAAGAGGTGGAACCTGTTGAAGCAAATGGAAACCGGAAGCCATCAGAGAAGGCTAGCCGCGCACCAGATGATGACGACGACGATGATTCCTCGGACGAGGATAATGAGGCTAACGAAGAGGACAATGAGAATGATGATATTCCGGATGATATCAGCCCATCGCCAAGTTCTCGAGGATCTACCATGTCGATTGATGGCCCTCCGGACCGTCTCCCAACAGACGCTACTAGCATGCAGCAGCTCATTGCACAGCGAGCCAAAAGATTCTTGGATGTTCACGATAATGAAAAGAATAGTAAGAGCATGAAGAAGAAAGCCACCAAGATCTTGACCAGTCTGCAAGGGCTTGCGTCGGACATTGAAGCCCATTATCTGCACGCGAAAGCAGGTGACGGGATCAAGCTCTTCAGCACTCTTGCTGCGTATTTTGATGGCGACGTTCTAGAGAGCGTCACCAGTGCTGAGCTCCTCAATTCCGAAGTCGTTCGAGTCCTGCTCGAAGTTTTCAATAATCCAGATGAGAATCTGAGCAATGACGCCCGGTCAGCCTTCTTGGAAGTGTTCATGGGTCGAACTGTGGCAAACAAGCCCAAGACTGCTAGTGCCGACTCGCCAGCCACACCTTTTAGTATTCTCGTACACAAGTTGCAAGACCTCTTGAGTAGATCGGAGCATTTCGAGGTTGTTACTGTCCACCAAAACACATTCGACGGAAATAGAAGCAGCGCTGCATCTATGCTAGCCAAGCAGATTCGTCTGAAACTCGTCGCAGACGACGATTCTGAAATTCCACGTCCGTATCGCAACATAATGGTCTCGATCCATGCTATCGCCACCTTCAAAGCTCTTGATGATTACCTTCGTCCGAGAATCAGCCTGTCTGAGCGCCCTCGGGGGTCGAGAAGAGAAGGCCTGTCCAATGCCTTGGCTGCTCTTGCGGCGGCCGGTATGCCAAACCCGTACGCTGGTACAAGTCACAGCCGTTTGGTGGACCGTGGCCTAGCTTCGGCAAACGCAGCTACTCCTGCACCGTCCACTCCGAGAAGCTCTCGGAAGTCAAAGTCCAAGACGACTGCGGCACCTACTGCTGCGGTAGCGGGTGGGTCCTCAACAACGGCCACTCCCCAGGAAAAGCCCGGGGCCCGTCGGTCAAGCAGATGTCAAGCTCAAGCAGAAACACCTGTTCCTCCGATGCAGGAAGAGGATATGCTGGCCGGGGCTTTGGAGTGTGCAGATGAGAGACAACTCACCGAGGATGAGGATATGGAGGATAGCGCTGCTCTGGACGCTATCGTAGGGGACTTGAACGACGACATGGAAGAGGGATCCCCTGTAGACCCAACTGCCGTCAATCTTGAAGTGGCTGTTGGAGGAAAAGTCACCGCTCGCAAAGAGACTGGCGAAAGAGTTGCAACTCCTTCGCAAATTCCTGGGAGTAGCTCACGCAGTGGCTCCGCCTTGCAAGCAGCGATCGCTGCCCAGGCCGCTCAAGCGGCTCTGAGTACGCCAAGCGCATCATCCAGACCTATGTCATATGCTGCTGCGATTCAAGCCACACCTCAAGATTGGCACATTGAATTCAGCCTCGACGATAAAGTCATTGCTAATGAGACTACCATTTACCGCGCTGTGCACAGTACATCAACAACCATTGACGACCAAAATAGCAGAAGTGTCTGGTCAGCCATCCACCCAATCAAGTTCAAGCGTGTCCCGGGACCACCACCTCCAGAGCCCAGCTCCCTTACTCAAGCTCCAGAAGTCAGCACGGAGACCACAGCATCCGGTATCCCAGCTTCCTTGGACAGGTACCCAGCTACATCGTCTATCGTCCGGTTGCTTAATATTCTACATGCGCTTAACGCTAATCTGGATGATGTTTTGGCTGAGAACAAGGACACTCTGAAGCTCAATGCGGAGCCTCTGTCTCAATTCGTTAATACGAAGCTCACCGCAAAACTCAACCGACAGCTTGAAGAGCCTTTGGTCGTTGCTAGTAACTGCTTGCCAAGCTGGAGCGAAGACCTGGCTCGCCTGTACCCATTCCTCTTCCCATTTGAGACTCGACACCTCTTCCTACAATCTACGTCTTTTGGGTATGCGCGGTCAATGACGCGTTGGCAGAATGCTCAGACTGCTGATGAGTCTCGTCGTGATCGTCACCGTGACGATCGTCCTTTTCTCGGCAGGTTACAAAGGCAAAAGGTGCGAATCTCTCGATCCAAGATCTTGGAAAGTGCCCTAAAAGTCATGGAACTTTACGGTGCATCTCAAAGTATTCTAGAAGTAGAATATTTTGAGGAGGTCGGAACTGGCCTTGGGCCCACTCTGGAGTTCTACTCCACAGTGTCAAAGGAGTTCTCCAAGAAGAAGCTCAAGCTTTGGCGTGAGACAGAAGCAAACGATGCAGATGAGTATGCATTTGGAGTTCGTGGCCTGTTTCCCGCCCCTATGAGCGAGGAGCAAGCCTCCAACGAGAATGGGAAGCGGATTCTTCACCTCTTTAGAATGCTCGGAAAGTTCGTTGCCAGATCGATGATCGATTCCCGGATCATCGATGTGTCATTCAACCCAACTTTTTTCCGCATTGGCGATGAATCAAAGACAGTATCGCCTTCTTTGGGGGCCGTCAAGACTGTAGACCCGCAATTAGCAAAGTCTTTGAAACTGATCAAGAAGTACGCTGTTGCAAAGAAGGCCATTGACGAGAATCCCAACCTTACGCCTGCTCAAAAAGTAGCAGCCGCGGAAGCATTGATGATTGACGGAATGAGAATTGATGATCTTGGCCTTGACTTCACTCTACCAGGCTACTCGATCGAACTTCTGCCGAATGGATCGCACATCTCGGTGACAATCGACAACGTCCAACTCTACCTAGACCGAGTCATCAATATGACATTGGGTGATGGTGTTCAGAGACAAGTCGATGCGTTCAGAGCAGGCTTCACTCAAGTCTTCCCGTACAGTGCCTTGAGCGCCTTCACTCCGGACGAGCTAGTGATGCTGTTTGGCCGTGTCGAAGAAGATTGGACTCTTGAAAGTGAGCTCTATATCTCCCTAATCCCTCTATTCGTTCATCTGCTCATCATTACTAGCTCTTATGGATTCAATAAAAGCAGATCACGGCTTCAACATGGATAGCAAGAGTGTCAAGAACCTACTGCAAACTATGAGCGAGTTGACACTACCAGAGCGACGAGACTTCTTGCAGTTCACAACTGGTAGTCCGAAGCTTCCCATTGGCGGTAAGGCCGAATTCGAAGCCTATTTGTGGCTCAGATTGCTAATATATTAATCAGGCTTCAAGTCCTTGACTCCCATGTTTACCGTAGTCTGCAAGCCAAGTGAACCACCATATTCTTCGGATGACTACTTACCTAGTGTCATGACTTGCGTCAACTACCTCAAGCTACCTGACTACACTGATTTGGATGTCATGAGACGTCGTATGAATACTGCCATTAAGGAAGGACAAGGGGCTTTTCACTTGTCATAGAGTGTTGGTGTGTCAAGGTTGAGAGGCTCTGGTGAGCTTGAACTTTGGAGGATCAACCGAAGATTTCTCAGTACTGATGATTTATCACAAAATCACTGGTGCTCCTCTTTGCGTTTTATGTATTCATGAGCTCTACCTACCATGTTTTGCCCGCCACCATTTTCAGGAACAGGGATCAATCAAGTCAAATTGCATGGAAAGGTCGTTTGGGCGCATCAGGTGGCGGACACTCGTAAACGGCCAGGTTTCGCTTTGTTTTGCGCTTCATTAGATAGATGAACCGAATCTTTTCCCCCGTGCCACAAGAGTTTGATTTTACAGTCTTGAGTCGAAGCCTTCTCATGCCCTTGGCCTTGACTTATGGCAATAAACAGTTTGTGATTTATACTTTTCATCAAAGATTGACTTTCGCATAAGGCAGTTATTAGCATCCAAGGTGACAAACCAGAAGGCTCATTCCTTTCCTTTTTTTTTTTTTTTGAGTATGATTACGATGCTTTATAATGTATTGTGGGCTTTTAAAAAAAAATAGGTTGCGGAAGATTGCCTATTTCTGCTTCACAACAAAGTTTTGGAAACTTTTTCTCATATCTTCCGGTCGCGAGCCAGGATTGCTCACGTTAAATAAGCAACCGTTTGCTATAAAATGTATATATATGTGTATCCCTGACAAAAAATGTAACTGGGCAACATGTGATGACAAGGTATAGCGGAGCCACGGCGCCAAGAAGCTAAAGTCGCGGGGCAGAGATGACTTCATCACAAAGTGGTAGAGCGCAAATCTGTCGCTCACAAACAAAACATTACACCATGCTCCCTCCCCTCTCCAAGCAATCCCACATTACTATGCAAAATATTTCACTGCACATCCCATATAAATCAAGTGATAGAGTACCTCAATATTGCCTTATTTGGGCGTAAAAGTGGTGATGGAAACAATCAAAGCAGAGCTGATCGTACGCAGAGACGAACACACCACCCCAAAACTGTAGTTGGTCGCTCACTAATGCGATATGTAGGACGAATACTCCCAATCCATCGATACCTCTACCATCCTGGCCATCCTCTCAGATTATGTTGTCTTGGATCCCACAGAGCTGTCCCAAGCGCGACAAACCCTTGAAATTTTGAAATCCTCGGCATTGGTAGAAGAGAGCACAGGATTCGATCCTAGCGGTGCCGGTGGGATTGATCTTTCGACTGATGATCACAGCGCGGGAGGCGAGGACGAGAGCCCAAGCGACAGCCAGCGTGGATGGAAGAGTCAAACGGATGCGACGTCTCTATGCCAAGACACACTGGATTTGGAGGGGCTGGATCTCGAAGGAACTGGCAGAATTGAGAGCCCAGAGCAAGCATATCCGAGCTCTCTCGATAATCTGGATGATGCAGGCAAGGAAAAGGCGTTGACTGGGATCTTTCCAGCCCTCAAGCCGTTCGATATAACATGGACCTTGAAGAAATGTAACTGGGATGCAGGCCAGGCTATTGACGAGTTGATGACGCAAGCATTCCTCGAAGAGAGCGGAAGCCGTCATCGTGGCATCGAAGCATTTTCTGAGACTGACACCGCCCCGCGGCCGAGGAGGGGAAAGGGCAAGAAGAAGCGCAAAGTCGGAATTGCAAGCAATGCGACCAATTCTGGCACCTCGGTTTTAGAATCTCCAGTGGAGAGCAAGTGGGATCTGGCAAGGCAGGATGTCGAATTTCTATCAAATAAAACCGGGTTTCCCACGCAGCAAATCTCGTCCATCTACCACCAAAATGGAGGCTCTGTTTCGGCGTCGATAACAGCTATCATCGAAGCTCACGCAGCTATCAGATTGGCCGTGGATGATCCAACCATACAGATCAATGCCGTTGAGCTTCGACAAGAGTTCCCCTCCATCTCTGCCACTCATCTCGAGGGTCTGCTCCAGATTACCCAACCTTCTGTTGCTGATGCTCGCGAGCTTGCCAGAGCCCTCACTGCCTCGGCCTATGCAAAGAATAGCCCTATTCAAATTGAGTTCCGCAATACCCCGATAGAGCTCGATACTGAACTGGCGAAGCAAAAGCAGAAGCCGAGACTACACAATTCCCTGTACCCAGACCGACCTCTTGACGTTGCCAGCTCTGCCGAACTCGCGGCAGGCCATTCTGAAGCACGAAATAGAGCATTCGCGCAAGCTCGAGCTGCTTTCCGGAAAGGAAAGTCAAATCCTCTTATGGGAGGAGCTGCAGCATACTACTCACAAGTCGGACGCGAAGCAGATGCCAAGGTCAAGAGTGCAGCAAGCGCAGCAGCAGACGCTCTTGTAGCCAGTCAGAGTACCCACTTACAGCTGGATCTTCATGGTATAAACGTGAAGGACGCCGTGAGAATCAGTCGGGAGGCCGTCACAAGGTGGTGGCACGAAACTGAGGAGCAGCGCGCTTCCGGCAGAGGGAGCGCGATTCCGGTATACAAAATTGTGACGGGAGCTGGAAACCACAGCTCTGGGGGTCACGGAAAACTCGGGCCTGCTGTGGGTAAGATGTTGATTTCCGAGGGCTGGAAAATAGAGGTTGGGAGTAGAGGCAATAATGGATTTTTGGTTGTTACTGGTCGTGGTCGGAGACGCTGATGATGGGCTATTTTATTTGGCATGTTGTATTCTTCGCAGGGCTGTCTTGGATAGAGACTTGGATGAAGATCTAACAGGCCGAGTCGCGGATAACGATATGAGGGAGAGCTTGGGATACGGTATGGTTTTGTGTCTGTACAACAAATGACGAGGATGAGATATACACGATTCGCAAATAATCGAAATGATTGGATACTGTACGCCTCGCCGACTTCGAAATCTAGCTTGTCGTCGATTCGAGATTCTATCCTAGCTACGGCGCCAACGTATCTTTCCCGCCCTCAAACTCGCTAACATCATACTCATTTGGATATCTGTCAATCATGCTCTTCAGCTCCTTCATCTGCTCCTTTGTCTCGGGCGTCATCTCTTCGTAAACGTCCTCAAACATGCTTCTCATCGGCGGTTTCTTTTCCTTTTCAGCCTGCGCAAACGCTTTCAGAGCCTCCTTTCTAATCCTGCTTCTCGCCGCACTCTCTTGAGCCTCGTCCCAGACCTTCTTCTTCTCCAAGTACTTCCTGAGTCTGGTAATGGGATTGTCTCTCCTCTTCCAATCCTCGACTTCAACCCTTTGTCTGTAAGCGAAAGAGTCATCGCTCGTGCTGTGATGCGATATGCGGTAAGACATGGCTTCAATGAGGACCGGCCTCCCGCCATCTTTCAACGCCAGTTCCCTGGCTCTCTTGGTCACCTCTCTCACGGCCCAGATGTCATTCCCATCTACTCGGATCGTGTCAATCCCGTACCCGGTGCCGCGACTTGCAATGCCGTCCCCGCGGTATTGCTCCAGCGTCGGAGTAGAGATCGCGTACCCATTGTTCCGACATATGAAGACCACGGAACAAGAGCGTGTGGCGGCGATGTTGAGCGCGGCGTGGAAGTCGCCCTCGCTAGCTGCGCCCTCTCCGAAGTAGCAAGCTACCACCCGGGGTGTAATGTTGGGATTTGTAAGGCGCTGCAGCTTGAGGGCGTAGGCTGCTCCAGATGCTTGGGGGATTTGGGTTGCCAGTGGTGAGGAGATGGTGTGCTGTGCTTGTAAGTGAACGGTCACTTTAGGCCTGGGGCGGAGGACTTACAATGTTCAAGTCCTTGCTACCATAATGAACTGGCCTGTATTTGAGAGTCAGTCAACATATCTTGCATACTTCAAGAGGCGAAAATCGAGACCCTCCTACTCACATATTCCTCCCCTTGCCTGGATCCTTCATGTTCGCAAACAACTGACTCATGAAGTTATCGAATGTAAAGCCTCTCTGCGCGAAGACTCCCGCCTCTCTGTATTGACAAAAGATCACATCCTCTTTGGACAACGCCGACGCGCTCCCCACACACGTCCCTTCCTCTCCCTGCCCTGTCATGTAGAAACTCAGCCTCCCTTGTCTCTGAGCATCAAACATTATCACATCCATAATCGATACCTTGAGCATGTTTTCGTACAACTCAAGAGCGAGAGCGTCAGGCTCCGGTGTATATTCTAAGTCTACGATATCGCCGTCTTGGGACATGGTCCGGTAGGTGTTTATGGGAGAGGGGGTTTGGTAGAACTGGAGGGTGTTGGAGAACTTGCTGTGGATTGCGCCAGGAAAGTGCACACTGTTCCTGGTTAGCCAGAATATTCGATGATAAGATCGTTGAAATGCTAACCTCGTAGATCCAGGCTTTTGACCGAGAGAAGAGTAGCATCTTTGGATATGGATGAGGTGGTTTGAAACAGTGGGAGTCGCTGGCAGGGCGAAGGCAGGAGCCCTCAATCGTGGTAGTCTCATGGTCGGTCAAGCTGTTACTATCAGAGAATTATGTTCTTCCACTGATTCTGCGATTGCTTCATACTGACATACTGAAGTTTGAAAGAGGTCATGTCGCAGACTGGTTCAAGAGGGATGTCTAGATGTAAAGAGGCATATTAAGACCGAGTCTAGCCGCTCCGCCCTCTCCACCTCGCTGCCCCGCGCGGGGCTTTGCACGGACCGGAAGCTTATTACACAGTTGGTACCTGACATTGCGCGACAGAAACTCCATCTCTTGTTTCTAACACCCCTGGTCAAATCATTTACCAAAGACAGTAGCGCATTATATAATGCCTTTTTCTAGTTTGGAGACTCGGATGAACTCCGCTTGTAACAACTTCTAGGGCGAGATTCCTGCTATGCGAACCTCTATTCCGAAAAACCAGTACTAACTACCTGCCAAGTACCTACCCATGTGGCGCCAGTCACTGTCGCTGTTCAGCAGGATGATCTTCTGATTGAAAAATAATGAAATGCCATATCAACACAGAATGGTAGTATATGATGAATGCCAGTCACTTGCATATATACTCTGTGGTCGAGGTGGCTTAACACACATGCCACTTTTTGAAGTACTCTACAAGAGCGGTGGACTTGCTCGACTATACAGATTGTCGGCGCGCCCTGACTACTTGGACTACATCTTCGGGAATGAATCAGACTCCAAGTGCGACGAAACTGGTAGATGAATGAACGCCGCCATGGAGGTTTTGAAATCTAGCACACTGCATGTTGCCTTTGTAGAACATGGGCCTGCTTCAACTCAAGAGGGCTGGCTAGGGTTGTGCAAGACCAGCTACAACCAAGAGGACGATAATCTATTAATTTTATCTTCCTAATCACGTAAGTGAGGAGGTACTTCCATGACTCCTCGCCCAAAAAACTCGCTAATAGTCCCAAACTTATCATTACTCCGGGCTAGAGCGTCCAAAAACATATCATGCCTATCAGCACTCTCGTCTTGTGCTTTTCTGATAGCACGGATTGTATCATTATCCTTCCGGCAATTAGGACAGCTGCCCTCGACATTTCCGTCTTCGCTGACTTCAATATTCAGGCAGTTTTGGTGGAAGCTGTGTTTGCACAAGAAATGCACGGCGGGTAAAGCTAGTTGGAGGCCGCAGAAAGAGCATCGTGAGTTGTTGAATGTCTGTGGCTTGCTGGATAGTTCGGCAATTTCTTGGCGTTTATCAAGGGTTTCATTGCGATACGAGGTGATCAGTCGACGATTTGATGAAATTTCCTTACGTTCGCGCTCTATTGTTTGTTGAAGGTAGGTCTTTACCATACCCATGGTGGCCACAGCATTAGTGCTCAGTGTCTGAATGACCTGCAAGGGTGCCATGAGCCCATCCTCGTCGATCTGCTTCAGAACAGCATCGAACTCTTCTCCAGCTTCTTCAAGGATTCGAGGGTCAGAGGTGAAGTATGCTAAAGCAGCTGGATACAACTGCGGCTCTTCTGGGCCGTACTTCTTCAGCGCTTTTATAGCGCCACGAGTATCCTTTGCAGATGTATAGGATCGAAAGATATCGAATCTTAAACCAGCTTGTTCGCGGACGAGGATAGTGCCGTCTTCAAAGTTGGAAAGGTGGGACAACAAGAGAACATTGGATGTGTCAATTGGAATATCCCTTCCTGCAATGAGTTTTTTGGCTTTTGCTTCCCACTCGTCTCTGTGGGCGCCTTTTTTCTGATTTGATTTGTGCAGATACATTTCGAATAGTGTGGTATAAAGATCAACTTTATCGCGCTGTTTCAGTTTGTCCTCCTGTAGACAAGCTTCAAGGAATACGATAAATTCATCTGGATGATCCACGAACGAGGAGAATGCGGTCCTTGGTTGTGGGGGGTTGTACTGAGGAACGGCGGCAATCTGGTCGATATCCTCGATGACGAGATTTTCACTAACGGTAGCAGCCAAGTTGCCTAGCGCAGGTGGAGAAGTAACGGCTGAAGTGTTCATGTATGGCAAGGGGAGAAGGTCTCTCAAGTTCTGCACCGCATTTACCGCCCCAGCTGCGTAGCCAGATTGTTGCGCAACCACTGTTTGTGGAATGACGACATCTTTCTTTGGCTGAAAGCGCCCAGCGAAATATTCAATGAACAGATTTGTGGTGTCTTTTGGGCAATGCTCCAAGAGAACTCTCGCATACTTCATCAGGTTGGGATATGCCTTACGAGGGTTAGCGTCACGCCGTTGGTGGCCTCAGACGATACTTACAGCTCCCGGCTCGAGGCGCCAGATATATTGTAGCGCTTCCGAATACAATTTCGAATCTTCTATCAAGATATCAACTACAAGCTCATGCTCGCCATGCTTTGTAGCCAGGTAGGCTGCTTGATCATAGTAACCGCCTTGTCTGCACATAGATATAGCCGTGTCCAAGTCGAATTTGAGATCGCCGGGTGACTTGATGAACTTTTCAAGCTTTCCGATGTCTTTCAGCTTCGCGTAGCAGTTCAATAGCAGAGTTGTGTGATCTGCATTCGCTTTGTGGTGCTCATGCAATTCTTCGAGATACTCGATGAGATTGTGTATACGCTGTGTGTCCAAGAACTTCCGGATGACTTGTGATGGTTCCGTATTGTCAATAGCTTTGAGATACTGCTGCATAGCGCCATCGTAGTCTGCTTTCTGGTACAGGAAGTCGCCGTACTTGCGAAATATTACGTTCTGCTGTTGCGAGTCCATTCCAGACTTTTGAGCTAAATTTATGGCAGGAACAAATAAATTCCTTTGATACAGTATCTCAAGTCTCTGTTGTAAGGATTTCTCGTGGTATCTCCATATCTAAGCTGTGTGTCAGTACTTTTCGGTCTCGCTCGTACCCTTGCTCACCTTGCCATCTTGCGTGAGAGAAAAAAGGTCTCCCCAGGTTGAAAAGAGGGTTTTGACTTGGGACACGGATGATTCAGAGTGTGCAATAAAATGTAGAGTTGTATCTAATAAAGTGAAAGTCGAAGTGTTGAACAGATCCTCTGCTTGGGCGCCACCAAATCGCCGCAATCCATTCGCTTTTACCGAAGTGGTGGTTACAGCTGGTGGACATACAAGAGCAACATAGTCTCTGAAGATGGTAAGCAGGCTCTTCGGGCCATCATAGGCAGAACAAGGACCCCGCCCATCAAGGCGATAGAAGTAAATAGCGTCATCTCGGACTACGACGATGTCCTGATTCCTCTTGTCCAGCGCCATACAACCAACAGCGCAACCTAGCTCCTCCACTGTTCTTGCGACCTGTCCCTGCCGTCCAGAAATAGCAAGCTTCAGTATTCGTGAGGTGGTTGATATGTAGAGAGTGGTGACTTTGTTTTCGTCTCGGAACACGACCCCTGTGATTGGCTCTTCCGATTCATACACAGTTCTTTGCTTTGCACCCCTGTCGTGGACCAGATCCCCCCTTATCACGGTGACTGATCCATTAGCAAAGCCCACGGCTAGCTGCGAAAGGTCGTCAAGAGCTGCGAAGGCTGAGATCTGCAGCAGTTTTCAGTTGACATCCCCGCGGCACTAAATAGCTGCTGATTCACACACCGGAAACGGCTTCCTCCCATTTTGTATACTGAGTGTGGATTGACAGGTTGGGAGTCCGGTCTTCTTCACTGGCTTGTTCAAAGCCCATACTTTCAAAACCGGCTCATTAGAGATATCTTCCTATCACATATCAACACCATGGTCTCTAAGAGCTTAAAAAATGACAAACTGATATTGTAACCAACAAAGATGTACCCTCCACCTGCTTCATATGCGTTATCGAGCCACTATCGTGCGCCTGAAAGGTTCGTAGAATCTTGAAGGTCGGGGAGATAATGCGCACAAAGCCATCGTGGCTACCAAGGAAGAGGCTTTCGGAGCCTGAGCATACGCAGCTGATTTCGTTGTTTTCGAAGAAGGACCGGCTTTCGTCGTCGGGAGGGTTGACTTGGCTCACTTCGAAGAAATCGAACGTTTTCCACTGCATTTTATTAGCGATTTGAAAGTGACAGTGAGTAAGCTGGGAAGCAGCTTGGACAAGCCTACCGAGTTCAGTGCCATGTCAATAGTCCCGAAATATCATTGCAGCTCAATTGGAATGGAGTTGCACCCGCGCCGCCCAGGTGCGGCGTCATGCTCAGGATGCCCAGAGCTGCGACATGGGTTTACTAAGCTAAACCACGATAGGATAGCTCACTTTCCCAGCGTCAGCTTCTTGCCTTGGTTATCAACATCAACAAGATCATCAATTCCTTCATGAGAGCGCAACTAGACTTGAGTTGATGCTCAGACAGGAGAGATCCTGTTATCACTCTCAACCATTGTCGTACGGATTAGGGTTTTGGTCAGGTCACATTTTTATCACCTGACAGCTTGCATTTAATTAAACTCTGAACTACAATGAGAGAGCCATATATAGAGGCTCCCCCTGAGAGCTCCTTAGAATGAGCATGTTTCTTTCACCACACGAGGGGACCTAGGATTTATTCTGTATCACAAACATCCTTCGTACCCAATGATCCAGGCGCTGACGATCCTCGCTAAATTCAGGGGCAAAAAATTTCGGCTCACCTCATTTTGTTTATTTTCGGTGCTGAATCTATAGGATTTCTAGAACACTTCGCAGGCTTTTCCCTTTCTCAGGCTGGACTCATGAGCTTGTATTCAGTTCGTTCGTTGGGATCCGTAATATTTACACTTCAGTCCTCGCCCTCGTCGACAGAAGCCAAATCTTGTCGCATCATGCCTCAACAGATTCCATTGGAACAGGCCCAGTTGGCTTCTTCAAGGGCTTCTTCTTTCCCTTAGCCTTACCTCTTGACTCGACGTATCCAATACTCTTTGGGATTCCAAATCTCGAGCTACCGTTTGACTTTCAGCTGAGTCGATATCCTGGCCAGCTTTACTAGGGTCACAGTATCTTCGTTAGACGATGCCGGTAAATTGCTGACCCATGGCTTTCGCCACCCCGTTCTACACGTCTTCCAAGGACGAAGCAGAAACTTGGATAACAAGCAGACACATATTACAACGAAATAGGGTAGCAAATATTGCCAAGCGGTGCTTGCCAATATCATATTACGAGTCTACCGGCGTCCTCGTTCAGAGGCTATCGAGTGCAGATCTTATTGCTTCAGCATATGATCTGCCGAACTGTCAAAACTAAGGTACACATGTCACTAAACAATTTCACTCTGCTTGTAGGGCCTGCATAATGGCGCGCGAAATCGCCTGTCAGCAGGTTCCAGCAGAAAATATATTGGTACATGAGGTCAGATCGAGCAGTCTTAGTTCGGAAGCGAGTCCGCTCACAATAGGGAAGGAGTCCGAATCTAGTGAAGATATACGTAATATTAAAATCTCTCAGCTACTCTCGGTCTAATGCTATGTGAGCCCAAAGCATCCGGGTTTTCTTCACTTGGCAAAATTCTAGACGCATGGCGTTGGGAACGGAAACAACTTTTTCGGGCCACTTTAGTATGATTTTATATGGAGATGAAGTAGAACGTATACATCCTCTATCGACCACTGCCTATCAATTCACCATTTTGACCGTTAAGAAGCGGAACATTAAATAAAGCAGTATTGAGGAAAACAATGGCAGAAAATCCATACACAGCTGCAGAGGGCAAAATTAGACTTGCCGGATACTTCTTTGGACATCAATTTATGGCGCAGAGAGCTTTGATCGAGATGGAAGCATTGAATGGGATCAATGGCCCGGAACCATCAAAGCCCGTAAACTCTATCCAGAGAGGGGGAGAAGGGTACCTCTAGTGACTACGATGGCAACAACCTGCGTACCGGTCGGCGCTGCGTCATACCTTGAGTCGGCACCCAATTCAAAGCTTGAGGCTGGGCTCCGATGGCTAAGCAGTACTTGTCTCTTGAATAGCCAGAAACCATGCGTTATTTCCCCCAAACATATTTTCTCTTCTTCGCGATGAAATATCATGATCTCGAAAATCGCTTCAACATGTTCCTATTGATAAGAAAAACGCCGAAGCTCGAAAAATCGATTGAAGTCAACACCTGTAGCGTACATTTTTCACTCGAAGAATCTTTCTATTCTCTTTTTAACTGTTAGCCAAAACAAGCCTCAATGTCACAACAATGCCCCAGCCCCTCTCTGCCTCGTACATCCCATACTCATTCTCGTGCCTGAAAACAGTCTCCTCGGCCTTGACATCGGCAACAACACGATCATCGCTTGCTCCCCCTAAACTCTGACTCTTCGTGTCTTTCCTCCCCTCTGCCAACGGCGACCTCTCAGCCGTCTTCTTCCTTCCAAAAAGGCCCCACCCCTTCGTCTGGGGCTGGGGCTGGCCCTGTAGCTGAGCCTGTTCCTTCGTCCTGGCGTCTCGAGCGGGTCTCAGATAGCGCGCCAACCTCTTCGCCATATCCTCATCGTGCCAATACCATGATTCCTGCCCTCCACTCTCCTCACTGCTTATCTTTACGACACGATAATACTCGCTCGGCTCACTGAAATCATAATCCGTAGGGATAGCGGTAGGGTCTTGTATGCCCTGCGCAGGGACGAGAATCAATCTTCCTTTTGTGAGGCCAGTGTTCGCAAAATCAGAGAGATATGCTTGGATATGGTGGGTGAGGAGGCCAAGAATCTTCTCATCTTGCGCGTGCGAGAGCAGATTCTTTTGTGTCTGGATGGAGGAGATTAGGGTGGCGAGGGTGGCGAGTTGGGATTGGATTTGAGAGGAATAGTATTGTGACGTTGGGGAGGATACTGTGGGCTGAAGGCTGGAGATTGTGTCGGCATAGGAAGGAGGTGCGGCTTCGTCTTTTTGGAAAAGGGGTAGGAGGGGGGTCTTGTTATCCATTTGGATTTATTGTGAGAAGGTCCGTTGGTGAAGATGTCAGATTGGACTTGGGTGTCTAGTAGAGGCGATAGCTGTACAGTAGTACTCATTATCTGAATAATCTGTTGTTGGAACGACGGGAATCTTCCAATGATGCCTAGTGAGCTGAGATCGTCACCTGATAGATATTGCTATGTGAGCCCGTGGAACTTCCAGATCTCCCGAATCTGCCTTTGCGTATCTTTCTAGAAGCTTGGCAGAAGACTCCGAGAATAGTCCTGCTGTAGACTATGCCTAGCGTTGACCACAAGGTTGGAGACCCACGTTGAAGCTCCGTGCTAGCGCGACCAAAGCGTGGAGGGAAACAGGGGAGTGACAGATGTTCGAGAACGAGTCAGATTTCCTGCAAGATTCTTAGAAACTGTACAGCCATTGTGCAGTCATACACGTATATGGAGTTCAACAACACTATGGAAGTCTGCCTTGTCTTGGCTTCATCTTCGAGGATCCCGAGGCTAGTACCTCAGGAGGTAAGGTAGGTAAGCCAAGGTATCCAGGTGGTATTCAAAGTAAATAACCGGGCCGCTAAGCGAGCTATTCTTATCTCAACGTCACATCAGTCCTGCGTGGTACCGAAGTCGTACTAGGTATTTACGAGATAATCGAGATATCACATTGGAGAGTCTCGATTGAAATGTACCTATGACTGTAAGTACCCACTCGCCATTGATGATGGCTTCCACACACGACTAATACGGAACCACGGTATAATGATCATAGCACAATTCCCAGGCGTTCTCCAACGTCGGGCAGTGCTGTAGGATTAGGATTACTGCTCATCATAGCCAGGTCGCAAGGCTCTTGGATTTCATAAGTCTCAAAGCACCTTACAACATTATTTATTCGATTACGTGCTCTCCGCACACTGAAATGAATTGCGCCTTGCTAAGCTAATGAGGCCCCTGTTTGTTAAGGGTACAAACGGCGCACAGCTGGAGTAAACCTATTTTTCAGTAATTTACTACCAGTCAGCCTTGCTCTCCCAGCAAAAAGCAATATATGCATGGTATGGCTTTACAAAAGGTATCCTAGTCTTAATAATAGCATCCATTCATTTCTTTCACGGTGATTCGCAGGTACATCACAAACTCGACTTCACCCACAAATCGACTACCTTCTTCAACTTCTGCCTCTGCATGCTCCTCTTTTCCCTCTTAACCCATTTCTTCTTATTCTTCTGATTCTTCAAGTTTTATCCACAAATGGCGCAAACACGAGCCTAGGTGAGCCTACACACTTCCACAAACCCATCAGGCTCACGATTCCGTTAGGTAAGGACAGTATCCCTATCAGGGCCGGTTACGTAGGCTCACCTGATATCTGTTCCGTGGGTTAGCTTGTCGGCGGATAATTTAGTGAGGCGTAGCTTCAAAACCCGAATCCACAATCCTGAGGTGGTTCCACCCAGATTTCATCGTCTATCTATTTAAAATAATCAGAGCCCCGGGTTTTTACTATTTAATCTCTCTAACAATCTTTGGCTACAAATCCTAAGATCGTACTACACCACCACATACCCTGCTCCAACCATATCAACCAAAACCATAAACAAAGATGATCAGCTACGTCGCTGGTAACCCTGACGAGTACCTCGCAATCACGGGTCGAGGTATCAGGACTGTCAAGATCGCCAAGAGTTCCATAGTATGGCCATTCCAAAGAGTAAGTCGCGCTCCGCACAACTCACAGCTCTCTCGTCTATATCTTCGAGATAAGCTGCGAGTTTTGTCCTAACAGTTTGTAGTACAAGAAATTCAGCATCCAGCCCCATGACTATGTTATGAACCTTCAGGCTATGACCAAGTAGGATAATTCCTCGTTGCATTCCCTTCTTATGCCGCTATCTAGAGGTGTTGAGACCAAGGTAACATAGTACAGGGAGAAATTACAGTTCTTGCTTCCTGTCGTCTTCACCGTTGGCCCCGATGTCAATCAACGTGGCGCTAACGCCGGGCAAGCACCAGTGGATGGTGTCAAGATCGAAGAATCACCAGAGGACCACGGCGATGCTTTGATGAAGTATGCCATGCTTCTGGCGGATGTTGAGACCGATAGAAAGTTGGCCGTCAAGGAACATCTTGGAGACATCATCAGAGGCATTATTGAGGGTGAAACCCGTGTCCTTGTCAGTGAGTGAAAATCGTATATCCCGATATACATGGAAGCATATTATAACGTGCTCAAAGGTTCCATGACCATGGAAGAAATCTTTGGCCAGCGTGAGCAGTTCAAGAAGGCCATCTCCAAGAATATACAAGGCGAGCTCAGTCAGTTCGGTCTCAAAATTTATAATGCCAACGTCAAGGAACTTCGCGATGCGCCCAACTCTAGCTATTTCGAGTCGCTTTCGCGGAAGGCACACGAAGGTGCCATTAATCAAGCGCGAGTCGATGTGGCCGAGGCTCAAAGACTTGGTACTGTAGGCGAAGCGCAACGACAAGGAGAACAGAAGCGAGAAATAGCCAGGATTGACGCTGAGACTGCTGTGCAAAAGACCGAGCGAGATAGGTCAGTATATCCTCCTAAAACTACGAGTGGCAAACCCCATAAGTGTTCGTGGGGTAGGCTGACCCGCCTACACGTAGTGAGCGAGCCCGTGCTGAGGCCACTCTTGCTACCCGCAAGACAAACTTCAGTAAAGACGTAAACATATCTCAGGTACGTTCTATCCTTTTCTGAACAGCAAATAATCTTCGGTTCCGAGGGTCTGATCTTTTTCTCTCTTCGATCCTTTGATCCTCAAATATTCGATACACCACATATTGATTCCGTGGTTTAGATCGAGGCGACCCGCGCGACTGAAGTCCGTGACGAGGCGCTGCGCAAGGAAGTTGAGGTCATGCGCGCCCTGACCGAGCTGGAGCGTCTCAGAGCCAGCGATGTCGTCAAGGCTACCATTCTCAGAGAATCGAAGCAGCAAGCTGCCGATGCAAGGAACTACGAAGAGCAAGCTCATGCCAACGCCCACTTCTACAGCGAGCAGAAGTCTGCTGATGCCCGCGCATACATGGTCAAGATCGAGACCGAAGCTCGCTACATCGCCGCTTCGAAAGATGCAGAGGTCGAGCTCATCAAGCAGCAGAAGGTTGCTGATGCCCGCGCATATATGGTCAAGATCGAGACCGAGGCTCGCTATACCGCTGCTGCAAAGGATGCGGAGGCCGAGCTCATCAAGCAGCAAAAGGCTGCTGATGCCTGCGCATATATGATCAAGATAGAGGCCGAGGCTCGCTACATTGCCGCTTCGAAGGACGCGGAGGCCGAGCTCATCAAGCAGCAGAAGCATGCTGCTGGTCTATCGTCCATGGCCGGCGCCTACGCTGATTTGGCGCAAGCCTTCGGTGGCCCAGCTGGTCTGGTCCAATACCTCATGATCGAGAAAGGTGTCTACACCGACCTGGCACAGGCCAACGCCAACGCTGTCCGAGGTCTCAACCCCAAGATGACCATCTGGAACACTGGCTCTCAAGCCGGGGGCGAGACTGGGGCTGTTGGCAGCCAGGGTGGTATTGACAGCATTCGCAATATGTACCAGATGCTTCCACCCTTAATGTCAACCATCAACGAGCAGACTGGAATGACGCTGCCTGAATGGCAATTTGGAAAGCTCCCCGAAAAGATCTCAGAGGGTGAGGATAGTAGCAATGGCAAGCGAGTGAATGGCGTCAACGGCACCCACTCGACTACAAAGTTTTCATAAACAACCATCAACAACCATCAACGATAATCACAACCTTCAATTTTGACTTCACACACCAAACTGTAAGAGGCTTAGATCGTTTCTCGTATATCTTCGGACAATGAAGTTTCTTCTTCGATTGCATGCCATAGGTGAGGTAGTGCTTTCTCGCAGTGAACCAGACTGGACAGCACTGGAATCGGAGGCCTGGTGCTGCTACTTTCTCAGGGATGGTTTTATAGATATATGTATTTGTAACTATGAGATTCCTCCCTCACGCTGTGCAAATTATGCCTTCGTGTTAAAAACCATAAGATTCAAAAATATTTTTGTTTTAATCGTGACGGAATGGCTAAACAGCACGTGCCTAAATTCACAGCAGCTGCGGCGGATTCGGACGTACGGAGATATGTTAGAGTTTATCAGCCAGCAAAAGGGAGTGGCCGGTTTAGATTTTAATGGCTGTAGGCCTCGCTCGAGCAGCTGATGCTCGCCAAGGTACCAGCCTATTTGTAAATAAAAAATATTTGTCAGTCATCACGGTAACTCGGCCCTAGGCGAAAATGCCTGGGAAGAGGAACTCCACTTTTTTTACCCCTTCCTCCCCTCTTCCCTCTTTCTTTGTCATGAACTGGATCATTCCTGTCGTGCTCCCTTCCCAATGCTTTCCCTTCACCAGATCTGTATGCTCTTCCTTGATCAACTCATTGAGAACTGCACCCACCAATCTCTTCGCGTTACCGCCGTTGGCAGCCATGTGGCCCATGACCATAGCAACGTCGACATCCTCAGTGCTGTGCCAGCAGTCATAATCAGTCGCCATGCAGATCATTTGGTAGACCATCTCTGCTTCACGAGCGAGTTTGGCTTCGGGGAGGGCGGACATGTTGATAACGGAGCCACCCCAGGAGCGGTACATGTTGGACTCGGCGCGAGTTGAGAACTGAGGTCCTTCTATAGAAGTAGAAGAGGGTAGTGTCAGCCATGAGTTCTGGTCATAACTTTGAAAAGAAGAAAATAACGTACCCATGCAGATTATGGTTCCTTTATCATGCATCCGGACGCCCTCGCCGGCAAGAGCATGTCCACAAGTACTGATGATCTGTAACCACAATTAAGCTCTAATCTACCCAAGAACAGTGTCCCAAGATACCTTTCCAATCTTTGCGTCGAACGGATCCGCGAAGCCAACATGTCCAACAACACCCTTCTCAAAAAATGTGAAAGGCCGAACACCCTTCGTACGATCAATAATCTGATCCGGAACCACGAAATCCCTGGGTCGGATCTCCTCCTGCAGACTTCCCACCGCACTGAAGGCGATCACTGTTCGAACACCAATGCTTCTCAGTGCGGCAATGTTCGCTCGGGAGGGAACTTCGTGGGGAGCATGCTCGTGGGATGCGCCATGCCGCGAGAGGAAGGCCACTGGGACATGGTGGTGTTGTAGGATGTGGATGGGTGCGGAGGGATAACCCCAGGGCGTGAGCGGGTTGACTGTAGCGATTTGGACGAAGCCTTCGAGCTTCTGAAGACCGGTGCCGCCGATTACTGCTATACGGACTGGGCCTGACAGACATCAATACTGCTGACAAAGCTTTCGATTGAGCTTTATTACCATCGAAAGTGGCTGGGGAATCTGCCATCTTGGATATTGATAGAGACGGGGGCTTATCTAGGAGGATGTGAAGTGCTGAAGAACTTTAGTGATCTGAAGAGAAATGAAAAGGTATGAAATGAAGCTCTCCATGTTGATCAGCCTCGATATTTTTTTTACCCCTCCAACCCCACGAAAATAGTTCCCCGACACGTCAGGGATCAATCAACCACCTATCAGACGACCTTCCAATCACAGCCATCTGGATCCACATCTCACCACATTTATAATTTTTCGCTTATCCAGCCTCCAGATTAGTCAGCCCACAGAGATGTCGCAGAAAACTACATCGCCTGCCTCTGCGACCACAATTATCATCGACAACACCGCCCACGCTCATCACAAACCGCAAAGATGACCAAGATCAACTCCTGTATGTTTCTCTGATGCGGGAAAAGAACTCTCCACTTGGCACAATTATCTGCATGCAATGGGCAACTCAGCTGACATTTTGCAGCCCTTCACTCTTCGAGAAGAAAGTCGCGCAAGGCTCACTACGATGCACCTTCAAGTGTCAGACGCACAATCATGAGTGCCCCTCTCAGCAAGGAACTCCGTGAAAAGTACAACGTACGCTATTTCGCGTACATTCTCCCGAGCTTCCTAACAATTTCCAGGTCCGCTCCATCCCCATCCGAAAGGATGACGAAGTCACTGTCGTTCGCGGATCCAACAAGGGCCGCGAAGGCAAGATTACCTCTGTCTACCGTCTGAAGTACATCGTGCACATCGAGCGTGTGGTAAAGGAGAAGTCCTCGGGCCAATCCGTCCCGCTTGGTATCCACCCATCCAAGGTCGTGATCACCAAGTTGAAGATCGACAAGGACCGTGAGAGCATATTGGAGCGCATCAAGGCTGGCCGCGAGATCAAGGAAAAGTTGAAGGCGAAAGCTTAAATTCGCACACTCAGAGCTTGTGAGCTAGAGGACATAGTGGCGTGTTAGCCAGGTTTTGTTATTTGCACACCCGGGCTCTGGCTTTGGCTGGCAGCCGGTGCTGCTAGGCATAGGCAATGAACGAGAAAACACATTATGGCCGTTTCACATCCTCTGTGCTTGCACTCTGGTCTACATGTGAAACGCTCCATGGGAGTCCTCCCGAAGCAAAGTGTCGTGTTTCCCAACACGGCATGTAGGTGTTTTGCTATGCCGAAGTTTTGCTTTGGGAGGATCGTCCTCTCACTAACTTCTATGCAGGGCTGACAGTGCTTCAGTTATGTTTGCTGTCTGCGCTAATTATCTCCGCGTCAATCTCCTGAAAAGGCTCATGGTTTTCGAGGTAAACAATAGCGCAAGAAGGAATACGGGTCTGAATCTTCGGATGATGAATTCCCTCGCCTGCAGACTGTCTCTAGATTTGTTTCCGTGATGATGAGAGTTTGATGGCGAGGAACATGCTTTGGATTGGCTCAGCTGCCCGGAGCTAGTGTTCCGCTCGGAAGTTTCTTTCCACTTTGTCAACTATGGATAGAAAACTTTGAACATAATTGTTTTTTTTTTCATTGACCATGTCTCGAGATTAAAGCTACCTAAAACTTTTCTACATAAGGTCTGACGTCCAACTCCTGTGTGAAGTGACTTCGCGGCTGCGGGGCAGATTAGCAAGCATGTCTCTCAACATCGCAAGAAGCGACGGCGGGGTGCGGCTTTGCTGGGTAGGAACAGCTACTGACCTGGGTATGGAGATACCAATATGAATCAGCAATAGCATCAGGGGATATCTTTCCACCGGGTGCACCACCATTGATCGGCCAATCCTTCGTTCGCGGGATATCAATCACCCCATCAATGATGGCGTGCGCAACATGAACTCCCTGGGGACCGAATTCCCTCGCCAGACTCTGTCCTGTCGCTCTTAACGCAAACTTCCCGCTAGAGAACGACGACATAGTCGCCGAGCCGCGAAGCGATGCAGTTGCGCCTGTGATAATGAGAGAGGGTGGATGAGGAGCATCCGGGACGGAGGTAAGGAGACCGGGGAGTGTCGCTTGGGCAAAGAGGTAGAAGCCAATCCTACCGAACCGGCCTGATGAGCACAACCATTTCTTCCGTTTCATGGCATCCTCTCCCTCACATTCATTCTCAAGCTACGAGAGAGCGACAGAGAGAGAGAGAGAACATACCCGTTAGCCTGATATCCAGCCTCATACTCCTCCCTCGTCAACTCCAGGAACGGCTTGCGAACGAAACGGCCTCCGACATTATAAATCGCCGCCGCGAGTTTCTTGCCCTCGAACTCCCTCTCGATCTCCGCGAAGGCCTTCTTGACGGACAACTCAGACGATACGTCGGTGGAGACTCCGATGGCTCTGCCGCCTGCGGCGTTGATCTCTTTGACGACGGGCTCGTAATTCTCGGGATTGCGGGATAGCAGGGCAATGGGGTAGGTTTTTGCGAATTTCAACGCGACGGAACGACCTGGTTGGTGGAGATTAGATTGGGTCTGAGATCGGGACGGGGCTGTTGGGGAGTACCAGTCCCGGCGCCTACACCGGCGACGATGCTATAGAAATTGCTCGCTGCCGCCATATTGCTCGTTGCAATCTTGTTGGGTGGTTCTGGTTCTTAATTCGAAGTTGCTATCGATGGGTATAAAGCGCTGGACACGATACGGGGAGAGAAGCATGAATATTTTGATGGGATCAAGAAAAGTGCTTTGGGGATGAGTGGCAGGTGTAATGGCTATCGGTTGTTCATGCCACTGAGGGGTCACGCATGATGCAACGAGCTCTCCAGATGCCCACGTTTTCACTATGGCCGGATTCGTCAAGGTTCGAATGCAGCCTGTAGAATCCTGCTCAGGGGGCACGGTTGTTCACGACATCGGATCTGATCCTACTATTCAAGAACTACAAAGCTGAGCGAAAGTACATGGACTGTAGCTCCCTCATGGCCCTGGTGTTGTTGACGTCTGGAAGTTACGAGTCCAGCACTGCCAAGAATGTCACATGTCGGCAAAACCTATGCCATCCCATTCCATCGCCATCCCCATCCTCCTCCAAAACCAAGATTTACAGCCTCAAGCACTGGCACAAGAAAGCATCCGCACTTCGCCTCTTAGGGCAAACCTCCTAGAGCAAACATTTTGTTGCACGTCTCAAAATCAACTTCCAACTTTTCCTTCCCTCTGACAACTTTTCGCCGACCTCAAAAACCTGGAAACTTGCAGGACCCGACTGCGGCAAGGCGCAATGCGAAGGAACAGGTTTGCTTGTCCGTCCGTCCGCACATTTACGAGCCGAATCTCGTGCGATCGAGGGCGGCAGGTGAGGGAGATGGGATGATGACACACTCTTCCTTGGCTTGTGCTGCTTCGTGGTCTGGATGCGATTGTGCAACAAAGGTCCAGGGTGATTCGTGTGTGCTCTCATGGGCATGAAAGGTCTGACGTCGGAGAGGTCTGTCATCGCAGGTCAGTCAAAACGCAGAGAGAGAAAATATCCCTGGAGACCGACAAGAACCTCTTGGTTAGCCGCGAAAACTGTCTACGGTACCTTTCGCCAGGTCTGTAGCTGGTTCCGAGCGTCGGGGCAGGAAGTCGTTTTACAAGGTACTACTACGTACTGCCTTGGCCTAGAGGAGCTGGAAGGCTGCCCCCGGTATTTTAGGTGACAGCGGGTTTTAATGCTGCCAAGCAGTGACTTTGATGTCAGTTCTCACCATCAAATTCCCAGCACCGCACCATTTTGTTTGTCTCTTATATCAATCCTACTCTGTTAACACACCAAAGCCGGTGGCGTGAAGTGCGTGGACTCAGTCCAAGGCATGTCATCGAAGACATTTTGCCTGCCACCTCGTCTTGCTATTGCATCGTCTCTGCATGACCCGGAACAAAGCCGTTTCAGCATCCAAACTTTGAGAACTACCTTGCTTGCCCACCTTGTCGGGTCCTGTGAACCGAAGATGTGAGGAGGTACTTGGTATGACGACCTTCCATCGCTCCAAAGATAAAGAGTACTTGGAAAACTGGAAAATAAAGTACATCGCAACGGTTCATGACGGGAAAGAAGTCTGATTGCACAAATCGATATTCCAGTCATCGTTTATGACCTCGTTCCTAATTACAATGCTATCGTCGCCATCACCCAGAAATTAACTTGATGACAAGGTGACTTCGCTTTTGTTTGCGCTATCACGGGGCCGATCCCAAGTGCGAATGTGACCTGAAAAAAAAAAGAGATATCAACCCAAAACGTTCGTTCCATTATGACGGGTGGGAACTCACCACTGTTGCAACTTGTTATTATGGAGTCTTCCGTGAATTCCAGCCAACATAGTGGATCTGGATCTACGATCTTGGACTGTGGAACCCATGTTAACTATCCCTTGAAGAGGTGCACATCAGCAGGGTGGCTTACCATGACAGGTGGGAGCATGGCAGTATTTGCTCTAGGCTCCACTGCATGCTCGATGCTACGCTTTTCCTCGCCCTCAGCTGACAGGCTAGAATTTGATCCTAGCCTACTTGTCGTCGTGGTCTGTGTCTCAGCTCTCTGAAGCGGACTTGCAAAGCGTGAGGAGGTGCTCCCTCGATGTCTCACTGACGCCTGAACTCCAATCAGCTGCGCTCTCTCTATAAACGTGGAATCAACTTGCAGCTTTGGGCCGGCGCAGCATTCCTACACTGAAATCCCACAGTAGTAGCCTGCAGTCCTCACCAACACTACCAAACCGATAGTTTCGGTCGTCGCAGCGCCAAGGATCGAAGCAAACGGCCGTGACCCAAGATTGGTGGCCTTGGCAACGAGCAACAATCGTAGACTCGGCAACTGACCAGATAGACACTAGGTCATCTTGGCCGCCAGTGAGAACGTATTTGCCATCTGGAGACCAGCAGACACAGAGAAAGCCACCGTAGTAGCTTGAAAAGATATCTACAAGTCTTCGAATATCAGCAGAATCTTAATCTTGAGGTGAAGGTAGGTTGCTTACTGTTCTTTGAGGTAATCGATGATCCGTAAAGTTCCATCCTCCGACACTACAGCAATATGTCTGTTATCTGGCGAAAATGCAAACGCATTGATACGCTGATTCGATAACTTCCAGAAAGATACCGGATTGGATTTCTGGTTCTTCGAGTGCACAGATTTGATAACATGAAGCTTGGCGGCGGGCCTGCCATTCCCATTGGTTTCGAGGCTACCATTAGCACTTGTGTAATCGCCATTTTCTTCCGGCGAAAATGCCAAATCTTCTTTCTCTTTGTCGTACACAACGAGAGATCCGTCCATATGTGCTGCAAGGAAAAGATTCTCCGAGCCAGGTATCCATCGGATTTCAGATACGGGGCTTGAGTTTATGATTTCCTAGTACTTGATTTAGTAACAATGTAGCTAGACGACCTGATGGCGTTGTTCATACATTCTTGTTTAAGCGAGTGTATTTCTGAGATATAGGCTCGAACCATATAATTGCGCCCGTAGAGAACCCCATTATCAGGTCGATGTGACTTGGAGCTTTGGTCACTTGATTGACATCATGGCAAAGGCAATGGCCACGAGTGAACAAAATCTTGGTTAGATGATCTGCCTGTTCGTCATTAGCTAGTGCTCCAGGTGCAAGGAGAGGTCAATACCTTTTGGGGAGAAGACAGATCCAACCATTGGAAAGCTCGATTTATGTTTGCGAAGGCAAAATACCCATCTGATGGCCTGTCTTGTATCCTTTTGCTCATATTCTCGTGAACTATACATCGAGAAATGTAAGACGAGTTACTCTTGGCAATACTATTCTTTGGTTTCCTTCTTTTCCCGGCATCTTTGCCAGTAGCAGACAGCATCGAGTTACCTTCACCAAATGCTGGGGCAGAACCGATGGAAAGGGCTGCTATCGCGCTTCCACTAACCGATGTGCCTCCTCCATCGCTGCTTCCGGGATCCCGATCTCCAGATGTGCGATCTTCTCCTGGAAGCTCTTGAATACTGCTGCTTAATCCAGCCGAAATCACGCTCTTATTCGTATCTGCTCTGTAGAGGAGTGGTGCCGAACTTCGAGAGCTGAAGGAGAGTAACGATATCTTAGTTCCCGCTGTCTCTGGCTGTGGATTCGTCGCAAGAGGGTTTGGGTTCGCAACTGGAGTATCCGAGGGATGTGGAGGTGGTGTCGCAAGATGAAGGTCTTCTTTCAGCACATACGTTCCTATACTCTTCAGCTTGGCTCTGTCCTGAGCGGATGCGCCGCTCAATACCTTCGCCCACGACCAATTGGTACTCTGGTCCCGAAGGATGGGTCAGGACATTATTAGTCTCTATGATCAGAACCGTTCCACTGGTAACAGCGGAATTGTACGCCGACATATTGGGATATCTGGGCGGGGGCGGCAGCACGCTGTGGGATTAGCGAAAGTACAGCAGCAGGTGTACAGCACCAGAGCACTTACAACATAGTGGCTCATGGGTGCCCGCTACGCGCGGAAGAGCTACAGAAGCGGATTATGGCCGAGATATGTACAATCGAGATGGATTGGAAGCTGCTGCAACACTGAGGTCTGTCTGCAAGGTATGCTAAGCAGAGCAGATTGCTGTCTGGAGAAGAGGAGGCCTGGTTGTAGGATGAGTTAAATGCTATTCGCATGGACCGACAACGGATTTGGAGGTCGGATGAACGCACGAGAAAGACAATAAAGATGCATGAGAATTAGCAGTGATGTCAGTGAAGCTGGGGGGGGGGGGAAGGACGAGGGGTGGAGGGGCGAGGCAGGATCGACGACTGATCTGATCATGGCCCCTGCGAAGGTTTAAATGCTACTTCATCGACAGCTCCGTACCTCTTGATTATACAATGCGTCGTGTCAGAAAGTCTAGAAATTCTCCTCCTCTTATTCATCTGCCCAGCACATTACCCGCGGCTCTTATTTTTTAGATCAGGTAGAACCTGGGTAAGCATTACTTTGTAAACGCCTTCTGTGCTGTCGATTTGGCCTGAACAAAGGCCGGGTTTAACATCCTTCGACGACCTCCGCTGCATCGCATCCCAGTAATGGAGAGACCGTAGCCGCAGCTTTCAAGGCTGAAGTGCGATCATGTCTGCAGGTAAAGCTTCTCTTCCCTAAATTTTGGTAGCCATAATTTAGTAATAATTAGTGAGGATCGTGTGTGTTGGCGACGACAGCGTGGGGAAGAGCAGTCTCATCACGTCGTTGGTCAAGGACGTCTTTGTAACGAACAAAATCCAGTCCGTCCTTCCTCAGATCACCATACCGCCTAGCATTGGGACTCCTGAGAACGTCACCACTACTATCGTTGATACTTCGGCCTTACCTCAAGAACGAAATACATTGCGAAAAGAGATCCGCAAATCAAATGTCATCCTGCTGGTATATTCGGACCACTACAGCTATGAGCGAGTAGCACTATTCTGGATGCCGTACTTTCGCTCCCTGGGCGTCAATGTACCAGTAGTACTATGTGCCAACAAGTCGGACTTGACATCAAATGGGAATACAGCACAGGTGGTGGAGGATGAGATGCTACCAGTCATGGCAGAGTTTAAGGAGATAGACTCCTGCATACGAACGAGTGCGAGGGAGCATCATAATGTCAATGAGGTATTTTTCTTATGCCAGAAAGCGGTTACCCATCCGATTGCACCTCTATTTGACTCCAAAGAAGGAAATTTGAAACCCGCCGCAGTAGCTGCACTAAAGAGGATCTTCTTTCTGTGCGACAAGGATCAGGACGGGTATCTGAATGACGAGGAAATGAACAATTTTCAAGCAAGATGTTTTGAGAAGCCATTGTCGCCGGAGGATTTGGATAATATTAAGCTATCTATCAACAAAGCATCGCCGGGATCTCGGGTCGACAAGGGGATTGATCAGAAAGGGTTCATTCAATTGAATAAGATATTCGCGGAAAAAGGCAGACATGAGACCATTTGGATCATTTTGCGAAAATTTCACTATACTGACAGTCTGAGTCTGAAGGACAACTTTCTCCACCCCAAGTTTGAGATTCCCGAATATTCCTCTGCAGAACTCAGTCCGGCAGGCTATCGGTTCTTTGTGGATTTATTCTTGCTATTTGATAAAGACAATGATGGAGGGCTCAATAACTCGGAACTGGACGCATTATTTGCACCTACCCCAGGCTTGCCACCATTCTGGCTTGAGAACTCATTTCCTTCGTCTACAGTGCGGAATGAGGCTGGCCACATCACTCTCCAGGGCTGGCTAGCTCAATGGTCGATGACCACCTTCGTATCACCGGCCACGACTCTCTCATACCTCGCCTACCTGGGATTCGAACCAGCAGGGGGCTCTCGTCTATCGACCACCTCCGCTTTAAAAATAACAAAAGCAAGAAAACGACGACGACGAGCTGGAAGAGTGGAACGAAACGTGGTACTTTGTTACGTTGTTGGTGCACCATCGTCAGGAAAATCTTCTCTCCTTGACGCATTCTTAAACCGTCCAGTCGACTCACTTTATCGCCCGACCATCAAACCTCGCACTGCAGTGAACAGCGTGGAGTTGCAAGGCGGCAAGCAATGTTACCTGATTCTCGAAGAACTTGGAGAACTCGAGCCTGCCATCCTGGAGAACCAAGCCAAGTTAGATGCTTGCGACCTGATCTGTTACACGTACGATTCATCAGACCCAGACTCATTCTCCCACATCGTCTCGCTTCGACAGAAGTATCCACAGCTGGACGAGCTTCCTACGATTTACACAGCTCTCAAAGCCGATCGAGATAAAACTACCCAGAGATCTGAAGCGCAGCCCGACGAGTACACGATGATGCTGAACATGAATGCCCCACTGCACGTCAGCGTGACCTGGAACAGCATCAGCGAGCTCTTCATCACGTTGGCTGAAGCAGCGACGAATCCCAGCTCCGCGTTCCCGAAAAGTGAAGAAGCGCCGGATAGAACGGGGATGTATATCGCTATTGGAGCGACGGCTTGTGCCTTGCTTGCCGCGGGTATGATTTGGAGGAGGACCACCAATACGACCTGATAAGCTATGGTTTTCAGGGGTTGAGGGATAATGCGGTGCGTTCTGCCCGATAAAATACTTGTTAATTAATGATACCCATCTCTTCTCTGCTGTTCTTACCAGTGATCTGGCTGTTTCTTACAAGTGAGAGAAAGCAATTACTCGCATGCCAAAGAACTGTTATGTTTTGGTCCAAGGGTTGCGTTCTTGGCATGTGGGCTGTATGTGTAGCGGCTCTCATGCTCCCGATGAAAGCTATTGCTCTCACGCAGGAGTGTCATCAAGTGGTCTTTGACTGAATCACACGGCCGCGATTACTGCTCTCGAAACTGCATTATCGGCGCTTAAGAACGTAAAGCTATAGTACATTGTCACTGTTCCGTCTCATCGCCTAGAAATACCGTCTTTTAATGGAGACGCCCAGATATAGCAAAAAAACTCATCTGTCCACCATCCCACGGGGGCATTCTTTCTGAGAGCCAATTCAGCCATACTGTCATCTGTATGACTTGGTATTGCAAGGAGATTTCATGTGAGAGAGAAGGCCAAACCAGACGGATGGCACTCTGGATATACAAGTAAACACATGTCGGTCTGGAATTGTGTCTTTGCTTCTTGCAGCAGTAGTACTTCTAACTAAGACTATCCACAAGTAAAAAAATGCTTGGGACAACATGTGCTAAATATAGATGCAACTTCAAGGCTCCCAGCATCTGCCGTTTCAGTGTTTCGAAATCACAGCGAGTATATCTACAATTGAGCTTCAGGCTCTGTTGACCCACCTCCTTGAATAAAAGATTTCCACACCAACCACCTACCCTATCAATACTACAGTACTCTACATCCACGTTGCTGAAGAAAGGGGAAGGATTCAGCCGCCATCACTAGCGCGCTACGTAGCGAGCCAATCACGCGCCTGTGTGAACTCAAGCTCCGAACCAAGTGCCAACCACGAGCTTTTATGAAGAATATCATCTCTCGAATGCATTCGATCAGACAAACTCAGAGTCACTTCTCTTCCGCAACCAAGTTCAGGCCATAATACCATCCACCGTACATTGATCTTGTTGTTGATCAATATCTGCCTCCGTCGAACACTCTTCCCATCAAGCATGGCTTCGGTATGTTTTCCCATTTCACAGCTCCAGGGACTGTTGCATCTATCATGGGCGTGCAGCGACCAACGCGCTGGCAGCTGCCAGCCCCTGTGAGCAACCAGTATTTCTGTGCGTCATGTATACGGGGCATAGCTAACTGTAACTTTTGCTGCAGCAACGCCCTCACCCTTACAATAACCCAGGCTACCTCCCTAACGGCACCCCAGGGCACACTGGCTTGCCACCAGGAGCCGCTCCTCTGCTTCCAAACAATGGGCGCGTTATCCAGACCGGCGGTATTAGAGTGCTTTGTGTGGCAGACGTTCGGGGTAATATCAAGTCGAAGCGCTGGGTAACGGATGAAGCTGACACTGGGAAGGAAACTTAAGATCTCTGAACGAACTCGCCAAGCAAGCCCGCGCAGACCACATCATACACACTGGAGACTTTGGATTCTATGACGACACATCGCTGGATCGTATTGCTGAAAAGTGAGCTAGAATTATCGCCATTCCAATCTCGGCCACGTGCTAATCCGATATTTTCAGGACCCTCAAGCACGTCGCGCAATATTCACCGCTCATCAATGAGGGGGTAAAGAAGGCGATTGGAGCCCAAGGAGGACCCGTGAAGCAGAGGTTCAGCCCCAGCGATCTTCCTCTTTCCGAACTTTCTCAATTCCTCGATGGAAGCCTGAAGCTCGAGGTTCCAGTCTACACGGTCTGGGGTGCCTGTGAAGACGTGCGCGTATTAGAAAAGTTCCGATCAGGAGAGTACAAAATCGAAAAGCTCCACATTATTGACGAGGCACGTTCTATGCTTCTAGAGATCGGTGGCGTGAAGCTGCGCCTTTTGGGCTTGGGCGGAGCGGTAGTTATGCACAAGCTATTCGACAACGGCGAAGGACGAACAACGATTGCTGGTGGCCAAGGAACCATGTGGACGACACTCCTTCAGATGGGTGAGCTGGTGGATACTGCGAATCGTGTCTACGACCCCACAGAAACTCGGATCTTTATTACCCACGCTTCGCCTGCAAGAGAAGGTATTCTAAACCAGCTATCCGTGACCCTCAAGGCAGACTTCTCGATCTCTGCTGGTCTGCATTTCAGATACGGCAGCTCTTACAACGAGTTCAGCGTCAACCCTACGTTGGACCATTACCGCGGAAAGCTTGCCGCTTCCAAGGCGTCCTTCAACGATGTATGGGAGACTGTCAAGAGTGAAGTTCAGCCAGCAATTCAACAAAACGAGGCCCAACAAAATCTACTAAACAATGCTCTCGGAATAGTTGAGAAGATGCCAGCGACTGCCCTGGGTGGAAACCCCTTTGGAGGCCCGGTCGGAGGACCTAATGCGCAGGCCATTGGACAAGTTGACGAGAGTGCGTTCAAGAATATGTGGAATTTTAACTTGGCGGATGCTGCATTCGGATGGTTGGTCTTGGAAGTCCAGGATGGACGGATTGGTACGGAGATGAGAGCGCAAGGATTCAACTTTGCACACCGAGGTGCAAAACAACTTCCATCTCAAGTCAACCAGCAACAGCCAGCTCAAGCCCCATCGACAGGTTCTGGCACTCCAGGCGCCAGCCATGCTGTTGTAGCTGCAGCCCCACCCACTGGCCCAGCGCAGAGACCTCCACCTGCTCAGCCCGCGCAATCCTTTAATCAACGGGGCCCGCAACAACAGCAATCAAGAGGGCCAGCTGTTCCAGAGGTCAAGTCAGAGTCGCCAGCTCAGCAGAAGCCCGCGACTCCTCAACCTCATACCAATGTTGTGAATCTGCCCGGACCAGCCGACAAGAAAGAGAATGAAAAGACATCTACTACGAATGGAAACGGAACCAACGGAACAGATGCTACATCGCCAGTAACGAAGCCAGCTAGCGAGCCAATCATTGGTTTATTCATCATGAACGTGACTTCGGATGAGCTCGTTCGGGATCTATTCAATAATGAGGATAAGGAGAAGATCCTTAAGATTGAAAAATGGGGACAATCCAACAAGGTTGCTCATTTCAAGAGTACGGAGGAGAGAGACGCCATTCTTGCGCGCTTGCCAGACGAAATCAAGACGCGTGCAGCCGAGGATCGAAGCCGGCCACTGGTAAAGGTGTTCCAACAGAGAGAGAATAGCAAACCATTTCAAAGTTCTCGCAGCGGAGCTGGAAACTGGGGAAGTAGCAGAGGAGGTAACAACCCCAGCAACCCTCAGGGTGGATACCGAAGCGGCGGTGCGAGCGATAGCGAAGGCGGACGTGGAGGTCGAGGAGGACGTGGTGCTTCCAGAGGTGCACGCGGTGAGAACCGTGGACGAGGAGGTAGAGGACGTGGATTTGGAGGAAAGGACTCGCCAGCACCAACGAGCGCCACTCCTGCCACTGGTGCTGATGCGTAGACGCATTCTTCCTTTCGTCGACACGAGATTCCCTTGCTTCAACCAGAATTCCGGACTCATCACATCTTTCTAATTGCCACATGCATGAGCTGAGGACATTGATTTTGCCGTTCAATAATCGGCTTTTATCACTGGCATCGAAGATTCGGGATGGGGGTGGAGCTAAATTAGCTCATGCTTCACGCCGTGGAAGCAATGATGGCTCTTCTGCTATGTACTTGATCCTTTTTATCACTTCATTGCTTGGCTTCAATAGCGTTGCGTGTATTCTAGTTTCGCCAGGAGACGATTAGGGTGCCTGGCTGGTGATACGATGGGTGTTAGCATAGAAAAATACAACGGTTCCTTTGTAGCCGAAAGATAGCCATCTGCGATGCTTCTCTTGGCCATGATATTATACAATACGATACATCTTTCAACATTCATGGTCTCTGCACGGGTTTGATTCCCTTGTGAATCGCCGCAATTCCTCCTGTCAAATCCTCCCAACCTTTCCCAGGCACAACAAAGCCCGCGGTCTGAATCATGTCCCTAAACTCCTCCTGCTTCGGGAACTTTGCAATACTCTCTACCAGATACTGATAACTCGCCCGGTCCCCGGCAACCAACTGCCCAATCAACGGAATAGCACCAAAACTCCACCTCTTATAGACGGCATCAAAAACTGGATTTGTTACTCTACTGAATTCCAAGCACGCAAACACACCTCCGGGCTTCAACACCCTATACGCCTCCCTCAACGCACGATCCTTGTCCGTGAAGTTCCGGATCCCAAACGCCACAGTGTATAGATCTACACTGTCACTCTCGATCGCATCCAGATGCTCGGCGTTGGCTACTAGCCAGGAGAGGCGGGGAGAGTTGGCGTACGAGGTCTGCAGGGAGCGCTTCTTGCCCTCGGCTAGCATGGACGGATTGATGTCCGAGATGGTGATGGTGGACTGGGGGGAGCTGTTGATATGCGTTGCGTGGTCTAGGAGCCGGAAGGCAATATCTCCTGTGCCACCGGCAATGTCCAGCATGGTCCAGCCCGGGGAGGGCGTGCTGGCGGAGGCGCCTGGGTTCAGGCCGCGAACGAAGTGGTCTCTGCGCATCGTCAGCGTGATCATCGAAAGTAACAGCCTTGGGAGAGCGCTGGGGCTCCATCTGGAGGAGCGAGGAGGGAAGCGGGACGTACTTCCACAACCGGTGTATCCCCAGCGACATGAAATCGTTCATGGTATCGTACGAGGCTGCTACATTGCTGAAGACGCCCGCCACTGAACAGCACCAATTAGCTCAACGCCTCACCCGTCCCCAGCTGGCAGACTACCTCTTGCTTCCTTCTCCGCCTCGGCAACCGTCTCGAATCCAAAATGCGTCGTTTTGGGATTCTTCGTCGACTGTGTCGGTGCCGGCGAGTCGGGGCTTCGTGCGGTACTGGATAGATATCGATTGATATGTGAGGGTCGGAAGGGTGATTTGGCGGCCGGCAGGAGCAGTCGTACGGCGGATCTCGATGACATTGGTGGGAGGTTGGAGACTCCAGGAATCCCAGGACTTCGCATTTAATTGATTGCTGGTCCTGGTGTCTCAGCTCGAAAGGTGGGATGTTTTGTTCAGCCTTGTTTTCTGTTGGCCTGAGGCTGAACATTAGACGGGAGGAGATTCGACATCAAATAACTTAACTTTGCAAGTTATCGATTGCTTGCATACCGGACTCGGTATTTATCCGATTTGGAACTGCCTGGCATGATGGTACCAAGGTCTTCCCAACCTGTCAGCAGGAAGTCGAAATGGTGGCCGGGTCGAGCGATGTCGTTTGTGACAGATGCTTTATCTTAGTCAGCCAATAGCCGTTCCACGTCTCTTGGATGATGAGGGCATCACAGCGACTGGTCCACGGTACTGTCTGTCATATGCTCAACGGCTTCCGAGCACCGGGTAACGTAACGCAAGTAAAGTCTATGAGTACGTAGGAAGTTGGTGCCATGAATTCGGCGTCTGTTCTCTTGCATACGATATCGTAGCTCACGAGCGATGTCTTCATCGAATGAAAACTTTCGTGAGATGTTGTTTAAGCAGTTCTGTACGAAATGGGCGTGGAGAGAGATGAATGAGCTCAATCCTATGAATTTCGATATATTGTGATTTTATCCCTGAGCATAGCAGTGGCAGTCTAGCTTTCAAGTTTCGGCAGGTCGTCAGGAAAAATACCACCTGGCCCAGTATCGCGTCGTTAGTGTTAATGCGCACCTACGCTGAGTCTCCCTTTAGCCCTCTTTTCTTATCCCTTATAGACTGCAACCGAGAGATCGTCTACCGGCGAGAAAGGGCAACTGGCAATCAGGGAGGCTGGGCAGCAAATGATGGAGCAGATTAAAGGGAAAAAACAGTTGAGCCTCAATTCGCAGCGCGGCTTTTCTTAGTCGAGAAGTGCTTATGATGGCATTTTGATCGTTAGATTACAAAATGGAGGCTATTCTTGTTTTGAAGGAATTGGACTTAGTAGAGTGGCACACATAGTAGTATGCAACCTTGGTCTGTACAACCCGGTCTTCATCCACTACTACCCAAGGGAAAGGCTGTGTACGAATCGCAGCCACTGGGTTTATAAAAGAGGGGGATTTCTCAATGTTCCGACAAGAAATTCCCCAGGGAGTACCCTCTCAGCGCCAAGTCGCTTAGCTTTGTTGACATCCACCTAGTTCGTCGCAGGCCAGACAAAGACCACCTGAGATCGTACTTTAAAACACCCTTGAATATAAAGTAATGTAGTATTGACTTGGCCTGCGGCATTTTTTTGTGCCCTCGATCTGTACCGCACTGTTGGAATCAACTTGTATGCGCAGCCAAGCTGAGGCATACGTCAAGCAATGTTATCTTGACCTTGACGCTGCATCACTGTGCATCTTGAATTTTGTTCAAGGTCAATTCGAGGAAAAATTGGCGGTTTACCCCAGTGGCCCCACAGGCCACAGTTCATGTTTTTGAGGTTCTACGTAGAGTATCCAGGTCCTTGATCACTCGGAGCACATAACAGGACGTTTTTGCGTCTACAACGATTCCACAGCAGAATGCGGCAATGGAAGCGAGTCCGTAATCCCTCAAAGTAAGCAGCATACCTCTAGTATAAACCTGCTTCAACATCAGCGACAACTTTTGCTCACCCACCGCGACCGGCTCCCAACGCAGCAGCCAAGGTACCAGCAATTCCCGCGACCAGGGCCTCCCCCAATGCGCGAACTGCACTCTCCGGAATCTCACCTCCTCCGATGGCAGCAGCAACTACTCGCAAGTCTCCAGCTAGCAGGAGAGCCTCACCAGCGACCGGAGTGAGCTGGGCCAGGCCCCATTTTGCCGGGTGACTGTCTATGTTTTTTTTTTCCCAGACCGAGAGAAGGTCAGCAGGGAGCACGGCGGCGATGGCCCGCGCGACGCCCATCTGTGGCCCAAGTAGAGCTGCCAGGCTGCGGAGGGCGGGGATTGCCATACAGTGCCGTACGACGTGCGGAGTTCTCTCGATTGTGGAGGAGTCGTTCGCAGGGTCAGTGTAGAGTGTGGGTGTCTTTGAGTGCCACGCCAGTTTCTGCGCAGCACAGCATTCCGAGTAGGGGTGTTATTTCAGTGGGGGTGACCTTGTGAGTCGTGCTGAAGAGGATGCTACTAGTAGCTGCGGACTGGAGTGGCCAGGAGGCGACGCTTTTGAATCGGTGGTGCTCCCTGGCTAGGGCTCGCTGAGAAAGAGAACTGGGCTTGGTAGTAAGTAGCACATTAGGCTCGTGGGGGTGATGCAGGCCTTATCTGTGGTTGCTTTGATGCCATTCCGCAGGGAAGCGGGTATTTTCTTGAACTGTGATCAGCCACTGCGATATTCATATAGTCCAGAAATGCATAGCAAATCAGGTCGAGATACATTCAGCCTCCCAACTCGCACTTTTATATCGTTACACCACATGCCCATCGTACCTCGATTGTGCAATAAATGCCAAGCTAGCGGCCTCTCCACACAAAACCCTCACTCTCTCAATTTCTAAAGAGGGTTCCAGCTCTGTGTCGTAGGCAGACTCGCAGTCATGCTCGTACCCCCACGCACAGGATAAACTGCCTCCCAACAACAACGGGCTTCACTCACTGTCTGCTGCCAAAGCGTTCGCATCGATGTTTGTGGAAGAAGGAATTAATACCGTCGGCTCCTAAGTCTGCTGGGCCCCACGCCTGGGCTAGGGACATGATGACAGAATCCGTGAGAACGCTAGAGGTTCCAGGTCAGCTTTTTTAGCGCCATCATGGAGACTCACTATCCGTTGCTTCAGACGCTACATTTGAGATCACACAATAGGAGATGGCGGTTGGAATTGTGGTACGAGAAGTGGCTTAGTGCTTGCATGGACTCGCCATTCGCTCCCCGTGATAGAAGCCCATCCAGTATTGCTGTTGAGCTTCTCGAAGTTATCGATCATCGGCCCCATCAGGAATTTTCGCCTATCCTCATTCGACGAATTCCAGATTGCTGGTGTGTTAAAGAATTTTCCGATTACTGTCGATGTTCATCTCCTCTTCGAACTGACGCTCTTCCAAAACGGAGCCGGTTTTGAACTCTTTGACTACACATCGCTCTCCGCTTCGGGCTCCCTTGCTGTAGACGCGGACGCCACCCCCCCCCCGGTACCCGAGACATTCTGGAAAGTCCCGAAGGCAAGTATCTGGTCTATATTGATATTCGCATATGCGGCGTTGTTGGTGCGCGAATTCGAAATCGTGTTCAGAGGCGGGCGAGTTTGACAGCGGATATAATTCAGAATCTCAGACACTCAGAGATGGCGACTGAGTAACCTAGGTCCCAGCCCATGTAAAGAAACGCCATGATGAAATGGAAGAGTTTGTAGACTTGAAACGAAACGACCAGTGAATACCAAGGCTTAGCGAGCCTGAGCGAGCCTAGTTCGATGCAACGTCAAGCACTCCTTATGTTTTTCCTTTCCCGAGTGCGGTGGATCATCCCCAGGGCAGATGTGTGCGTGATAGTCGGAGTTAACATCACACAACAATGGGTTATTATCCATTGCATGGACTTCGATCAAACCAAAACTCACCTACCCCTCAGGAACAGCTTATCGAAATAAGTGAGTAGCAAAGCGGATGCGTTTCATTGGAGAAAACAAAGGAGTTCCTGACGGACTTTCCACCCATAGGTTTCTCGCCAAGTTGAAGGCATCATTAACATCATGAACATCATTAACATGACCGCATGATCATCGCAGAATAGAGCTGTAGAGCTCTTCGAAGGCATTTGGAATGATTGCTCCCGTGGAAGCGCGTTTGGGTGCTGTTGATCGACGATGGACCTGAAGGTTAGGACGACAGACAGTCATGAAGGCTTCAATCCATCTTGACACGCCGAGAATGGAGAGATGAACTAGCTAACACGTGATGTCCCGATCAAATGCTGAATGCAGCCCGGCGAATCAGAAAACGGGGGCAGAGCGCTCAAAGGTCAACAGCATAACAGAAAATCTCACCGCTATTCCCACACGGCTACCGACGTCGCCCTCGTTGCTTCTTGGGACCAAAGAATCTGTATGAACATGAAGTTGGCCGCGTGGAGCCGAAGCAATTTACTTCCAAGTGAGTGCGAAGAAGCGCACCAGAATGGGAGGCTGCAGCTGCACCCGCACATAGCCGTTTCAAGGATGCTCGATGCTCGCACAGTCCAGGGTTTGGCTCAGAGGCTTTGCCGTGTGGGGGATATCAAATCAAAACCTGTCATATTTCCTTCTTTTCATCGCTTTTTAAGGTTCAAGGCGGATGCCTCGGAAGAATGACTTGCTGGTGTCTCTTCCTCCACCTTTGGACTCGAGACTTTGTAGGCATCTGGATCAGGAGCGTGGGGTCGGACTTTGAGATATTCCAGCGGAAATACATCGCTGCGTTACCTTGCCGATGTGGCTTCTGCAGTGCCTCTCACACATCAGCTGACCGCTGTTTGAAATCGAGGCAGTTCACGGCAGAGCAGGGCAGAGCAGAGGAGGGTAAGAGAAACTGAGCTGTCGAATTCTGGACCCAGCCGAGGGAAGAGATGATGCGCGAAGACGAGCAAACCTGTCATATATTCGACGACACGACACGTCCCTTCCAAGGTCCGAGGGGTACCAGAGGCCATTGTTTCATTATGAGTGTCTTACTGGATGGGTGTTTGCGCGGAGCTGGAGGCGAGAGGGGTTGAGATGAGGGCGAGCGAGAGGAGGAGTACAGTACAGTACGGTCTGAGTGCAGCAGCAGCAGATCGGGTAGCAATTGGAGGTCACGGCGTCAGCGGCTATCAGATGGTCTGGTATATAATCGCGCTCCGGGTTTTGGAGACAATGTGGAGTCGTGTCGGGGGGGTTGTTTTACGGAAGATGGGCGATTTACATATATATATATATATGGGTACAGACGATAGAGATGCCCGGAAGAGTCGTCTGGATGATAGAGATTTGCAGATTAAATACATATATATATATATGTGTGTGTGTGTGTGCACCTATAGACGAAACATTTTCGACGAGATGTATACATGATACGTGTATAGAGGACATACATGCGGAGACGGTCTAAGTAGATATGATCTACAGTATGCATACCCAGATGCAGAGAAGGCCTACGAACAGGAAGAGCAGGAAATGTCAAGTCACCACTGACGGATGACAATCCGAGCTGAAGACATGAGGACAGGAGAGCAAGTAGCCATCCTTGTTGACGGGTGTTGAGTTAGACTTTGAGACATGCTGCTGTCGACCAAACTATTAGCCTGCATCATGTTTCGTCCCTACCGGACGGTAAGTACCTGCTTCTCGCGACCGGCTTTTCACTCGAATTCCACTCGTCCTCGGGGAAGAATATATATATCATATATAGACATGTATATGTATACGTCCATCCATATATGTTTGTATACAGATTCGTAGACATACTTGTATATCTCAACCTCGCATTTCTCTCGAGCGGCCTCGTTGCCTCGGCCTCTCTGCCCTCTGCCTTGGCCCTTTTCCACTCCGACCTCCCATCTCCACTTCCAACCAACTCCCCTTCACCCCGACCGGACTCTCTCTACTCTACGTTCTGACTCGTTCACCCCTTGTTATGTTCTGGAATAATGGCGGCATAGATCGCGCGCTCTTTCAGCCACTTTACCACCCATCCAGCTTGCACTGCACTTCCACTGCACTTGCTGGACCCATCATCCCACGTTGCGGCCCCGCTATTCGTCGTCGCCCTCGCCCTCCTCACTCACCATTTGACAACCCTCCTCCTCCTCCTCCTCCTCCGCCTCCTCCACCAAAACCTTGCACTGCAGCAAACCCCTCCAGCCTGCGCCTGACAGGCCTCCACTCAAACTCGCCTCGCATCGTCTTCATCCAATACAGTTCAGTTGCTGCTCAAACTACTGCTGACCGAAGGCTCATCCGCCCCCATTCTCACCTCAACACGACACGCCGCGCAGGCCGGCCCCGATCTCCCTCTACTACCTCCCAATCGACCAAAAAAAAAAAAAAAAAGTAAAACTCTCCCCCCTCCTTTGCTCTTCAGCCACTTGCGCACACACAAAAGCTCCCCTCTTGCAGGACCGACCAATCGCGGTCTACCTCTTGGTCTGTCGGCGTTATACTGGCCCAGAATCAAAACCCAAAGCCAACCCAATTGGAACCTAGAACCCCATCTCAACCCAACCCAAGCCAACCCCTCTTGCGCTGCGCTGGGTCCCGCATTCGTGGCACCCTCACCCCGACACCGAATTCCATCTTCATCCGACCATATCTACTGCTCGTCCCACTCACCTCACAATCGATGCTACACAAGCCCCGAAGGTTTCAGATTCACATGGGATATACAGGCTTGCGTACAAGAACAGAGCAGCAGACCGTGATGTCGGTCCAGAATCCGTTGACACCTCCGCACGATGCGTCCACCGAGGCCGGGCAAATATACAACAGTGTACCGTTTGCAGGTATGCCAACACTATACTCGACCCCGTCAACGTTCGGTACACCTACCAGCATGGGTCTAGACGGCCCGGAAGAGAGGTCGGATCTTGAAGAGAGACCAACGCACAGCTTGAGCGATGAGGACCTGGAAACTGCGGATGGAGGCGCCGCGTTGACGATGACACTCTCGCACGCGGAGGCGCTAAATAACGAAATGGACATGCTGGACGCTGAGTTGATGGGTCACGATAACCTTGTTGGTCTTTCCGAGCATCCCTCATACTTTTCCGACTCCCAGATCGGCCCCGATCATGGCACAGACGACACTTCGGATCTATGGGCTACTGAAGACAACGTATACACGGAAGAGGAACCAGCAGGGTCGGCAAGCGTGCCAACAACCATGTCAGAGGTCTCTCAGCAACTACAGCACTTACAAGATGGGCAAGCGCACGTGGCAACCGCGCAAGCGATGGATGAACTACATGGGGATATGCAGCAACACAGTATACCCTCCATTCTCTTACCTTTTCCCCCGAATTTCCAAAACGAGGGCATTGCGGGCGCGGGGGTTGGGGCTCATGCGATTTTCGTTTACCTGTCCCAGATCGCACATGCTGGATCGGCGCTTCCGCTGGCCGCTGGAGCATGGGAGACGACGATATCTCTTCTGCCCCCTCCAGCCTCTTCTCAAGCCCAATCAGCATTTCATAATCCTTTAATTGATGAACTCGTCGATGAGGAGGATGCTGACAATTCTGAAGTGCAAGATCAATTCAATCTCACCCTGGCTGAGTTCCTGGAAGCGTGGGGGAGATCTGCTCTACGCCCTGAACGTGAGGACCACCGAAGGCGCCTCCGAGGACCTTCCTTAGCATCACTCAGCGTACACAGAGAACAGAAGCTTGATCCGATAGAACGCGACAATCTCCAGGGAGACAGGTGTGACATTCAGAGGATCAATTGGGCAGATCTCGGAGTGAGCCGTGTGGAGGCTCGGCAGCAGCGTCGAGCAATGTACAGGAACTACACCAACCTGAGGATTGATCGGCAATGGCATGTAAGCGTAGCTGTCAACTTCGTTACTCATGCCGGTACTAAATGACAAAGCAGCCTCGGTTGAATGGTTCTAAGCTGGACGACGACCAAGACTTTTTCAGATTTCGACGCATGGACTTCAACCATGACATCAATCTGGCACACTTCCAGCTGCGAAACCTCATAGCGTGTGCTTCCCGGGACCACATTTTCTACGCTGGGAGAACACAGGTGCTCCACTGGAATCCTTGGGGTGGTTCCACTGAACCAGATGTAGCTTTAGATCTTACTAACCCAACAGTCCAGCCTACCCACTTCGTCCAAGGCGGCCAGACTGGAATTCAGGTATCTTCACTAGCAGTCGGTCATAATATTCTTGTTGCTGGTGGTTTCGCGGGAGAGTATGCACTGGTCAACTTGAAGGCGCAGAAAGACATCAAACACACCGAAGGTCTTGTCACAGAGAACCTCAACAGTATCACCAATCACGTCGAGGTACATTCTGCTCGTCGCTCACATTCTCCACTCGCTGCCTTTGCATCGAATGACAATTTCATGCGGATTCTCGATATTAGCTCGAACACGTTTATCGCTGAGCACAAGTACGACCATGCGATCAATTGCACTGCGGTCTCTCCCGACCAGCGTCTTCGAGTCCTAGTAGGAGACACACGACAGGTAATGATCTGCAACGCCGAGAGCGGCGAAGTCCTCCAGAGTCTGGATGGTCATAGAGACTACGGCTTCTCATGTGACTGGGCAGATGACGGCTGGACTGTTGCCACCGGCAATCAAGATATGCAGGTCAAGATCTGGGACGCCCGAAAGTGGACAAATAGTCAGGGGACCGGCTTACCCCTCGCCACCATTTCAGCCGATATGGCCGGCGTGAGGAAGCTAAAGTTTTCACCGCTGGGTTCCGGAAAGAGGGTACTTGTGGCTGCTGAACCCGCGGATATAATCAGCGTTATCGACGGCGAGTCCTTCTCTAGCAAGCAAACTTTGAGCTTCTTTGGAGAGATTGGCGGTGTGGATTTCACCAACGATGGGCAAGATCTCCTCGTTGCGAACTGCGATGAAACAAGGGGTGGTCTGATGCAGTACGAGAGATGCGGGTTCGCAACCCATGGTCTCTACGGTCTCGAGGAATACGATTCTAAGCGTAAGAATCGCAATCGGAGAAGAGGCGAGGGCCATGATTGGAAGCAGACCGACGAAGAAGTCGTCAAGCATTACAAAGCCAAGGGCACTGAAGAGCAACGGCATAGGAAGGCTGCCAAGCTAGGGATCGCAATGGGTTATTTCTAGTGGAGGAGTGGCGCTATACATTCTCGCTACTTCTCGCGTAGGGAACTAGTCAGGGTCCTGACCTCGTGGTCGGGTCCGGTCGGCGTCCCGGTTATATTTTCTTTTGTCATTCGATGATACCCTGGGTTGGGACGGAGGAACAGACAGGAGTCTCAGCTTTACATGAGACCCTCGCAGCAGTATCACCGCCCTTCCTTTTCCGCTCATGCTACGACTTAATATTTCTTCGATTTTACGAGCATACCAGTTACATTTTCAGGCGTTTACTCATCCGGTCCTTGTTGTTCTACCCCGCAGGACTGGAGTCTACGGCATGGACTTTGCATTTGGGAAGTGTCTGCATGTTGTTTGCATGGAGGAGGTCCAGTATCCTGGACTCTGGCATGGGAATCAGTTCATTCCGCTGGATAGGATCGGGCTGCATTGATTTAGCGAGGAGTTTTGAGGAATATGGATAGGGACGGATGATACACACCTTGACAAATCATTTTTTTCTCCTTTTCTTTCTTGATCGTCAAGACACCTTTCGTCTTAGTACTTTACTGTATTTGCATCTTCAGCGTTTTGTCGTCCGACATTTTATCGGTTTGACTCCACCGGGTTCTTCCAAGGGAGGAGAGGTGGAAGAGGTGGAAGAGGATCAGTGCGAAATGACAGGGCCACTAGTACATACTCCCTGGGTGATTTATATAGAAGCTTTCCACCACACGGTGTCTCCCCAGAGTGCTAACAATTATTATGAGAACTGTAGGTATAACACGTTTGCGAGTTGCTCTGAGTGGGGTTTGGAAGCAAACAAACGTCGCCTGGCATAAATCTCTGGCCGTTACTGTATATTTCAAGTAGTCCTCGCAGCTTTACCTTTTAAATACAGGACTAGGCCAAAAAATATCTGTTAGTTTAGAACTGGTGAAAAAAAAACCAGATTTAAAAAATAACACTTATTCTATAATTGCAAATATTTATAAATAAAGTTTACGGGAAATGATCCCTACTACTGTTATTCTAATCTATGAAACGCATTGGGTTTCCTACATTTAGTATGCTACCTGTCTGTCGCGATAATTGCATTTCGCCTCTGAGACAGATTCTTTGAATAAGACTTAATCTCATTCTCATGTACAAACTCCTATGCCCTGATTAAATATTGTTCCAAGGCTTCTCTTGCTTCCTTACTATTTTCCAAGTTAGCAAGCCTAGCAGATAGTTTCAGGACAGGATTACCAAAGTACTACTACTACTCAGATACGCTTCATTATGTTCAAATTAGGTAAATAAAGCAGCTATGAAAGCATTAGCATGTTTCAATTTGCATACTATCTTTTATTATTTCTACCCAGTATATATCAGCGCGTTATTTTACAGACGAAGTTTGGTTGGTTTCCAGATTCCGAGAAGTGGACCGTTAGGTATGAGGGGGTGGGTAGGGGCTGGCTGAGTATATCATGCGGTTTTCGCGTCAATGACGGATACGTCTTGCGGGTTACAGTATTCAGCCAAGGCCGGCTTTCGCATAGTTCAGAATCGGTGCTAGGAATTCTGTCCGTGATGGCCCTCCTTCGACGGGCGCATGTACTGATATTCTATTCAACCTTGTATGATCGTTTTTCGCGCTACAGGGGGATGCGATACAAAAACGATATCCCGATCAAGCACTTACTCGTCCAGAGCTGAGTATTTTCCAATCAATGAGGAAGGGTATTTTAGAGTATCTGGAGATTGTTTAGGCTCGTAGGGGATGGTATCACAAGAGAGATATAAGAAGGAACTTTTCAGAAGATCGGGTTTCTAAGCTCAAGCTAAGGTCTACAGAGGATACATGAAGAGACAAGCGTCGTCCACAAGGCTTGTGCAATCGTAGAGCAGAGCAGGCACGTGTGTCTAGAGTGTGGATCAAAGAAGCTTGAGAGCTAGAAGCTTTGAATAAGCCGGTTATTACTTTGTCTATTATTACTCCTCCATTGGAGCTCATAGCTACTCAAGATCGGGAGAAAGCACTTGTAGCCACAGAAGAAGAAGAAGAAGAAGAAGAAGAAGAAGAAGCCGCTATACGCCTCTACCTCTCCGCTAAGATATTAATGTGAGCGAAGCTACGCTCGTTGCGCTATAGGCCAAGGAGACTCTTATTCAGCTCTAGATTCTGTGTGTCTAGGTATGCCCTTGGTGTTCCGTCAAACTCTCTTAGCTATATGTGGATTGATTCAAATAACACATCTGAAGTCAAGAATTTTGGTATGATGCTGAAATCTTGATTAGAGACTATGCTAGATGAGGAAGAAAGCTCGAGAAGAGGGCAAAAGAACCATGTGTTACTTGAGTCGTTGCCTCCGCGCTTTGTAGCTTCGATTAATTACTCTACAAGGAGTGTGGATCTTGTTAGATTGTGGTGAATGATTATCATATATGTAACATATTCAACTTCCTATGTTTAGTGTCATACATATAAAATACCCGGAGCTGCGAAATGATTGTTCTGAAGTAATACTTTGGGCGAGGGCCCATCTGTTGCGAGGTTCATTTTGGCTATGTAATAAATAAGAAACTCTATATTATCGTAGGCTCAAGGGTTGCGCCAAGCATGCTACCGCCTACAGCTCCTCATAGACTTCAAAACATCGCCACGGTAGAGTGAAATCCACTGCTTTGGAGTTCCATCGGACGAAGCGTGATAGAAGGTGTCGACATCAGACGATTTGCTGACCTGTAAATAATAGAACTTGTTTATCACACAGGATGCCAAGAGATCCTGCTCGTAAGTGTGAAGGACCTTTCGGCGATTTTATTATCTGGAATGGAACCGTCTAAATCCTTACATTCCTCCCTTAACCGCCCCCCCCCCCCCCCTCTTCTCCCCCTCCTGAGGGCGGTTGAACCTGACAAAAACAATGACAGTACCCTCTGTTGAAAGTCCCTCTCGATAGAAATCGTTCAGACTACGCACCGGCTGCGAATGTTTACTATTTACCACATGTACCAAGTAACTACCAAACTCCAAGTCGCTGGATTTAGCTGATAAGACCGGGTTTCGTAGGAGATAGTGGTCAGCGCTCTTCTTCCTCAGCTCCACAGGATCACCGCATCTCGGTGGGCAGAGATCAAAAGCAATGGCATCGGAGAAGGAAGAGCCATGCCGGCGACATGGTCCAGATATAGCATACATATATTGATGGAGTTGGCAACCGACTTTTGCTCGTCGTGTTTTCGCTGCTTCACCGGGCTTCTGGCAAACGGGTACAATTCGCCAACATGCGCGTCCAGTATCTGCCCATCGCGATGCTTGCTTGGAGTGTTGTAGCAACACGAGTCGTTGCTCAGTACAACCCAGCGACCGCTTGTGCTCTGGTATCGAGCAGTGCATCAGTACAGCTGGCTGCTTCGCCAACAGGTGAGAATTATCTTCCCACCCCTTCCAGACGCCGTGTTCTTAATCAATCCCCAGTGACGCCAACTGTCGACGCCAAACTGGGCTACGATTGTCTGACCTCCGTGCCGCTGTACGTGCACGAAGCCACACAGCTCGTAAGGTCCCTGTACCCATACATAGAATTCCAGAGTACCATCGAGTACCTGAAGAACCCGCCGCCGGATTACCCTTGGCCACCTGTTGATCTCCGGGCTGGCTTAGATGCCTTGCTGTCGAATATCCAATCTGGTGTCTATAAGACAGAATACGAGTTTCAATTTCAACTGTGGAGGCTCATCAGCTCGGCCCACGATTCTCATCTCCAATTCCTGCCTGATCTGCTGTCAGTCTTTCCCCCTTGACGGAGCTGCAGAGCTGCAAAGGGGACGTTGCTAGGGGACGTTGCTAGGGGACGTTGCTAAGGGACAAACAGTTTCGGGGCCATGTCCTTCCAGAGACCGCTCCCGCTCGTCTCAGTCAGCTTGGACGCGGTCTCTTCTCCCAAAGTGTATGCGCATCGCGATATTCTTCTTTCGAGGAAGTCGTCGTCGTTTGTACCGTCTGCCCTGGCGATGATTGATGGGACGGATGCCTCGAGTTATCTCGAAGATCTGTCGCAGTTTGGGGACTTGCAGGATCCGGATGCCTTGTATAATATGATGTTCTTCAGTCCGGCCTTTGCGGTAAGGCAACTCCGCACCCATTTGGTTTCGGCCGCTGTTTTCGGAGAGCAGGGCGTACTTGCTGGGATGGACTTGGAATTAGAGCAACACCGGCTTGTTCTCCACTGCAAGACTCTGTAGACGTCAAGGAGCACCTGCTGACATTTGAATATCTAGGCGAAAGATGATAACTGGCACGGTATAGACTCTCTCTGCTCTGGTGAGGAGATAATGCTCACAGTTCCAGGCTTGTTCGGAGGCTCCTGGGCGTTTGCCTGCATCTACCCTGGGGCAAACACGAGGATCACGTTCGAGAATGGTACAGAGCTCGTTCTAGAGAACAAGGTGGCGGTTTTTGGAGATTTTACCGGCGTGACGGACGGACCCTCTTTCTACAAGAAATTCTGTGATCCATCCAAGACAGCGCCCATCGCAGTCCCTCCTTCTGAACCGTCCCAACCCACACATGTATTGAACGGATATCCACTGCCGCTGGTCACAAGCGCAGACCGCGCAATCTCGGGATACTTCCTCCCCAACTCGAACGTTGCTGTGCTGGCTATACCCAGATTTCATGTGGCGAGCGCGGAACAACTTCAGAAAGTCGTGCAAAGGTTCCTGGTACTTGCCCAGAGATATGGCCGGGAGAAACTCGTGATTGACCTGTCTACTAACGGTGGTGGTACTGTCCTGTTGGCCTACGAAGTTTTCCGACAGCTCTTCCCTGGGATTGTCCAGCATGGCAACTCGCGGTACAGACAAACACCTGCGCTGGTGACGATAGCGGCGAAGATTTCGAGTATCTTCCCACCGAGCTTTAATCCCTTTACATCGAGCGACGATTTCCTCCTGCGAATTTGGACAACCGCGCTGAATTTCCGGCTCGACTACAACCTTCATGACAAACCCTTCATAAGCTTCTTTGAGAAATTCCTGTGGCCGATGCGTCAGTACAACGGCGATAGTTTCACGAACATCATCCGGTGGAATCTCGATGATCCTCTCTTAACAAGTACCCATCCCCTTTCTCCCCCGCAGCGAGCTCGACATCAACTAACAGGCCACAAGTCAACGATACCTACGGCCTGGGCATAGACATAACCGGCTACGGGTCGCGACGATATTTTGTGCAGCCCTTCGCAGCTTCAGATATTGTTCTGATCCATGATGGTTCCTGCTCCTCGGCGTGTGCGACCTTTACCGAGTTTATGCGTATACAGGCTGGCGTGGAATCCATCGCGTTTGGCGGCCGTCCCAGCCCCGAGGACTGGGCGGCGACGCCTCTCATACAAGGGGTCGGTGGTACCAAGGGCATGATCACCTACACTTACCAGACTCTCACTTCCTTGGCCAAATCTGCTTTGAAGGCCCCGTGTGATTTTATGGAGCATATGTTTTTGAACAGCCTTACCAACTTGCTGCCGCAGCAGAGGAGTATCTGTATGTTATTCTCCCCTCGCTCTAGCTTCCTACTCTGGTGCCATAGTCTTTAGAAGCTGATGCAAAAATCAGATGCCTCGGTCAATGTCCGCGACAGCATCCGAACGGCCAACCTGGAAGATGGCACGCCGTCGCAGTTCATCTACGAGCCTGCCGATTGCCGACTATTTTACACACCTGCCATGATGGAAAACGTGACGGCGATCTGGTACGTTGGAAATTCCCCCCCCTCCCCCTCAAGATCCACTGTCGTTCGGAGGCAAGTGTCTGACCCCTACTCTACGTGCAGGGAAGCAGCAGCGGAGGCAGCCTGGGGCGGCGCGGGATGTAAAGCGGGTGGCTTATCAGGATCCAGCGCGATGTACAAGCGCGACGTGAAGGAAGATGTACAGAGTTTGATGGAAGTCGTCGAATCCAGCGCCCCCGCCCCTATCACGAGCGAAGCTTGGTTGGCGAAATACTTCGCGAGCGAGCCAGAGTAGCCGCTATCTACGGAACACGAAGGGTGGAAAGAAACAGATAGAAATTTTTTTTTTAAAAAAAGCCGAATTTCCATCTCCCAACTACACCGCTGCATGGTGACGAGAACTCGTCCCAGTCGTTTGGCTACGACAAGTCGACGCCAGCGAGACTGCTCACCTACCCCCCTTCACGTCAGACGCGCCATCTTTGCACGAAAGCCCACCTGCCATAAATTACGATGGATGGACGGATCCAAGCCTCAGCTTCCTATTTCCGAGTCCTAGCCTCGTTCCGTAAGAAGAAAAAAGAAGAAAAAAGAAAGGAAAAGAAAAGAAAAGGAAAAAAAAAATTGTGTCTGGTCCTGATCCCCCCTCAGGAAAAGTACAAAGAAATCACCACCCCCCAAAAAAAACCATCCAGTCCCAAGCAAGCAAAACAAATAAGCGAGCGAGCTTTTTCGCTCCCCGCGACCCGGTCGTGGCGCAACGATCAGGCCTCGAGGGCACCACCACAGTGACAGTTGCGTGGGAACGAGAGGGATTGTCTTGCCCGGCTATCAAGGGTGGTGTTATTAGCTGATACATATATATATATACATATACATATATATATATATATATATATATAGATATTTCCGGGCCCCAAGTTCGTGCAGTGTAAATATGCAGAGAGACACGCAAAAGAGAGAATAACAGGACGGCACCCTCTGGATCCCTCAAGCGACCAACAAGCCCCTCCAAAATCCCAGGAGAGAGGGGCTCGGAGTGGTTGGTGTTGTTGTTGTTGTTGTTGTTGTTGTTGTTGTTGGATCCCCCTCCCGACGCAGTCCCTCGAAGACCATCCGCCGAGTGAGGGTGTTGTGGTATACACGTACGTACAGATGAGATGAAAATAGTAAGATTCTTGTTCATGATGTCCGAGAAAAGTATCGACGTCGCGCACACACAAGATCTCGGATCCGACAAGGGGAGAGGGGGTCGCGCTTGTGAGAAACCTTGACCCTCATTCCACTCCCCTCCATGGCAACATCCACTTGCTGAAACCCGAGCCCGAGGCCCCTGTGACTGCTGTTGCGTGCCAGACACAGAAATAGAGAGCAAACGACAGAGAACGGATGCAAGCAGAACAAGAAGTAATAGTTCATTATTTTTGGCAGGAAGTCGACCCAGCCACCAAAAAAACCATGGTCCATAAGAGCAGTTCAGTAAAATACACGAGCAATGCAAATACGCCATCTCAGAAAGGAGCCCTAACCAACCCTATGCATGGTACCCAGGCTTGATCATCTCCAAGCTTTTTCAGTTGTCCCAGGCGTCCAGGTTCTCGCCTCCCAATATAAACACATCCCTCTACCCACTCGGCACCAGGTCTCAATCCTGATATCATGTGTCCGAGTACTCTTCGTAACCTGCATGTTTTGGCCCAGGATAGGCCTGCATACTGAGAGGGCTTTCCTTATACCCAGTGCTGCCCCAGCCCGTATTGGTTCTTGCTCTACGATCTCTTTCAAACTCGCCCCATCTCTTCATCGTGATCTTCGAGCTGTCAAATTCGCCCTCATATTCAATCCCTGCTTTCTTGGTCTTCTCGCCAGCGGTCTTACGAGTATCGCCCCAAGAGAAATCATCAAACTTCCAATACGCGTAGACAGGCAGGACGAAATTCCAGATTGGAAGAGAGAGAAGGTAGATGAACATCCACAGAACATAGGACCAGCTGTGAGCGGTGGCGACGATCAGGACGGCGGGCAGACCGAGGATCAGAGCCAAAAGTACGAGAACGATGACTTGAGCTGGTCCAATGATAGAGTCGACGACTGCAAGCTGTATTAGCGAAATTGAAATGATGAAGCGATGTGTGTTCAACATACCAACATAAATAGTGAATGCAATAGCAGCAGGCAAGACCAAAGTACCGATCAATTCGATGCCGACAATGAACTGCATGCTGAAGCAGAAAGTTCCGCAAAGATCCCGGACGAGGACAAGTTCCATCAGATTATGAACGGTGCTGTTGATCCATCTTCGTCTCTGAGACAGGAGAACAGAGAACTCTTCCGGCACAGTGGTCTTGCAGACGGCCTGGGGAACGAACACCTGTTTGCGCTTGGGAAAGGTTCGAAGCATCAGTGTCGAAAGGTAACGATCCTCCCCCAGCAAGAGTAGGTTCTTCTTATGTAGCGTATCCACAACATTTTCGGAGTAGTGTTCTACCACATCCGGATTCGCGAGGATAGGGACCCAGTAATTTTGTCCGCCTTTGGGGGCTTTGATTCTGTACATGCAGAAACATCCAGGAAGACAAGTTACGCCACCGAAGATGGACTCGAAAGACTTGGACAGATGATGCGATACGAAGTACTCAAACACCTGGATAGCGGAGACCCACGAGGCCCGCTTGTTCGCAATCTTTGTCTCGCCACAAAGTCCCATGATTTCTGGATCTTGGACCATGGCGGAGATCATGTGAGTCAAGCTGTCAGGGAAGACCTTGGTGTCGGCATCAACCATGAGCACAGTCTCGTAGAAGTCGGGAGAGATTCCAGTAACTTTCCATAATCCGTTGAACATCTCGAATTCGAGCTCAGTCATGCGCTCATCGAACATGACTTTCTGCAGGAAAGACATCAAGATGACCTGACTGTCACGCTTGCCTCTGTTTCCAGGCTTCCTCTTCGTGGCTTCGTCCGGTGTACCGCATTTGACGATACACATCATCGGAACACGCTGCTGTCTGTCGAGCGGGATGGTGGAATCTAGGCCGTAGTCATAGAAGCCAGAGTAGACCTTGGCCATGTTGTGCCTCTTCGAACCACTAGAAACAGCCACATAGGAGAAAGCTGGGACCTCCTGTGGGGGGACTGAATGGTCTTTCATCATGCCGAGAACAATATCCGGTGTTGATATCGTCTCCCCTTCACCTTTAATGATACCGTCGCAGATGACAAGGATGGTTTTGTGGCTGTTGGGGTAATCGGTCATGGCAATTGAGTCAAGCGTGGTTCGGATACCCAGTGCGCCTTCCGAGTAGGCTGTGACGAGAAGGATAGAATGGGCAAGCGGATAGCCAAATGGCTGCCAGTCGGCCGGTGGCTGCGGAACAACAGACTCGTGAATGAAGCCTGCGGGGCCAGGACCTTCGTAATCGGTGGTCCCGGAGCCGCTGAATCTATTCTCAGAGCGTAAAAAGCTGGTTCGACTACTGTTCTGGTGCTTGAACACAGGAATGGGGGTTAAGAGGGCAGCGGTCGAGCTCTGGCTCGCCATGGTAGTCGGCTGAGGTCGACCAACCCCGGAGAGTCTGTTCTCCCCAGCATAGGGACTTGTGAATCTCGATGTCGTAGGGAGAAAGGAGGTTGCTCTCTTGGTCACTCTGTCCGATCCGACAACAGTGCTTCCGACATCTCCCGGAATCCTCTCGGGCGCCCGGTAGATATCGTTCGACCAATCCTCAATTTGCTGGGCTCTCTTCTTCTTGTTAGATGATTGCGAAGTCTTTGCCGCGGCATATCTTCGGCTGAAGAACCACTGGAAGATTAGTGCCAAGACAAACTTCGCCATCACGATGGAGAGGATGAAGATCAGAGAGACGTAGAGGACAACCTTGGAGGCAATACACCCCACAGTCTCAGTATCGACAGTTCCAACCTTGATGATCTGTTCCAGACACTGGACGATCTTCTTCTCTTCCTTGCTCTGGAATGAGTGTGTAACGTCCCGGCCATGGACAGCGGCATTGTACGGATCAGTACGGCTGCTAAGTTGGGAGAATTCTGCGGGCACTGTAACCTTTGTTTCGTCAAACCACTTGAGGAGATCGAGATCGAGAACGTTTCCGGAGTATACCATCAAGTTCCGTGAATTATTCTTGATGTCGTCCCAATTAAAATATACGTCTCCGGCACTTTTCAGGCTGTAAAAAGCTTCACGGCCCGCGGCCGAGGTATGGCAAGCATATCCCAGATAGTACGGCGTGGTCTTATTCACTCGGCTAGATCCATCTTGGTTGAAGGTCATGCAGGGGAAGTACCATCCCAGATTTTCACCTTCCGCCGGTATGTCGGATCCGGTGGCCGCGTTGATGAGGCCTTTACATTTTCCATTGACGTTCTGGAAGAGGAAGCTTCCATCCTGACCGCCATGCTTTTCGGGCAGATCGTACAGGACGTTCGCTCCAGCTGTAATGCCTTGAGCGATTGGGTGTTGGGACCCTGTGAGCTCATACGCCTTGCCGTGGAAGATCATGTAGCCAGCGTCAACATGGTTGATGCGGAGTCGAACTCGAGGAGCACCGCAAACCACTGCAGTGAACCCAAAGGTCAGGAAACCAACACACCCCATGATGCAAAGAATGATGCTGATCAACCCCATCTTCTCTCTCCAGGCTCTCTGCTGCGCCTTGGTAGGCATGCCGAAGCACTTCAACACGAATCCAGGACACCAGAATGTAACGATAGCGCAGTAGACGTTCCAAAAACTAGGTGGTTTGACAGCGTCCAACTGCTTCTGATACTCCTTCTCTTCCTTGGTCATCTTGCGAGTTTTTTCTCTCCTCAGCTTCGTCCGGGTCCGGGGGGCGTCCTTCTCCGTGGATCCCGCGCCACGACCTCGCCTGCTCTCTTTCGGGGGTGGGGACATCTCCAACTCGATGTCGCCAGAACTTCGTAGTTCGGATGTCTCGGTGGCGGCGACGTCAGCCTCCAGGACTTCCATAATCGGATCATTCCCTGTGGTGGATGGCTGAACGTTCATGTTGGCAGAATGTTGCACGTAATGGTAATTCGGATGGTTCTGGTCCATCCGCCTCCGCTCCGGCCGGATTAGACTTCTCTTACGCCCCAATTCTCCTGTGGGTGTCCTTGATCGTAAAGCCGGGTCTAAAGGTTCGGGCGACATGGTAGGCGTGAGAGGCGATGGAAGCAGTGTACTATCTCCAAATGAAGATTTCGATGGTCCTCGGTAATGTCTCGGAGGGGATGACGGCGCTCCCTGGAAATAACCTGCCTCTTCATCTACGGGTTGTTGTCGCCGCCGCGAAGGGGAGCTTTGGAATTCTCGGTCTCTACTCGGAGACTGGGCAGCCTCGGGGCGTTTTGTGGGGGACATGATTCTGCAAGAGTTAAATATTAGTGAGTACTCATCGACCCAGCTTCCAGCGCTGATTATTGCAGTCCGAGCATTGAACGTGTCGGTTGTGGCAGTGTTGCAAGTACCGAGATTTGTTATTCCGCAACTGCAGTATCAACACTGCGATTATTGGTGCTCCAAACAGTATATGTGACAATATTGAGAAGGCGGGGACGTAGACGTACATTGATATAGATAGAAAACTGACAATAAAAGAAAAATATTTATTTGTCGACGCAGCACCAGCCCCTAGCGATATGCTCGAGCGGGGAATGGTGCCTTGGGTCGACCGATCACGATCAAGTCGCAGCTGTAGCGGAGCGAATGTGATCTATCAATATGCGATGGGTAGGTTGATCAAATGGAGTGGAAGTCGCCCGATGTAAGACCAGGCTGTCCCTCTCGATGTTTGTGTTTGTCGCGATTATGGTTGCTCCGGACGGGGGGGGGAGGGGGTGGGTGGAGGCGTCTCGAGCAAGGGAGGAGCGACAGAGTGGCACCGGGAATGCAATGATTGCAAAACGAGTGATGTTGACAGCTTCGAAGCCGACGACGACGGTGGCGAAGAACAAAGGGAGATATCGACGACGAGGTTGAGAAGAGGTGAAGCGAGGTGAGGTAGGTAAGAGGAATGAACGAGTGAATTTGGGTGGGGAAAGGTCTCTCGCGGTGCACAGAGCATCTCGAGAGACTGCAGCCGAGTGGACCGATTCCCCCCCCCCCCCTGGAGCCAGGCACATGCGGCGGTGTTTTGTTCGCTTGGCCGATCCGCCGTGCACAAAGAGGCAAAGACCGGGGTAAAAGTCTAAAAATACCACAGTGACCGTTGCTTAGGAAACTTCACCTCGACGATTCTTCTTCTTCTTCTTCTTCTTCTCCTACTTCTGCTTTGCCGAGAGTGTGTTTTGTTTAGCGCGGAGATAGACGGATCGTGGGTAGCGGGAGCCTGGCCAACTACTTCGAATGAACTTGGACTCGAGCAGCAGAGAGAGAGAGAGAGAGAGAGAAGTACATGTCGCACGCGGGTTCTTCTTCGTTAGTCATCTATCTACACACAGCAGGCTACTCGGAGGACGAACACGAGGGGATTAGCTGCGAGCGAGGAAGAGTACTGACTGCAGTAAGAGTAGTGAGGTGTGAAGAAGAGAAAAAGAAGAAAGAAAGAAAGCCTAATCACTGCCGTTGCACATCAAGGTTATCGTGGCTATCAGTAAGTAGTAGGGTCAAGCCTAGGGCTCATAACATAGTATGGCGATTTGATATACACGTGAACATAGTATTTCTGTGTTCGTAGAACCGTCTTCTACGTATGTGAACTGTCTCATTTGATTCGTAAAGTCTCTACCGTGCTTTCGGCGTTAATTCGTTCTCGACCTACGAAGAAGATCATGTTCACTCAAGCTGTGTAAACGTTGAAACAGTACGTACACCTTACTCATTACTCGAGCTTGAACAGGCCTGTGTATGTCCCACATATGTCCTACGTAAGCTACCTATGACTGAGCCGAGCCAAACCTCGTGTAGAGGTCAGCTATAGGGGCGGGGCGGTTTCAATCCTGCTTGCTGGCCTGAGATAACTTTCGCCGCAAAACCTCTCTGTTGGCTGCTTCAGAGGGTCATGCGTAGATAGCTGAGGTTGTCTCCTGCGCCGCCGCACAGCGACCCGTATCTCGCATCACAAGAAAGACAAGACTCTGCCGCGCGTAGTCTAACTCTATCTATCCAGCAACATGGCCGTCACGATAGCGTCCTCCGCGTGTATGCTCCACTCATTATTGCACCTGGCTGTGATGTACTCGTACAGCGTCTGCTTTGGTACCCTTCACATCAGAGAGAGGGTTAGGAGTCAAAGGAAGTGTATATGGTGGTATAGCCGCTAGCTAGCGAGCTTTCTGCTGCAAGCTGAGACTTCACACTCGATCTGAACGAAAGCGCACACGCCACGCCCGCTGATAACTCAGATGCCGATGCAAGCGGTGCAATTCGTCATACTTCGAAGAGAGTTTGGGGGGCATTATCTTAGATTCGCTACATGTAGAGGCAATGTTATCTATCAATTTCATCATGTACTTTCGCAGACAGCTGTAGCTGCAAGGCCAGCGCGCCGGAACTACAGTACAGCAGCACCCGACCGCTGATGCACAACAAGCTAGACCCCACATACTTCTTTGCATGCCCGATGGATGCATCAAGGATTGTATCCGCTAGGCTACTGAGATAAAATACCGTACGGAATAATAAACAGAAGAACCAAAATGATAGCAAGCGCGGTAGTGCTGGGAAGAACGGGATGGCATAGTCGAACACGAACAGAGATGGGTCAGGGGCATAGCTAGAGCAAGAGACACCAGCTTTCTATTTATAATGTAGGGAAGATTCAACCAGAGCAATGGTGGCAGCGATCCTGAAACAATGCTAATTTCAACTTCAACTCTGCCCCAGTCTTCTTCTCTGCACGACTCCTTGACCCCCCTCGTCAAAGCCGGAGAACCTTGCGCACACGGAGCAGGCTGCAGATCAATTTTCCTTTGTTGACTCGGTTCTCAAGTAAACAATTTATTCATCCCCCTGCCAGCAACGTCGCTGCGAAACCTTCTTTCCCCTCTCTCCCACCATCGACAATTATCCTACAGCTGTCACTCGCGCGTGCGACCCCGGCATTGGCCATCTGCGAAAAGGTCGCATCGCATTCCGTCCCCGCAGGTTCGCCGTGTTTTGCACACCCAGCAAGAGACTATCTTGGATGCAGCAGGGGGTTGGTTCTGACGGGCTGCAAACACCGTACTCTTGGGTAGAGTAGTCCTTCCGTGGTACAGGACTGGACAGCGGGCCTAACTCCACAAGGCGATCTCAACTCGATCCGACGGATTGTGTTATCTGCGGGTCAGGCAGCGTAGAACAATACGGTAGATTTTTGTCGCGGGTCGAAGATTTGGTGGACGAAAGGAGGTTGGGGTAGAGGTCGAGGTAGACAAGTGGAAGCAAAGAGAGAAAGGAGAATGAGATCGAGCAGGACGTATTACTCTCCCCGTCAACGCGAGCCAAAGCCCGTACTCTGTGTCGCCATCGCCGTCGTCGTCGCCGTTGCTGTCGTTCTCGCCTCCACCTTCGCCCAAGGCCTCAATAGCCTCTCGTGAAGTGAGTGATTGCAGGGTCTGTCTGCAAGGGTCGATCGCTACGTAACCAGCGGGCTGTGAAACAGCGAGTGTACCTCCAGATTCCCATCTTCCCTCGCCGCCCACTAGACTTCACCTTCCCCTACGCCTTTACTCGCGTCTCTGAGTCTCGTTCTCTGTGGTGGATGCGAAATCGTTTCCCTACAGGAATCAAAATCTGTGACGCGTGGGATTGATACTGCACCTGCCACGACTTCCCCCTACTCTAGCGAGCTGCGCAGTTGGATCTTGTCCAATTTTCCCACATCCCGCCACCAGCCCTCGCGACGGCTGCGGGATCTAGCGGTAGGAAAATTCCTTCAGGATTACGGAATGGATAATGGTATCATTTCTCGGGTGCGTCTAACTTATCATTTGCTCTCGTACTGACTTGCCCTCACCTCTCAGAATTCGAATAGTATTTCGCCTCGAACAATATCGACCGCGAACTCTACACGAAACTACCCCACCCCTCCACTGAGAGCATCCGACCTCTACATTTCGACGTCGGCGACAAAGCTCAAGAGCAGACTACGCCGCTGATCAGAGGGTATTGCAATACGGCGAAGCCGCTGAAGTGCAACTGTGCTGGCCAGGACACTTTCAAATATGGCGTCGCAGACCTCTCCTGCATCTCCGCCTCGAAAGGCTCTACCAGTCGGGACTCCACCCAGGTTTCAAGACAACGGCGAGTACAAAGAAAATGATGGAACGTCTGCTCGGAAAACTATACCCTCGATCCCCATACCCTCTGGCCGTATACAAGGGGCTCCAATGTCACCGGTTAGGGTCAACGTGCCAAGGGAGGACTGGCCACCGCGACCATCAACCGCTACGATTGTTGATGGGAATGATAGAAGTCGACAGGACTCGCAGGAATCTTTACGATCCCGATCCGATGACCGAACTGAGTTCCAGATGCCAGTTTTGCAGGATATCCCGTTCCGGCCGAATCATAACGCGCAACAGGTCCAGCAATCACAATATGCTGTGATGTCGTCTGCGGCAAGCTCGAGTTCGAAAGCCCCTTCAGATGACGCTCAACAGCCTGGCTACGTAGTAGACGAAAATGGGGCAGAGGTGGAAAGCCCGCCAGTTCCTCGCCTCCAGTACCACCATCAATCCCACTTCTCTGATGAGGCCAATGTCCGCAATAGAGCGACATACCCTCCGAACGCGCCACCCAATGACCAAGTGAACATGGGACAGTCCATCAGCCGACATCTGACACCAAATTCCACGAAGGCCAGGCATACTCCCATGCAAAGACCAATCTCTGCATATTCAGACATGGGAGCCAGAGGTCGGTCTCCAGGACTCCCAGGCTCTCCGAGCTGGGTAGGGCGGGCTGCCTCAGCTAACTCTGTACGCTCTCTTGATGGCAGACCTCTATCTTATGTCAATCTGGAAGGCATGTACCCTCAAACAGCTCCGGCTCCTATTTCCATGGACAATTCTCAACTCAGGGCTGTAGTGGGTACGAATGCCTCGCTACTCAGTACGGCGAAGACATTGGAGCTGTATCGACAGAATGTGAAGAAGCTAGACAATCCTGAGACGCAGTACGCCTTTGCCATTTTCCTGATCCAAGCCGCTCAGGAATCGGGCTTAGGCCAGGAGGGAGACGCATCAGCGCGGAAACCAAGCCCCAAGCCAGGGAATCGTGATCTCGATAGTCCTTATATAAACCAACCTAAAGCATCACCTCAGGAGCTCGTAGCTGAATCCAAACATATTCTCCAGAATCTGTCAGACCGAGGCTACCCATTTGCGCAGTACTACTTGGCCGATGGATATGTCACCGGTTTGTTCAATAAGGGCAAGGAGGATCACAAAACCGCATTCCATCTTTTCGTTTCTGCTAGTAAGCACGGTCACGCAGAGTCTGGATACCGAGCTGCGTTATGTTATGAGTTCGGCTGGGGAAGTAGAAAGGATCCAGCAAAAGCCGTACAGTTCTACAGGCAGGCAGCCTCGAAGAACCACCCAGGAGCCATGACCCGCTTGGGGCGAGCTTGTCTATCCGGTGACCTTGGCGCCAGTACGAGTAGCTATAGGGAAGGTTTGAAGTGGCTAAAGCGTGGAACCGAATCGGCAGATATACAGTATAACTCAGCCCCCTACCATCTTGGCTTGCTGTATGAGACGGGTTACGGAGACGACGTCTTCAAGGACGAGGTCTACGCAGCGCAACTATTCACCCAAGCTGCAGATCTCGGCCACACAGAAGCTTGCTACCGGCTTGGTGATGCATATGAGCACGGAAAGCTGGCATGCCCGCGCGATCCCGCCTTGAGTGTGCACTTCTACACCAACGCCGCACAAGGGGGGCACCCAGCTGCGATGATGGCTCTCTGTGCATGGTACATGGTTGGCGCGGAGCCCGTCCTAGAGAAAGACGAGAACGAGGCCTACGAATGGGCGCGCCGAGCTGCATTGTGTGGTAACTGCCCCTTGATTTAATTTTGGATTTTTTTCCAGCTGACAAATGCAGGTCTCACAAAAGCCGAGTACGCCGTAGGCTACTTCACGGAGATGGGTATCGGCACGAGACGCGACCCACTCGAAGCCAACGTTTGGTACGTCAAAGCTGCCGACTCGGGAGACGAACGTGCCAAGCACAGATTAGCTGCCATCAGAGCAGCTGCCAGCGGAGGCACACCCATGGAAGTTGTGCCGCCGAAGAAAGGATCGAAGCTCAAGAAGGACGAGAAGAGCGAAAAGGAATGCGTGATCATGTGATCGTGACTGATGTGAACTCAATCAGATGAGGGAAAGATAGCGGGAGCAAGAAACAAAGGATTGAATGGATCATAACAGGTTTGAGGGAGTGATATGTAAACATCACACTGAAATTAGAATCGCACAACCGAGGAATGTCGTTGGTTTGTGATTTCACTTCTGCGACAGTGCAGGCCTAGCACAGCGCGAGGGGAGGAGAGGGGGTAGCGGGGAGAGAGAGAGAGAGAGAGTATTAGCATGGTGGATTTTCTGTATATCAGGTGCATAGCGGTGGCGGCAGCATTTCGACTCTGGAGTCTTGGTTACGTCTTGGGCTTGGTTATTTCTTGACTGCTGCACGGCGTCCTCGGCGTTTCTTGTCGGGGAGAGGGCAGGTGCAGGAGCATCGGAAGGGAGGGGGAGGGGGGGGGGGCGCTGCACGCATACATAATTTACATGAATCCTTCCTATGAGAGGCTGGAGGAGATGGACAAACAAGATGCAAGAAGTCAAGACTGAAGGAGCGGCCATGACATGGGGGATCGTACGAGAGAGAGAGAGAGCATTAGGAAATGAAGAATAAGAGATCCTGCTGCATTTTCGTCCTCTCTACCTGGATCCTTTGGCTGTTACACGGTGAGGAGCACTCTCTGTGCTCTTGAAGTTTTCCAGCTCACGCTTCTCGGAGGCGCTGTCGGGTGTTTATTCCCTTGGTGAAACTCACATGAGCAAAACACAGATAAGCTTTGATGTCTCACGAGCTAGATCAGGACAAAAAATTGGAAAGATTACATGCCGTCACCCATTCCTCGAAGAGAGGCCTCGAAGAGAGGCTGAGAGATGTAATAACACATCTGATTCTGTCATAAAGGATATACTCGCTTAGCTGTAGTAGCCCCTTTGCTACCTACTACCATGCCCAAAGCTACGCACAGCAATCTCTCTGCACGGCTTATTACCAGCCCGTCGACTCAACCGCTCTACCAGTTGCAGTAGCAAAGAGGCTCCGAGCCGGGGCAGTAAGAAGAGAAATTTCCTGGCAAGTAAATACGCCACCAGCGCCACACGCTTTGTTGTGCCCTCCTCACGCCATCCCCTCAGAAAAGTAAGCCAAAGCAATTTCCATCTTAGCAATTGATGCTCCCAAGAGCGACAGGTACATATGGCAAGCAGTCCATTCATCAATCATTATTGGATATCCAGTATCGGATCATCAGGCCTACACGGGTTATACCAGGCCACCTTCCGCTCCTCGCCTCCGCGGCCACCAACAGCCACCCAGACGTGTTTGTAGGGAACCTTGACATCAATGGTTTCTCGGGCGCCTTTCCAACGGAGACGACCAGTAGGGGACATATCGCTGATGCCAATGCCTCCGTTAGTTGTCCACTCCTTCACGACGAGGCGAATAAACTCGACTTTCTTGCGGAAATCGTTGGCTTGAGGGATGCCCTGGATCATGGGGTCGATCTCCGGGCGCTTACGACTCGTGGTTTTAGTAGCTCGTGATGGCTTGCTCATGAAGTTTAGAAGCGTTTGAAGGGGATACGAAAGGTGTTGGCGATCGTCTAGAGCCGAGGCGGGGATGCTACCCTTTGTTGAGAGCTGGTGAGCAGCCTCGAGAGGTAGATGGTAGAAATCACACCATGCGCCATCAGCGGATAAAATGATCTTCGTATGATCTGGGAAGTTGAACTAGATGTGTGAGCAGAGGAGGATTGCAAGAATCTTCTTAGAGAACATACCTGGAAATGGCCATCACAGAAACCCCAGCAGCCGACGTCGCCAAATCGTTGGTAGAAAGTCACAACATTACCGACAGGGACGTGTTCAGATTTCCCATTGGGAGATGTATTAGCCGAAGCCTCGTCGTACGGATAGTCCGAATCTCTGGCAAAAGTTGTCATGTAGTTGGCGAACTTCTTCCACAGGACAATTTTATCACGCTTTCTGTCATCCCACTCATCCACTCCGCGAGTGAGCTTACCTCCACCTGGGACACTAGAATCGGGAGTAATCTTAAAGTTTTGAGGGTTGACTTTGCCACGAAAGATTCCTTTTTCCGCCCTGTTCTCGTAAAATTCGATATTTGGCCCGGAGATTGGTATAAGCTGATGCCGGTCCACGTAATTTTCATTGGTCTTGTTCTGCAAATGTCGTTCCGCCTCCCTCACTACAACACACGTAGGCGGGATGTAGCCTTTGCTTGGCTCCATGGGGTTCGCTGGAGTTGCCTTAAAGATGCAACCAAGACTGCCATTGCTCAATATGTACCCGAGACCGAATTTGTTAGTGTAGTCCACCCACTTGATCACAATAGTTGGATTTGGGGGTTGGGCCTTGCTCTCGATTGCAATAGTTCTGCTGTTCAGAGCACGTTCTAATTCTGCCTGGAAGCGGTGGAGGCCTTCGAGGACAAGGTCAGGCTTGGTGTTGGGTAGTGCTTCCAGTTTCTCTCGTGGATGGAAGAGTGATGCGTTGATGTTCAGCGAAAGTGTTGGTTCCGGGACTTCTGTTGATTTTCTTTCAGCCTCTGCTCTGGCTAAACTGTTCACTAAATCTGCAGCCAGCCGATCCTCAACATCTACCACGGCTTCCGGTTCATTGGGCTCGACTTTTGGCGTAACTTTTCTAGGCCTGCCTCTGGGATTGACCGTTAAAAGAGGGCGAGAAGTGGGCTCTTGCGCATGCTGGCGTGTTTTGACCAATCTTCCTGCTGCAGTTGAACTCGGTGCTTGGGGTCTTGCACGCTGTTGCGCGGCAAAGCTCTGCGCGGGTAGCTTTATGGATGGGATAGATTGCTCATTTGGCTTAGCTCTTGCTGGTGTCAAAATCTTGTCCATAACGCTCCCTGCTCTCGAGGAACATTCACTATTCGATGCAAACTGCTTTTCTTGCTCTTCGAGGAATTCGTGGAACGGTCGGTAGACGACATCCTCGGGCAATGGGACCGCGGGAGTCAGTCCAGCTTTCTCCTCATCAGCTACCTCTCGATATGTGCTCGTGTGCTTCTTTGAATCTGAGTTCCATGGACCAACATCAGACTTAATGCAGAGTTTCTTCAGGTTTCTGGTGTAGAGATTGGTTCGTCCTCCTCGCACACCAACCGATAAGAACTGACTCGGGTCTGGGTGTTTCTCGCGAAGCGAGGTGGTCATCTCTTCCGATTGAGGCACCCAACCACAAGTGAAGAACGGGTGTTGCACTATGGTATCCGGATCGGGTCTCTGCTCAGGTGCTTGAAGTAATTCTGCTACTAAGTTTTTCGTTTCGTCAGAGATGAAGTTCTCAGATGTATCCAATTTGGGCCAGTCGTATTCTCGTTCCCGAGCCCTTCGGTATATCTCGTCGGCCGTCGCTGACTGAAATGGAGGCTTTCCAGTGAGCATTGCGAAGATGATGATACCTAAACTCCAGATGTCTACCGCATGATCATGTCCACCCTTATCTTTAGATAGAATCTCTGGAGCAATATAATTCGGGGTACCACAAAGAGTCGTTCGTCGGCACGCCTGCCAGTCCTTACCAGACATGAGGAGAGCTGCCAAGCCGAAGTCGCCAATTTTTACATTCATATCTTTATCCAGGAATATGTTTCCCATCTTGAGATCTCTATGGATGATGCCCTTCGCATGCATATACTTGATAGCACCGGCCATCTGGACTGTCCAGAAGCGTACCTCTGGCTCCGTAATATACTTCCGCTTCTTCACCATATCCATCAAAGATCCATTTGGGCAAAGCTCCAGGACGATATAGGTGCACTTGTCGTAGGAAAATGCCCGATGAAATTGAACAATATTAGCCTGCTTCATCTTGGAGTGGATCTGGAGTTCCGTCTGGAATTTTTGTTCCATCTTCTTCTGCGGCATTTGACTCTTTACTATCTTTAAGGCGTACCTTCGCTTTGTGCCGACCAGCTGACCTTCATAGCAGATAGCAAATCCGCCTTTTCCAAGACATTTGCCTGTCTTGTAAATGGCACCATCTGGTCGATCGGAGCCTATCAAAATGTTAGCAAACATTCCCAAGTTGAGATTCCTAGCCAGGACTGTGACATTGGACAGAGAGTAATTCTTACTTGGAGGCTCTCGTACATCTTCTGGTGGTGGCGGCGGATGATCTTTCTCCTTATTTGCCAATTTTGGAGGCGGTTGTCTTGCCTTCGATACTGGTGGTTTGACTCTGATGTGGACGTTTGCATCCCGGGGCGAAAGAGCTTCCATGTCGGTTCGGTCCGTTTATACGCACCTGTTGAGACGCTAAGTTAGCCCCCTAGCCGGAATGTTAATAAATACTACAGGGAACACTTACCCCTCAGCTGGATACTCCCGAACTTGCTCGAAAAGTTGTGATCGGTCTCTCGGTCAACTTTGATGACTCCAGGGGGTTTTATGGCACTTGAAACTCGCAGCTCTCAATTTTTGGTTGGTCGTCTTTTCGGCAGAGTCGTGGCAGCAGTAAGCCTGAGTAGCACGGTAGTTAGTAAAGAAAGTTAATATGTGTGAATCGCTGTATTGCAGGTCCCGTTCGCAATGTCTTGATGTTGCGAAGGCTTGACAAAAGATGCGACCCAGTAATCCTACATATACTTCTGTGGCATCTGAAATAATATCGTAGAAAGCGGACGTAGAATAGATCATCCCCCCAGGGGTGAGGAAGCCGGATCAAGTTGGAGGCTTGAAGCTGCAATTTCGGTACCTGCAGGTTGTTTCCTCTTCCTAAGTTCCCTGAAAATACTAAGACTGATAGAACGGCCTTCGAATAGCGAACTGATCGGGGTGCCGAAGGAGACTTCCATACCACGGTCGGTACCAAACGTGCTGCGCATGTGGGGGATATTGAAATACATGCTTACAGTATGTGTCCGCGACACCAATCTCGGAGCTTTTGAAGGCAGATGTTGAGAGCGTTATCGAGAACGCGAAAGTGCTGAGTTGAGAGCAAACCTTGACATTGGCGTGGAGCTTCGAATGCCCTTGGTCGTGTGTCGAGGTTGAGGCCGTTGAATTTTACAATGTTGAGCTTCTTTCCTAAAGCGTGATTGTAAATAAGCTAAAATAGAAACCGGGTCGGCACGGCAACTATCATCCTTGACGCTTACCTAAACAATCAACCTCGAATTTGATATTGAGCCATCTACAGCACTCAGCCAGAGCAAAACATTGAATATGGCAATTTTTACATGATTGTTGGATAATGGGCTCGCTATCCACTCGCAGTACGATCGCACGCCGAAATCGATGAACAATCATTGAGCAAGGCCAACTCCGGTTTAACTTGGAAGCTAGCTTGCGTTCAGTATGGTTCCACTTCCGCTTTTCAAGTTCGCAGCTCTCTTCGTTAGGCATATTTCCAAATATGGAGCAGTAGGTACTAAGGGATTGGAGTATTGAATCCAAAAGGCTAATGGGTACAGAATTACATCAAATCCCAAGCTCACGATCACCCCAAATTCAGAACATATGCAGCCCGATATGGGCAGCACATACACCAGCTGAATATGCGATTGACCGTCACTCTACTCAGAGACTCGGTAGCAGAAAAACGAGCAAAGGAGAAAGCGGAGGCTCCCACAGTGAAAACGGAAGAGCAAATGAGGCACGACGAGGCACAAAAGGAGAAGAATGCTCAGAGGGAGAGAGCGGCACAGCAAGAAGCTTCAAAGAGCGTGTGGAGACGCAAATTCCGATCCTTACCAGAAGCTAAGGCTGTTGATCTGTTTGCAGATGTTATTGGAGACTCTTTTATCCTACTTGTTGCTGGAGGCCTGATTGTATACGAATATATCAGGGCGAAGGGGAAGCCGGATTCCAACGCTGAGAAGATTGCGGAACTAAATAAGAAATTGGAAGAGCTAGATTCCCAGGCGAAAAAACTGTACGAGGTAGAGAAGGAGCAAGAGGCTCGAGTCGAGACTCTGGAACAAGCAATCGAGGTGATGAGGAAAGCAAGCGGTAAGAAGATATCGTCTTTGTCGCTCTCCCGCTCCTGAGGCAAAAAAAAATCTGGCAGTATATTTGATTTGTGCCGCGCAAGCCATGGGCAGGCCTGCTGCTCTGGGGTAGATGTTCCTGCTGTTAAATAAGTTGCTCGTGTAAGACTATTGTGGTAGACCACAGCATCAAAGGTCCACGGTACGGATTTTATGAATGAGTTCGCTTGTATATCGGCCGAGTAGCTGTAAGCACTCTTTACTTGATCTGTACTGCGTATTCCACTTCGCATACAAGATTTTTCCAACCATCGATTCTCCTATCTCTGTTGCGCACGATCTGACGAATTTCGGTATAGAAGTGCTCTTACATATACATATCAATGTATCTTTTTTAGACCGCGAAATTGGTATCGTGCCTCTTTACTTTCCACAGCTCTGGTACCGCTTAGCGAGCTCATCCACATCGAAGACCACCCAACGTACTTACAATCAACCCCATTTCGTACCTTACCCTGCCTCTCCTCCTGCTGCTCCGCATCAGGCATTCGAATGAACGATGTTCTGCACCTCTCTGCGCCACCGTCCTGAATGGGCCACAGTCCCCAACACGTTACTCTCATCACGAACTCTGAGATGGGCAGGTAACGATTCCCTCCCTCCGTCTCTGCCCTAGAAATTTCTCATCGCTGATCACAGAGCAAACCCTCTCGACGCACGACTTCACCATCCCGCTGCCCAAATCCCGCCAGCAAGACGCACTCGAAAGTTTTCTCCTCCTTGCGCTCTCTCCCTCGGATCTCATCCCGGAATCGGGAGCAAACCCAGCCATGCCTCGCATCCAGCGGCTCTACCACCATACCGGCGGCATGAACGTCGGTATCTTGTTCCTGCTCAACGAGAAACTGCCTAAGGGTAACGGAAGTGTTGCTTTGATGAGCTTGCAAGCTACGTAAGCTCACACCACCCATCCACATCTGACAAACCAGGCCACCAACAAACGAACCCAGCCTCCCTCAAACCTTCTGCATGCCCATCATTCCCCTCGCATCCCTCGCCTCCTTGCAAACCTCACTCGCAGCCTTCCAAAAGCAACTTGTGAAAAAGCGCCGCTCTCAAACATCCGCTGAGATGGCACTCAGCCCCGTCACATCGCTGCTACCGTACGCCACCAACAACCCGCCGCTCCCAGAGCATGCTAGGAACGTGCTGAGCGATATATGTCGCAATATATCCGACATCGCGCGCGTTGCTACGACGAGAGAGGGACAGCAATTGCTGAGGGAGTATTTAGAGGATAAACATCCGGGAGCTGTGAGAGATATTATTGACTTCTGGGTGCAAGAGATTTTTGTGGACTGAACGAGTGGTGAGAATGACGAAGACTTCCACTCCTAAGTATACTGGTCATTGCTAATGGGCAGTTATGGACTAGATATATGTGCAGTCTGGAGGGGCGCACTCGAAATTTTGATATTTTTGTTATAGCTTTCAAGCTACTTCTAGGTTTCGCGGCCATATCCACAACCATGTTACGTAACAAGCGCAGAAGATTTACATTCTCACTACATACAAAAGCTCACAGTCATTTCCAGAGCAATACAGATAGTAAGGCTAGAAAGGGCTTGGCTTTCTCTGACAACCTCAGCCTCTACACCTCCGTCGACAACAGCATCAATGCGAATTTCAAGCTCAAGGTTTCAAATCTGCTCGCCCTCGCTCGCAGAGATCATAGAACAGCCAGTCATAGAAGTCCTTGCGTACGTTGGAATCCAGCGCAGGTTCCGATCAATGATCGATGATCAATGCTGAGTCCAGATGTAGTAGCAATACCTAACAACTGACTATCGTCCTCATGGCTGAACAATCATCGGCGTCCAAGGACAAGGCTAAGTCCCGTCGCTCTCCTGATGGGAAAGCAGGCAAGAAGCAAATGATAGAAATGGCAATCTTCTCCTGAGTTCGATTTTTTCATGTTATGACACCCCTTGCATCATATATCCATTCATATTAACCTATATGCCCAAAGTTCGATTACACGGACTGTTGATATTCTTCCGCAGAGACCCAGGCTCTCTTGCGAATTTCCTCGTTGGTCCCGAATCAAATTCTTGTCAAATCCATGGGCCACGAGGAAGATGTCTGGCATAAACTCGGCCAAGCCCGTCTCCCATCCCCCATCCCCCGCCCACTTCCCCACCTCCCCACCTCCCCACCTCCCGAAAACATGACGACATACTCTCTACAAGCCTCATCTCCAAACAGGGCGTAAACACGCATAAAGGCGAAAATATGCCGCGACTTTTATTGTTTCCTCCTCATCCGTTGCGAATAAAGACCCGCGAAGCCAGAATTCCGCCTGAGCTGACTTTCGCATCCACACAATCCAGGACCTGGAGGTAAGTAAACTGTCGCGTGAGACGACCCCTGTACCAGTGACGTAGCTGCCGCCGCTAACGCTAGAGCACGCCAGGAACTTCTATAAGTACAAGTACCTTAGTTGAGCCGATCCCGCGTCGAGCTACAAAACCACGTCCTTCCCTCATTTCGCACTTGTTCCTACACAATCAAAACAGAAAACTCCAACACAAACACATCAACAATCATAGCTTTCGTCCATAGTTGCATCTCAACCCTACCCAGCACCGAAAACAAATACCAGTCATGGCTCGTGGAGAAGCTCAACAGACCAAGGTCCACTACAAGGGCTCGCATGAGGACTTTATCATCTTCGTCGACGACGTCAAGTCCGCCGAGGCCTGGAAGACAGACAAGAGCATTCCCCTGGCGCAGGTCGTAAGCTCGTTCAAGGTCTTCACTACCCACAAGTACGTCTTGGTCGCTGCGTTGGTCCTCATGTGTCTACCCCTCACTTGCTGCTCCACAAACCACAAACCTGTCCAGAGCGCAACACCCCGCGTCTGCATTTGCATCTCCGTGTTTCCCGCGAATAACTTATTGCTGTTCACGACTTAATCTCGAATATCAAGTTGCAGAAGTGTATGCTGATAAGTCTCCCAGGCACGGCAAGCAAGGTCCACTCGATGGAGCAAGCAACCAGATCCTGGACGCCGAGTTCGGTACTTCCAAAGAGGAAGATGTCATCAAGCTGATCATTGAGAAAGGTACCATCCAAGAGACCGAGGTATGTCTCCCCACACCTTCCTTTTCTTCCATAATATCTAACACCACCCAGGGTCCAGACAGATCAGCCTCCAAGAATGATAGCATGGGCGCCCGCTCCGGTCATTAGACCCCGCCTCCCCTTAACCCCCCCCCCCCCCTCTCTCTCTTTCCAGAGAAATGTACGATACCGACGGAAGTTCCTGGGGGAAAGAACATAGCAGAGCACCACATGCTCGTGCTACGTGCGATGAACCTGGGGCAGGAGTGGATAGATATCACGATTTGACGACACGGACTATCGACGGTCCTAGATATCACTTTGCTAGCTAGTTATGAATCATCTGCATACGATGCAGGAAAACATCCGTAAACTTCACCTGTGGGTTTTGATCTTTAATGTCGTGCTTATGTGCTCATGTTTGGGAATTCTAATACCATTGTGAATATCAGGCCTACATTTTAGCATAGGATATCGTTTCTGTGCATCTTCAAAATATACAGCCGGTTCTAGGAAATATAGCAGATGCTAGAGTAGTTCTTGCTAAGTCTCGATGTGACAACGGCCTTCATCTCCAAAGGCAGGGAGCTTCATGGCCAAGTTACTGGAACGTTATTATGGAGATTCCCTTCTACTGCGGCCCTCTATAGTCCTTACAGTCTCACATGCAATCATATCCACTGGCACAAGTCCCACTTCGAAATCGAGGGTAGACCTGTCATTTCTCGAAACATAGAACAGGCATTCGCGCCTACCTAAGATACGAACAATACACCAGTTCAACTTAACACCGAGTTCATTATCCATACCAATCAATGAATACCACCACTCATTCGGGTCTTGAACCCGGTATTAATACCCAACTAGACTAGTAAAATCCAATACTTCATACTGCCGAACCTTTTTATACTCCTCTCTAGTTCTGCTCAACGGAAGAAATTTCTGATGCCCTCCGCAACACCTGTTCTACCCTTCCCAATACCCAGGCCTCTGACTTTCTCCTTTTTACTCTGCTTTCCCGGCCCTCCCACTCCCATAGCGTCATTCTTGGGAGTAACTTGTGGCATGTTCTCCTTGTCCTCGCCCTGCTCCTCCACTTTCAGACCTGTCACGGTTGACATAGGGGTAGGCTGTATCCTGTTGATAGGAACGCTATTCGCGCTCGACGTCCTGAGAGGCGGCGTGATCATACGATGTCCATCGTGGCTCCAGCTCTTGACCTTCAAAGTCGCCAGTCGACGAAGAGTATTCGTGGGACTGCCATTAACTGCGCCCAGGAGAGCCGCGTTGGGGAGGTTCTCACAGGAGACTGACTGTAGTATGTTCTCTTTCTCATCTTGGATGATTGACAGCCGAGAGCGTGCTGGGTCCTCCATTTCGATTGGTAGGGAAGGCTCTGAGTGGCATTGAGCTCGAGACGGAGTTTCTTTTGTAATTTCATACTCTCCGGACTCATCGTCCTCTGCGGTCATATGGAGACTGGCCATACTGCCCGAGCGTTTGGTGAAGTTGCTGGCGATGCTTGCTACGCTGAGTTTTCGCATCATTGAACTGGCAGAGGCGCGGACGAGATGCTCGCTGCGAGCTCGGTTTGTCATTCCTGGGTAAGGCAGGATTTCACGGCTCCATACATCAGCGAGAAGAGTCTCAAGTCGGATGCGGTCAGCGCGAGCAGGAGCAAGAACGGGTATGCGGTTGGTCATGAGGAGCGATTGAGATCTGTTGATAGAAGCACATGAAGTTGTCTCTTTGCAGGCACTCGTGTTTTTGATGATAACTTGACAGAGTCCCGTCATTGGGCCAACCGTTGTTGCTCTGTGTATCGAAATTCTTCTGGCGATAGTGCCTTTCCATGTCAGTTGAGTTGATCGAGACAATACCTTTGTTACCTACCCGGCTTTCCAAAGACTGTCCCCATTGGTTTAATGGCCAGTGATAAAGATGTATATAATGCTTGCTCTGCTGAATCGAGATTATATCTGCCTGATCGATCTGCTAAGCGGCTTCGCCATTCGAGTTCCTCCTTGGGAGAGCACGCACTCATTGTGATCTCGAATAATTGATGATCGCACTCAAAGACTACCTTCCACGAACATGGAGCTGTATGACATTGTAGCCCTGCAGGTTGTCAACATATACTTTCCCTGGTACTTGCAATACTAGGAGTGTACCTCTGCCGTTGTCGACCTCCTCTATTCTTACCTCACTGAGTCCGACACAAGCTTGAACCGTGTATGTTTGTTCATTCTTTGAGGCCAATGCGAGCAGCAAGAAATCGCGATAGAGTAGGCATATCATGTATTGGCCGTCAACACCAGTCCTCGACTGCCATGAAACATGGAGTACACCGCAAAGGTGGACATGCCCTAGCGCACGGATACAGTTCTTGGACTGAGGACCTGGCTGTTGGGTTTGTTAGCGGGATCAGCATGGGAGCATGGGTAAAGTACCATGTCCAGAAACATAAGTCGATCTTGTAAAAGCCATGACTTCTCGATTGTGGCTTTCATTCGAGGGTCATCAGTAGCTCGATTGATCGCCGTTGTCGCCTCTCGCAGTCGAATCAAGACGTTTTCAATCTCCATGTGGGAGTCGGGACAGTCACAGACAGGAGTCTGCCTCAAGAGCTCCGAAAAGAGCAATGGATATCTGCAGACACGCTGGATGGGCTATTAAGCATGAGTACGCGTCAGAACAGACGAGAATAAAATTCACCTTGACCAAGAGATCTCCAATTGTCAACGCCTTTTTAACATTATCATGCTGACTGTTGATCGAAGCCAGTGATGACGCCAAAGCCTCAAAACCTTTCTGATATGTTTCCCATTGAGGAATAGTCCTATAGGCGTTGGCAACATCTTTGATCATCATCTCGTACTTGGCGCCATATTCCTCATAGACAAAGAATCGGCTCATCTGTTACAAGAAATGTTAGTACGATGTAGAAATAACATGCAAAATCCTTGCCTTTTTGCCAAACGCTTTTGCAACCTTGGCGGCAATAATAGGTTCGGCAGTCATGCCGGGAATTGTCTGGAGCCAAGCTGTGCCACGAGCGTGTTCAGGGACTGCATCCAAACTTCGCCAGCGATGATGTGCGGGGCGAGGGGGAGAGGTTTTTGAATTCACGCTTGACTGCGTGTACTCTGAATGCGGGACAACTCGATGAAGCTCGCCTAGCAGATCCTCATGTAACTCGAAAATGTCATTGAGGTTCCGATTGATGGACGCTCGAAGGTTCAGCGACAAGCTCGGGATGGAAGCCAGAAGCGTCACGTAGACCTAGGACCATAATTAGAAGTTATCACAAAAACTATGCGGGATAACGTACATTCATGAGAAACTTGACATCCGCTAGATAGCTCTCTTCGGTCGTGATGATCTCTTCAAGCACTCTGCGACGTTGAAGCAAGCGATTCGTCACAGCTTGATCGACGACAGTGCCACTAGCAATATATGAGCTATCTTCTGAGAGACGTCCAACGTTGGAAGCCTTGCTACTACGATCAGTCCTCAGGTGGCGGGAAGAAACTCCGGTTCTCTTCGATCGTGGAGCGACACTGAAGCTTGCAAGACTTATACTGGCACTCTTTACGGCTGTGACGAATCCGTACGATGATCCAGAGGAGGATTTTTTGTGGGCCGACCGCCTTCGTGTACTGGGAGTTTCGAAGAGTTCGTGCTCGAGGGCCGAACCAGAGATATCGCAGCTCACTGTCTTACGCCTATCCGTAGCACGCCTCTGAAGGCTCCTCATCCACTTATTGAAGGGCTTAATTCCGTCTAATGGTAGCGAGAAGTTTCCGACACTATCGGGGTCCTCAAGTGAGAAGCGTTCGAGCTTGACGGGCTCGGGGGCCTGAATCTCATCTCCATGAAAGGACAACCCTAACGCAGCTATGTTACTCAGAGTGTTCCATTCTTCGTCCTTGTTGTTAAATTCAGAGTCTTCGTCCGTAGATTGAAGCTTGACATCGTCAAATAGGTTTTCTTGGGACGCATTTGTCGCGGCGTCTATGTGACTCGAAGGAGGTGGAATTGGGTTCCCCCAACTAGTCTGGCGAGGAATATGAACCGAGCTCCGCCGAGAACACGCTGGTGTCGACAGTCCCAAGGAGGTTATGACATGAAGGCCAGCATCAGGCAGATCCATGACCGGAAGGAAAGGATCCAAAAATGTAAATACAAAATTGCTCCAAACGTCCAAGAAAGGCTTGTTCTCATGTAGAGCAAGACCGATTGAAATGCAAGAGAAGAATGCGATGTTTGACCAAGATTGCAGAGAGTAAGGAATGAAGGAGTATTTAGGAATGGCTCTAGAACCTGAGGTGTTTGGAAGTCAGCAATCATCAGGCAGGAGCAACTCGAACGATTGTTCGATCAAGACGAAGCCCCTTCCTAGAAGAAATGAATCGAGCAAGCAATTCTTCGGAGTTCCAACGACACAACAACATTGCCGGTCGGTATGAAACTTGCTAGCAGTTGTATTTGAGCGTCAGAAATTCAAGGGATAGTTCGTGTTTGGCACATTGAAATGAACATTCTATACAACTTCGCAAGGACATGAAGTAGCTTCTGGCGAGGGGCAATATGGATATCGGATTAGTCATCCTCTTAGCTACCCCGCCAACCCAAACGCGTCCCTCGCCGCCCGCAAGCAAGGCTGAACAAGTAGAAGCCGCCAGCTCTTTCCGCACTCCTTTCAAATCGAGAAATGGGACTACCATTAAAAATGGAAAATCTTCACGCGCCCACCCTTACTTCGGGGCCGACATCTGGATCTGCGACAACGGGATCGCAAACAGCCGGGTTGACTTTGGCACAGCTCCAGGCCAAGAAAGACAATCTCGAGGCAGAAATCATGGCTCTATCAGAAGTTCTAGATTCGGTGTGTACAGGTGTAGATCGCAGGATATTACTGACAGCGGTTAGCATGGCGTGGATATGAACACAAGACTCATCACCCCAGACGGCTTCCCCAGAGCAGACCTCGACGTGGCGCAGAGTATATTCCCTTCCTCCTCCCGGATGGTAAATCGCTAATAACACTGTGCCAGTTCGAACGACGAGATCGCGGATCATCTACCTCAAGAACGATCATAAAGCCCTGATGGACGTTATCGAGAAGCACATCCACGAACACTTCGCAAGACTGGCAGGGAATGGCACAGCAGACGAGCGTATAACAAACGGAGACAGTTCGTTAGCTGATCTGCCATTGTCATCAGAGCCAGAGATTCTAAGCCCTCCATTCGCGAGGGTCAACAGTGTTGTGGCTGCCAGTCCAGCAGATTCTGCCGGACTGAAAGCTGGTGATCAGATTAGAACTTTCGGATACGTAAATATCACCAACCATAATGAGCTGAAGAGAGTTGCGGAGTGTGTGCAGGGAAATGAAGGTGTAAGTCGTACCGGAAAAGCTTTGCGAGAGTCGGTATTAATGTCTAAAGCGGGATATACTCGTCAAGGTATCTAGGGCAACCGCTGGAAGTTCTCGGAGGCAAGAGCTGCGATTGACTCTAACACCCTGTCAGGGTTGGGGAGGCAGAGGTTCGCTTGGTTGTCATATTTTGCCCCTCTGATCGTGCCCGTTGGCCTGGATCAGGATCTCATCTGGATTCCGAATGTAATGTGTATATAAGGGGAAGAATCGGACAGAAGAAGTTTGGGTGATGAAATCTCCCGTGGTACCGCGATTAAAATATTCCTTTTAGAAATTGTGAGATCTGAGTGCGAGGTGAGCTGTAGAAGTTCGGTGGCATTCCAAGGTGTGCAACCATGATTCGAGAGCACAAAGCGCAAATGACCCAAAAACATTCAGATTACTAGCGATCGAGGTAGAGGAATGAAAAGCAGAATTAAGTGGTAGGACATGACCGCAAGTGGAAGGCTACACGTGACCCGCCATGCAGATTTTTAGGCCGCTTTGCCTCCACTTAGTGCAGCTCCAGAACATCCCGCATTTTCCTGACAGGTCAAATCAAACTCGTCCACGTCCACAACTACATCCCCATAAAGGTTGGCAGCCTCCTCTGAAATATTTTTCTATCTCTCCCTTGGCCTGTGGACCTTGACAGCATCATTATTGCTTGCGCTAACACTTCCATCTCAGTCCCTACTCTGATTAACTGGCAACCAAAACACGCAAAATCACATCAACAAACATGGCCGAAGCAGCTGCGAACGTCCCAACCTTCAAGCTAGTGCTTGTCGGTGATGGGGGAACCGGAAAAGTAAGCCTTATCAAACCCGCTCGATGCGTGACTGCTGGCTGGGCTAGGAGGATGGGTTGAAACCGCACTGTTTACATCTACACCAAAGATGCATCAACACTGAGACCTGTTACTGATATATGGATAGACTACCTTCGTTAAGCGCCATTTGACTGGAGAGTTTGAGAAGAAGTACATTGCGACTCTTGGTGTTGAGGTCCACCCTCTTGGATTCAGTACAGTATGCGCACCACCCCACCAAAGGCTTGTTGAGCACGGCTGACACCCAAGCAGAACTTGGGCGCTATCCAATTCGATGTCTGGGACACCGCGGGACAAGAGAAATTCGGAGGTCTACGTGATGGATACTACATCAACGGTCAATGCGGCATCATCATGTTCGACGTTACATCCAGAATCACCTACAAGAACGTTCCTAACTGGCATCGTGCGTACACTGGACAGGATGTAGCTAGTTCAACAGTCACTGACTATTCTTCCTAGGTGACTTAGTCCGTGTCTGCGAGAATATCCCCATCGTCCTCACCGGAAACAAGGTCGATGTCAAGGAGCGAAAGGTCAAGGCCAAGACCATCACCTTCCACCGAAAGAAGAACCTCCAATACTACGACATATCCGCCAAATCTAACTACAACTTCGAGAAGCCTTTCCTTTGGTTGGCACGAAAGCTCGTTGGGAACCCAACTCTGGTATGTTGCTCTCGAATAGGTTACTTCGATCAGAACTAAAACACCCACCCAGGAATTCGTCGCAGCCCCCGCTCTTGCACCTCCCGAAGCACAGGTTGATGCTGCATTGCTTGCCCAATACGCGAAGGAGATGCAAGATGCTGCCCAAATGCCTCTTCCTGATGAGGACGACGCCGATTTGTAGAATTCGCCAAGCCATTTTTTTCGGGGCAGTAGCGGCGATCACTTCTTAGCAACATCTTAGAAAGTTTTTTCCCGGCGATATTTGCATTTCTTGTCCATTGGTCTTTCAGATAGAGGCAGAGAATAACGGACCCCATTGTGTTTCGTGGGGGAGGATAACTCATCAGGCAGCGAGCATGCTGAGAGGGCTGGCACGGGCAACGAAGAAACACACTGGGCAAAGCGTTCGTTGACTTCAGAGAATATGCTGCGTAGCAGCTTTATGTAGCTAGACCATTAAAAGCAGTGGCTCTTTGGAGTGCTAGCACTTGGAATGCGGATCTACCAAGACTGCACAACTGCAGTTTTTCTCCATCTACATGCGGGATCCGGAGCAAGTGCTCTCTGCTATGTATCGTGACAATCTCTAGATGAGTACAACCTGTTACGTGGGCTGTTCTACCTTCCACCAGTATTGTACATTTGGAGGTTCGATATTCAGCTTCCCTCCACTCGCTAACTAAGATGTTAGCAAGATAGCTGAGAACAGGCCTAGGGCATGTTTCTACTCTGCTCTCTCCTAATTTATGTTCTAGGGAGGTGAATTCGAAAGTCTTTGCTTTGCTAAGGAAACAAACCCAAACATAGCTGAAGGCGATTGGTTCATTCGGATTTACGTTTCGTGGTGCCCCTCAACTGTACCAAAATCGTACGGGTGAAAAAGCTAGGCTCAAGCTTTATTGATAAGCCAACTCGAATCTGATAGCTATGTAACCTGAGTTTAGGTTTCCTCGGCTTACTTTCGTACTAGTACAAGCTCGTGTTGAAAGGGCCGATTGTTTCCAGCGTGGCTGGGGGGAACTTCTCCAAGCTTTCCCGCCGCTCTATGCAGCGCAGTTTGCTCCGAGCAAGCATAACCCCACTGTTTTGAATATAAATTTTGGAGGGATGGCAATGGCGAACGAATTAACTATATAAAGTGGGGGGGTAGGGGGCTGCGGGGTAAACCAGTACTCATAGTACTACAATCAGTACGTGCTAAGTATGCTACTTACTGTCCGTACTGTACTCAATTCCTTTATCTGGGTTATACTTAGACGTATAATCAAGACTCGAATTATGACTAGAGCCTATCCGAATCGGCCCAGTTTCAAATGAGAGATTAAAGAGAAAGAATATGCGAAACTAGCCAGCTAAACGGCGATGTCAAAAATGCGGGCGGTGCAATACGGAACAGAGCGCCACAGTACTAGTTGATTTTATCTAGAGCAGAAGCTAATATACCGATTGATGTGGTGTTGGTTTTCCTCACGACGAAGCAACCCCCGTTGAGATACTGGAGCTCTACGACCTGCAGAATGGTTTCGACTCTGCAGGTCCAGCAGGTTCCCCACATTATGTCTCGCCTAGAATTAAATCCCATAGCGCATAAACCCTGGACCGAATGTCTTCAGCGTTTTTTTGAAGTGGTTGGCAGCCCATGCCGCCCTGAGGATATACTTTGTACTTAGATATCCTGACTATTTGTACGTACATACACGAGCTCCAGTTGTTGTCTATTTTCTGGAAAGCCTCATTAAATAGCCATCTTGAAGTCTTAGCTCCTTTCTACTCTGTATGTGCGCGACAAGAGCTACATAAAATGGGAATTCCTCTTGCACTTGTTGGAAGGCCACCCGCCGCAGCACATAGAAGAAACATTCGGGCAAATATAGGGTTGTCGGACTTTCCATGCCTCTCTTCGATCGGATATCCAAAATGTTGTTTCTATTCGCAACGTCAGTGACGTTAATGGTAGGTATCAGCGCTTCGAAAAACACCCAGCCAAACCTTCAAGCCTGGTCACACTACCGTCCCAAACATGCACGACAGCTGCCTGCAAATGTTACAGGATTACAGACAATCACAACCCCTCAGAATGTCACTATCAGGTACAAGGAGCCTGGTAAGGAGGGAGTCTGCGAAACAACACCTGGAGTAAATTCTTACTCTGGCTACATTGATTTGGATGTAGGCTGAGCCTTTTTTGTCCCTGAGCCGAGACGGCAGCTTACGATTTTTCGAGGAAAACTCGCACACTTTTTTCTGGTTCTTCGAGGCAAGAAACAACCCGAAGGAAGCGCCAATCACCTTGTGGCTCAATGGCGGGCCTGGGTCAGACTCGTTGATTGGATTATTTCAGGGTGAGTACAAAGTACAAACTCCATTTTCCAAATCACAAATACTAAGTGGATTTCTGGTAGAACTTGGCCCTTGCAGCGTTACCGAGAATCTCACCTCTCAGATAAACCCATACTCGTGGACTGAGGTCTCGAACATGCTGTTCCTTTCCCAGCCTTTGGGAACCGGCTTCTCATATGGTAGTAAGGGAGAGGGTAGCTTGAACCCTGGTATGTCTTCAGCCTAATCTCAAGCGACTACTAAATTGACGATTTAGTTACTGGAGTGTTTCAAGACAGCTCAGTCGACGGTGTCCAAGGCCGTTACCCGGTAATCAATGCATCCTCCCTCAGCACGACAGACCTTTCAGCAGTAGCAGCCTGGCACATTCTCCAAGGCTTCCTCGGAGCATTGCCTCAGCTGGATCCCAATATTAAATCGAGAGAGTTCAATCTGTGGACCGAGAGCTACGGTGGGCATTATGGACCTGCTTTCTTCAACTACTTCTACGAGCAGAATCAGATGATTGCCAATGGCAGCAGTCACGGCATTCAATTGAGTTTAAACACCCTGGGCGTTGGAAACGCCATCATTGACGAGTATACTCAGGCCCCATAGTAAGAACCTCTTCGATCGTCAAGATGCGTAGTACTGACACAACTGGCATAGTTATCCGGAATTTGCTGTCCATAGTGAGATACACTCCAAACCAGCATGAAATCAGACTAATAACAGATTAGACACTTACGGCATTAAAGCTGTGAACGACACAGGTAAGTACAATGATGGAACTATCCGGGAGCGTCCACTAATGGTAATAGTTTACAATTACCAGAAATTTGCATTGTAAGAGTTCGGCTCACATCAGCTTCCTACGGCACTAACAGGTGTAGAAACATGATCTCCGGATGTCTTGATCAAATCGATCATTGCCGTGTGACGAATCGCACAACCTTCGCCGATCAAGCGATTTGTACTGCGGCAGAAAATATGTGCCGAGACAATGTCGAAGGGCCGTATTATTCTTACAGTGGCCGTGGACCATATGACATTCGCCGTCCATTCAACGACCCGAATCCCCCAACTTACTTCGTTGACTACCTCAACTTGGACTCGACGCGAAATGCTCTTGGCGTTGATCTCAACTACACCAAGTTAAATGACGAGGTCTACTACGCTTTTCAAAGGACTGGCGATTATGTGTATCCCAACTTTATCGAGGACCTGGAGATGCTCTTGAATAACAGTATCAGGGTGGCTTTGTTCTACGGGGACGCTGATTACATTTGCAATTGGTATGATAATTTCCAGGGACAAATGTTTGTACAAGGCAAACACTGATGATTGGGAAGGTTTGGAGGTCAAGCTGTGTCCCTTGCCGTTGACTATACCCACAAGGAAGAGTTTGCCGCTGCAGGCTATGCCCCATTCCTGGTGAACGATACTGAGTATGGCGAAGTCCGCCAATTCGGAAATTTTTCATTTCTCCGCATCTACGAGGCATGTAATGGCTTTCCCTGCTTTGATCTACCGACTGACAACTGTCAAGGCCGGTCACGAAGTACCGTACTACCAGCCGGTAGCTTCTCTGGAAATGTTCAGACGAACTCTTCTTCACTTGGACATTGCCGAAGGGAAATCAAAAGTCTCGGCGAACTACTCGAGCATCGGATCTGCTAATTCTACTCACACCGAATCCTTTGTGGCACTGCCCTCGAACCTCAAGCCCTGACATGGCCTCGCCCACATGGACTTCTGCTGCTGCTTCTGTCACTACAGCCGCACCTCGAATTGTTAGGTGACGGAAAAGTCGCTGTGAGTTGGTAGAAGAATGGTTCAAAATCCTCATCATTGCTAGTATGTAGTCGCGCACAAAAAAATTGGAAGCGTTGTTGCAAATTAAGAAACGTGGCATTGCTGCAGGAAGTGGGTAACGGCTCTACTGAGACCAAACATCTGTCTGCGGGGGATAGGATTCGACGGTTCCCTTTGAACAAGTAGAGACATGTACAGTAATGTTGTTCAACCCGGACTTCAAAACATGAGTTGCTGTGCTGGTGGTATATAATGTTGACCCGGATTTGAACCTGAAGTGGCAAAGTGCGGCCGGCTATTGTTCGCTCGCGTCACGCTTACCGCGACTCGACTGACGCGCTTCGTGGGCTTAATGGCCCTAAGCCCTTCCTCCCTTCCTGCAATCCCTTCGCAATTACATTTCACACGTTCAGAAATTATTCGGATCTTTTGGATATCTTATTCCTTACAGCGAAAAATAGTTCCAAGTATTGGTATATCATGAATAACGGTCACAATGAGTGACGCGACTTCATCCCCACCCCGCCGCTCCTCTTTAGCTGCTCCAGCAACAGTCCGCCGCCATTCCAACTCGAGCTCTGGGGACGGCGACTTCGAGACATGCTTAGAGCAGGCTGCTGGGTTCGTTGTAGGAAGAGATAGCTCCAAGGACTCTGAAGGAAGACCAGACAATAAACAGAAGCGCAAGAGAACTAGGTAGGTGTTCACCTGACTCTACAGCAAGTACACTGTTCAGTGCTATGCGCTCTACATTATCATTTTGGGCGACTGTGAAATTGTTACAAAATCTATTTTGCTAATGCTTTCAGTACAGTCCTGCTGATCAAGCCATCCTCGAAGCCGAGTATAGACAATACCCTAAGCCAAACAAGGCAGCACGCGCGGTGATTGTAGAGAAGGTCTCCATGAGTGAGAAAGAGGTACAGGTAAGGAGGACATCAATTGGACGCGACTGTTCCCGTCCCAGGCGCGTCGCAAACGTACACTCGTTGGCTGATCTGTTCGCAGATATGGTTCCAGAACAGACGGCAAATCCACAGACGTAAATCGCGCTCCCTCCTCCCACATGAGATTGCGGCATATGGGCTGGGGGGCATGGCCTCGATGTCTTCGGATTCGGATAATGCGTTAGAGTACCGCGGCAGCCAAGGGGAAGAGAAGCTAGAGGCGAGTTCACAGGCAGAGGTCGTCGCCAGCCAGGAAAACAACCAGAACCATGAAGAAGAAGTGGAGTTTGCTCAGGCGAAACCAGCTGAAAGGCTCGCAAAGCCTGAGAAGGAGGTCGAGGCCGAAGCTGAAGTTCAAGCTGGGGTGGAGCAAGTTACTGCACCGCTACCGCCACGGTTGCTGCATCAAAACTCCTCAGAAGTCTCGGTTGCTGAGCCCAGCTCTTTCTCCGCCACGAACAGTGCCGCCAAATCTTTCCCATCAACGCCAGGATACCTCGCCAACCGACGGAACGCTGTCAACAGCTCATTCTCTACACCGTCGTCTTCTCAGGTCCCTAAAATCTCTACCCCACCACCCACGTAGGCACTGCTTCAATGTCATGTATAGGATGACGAAACTGATATTTTTTCAGATTTACGACAACCCAGCCAACTTCATGTCCCGAACGGATTGATGAGACAGTTCCTGCATCCAAGTCTCATATCCGGTTATCGCTGTCTCTCGACGGCAAGGCGGAGCTCATCTCGACCACTCCATCGCCCCCTCGTCGACACGTACCTCGGCCTAATTCATTTTCAGCATCAATGACACCACACAGGAGATTGGCCCTCCAAAGAAGCCGAAGTGCTACTGCCTTCGGAACTCGTCCGACCCAGTCAGGAACATCGCTTTTACCACGGCTACTAACGGGACGTTCCAGAGATGTCCGTAGCTGGGAGAAGATCTGCTGTGACGCAGAGGTTCCCGATGAGCTCACAACCCAAGCTGAAAATGAGCTATCTGGTTCTGCTGTGGCTGCCATCAGTCTCATACGATCCAGCAGCAATGCCGCTCTCAAGGCCAACCCCAACAAGCGCAATGCCCCTTCTACCAAGCCCGATCTCAGCAAGCAAGGCAAGAAGCTAAAGCTTGGAAGATCAGCGTCAAGCGTTGCCCGACTGGAAGATTCAAGCATGAATCCTTCGAAGGGTTTCCAAGACCCCCCTGGACTTAACAAGCACACCCCCATGCCGTCGCCAGCTGGTGACTCGGACAAGGAGAATTGGCTCCCTCACGAGAACAGAAGTAACCCTCGCCGGAGGCCATTGCCAAGCGGGCGTACAGACAAGCGACCCAAGTCCCGGGCAGTGCTTGGGGACAATCACAGTATCCCAAGCCACGCTCTTGATTTTGGAGGGAGCAGGAGCCGGGAACGAAAGCAGGTAGCCGAGCATAGGATTTTTGAGGACCAAGAGGACAATGTGGAGGTTGGTGCAGAAGTCGAGAAATTCATGCGCAGTGCAGTCAGCCCGAGCAAGGAGGGTGATCTGGATTGTATTCAAGGACTGTTGTCTTTAAGCCAAGGAAATTGGCGGTAACGAATCGGCTTATGATATGTGCCATTTCAGTCAGAGTTGTTCGCATTGGATGCCGTTGGGAGTTTGTGGGCTGCATGGAAAACGGATGGTGGGGTTGGCCGTGGGTTGACTTAGCGATGCTTGCTGATACTTGACTTCTGTTCTGAATACGTCGGATTCTCAGATTAGCAAAACTGATTGATGTCAATAAGATACATTTTTGACCTTCCCGAATTATTGGCCTACGTCCTGCTTCGGTGCCTATTGCCATACTCACGCACCTGTATGGCTTCCTTTCCTGCACCAGAGAACTCTTCCACAGTATTTTGTCAACCCGCTCTCCTAAAACCCTGATTACCTGCATCACTCTCACTTACTTCAGTTGCCGAGCAAGGCCATGAGATTAACAGAATAAGCTCGGTTCCACCAGAAAGTTCACCTTGGTTCCACAAACTCCTTACTTTCTTCACCCCATGGTCATTCGCCCTTCAACCCATCACACTGCTTTACTCGCCTCTCTCTGGACGATGAGTAAAGGTCAAGTCACAGTAGCATGCCTACCTCTCGTTACATGAGCCCATTACAACCATCCGTACCAACCAAACCAAATAAACTTTTCACCACTATAATGTATCTACCACCTGTGTAGTTCGTTCGCGCTCTAGCACCAGGTGCACAGATAACGAGCCTCTTGTAGCCCTTCGACGCTTGACCCCACTGCGTCTCACGCTATGACCGGACAGCGAGTTGCCGGGAGAGGTGACTGCTCCTGCTCCTGGTTCTAATCTCAACCAAAATGCAAAGTAACCCTTCGATCTCACCTTGCTGCTACGTACATCGATAGCAGTTATAGATGGTCGAGCACAAAGACAGACGACAGCCTTCTGCGGCGCAACCTCTATCGACAGATCTGGATAGATTCTTCTGATCAGTTCAGCCACCCATGCAAAACCAGCAGTGTGAATAGATATCTCTCCTATATATATACAGGGAAGAATAGTACCAAGGTCTGTCTCCATTCGCAGCAGAGTACACCTCCGACGACGGAGCCCCTTTTCCATAAATCCCGCCGAAGCGAAAAGCCAAGCGAGGAATCAACACAGCCGATCGCCTCCCCTTCAAAACCCACCGACGTCCTTCAAAGCTAGTTTCAGCCGCAGCGGGGTGGCTATACATCTCTTGATACTGGGGAACACGTGGAAGGCTGCGATCTCTCCGCAACTATCGGTGGGTACTAGAGCACAAGAGTGCTCTCGACAGTTTAGCTCTGCGTCTCCCTGGATATCCAGGATGGCTGGGCTTGTTTGTACTTTCTGTTGTTACCCAGCGGGAATTCATAAGGCTTGGGGAGTTTACTGCACCGATTCCCTATTCCAAGATTGCTCGGGAGATTCTTCGACGTCGTATCTTCAAGTGCGAGGGGCTTGGGGAGTGCTGGGTAAACCCACCAGGTACCCGGTCAGGAGCAGATAGGAGGAGTGGAGGGCGGCGAGGTGGACAGATGGTATACTACGGCAAGATTATCTGTGGGCTGAGTTTCATCGGGGGGGGGGGGGGGGGGGGGGGGGTCAATCTTGAATCACCCGTGGCATCTCCACAACAAGATCTGGCCGAGACCGCGTGTACGGCCACTGGAGATCCTGTCGAGTAGTCTCTTCGAACAGGGTGGATTTTGGGGAAGAGGTTCTAGGGACTGGGTGCGTGCGATGAGTGACAGTCAAAGATAGATTCGGAGGACCCGGATGGAGAGGTAGTCTCTAGCTCTCGACGGGCGCAGTGGCAGGTGTCACGTCAATACAGTCAGTCATCCATCTATCCGGGGGACATGTATTAGCCACCTTAAGAACAGTCTGTCTGAGGAGGGAGCAGTGGAATCTGCAACTTCTTACCCATCACGATTCCCCGAGATATATCGCATTGGAACTCACAGCAACACCCGTTGTTTCTCCCAAGGGCTCGTCTGTTCAGCGCGTAGTATAATCAACTTCGAGTTTTGCCTCCACCTCCCAAAACGACTCTTCGCAAACCGCAAGGCCGAAGAGGGTTTGTTGCACATCGCAACCCCAAGTAAGCCAGATTGCAACTCCCTTGATTGGCCATGTCGCTTATTGCTTGGTTTTTCCCCCTTCCCTTCGCTAGCCCCACTTATATACATGCCATCTGGTTTGGCTCCTCGCTCCGTCCGCTACCTCTGGAGCATAATTGCTTCTGTTGCTTTTGCACATAGCAGTTCCAAGACACTGTCTTTGAAGACTCGAAGATCTACCTCTTGTCTTGCTCAGTCAGAAAAAACCCCCCGGAAAACTGTAGAGTTCTGTTCTCCAGAAAGGTTTACAGCGGGGCAAGATTTGCGCAGCAGGAAAGTAAACAAGAACAAACAGCCATACGCGACAATTCTCATCCTTCTGCTCCCCCTTTGCTCGACCCATCCTCGGGCCATGTGGTCTGATAACGTGGGGAAATCAAATGGCCTGCGCTCTCCCGGCCTCGCTGCCGCTGGAAGATGCTTTGTTGCAAGTCGCATTCCCAAGTCAACCAAAACACGTCGTCTCTTGCGTTGAGGCATCTCACCAACATGGCCGACTGACCTTCAGATAGCCGAGGCTCGTCCCCGGCCTCGAGGAGAGTAAGTTTTGGGGTCTTCAGTTTGCTCATCGTATTCCGAGTAATCGTAGACAATGTTAATATAACGGACAGTTTCGCTGGTCAGCACAACAAGACAGCCCGAGCAATGTGGCACATCGGAATGTTGTACTTTCGAGCGCAGAGGGGCAGGAATAGTGAGAAGTGATGGGGACCGCGATGTAAGAAGCAACTAAACCTCCCTCGCTCGCCAATCTCAAGCTTGACAACACCATGTGCAGGAGCAGAGATGCTGGGCTTGCCTCTCCCGCCTCTAATCGCGCCATGGAACTTATAAGATCACCACTGCCTGATCAGCACACCCAGGAATAATCACAGTGTCCATAGTTTGGCTTGACTGAATTCTAGCATTGTAAAACTCCTTACACCTAGACCTGATTCGAGAAGACGGTATTTTGCCCCTCATATTAAGCGAGATCATATGAGGCTGTTAGTAAAAGTAAGACGGATGCATGCTATCAACAAAGATCCTTTTGGCCTGGTTACAAAGAAATTGGCTGGTGTTTTGAGTTGCTGTGATTTGTAGGTGTCTACTCCGATTTCTCGCCCAGTACTTTACTGTACACCTACCATGTCTAATCTAACTTCTTTATCCACAATCACAAAGATATAGCAACTGTCCAAATTGTAGAAGCTGGCTCTGGCAAAAACGCATAGCGTGTGTTTCTGTTGAATGGATTGATGAAAGACAGGCCTTTAAGCAAGAGGACTGGACTGTCAAAAAAAACCCCTTCTTCTCACTAAGGAGGCTGCTGATAACAAAATCGACACAAATCTGGAGGGACAGCTGATGCAACGTGAAACTCTCTGGACCGAGACTTTGGGCGCCTACTCAAAATAGGGAGGTTCGGGGGCTAGGGTGTTCCGTACGTGGCGCGCTATGAAGTTAATTCGCACTACGAGATTTGTGGCTCTCCGATCTCAGCTCGATGTTATCAGAGCTCATATCGTCGAGCGCGAGCTCGTAGATCACGAGGCAGACTTCGAAGGGCAATCTGAGAAACTTGATAGTACTATCATGCGGAACGATGGCGTCGGCCCATGCTCGTGCCTGCGCATGTACAAGATACTTCACCCCTCGTCTCGTACCGAACCACAGGGGCAGTATGGGGCACCTACACGGATACCGTTCACCGGCTCGACGAGGACCTCATCTGGAACCAACTCAGGCAGCGGTACAGGAGCATTACATTGCCAGAACCTTTTCCCTCTCAGGGTGCTGGGCTTTGGGCCCTTGAAGGGTGTGGCACGAGCTTGCACCGCTTGTCAGTATATCGATGGAACTTGAAAGGAGAGGCCGAGAAAGATACTTCTGGGACGACAAGAAGAAACCGAAGAATGAGCGACTCACGATGAACCATTAAAGCCAGGCATCTTCCCATCTACAATCTTGTTTCCAATCTCCTGTCCGTCCACGATGGTATCCCTTGCCATTATTTTCTCCGATGTCTTCTGCGCACCCGCACGACGCTTTCCTTTGAGAGCTGCCATCCCGATCCCGATTCTCATGACCGGTATCGTCTCGAAGCATTGGCTGTCTCGTACCAACTTGGCAGTTAGAAGTGCAATGCCCTTCTTTCCTCGTATGTGAGTTCCACGTCGGGATTTCTGGTGGGACCCCAGACCGTGAAAATACTCAAGCAAGTCATACTAACTTGGCGATAGATAAAAGCTGGCAGCTTGTGGAGGTAGCAGTGCATTAAGGGCCTGACGAGAGGGCCTGCTTGGTTGCCGCCGCCAGGCGCGAGAGCAGTCTCGTTTCCTTCATCAGGAGGCCTGGTGTCATTCTGCATGCGTAGTTCCACGAGCGACCACACGATATCCGCAATGCACAGAGACGAAGACAAAAATCAAGGTCGTGGATCAGCAGAGCAGGCTGACAAACCACTTCATATTCGAGAATGGATCTCTTTAATCGTCATACCAACAGCAGACCCTCTGATTATCTAATTAGGTATCCAAACAAGCACACCAATCCGCCACAGCCCCGAGCAATGCAATGAAAATATTCATATTATAACATCCCGATGCTCGGGAGTGAATTAAAAGAGTAGACTCCAACATCCAATCGAAATGATAGGGGATATCTACATATCGAGAGAGCTCGTCTTCTTTCGTAACGGACTAGCAGTGCAGCTGACCTCTTCACTCGTGCCGTAGGCCGAGTCGTCAAAGTCGATATCCCACTCCGTCTCCTGCTCCTGGTTCTCCTCGAGACCATCCCAGCCTTTCTGAGCCGCACCGCGGGTGTTCCATTTCAAGGATGTGGAGACGCTCTCAAACCACTCGGAACCAGACTTCATGACAGTTGGGAAAGGGTATTGAGAGGCAGCGATGGTGATGTGGTCTCCTTGCTTGAGCTCGACGCGGTTCTTGCCATCGAAGGAGCAGTAGGCCGTGGCACGAGAATTTCGGGGGATAGAGACTCGTAGGAGGAGTGTATCCGAGAGAACCATGGGACGGAAGGATAGAGTATGAGGGCAGATGGGGGTGAGAAGGATTGCAGGAATATCAGGGTGGACGAGGGAGCCGCCCGCCGATAGAGAATAGGCCGTTGATCCTGTGGGTGTGGCAAATATGCAGCCATCTGCCTGGACCACGGTAAGCAGCTCGTTGTCTCCGTAGAGCTCGAGGTTAGAGACGTAGGGGGAGGGTCCGCGGTCGATAACGAGCTCGTTGAGAACCTCAAATTGTTCGGCCTCTTCCGGATCCGATCCGGATGTCCCGCTTTTGTAGACGGTACATGTGAAGCGCATCCGCATGCTGACTCTCATACCTTCATCTCCCATGACCCTGTTCAGTTGCTCCTTGAACTTGTCGTATTCAAAGTTTGTCAGAAAGCCAAGGCTACCGAGGCTGAATGACAGGATTGGCGGTACGATACCTTGGAATAACCATGATGTGAACAGCACGGTCCCATCGCCTCCAAGAGTCAAAACCAGGTCAAACATTTCAGGCTGGTTTCGACACATTTCCGGTTTCCAATACTTCAACAAATGCTGAAAGCGAGGATGCTCCTCCAGTAACTTCTGAGCACCAAAGCGCTTAGAAGTCTGTAGTTTGGTGTCCACATAAACACTGACCCCAAGCTCTGACCTGTATCTCGGGGTGCTCATGAGCCAAGTCGCAAGTTCCCTGGTCAGGTAAACTAATTGGTTGTCCCTGGCTTTGGTAACAATCATGACATTACGGACTGCCCGTTTGATTGGACGACGCTGCAACTGTTTGGAGATCTCTCGAACTCCAGTGGCCGTTGCGAGCAACCGTGAATGTGACATCCATTCGTTTCCTCTGATCTCCTCCAGCACCTTGTCGATGTTCAGCACATCATCGAACCGCTCGTGGTAGAAGCAAGGGGATTGTATGGAATTGAATCGAGGTGTGGTCGGGGTACCATTACGAATGGCAAGGTCAGAAAAGGCGGCAGACAGCCTTCGAGAGGTGGCGGTTCCAGGGCGGTTCTCCATTTGGTTCTGTGCGGCTAGCATGCCGGGGAGAGAGAGATTACGAGGATTATGATTTCTGCCTGCCGACGCCAATGCCTTGATAATCGTTTGTCTTGGGATGGATTCGATCGACAAAGCGTTCTGGCGGTGGGCAAGTGTTGCTTTTGACGACCGGGCTGGGAACACCGGAGAAGTGGATGAGGAGGCAGTATCGCTCGGTGAATTCTGACCTAATGTGGTGGTAGCAGAGAACGAAGACTCAGATGGATCATTGTCAACATCGTATGTGTGGGTGGTGTCTAATGGGCCGAGTTGATAGGCATAGTCTCGGAGAAGATTATCTCCAATCCCGTGGGACCCGTTCACTCCATTCTTCGGACAAGCGCGAGACGGCGCGTCTTGTGGAGGGGAGAGCTTAACAGCCTCATCGATAGAGGGAAGAGGTAGATGGTTGAGAGTCGTGAGCGCAGGGTGTATTGATGTGGGAGAATGAAGATCGGTCATGGTGATGGGTGGAAGATTGCAACCTCGCTCTTGGGTGGGCCAGGGTGTGGCGATAAGGTGTATCCGGTCGCTTTTATCCGACGGAGCCAAAGGGGGGGAACCGACTCGACGAGAGCAGGGCTTCGAGAACAGAAATCAGTCCGAATGCTCGCAGGATGGAACGCAGTATATGGTAGGGTAGAGTTCTCTGTGGACGAGTGGGGGATCCCTATCGTGCAATGCGACGTCGAGTAATCGATATCCCGATCAAAAAAGCATTCATCCGCAACAAAGTCTGGTTGACGCGGAATGTTGTTAGCTCTCTAAGACCCCTCTGCATGCTCTATCATTGCGGATCGGTGTTACGCAGTGGTGAAGCTTTGACTTGACGCCGAGTGCGGGAGGAATTAGATCTCTAATCCGACGTAGTCTGATCTCCGCTATCAACTGAGTGCCGCAGCGGCCGAGCCCAGTTAATAGTTTAGATGCCGTTGGATTAAGTATGCAGATTGGATTGGAAGTTTTGCAAGATGGGGAACCAAACTCGTACACTTACTGGATGTCAAGTACGCGAAGCAGAAGACCTAAGACTGGGCTGCAGGTGCCGTTGTGATAGACTTCACTACTCGCCAAGTAGAGTTCCAGATGCGGCTTAGACGTCGCGGACGGTGCGTGCGAGAAAGTTACTTTCGTGACAGCGATAGTGCTTAGATCTCGGGTTTACAGGTGAAAGTAGTCGAAATCGTGGAACCTGCGTCCGAAAAAGATTCTCCTGTTGGTGGCCGTTGCGTGATTATCGGGTGATAAGTAGAGACAAAATGACGCCCGGTCGGTGATCAAAAAAAGTATACACGAAGCGAGTCAAGTAATACTAAGTCTAGCTGCAACAAGTAATTATGGTTGTTATATAGGAGAAAGTAAGAATAGGCAAAATGCAAAGTTCGCACAAGCTGCCAGAGCTCTGCTTGATGATGGGAGGCGGTGCGTTGGGTCTGAGGACGACTGCAGACGAGGAGCCCGGGTGACAAAGTTTTCTATTATAAAGCGACTAGCAGCCTCTGGGTAAATCGATCATCGTACAGTACAGGTCGAGAGCTCTGGAGGCGAGTTTCGATAAGTCCAGAGTCGCCGTCTCAAAGATCACGGTCCCGACAGGCTAACGTTTTCGATTCTTCCGCCGGCGAGAAACAAGAAGAATCAGCCAGCCAGAGCCCAGTACAGGCAGCAGCATGATTGTCTGATCCACACCGGGTCAATTTGAAGGGCATGCTACTCTTACGGCACAAACGCCGAGCCATCAAACACATATGCTGCTGGACGTCTGCTTCTCCTCCATAAACTGATCATCTCAGAGTCGTAAAAGCACCGCCACGAGCATTGAAGAAAATATATGATTTGCCGTCACGCCCTGGGTTGCTTGCCCTTGTATCAACCCACTCCAGCTCTCTTGATAATGGTCACAAAGTGACAAAGTGAGCGTTATTGAAGTCCATAATTGGGATTGACCATCGTGAAACTCGCTTCGAGTCAGGGGCTCGGCTACCTGAGCGCCTCATTTCGAAACACCTTCACCCCGCAATATTTCATGTCTCTGGCGTTCAGCCCACGTCATCCACTCATGTGAGCGAGGCCGACGGTTCAGACCTAGCATCTCCAAGAATCTTTGCACCCTGAATTCCTCCCGAGCTTCGCAAATATGCCTTCACTGTACTGTTTCATCTGATTTTATTGAGAAAACACAGACGTGGGCGATGTGAAGACCCTGTTGACAGATGCCTTGAAACGATTTGTGCCGCGATGGTGATTAAAATCAAGCTTCCAGCTCTTCCACTCAGGCCTTCCATTGGAGGTCGGTCTTGACCTTATCCTCAAGAGTTGACTGCACAAACATCATCAGGCTTCCATCCTGCTCCCCGTCGCCCATAGTGTGGTCTTTGTTCGGTTCTGATGCATCATAGCATATTTCCTTCCCAGCCTCGTATACCACCTTCCAATCTTCCAGAGTAAAATCCCCTTCACTTTCTGCAACCAATAACTCGCCATGGGACGTGAATGCTAATACGTGGACCGAAGTTGCGCTTTGAGATTCGAGGGGCGTGGGATTGACGATAATGCTCCCTTCAGAAGTCAGAGAGAGGTAAACTGAGGCCAGTGTCATTGAGAGAGGCATTGAGGCAGATAATAGGGCCAGGAGTGCTGTTTGAAGGAGCGCTGGAAGGATTGGTAAATTCTGGTGACATATATGATTAGTCTTAACACTGCCCATAACTTTGCAAATCCAAGTACCGAGCTTGCTTGTATCAACTTCGATCCTGCACAGTCATTCTTTGGCGTACTGGTGATCTGGAGAGTGACTTGGATCAAGGTTCGTGGGAAGTTGTGAATGAGTATAATTTGGCGCAAAGTAGCCTGCAGGATGGATTCAAGATGTCGTTCTCGTGTCCCTGAAGTCAGCAAAGTCAGTAAAATCATAAGCAAGTAAGTGTAGATTGCAAAAAAACTCTACCTCCGACACCAGCCGCAGGTCGTATGAGTACATCGATAGCTGCCTCTTCTGGGAGTTCGTCGCGTCGTTGAATTTCCAGAGGCCCATTGACTGCGCCAATGACCGTGAAGCCGTTTTGCGAGAATGTCGCTGATCCGTCAGCACGGTGCAGATGAGACAATATCGCGGTGGGTTCTGTGAAGGGCGCCATTTCCAGGTGTCGATCTGGTCAAGACTTTTAACTTATTCAAAGGTCGCGTTGCTCATTTGTAAATATACTTTTTGAATCTGACGCCAAGATCGCGGGCAACCCCGCTTCATTTTGTGGGACTGGGACCCCTACCTACATCGAAGATCAAACGCAGCTCACACGCATGATCAGCATCAACAACAATAAAAACAACGAGATTCAAAATGCCGCTGACGCCTGCGAATTCAGCTCTCAACGATAAGACTTCAACAACCACTGCAGATCTTAGAGATCGTCTACCAAAATTACAACCCCGCCGTCGACAACAGCCTCCTTCGAATCCACTCCCCGTACCAGAGACTCCAGATCTACCCTCCCCACCAGACCTCTCGACCTTGAGCTTCAAGAGACCTTCGAGAAGAATCCTCTCCCCCAAAGATCATGATATGTTCCTCGCGTCGCCCACATACAAACTAGTAGTAGCTTTTGTCTTTGGTCTTACAGAATCCGTTGTCGACACGCCCGTTTCAGCCATACGAGAAAACGACTTGAGCCCAGCAGTCAAGACGATACTGAATATACTCGATAAGGTACAGGATGTAGTCGAACGGAGTCCGCCAGAAGAGCAGGGAGATTCTCGCTTTGGTAATAAAGGTTTCCGCGATTTCCTGGACCTGGCAGCAGAAGAACATACAGAGTGGCACAAGCAACTAGGCATAACTTCCACGTCTGCTATTACAGAACTTTCGACATACTTCCTACAATCATTTGGTAACCGTACACGGATAGACTACGGGTCTGGCCACGAGTTGAACTTCATGCTCTGGCTCCTATGTCTCTATCAAGTCGGCATCGTCAAACGCTCCGACTTCAAAGCCCTTGTCCTGAAGGTCTTCACCCAATACCTATCCTTAATGAGGACTATACAATCAGCATACTACCTTGAGCCAGCAGGGTCCCACGGTGTTTGGGGCTTAGACGACTACCAATTCCTCCCCTTTCTCTTCGGCTCCTCGCAACTCCTACATCACCCCTTCATTCGACCTCTCTCCATTCACCAGAATCTGATACTAGAAGAATATGGCAGTGAGTACTTGTATTTAGGCCAGGTAAACTTCGTCAACAGCGTCAAGAATGTCGAGGGTCTGCGCTGGCACAGCCCTATGCTCGATGATATCTCGTCCGCGAAATCCTGGGGCAAAGTTGAGGCCGGCATGCGTCGGATGTTCGTCGCTGAGGTCCTAAAGAAATTGCCAGTAATGCAGCACTTCTTGTTTGGCTCGATGATCCCTGCGGTGGACAGTATGAGTACAGAGGAAGAGTATGGCGTTCCAAGCGAAGAGGAGGATCCCGAGGGAGGTGAGACGGTGGTAATGGTGGATGGAATGAGGCATGTGCATCAGATGAACAGCTGGGGGGATTGTTGCGGAATCAAGGTCCCGAGTAGTGTTGCTGCTGCGTTGGAGGCGAAAAAGAGAGGTGCTGGGGGGCAGGGACTTCGACGAATACCGTTCGACTAGGGGAGTCCTAATGGACTTCCAGAATCAGCACTTTTCCTACTCCTTCAGCGTCTTTGAACGTTGAGTGGGAGGAAGTGTTTCTCGTGACATATCCTGCGTGCACATATAATCACAGCTACAACCACGGCCAGCTCCCAAGTTCCCTTCTCATAGAAGAAGGGCCATGAACGAATGTTAATTCTCCACCCTGCTAGCAAGTTCCGCAAATACTTTGATCAACGATGAGTAAGTACCATCTATCACATATTGAGCTTGTCTTTCCGCCTTGTATCTTTCACCCGCAACTTCTACTCTGAAACAATTGCTACAGAGTGGTGTGTCGGAACTAGGCTTTCTTATTTTTCAAAGGATATCACAATGACTGTATGCGTCAACCCAGAAGGAGCGTGGATCGCTGATCTTAGCGTGTATAGTCTAGTTGGATCTATAGGGTATTTACATCTACCAAGCACATGCTCGCCAGCCCAGACCAGTGGTGGCGGACAAGTCAACACTACACCACTTCTCCGGCCTTCCACACGCATCAAAATGATTACTCGATCGTTCCATCTACTCGCACCAACACAACTCCCAAACCTCCAAATCTCCTTCCTGACGTTCGTTTCGGACTTTCACCATCCCTCGATGACCTTGGCTTTAACGAACATTCCCTTTGCAGGCTTCGCCGTAACACCCCCCTTGATGAGTACATTCTCCTCTATTAATTCCTTTTTATCGCTAACCTCAAACTCAAGTCTGCCCACCCAGGCGCCCAAACAGGCCATGAACTCAGCCTTCGCAAAGCCCTGGCCGATACAACTCCTAGGGCCATGCAAGAACGTCAGGTACGAGTAGTTACTCTGCGCGCCGCCGTTTGCGGATTGCGGGTTCGATTCTGAGGGCAGCCAGCGGTCGGGGTCGAACTTCGAGGCGTCGGATCCCCAAAGAGAGGTTGATTTGTTGACAGCCCACGGAACCAGCATGACGCGCGTGCCTTTGGGAACAGCGTAGCCGAGGAGCGTGGTGTCGTGCGCCGCATCACGGAGTGTGAGAGGTACGGGGGGGTAGTAGCGGAGGACTTCGCTGCAGACTGCGTTCAAATAGGGCATGCGGTCGATATCCTGGCTCGTCACGGTCTCGTTCGAATTGGGACTGGGCAGTTTCTCTCGGATCTCAGCGCGCAATTTCGTCTGTATATCTGGGTTCAGGCACAGCATGTAGATCGCCCATATCATCGCAGTGGCTGTGGTCTCGTGGCCGGCAGCGAGGAACGTCATCATCTGGTCGATGAGTTTTTCCTCCGTAAAACCGCCGCTTTCGAGAGCGACGCTGAGAATATCGATATCTCCGAGCTCATGCTTGTCTAATTTGTCTTTCTTGGAGCGGATAAGTTGGCGGCAGGTTGTGCGGATCACGGCTGCTGCTGCCTCGATCTCGCCGTTACGTTTTACGGGCAGGTTACGGACGAACCAGCTAGGTAAGAAGATATTGAGGAGGCCGAGGATGGCCGCTTGACGGGAGGGCTTGAAAACTACCCGGTAAGTGCGATTGAGTAGTGTGTCTGGATCCTTGATTGCACCGAAGTCTTGACCCATGCCTGCTACACCGATGATGTCAAGGGTAGCCCTGCTTGCCCATTCTCCGACTTCTAAGACAGCGTCACCCTTCTCGGCACCTGATCTCTTGTGTACCTCTGGGAGATCTTCGTCAGAAATGCCACCAGCCTTGATATGCTCTGTCATCGCATTTACGCTCTCGCAAGACTTCTTCCAAAACACCGGCACTAGATTCTTCACATGTCTGTACGCAAATGCAGGCATCAGGTTTTTTCTCTGCATCTTATGCTCATCCCCTTCAGCAAGTAAGACTCCAATACCAAGTAGGCGTCCAATACCGGCGGCAACGTGCGAAGGCTTGATATAATCGTAGTTCCTCGTCGTGAGAACTTCACCGAGGCCTTTCGGACTGGTCACGAACAGCCTCTCCGAGTTGAACATCCCCATGTATCGAATGATACCATCATTTGGCACAGTATTGATCCTGGCATGACGATTAGCCTGCCACTTCATTTACAGCCCCGGCGCCAAACTTACCAGTTGATCATAGGCTGGCCGGTAGGGTTGGCTTTGATCTGATCAAAATGACCGTTCCACCAGCTCGCTCCAGGCGGTGTAGGGAAGTGTCTTAACGGGGAGAAGAACCTTGGGTACAGACAAATCTTCCAGAATGCCCATACCGAAAATGAGAGTATCCATATTTGCAAAAAGGTCCCGGCGTAGCTCGGCCGTGAGAAGAGCAGTAACTCTGGTCGGGATCTTACGAAATATAAGGATCCTGCTATCGAAAGCACCGTCATAGGTTTGAGAGGAATCCCAGTCATAGTGGGTGGCGAGCAGAACGCAGATCTGGACGAAGAAGAAGCTCTGCGCTGGGTGCTGGGCGGGGTATTGATCTGCCCGTTGGGTAAGTTGTGGGGCGTCAAATTGCGATATATTTGTATTACAAATCGACAGAGGGCTTCCGAATGTATATCGAGGTATTCCGAGTGCGTATGCGTCCCAGGATAAGGTATATGAACTTCCAGCCGGCACCGAGTCCGAGTTTTGGAGCGCCAGTGAATTCGGAACGGGTCAATTCATTCGTTGTCGAAGTGGGGATATAGAGTTCAGACACTTGTACAACAACGATGTTTGAATGTTTGACAGAGACAGCGGACGGTGGCACGGAGAAGTCGATGTCGTTGATTCAAGCCTACTCTGTACGAGGCTAAGCTTCCCGCTTCGGCCTATACTGGCTGGTCATACGATGGAGGCGATTGGCCGAAAAAGAGGCGAGACGATGTCGGATACGTTTGGTGTACCGAGGAAACTGACAGGCGGACCAGACGAGGCGCGTTTAGTGTTTGTTACATAGCTGCTTGCGAAAAGCAGTACCGGGTGACGCGATGTGCGAACAGTACTCGCAAAAAGCATCGAGACAATATCGTTGCCACGGGTTCTCTCGAGACGACAATAATGCCACCGCATCGCTGGAAACCTGTCTTTGCTCTTGAAGTGAAGGCGTAAGCCATCTGAAGTGTTACCTAGATACTAGGGACCCAGAACATCTCTTGACACATAAATCTCGAACGTGAGAGGTAACTTGGATGCTCGAAGCATTCGTCTCTGTATTGTGTATAGCTAGCTATCTAGGTACCGAGGTACGTACAGACCTTTCTCGCTCGAGTGTTGATGTCCCGTGCAGCTAAGCGACACTGCGCACGTACCTCCCCGTTTCCAGCTAGGCTCCCAGTTATTCAGCAAAAAATACAACTTTTTCTAACAGAACCAGCCATAGTCTAAAGAGTCCAGATCTGACTATCAGATGCCCCTATACTAGCGTCATTATGTATACCAGTAAACTTTTTTACTTTTGATTGGAGCCGCTTCGTCTCGAGCTTTAGCTCCAATCTACGTTTGTATTTACATATTAGTTATCCACCTGGTATTGAATGCAATATATTACCACAGGGGTTGATTTCCGAAGGTTCAAACGAGAATGTTGTGAATGGAAAATTGAATCGTGCAGCGTCTCCCAACCTAGGGACAGCTGAGTTCCATGTAAACACTCGACCAGTGAATCCATCGAGATCCTCCACTCTTCTTCCCACGTCGACTGATTCCGTGCTGTTTCTGGAGAACTGAGCGAAAATAAGAATGCAATCAGCCCTCTTTCACAAATCAAGCAAGTGGAATTATCAAGTTATGAGCATGGTACTGAGGGTGACCAAGCTCTCGTTAATGGCTTTCCGCTGGCCGGCTGAACGACTGCAATCACAACGTGCGAAGTCACTGTCCGGAGCTACACCACTTGTCTGTGATGTCAGTATGGTGCATCAAGTGTATCGAGTCGGGTCAAAGGTATTCAACGAGAACTGTCGCTCAGTGCTTTGCTCATATGCGACCCTGGTATCCAATCCGTTGCAGGCACTCCTGAAAACCGGGACGTTTTCGAAAAAAGACCTGACTTGGTGTAAAAATTCGACCCTTGATCCATAACTCTGCAAGACGTAATGCAGTTCTGACATGTCCATGACTTTTCATTTTCCATTTTTCACACACGCAAGTTGTCAAGTCCGTGTGTGGGGGTGTTCAAGAGCTTTGTATTCGTGAGAAAGGCTGTAGCTTCCTCTAGCAAATATCTCATAACACAGCCATTCCCGCAGCAGATTTCTCGCGAGCTGGCTTAGAGCAGCCAATCATTTTTCCGACTCCAAGAACCAAACTCCTTATCTCAATCTTCTCGCCTCACGTTCGGACTCGAGCAGGCAGAGAATGTCGTCTTCGCGCACTACAAATTTCACGTTAGATCATTGATCCCACACACGCTGCAAAAAAATTGCTCCTTCTTCAAAGCTTGATGTTCATGAACATCACGAAGTGCGGGTCGAATATTCGTACCTGGGCCCTTGACATTGCGGATGATGCTTCTGGTGGTGTCGTCCATGAACTCAACTCTGACTTGGGTGACACCTCCTCGGGAACCTATAGACCATCAGGACCTCTCCAGCGACTCCGCCAACTATATCCTCCTCCTTGCGATCGTGCGAAACGTACCGGTTCGGCCCAAGACACGGGTAACCTTCACAAGCTTGACGGGGACCTTTGACGAATCCATATTTGCGATCTTCTTCAATTCTTCTGGTGATCTTGATTTGAGCGCGTTTAAGGGATCTTAACTGTGTGATAGCGCGTGGATTCTCAGTGTGGTGACTTGATTAAAATGATAGTACCTTTCTCTTGAAATTCAAAGTGCGAATTTGCCTGCTAGGGGCCGCTAAGCGAGGTAGTTTGAGCTAATACCAAGGTACACTAGCGGGGAATTCTAGCGGAGTCTTTCTTGCTCAGAGAGCAATTAACGTGGGGTAAGATTGTAGCTGCAGAAGTTACACCATTGATGCGACTACGGTGTGTCCGACAAGACCTACATTTCTACTCAATTTAAACCTTTGGGACTGTGTCTTCTTCTCAGTATACTTTATTCGCTCTGGATAACCCCTGCAGTCAGGAATTCAAAGCTGTACTAGGAGCACTATACCCCGCTATCGGCCTGCGTTGTTTGTGGATAGAAAAGCGCTTTGCCCCAACTACATTTAATGGATCTGGTAAATCAGTAAGCTCAATTCAAGATGCCTTCCTTCCAGAAGTTGGAGCTCCATGAAACTTTTTCTAACAATCCCTTCAGTCTAGAGGGCAGGTTGCTGTTTGCTGTTCCCAAGAGTGAGTCGACATATGAATCTTTGCTTGAAGCAATGAGAATTGACACTGCTGGTTTTAGAGGGAAGGCTACTTCAAGCAGCACTCAATTTACTCGAAGGTGCAGATATTCAGTTCCGAAGGGAGTCTCGGCTTGATATAGCACTCGTCAAGAATCTTCCGATTGCCCTCGTTTTCCTGCCAGCCGCAGATATCCCCACGTTCGTTGGAGAAGGCAGGGTCAGTCTTGGAATAACGGGCCGTGACACAGTTGCCGAGCATGAAGCCGGGGTACAACAATCGAGGAGAGAAAGAGCCGAATCGGGCGATTCTACGCCCGTGGAGGACGACGGTCAATTTGGCTGTGAAGAAGTACTGGATCTAGGGTTTGGTTATTGCAAATTACAAGTTCAAGTACCGGAAAAGGGACAATACATCAGGCCATCTGATCTGGTGGGAAAGAATATTGGGACCAGCTTTGTTCATCTGGCCGAGGATTACTTTGCGAGGTTGGAAGCGGAGGCAGCTATTGGAGAATATAATGGCGACAAGCCCCGTAAACTCAAGACGAAAATAATTGAATTAAGCGGAAGTGTTGAGGCTGCATGTGCACTTGGTGTCGCAGACGGGATTGTGGATCTTGTTGGTCAGTTGCAGATTCCATTTCGTACATGTCCAAGCTGACTAGTGCTAGAATCTGGAGAGACAATGAAAGCTGCTGGATTGAAAGCCATTGATACTGTCGTATCAAGCACAGCTATTCTCATCCGCTCCAAGAATCCCTCAAACCCACAACTAGTCGATTTAATCGCGTCGAGAATAAGAGGTGTTATCAGTGAGTACCCTTTTTCACGTTTACAATCTAGCTCTGACCACTCCAGCTGCCCAAAAATATGTCTTATGCCAATACAATGTCCACCGTAACAACCTCATTGCAGCATCCAAGATTACTCCTGGCAAGCGAGCACCCACTATTAACGCTCTGGAGGAAGAGGGCTGGGTCGCCGTCAGTTCGATGGTCGAGAAGAAGAAGATCGCGATAGTCATGGATGAACTAACTGAGATTGGAGCTGTTGATATTCTGGTCCTGAATATTGCGAATACGAGAACTGGTCAGTGAGCTATAAAAGTCGATATCCGTAGGTTTTCTTTGATTTCGAAACAGTTGGATACGCAAAATCACACGATCGGATCTAAGTCAGCTAGCATTTGAGAATTGGGTCAGCCGCGAGTAGGCCAGGCGCGCCATCTCGACCTTTAGAGTTCGGTAAAGGCCAGGAAGACGAACGCAAAAGCAAGTGCTCTGCGCGCAAGTGATATTACGTATCATATAGATTCTCATTTGTGGACTCTCATTCGCTAAGAGCCAGGTCGTAAGCCAGTATGCTACATGTAAGTGATCATTGCAAACGTTTGGCCCGTCATAAGGCTGAGTGGAACGCAGATGGAATCTAGGAGCTGAGTGGTCACATTCTACAATCTTATTTCCCTCCGATAAACTGCATGTTTAGGTTCAATGTGGCATGCTGCGATTTTAGTTTTCCACTCGGATATCTTGTCTTTGTACAATCATATTATGGTATACAGTATGTCTTGCGAATCTTCTTCCTACGACCGTAGCCGTCACGCCCTTTTCTCAAGAGCACCACCATTACCGATAACTTTACGGACCTTCCACCCTCCTATTAGAGTTCGGCCACCTCTTTCAAAACCGCAACCTACCCTTTTCCAAGACCTCCTACCTAGCACCCGGCAAAGACCCTGCAAGTCACTCCCCGCGAAACAAAGCTGATGAGCAACTCTGCTTTCATCTCATCCTCGCCTTCCCACCTATCATGTAGACCCTTCAAGCAGCCGGCCCACGGCTCACTTCAGCCGAAGATATAATAGTCTTCACGCGAGAGCAGCTAATTCCCTACTTATCCATCGCCGTGCTCCTGCAAACATCCCGTAACCTCTCTTTCGTGGCTCTCAATACTGGCCCGAAATCCAACTCGGCCTTATTGCTGCTCCAACATCTTTCAAGCACCTCTTGAAAAGGTCTGATATTACGACCTCTTGGTCATGGGGATCTAGACACTATGAAAGCCATAGCCCAGACCTTTTTCAAAGATGCAGTTGCGGGTGTCAAGAAAAATCCCATCAGTGCCTCGGCCGTCTCCAAATCCGTCACAAACAAGGATATAGCGTGTAGGACCTCGATATATCCATCCACTATTCTCCCTCCACATTTCGACCCCAAGAATTGGTAGCCGGGTAGGTACTATGAGAAGTCCAATAAAATGCAAGGTGCCAAGAAGACATAATTTGCAGGTGAGATGAGTAGGTTTTGGAAGGTGTCGTCTACCATGAAATTTGACACGGATATTATTGCCAATCATAGGTACTTCTAGAATTGGTGGAGTGTTTGCTAGTCGGAATTATACTCACAATGATGAATGAGGGGCTATCAGTCTGATCGGAACCCAAGGATGTTCGCTAAAAGCGGATAGGGGAAGCAACTGAATGAGCTATTATCTGTTAGCAATTAGCCATTCAGCCTTAGGCCCTTTAGGAATTTAAACTCTAGATATCCCTGAATAATTCGGTATCCAACCCTCGGATTCGCATTGCACGTATAGGTATGGCATGGCGCGCATTCTGCGCACGCTTGCATGGTCTAGCCATGTGGAATGACGTGGGTTCGCTCCAGCGAGACGCCGATACGCCGATACAGCACAGCCTTATGGGCCTTTTCCAATTCTTTATTTATCTGAATCTCTCCCGCAGGGGACCTTCAAAATTTGAAAGATGTGATACCCATCAACTCGCGAGCCTAGAAGCCTAGAAGGGTCCGTTGCCTTCGTTCAGCTTTCAATCGTAATGGCTTCACCGTCTCGATCCGCAAACCGCTTTCGAGCATTTTCTCCTCCCGAAGCTCCGAAAGAAAGTGTCATTAGCAGAGTATGTTCTTCCTGCTAGGGTCCTTTCCTTTCTGTTCTTTCATTTTCACTGACGTTTTCTCAGCTGGTGATAACACCCGTAGCATTCCTGTCCTTCCTGCTATCCCTCGCTCTGATTGACTCACACAACCACAATCTGCGCCACTCGCATTCACTTTCCCGCGCACAGCCTACCACCCTCCTAGGCCAGATCAGACAGCTGCTTCACTCACTCGTCTTTAAAGAGGTTGGGGAGAGGGGCCCGTATGCGTATGTCAAATCCCCGGGCTCTAGGGAGATGGAACAAGAGAAGGACGCAAGTTCGAGCCCAGACAGGGCGAAGGAGGAGCCCTGGCATTGGCATACGAAACAAAGAAAAATGATGAGGGCGGAGATGGAGGATGCATTCAAGCTCCGTAAATGGGTGGTTGTAGCACTGATTACTGGCATCGTCAGTGCGGCTGTGGTTGCGTGGATGCTAGGGCGCTGGGTTATTAGTGCTTTCGGGGGGATCAGCATGGCGGCTGGTGGAAAGGAGTTGTAGGAATTATTTGTTGACATGTAGATATGGGCATGCGGTCATTGTTTGGGACAGGGCCGGATTCAAAGGAGATTCTGGATTTCATTAGGTGGTGGTTGGGGGTTCTGTGGCATCTGTGGGTTTTTGTCATGAGATCTAGAAAAAGATCTTGTCATGTTGGAAGACGTGGAAAAGAACATGGTGTTCCTGCGGGACTGGATCCAAAAGGTGGTGTGATAAAGAGTCCATGGCTGCTGATAAGAGGGAACTATACAGGAAAAGGTAGTATCCTGTTTTTTCCACCAAAATTGGGTTCATTTTGACTTTCTCTGAGCTCTGGTAGAATCCCTCATCACTATGAGAATAAATGCTCGTAGACTATGCAAAACTCCGGACAGAAGTAACTACCCCAAAATTGAGCTTCAACTAAGCAGCCATTCAGCTAAGCAGCAGATTGATCAGGCCTTCAGTTATCCATCATATCAAAAATTATTTTACTCTGACAACATCCTACAGTAAGTGCAGTATGGTACTCCCTCTTATTTTTTCCGATTACTAGTCAGAGGCGTCGCGCACTAGTGTCAATCTTCTAGTGCGCCGATAGGTGCACGGCTAGATCAAAACCAGGACGGAAATCCACTAAAACATATGAATTGTGACCACTCAAGAGAAGCTGGCGAAAAGTTCCAGCGATTATTTAGTAGTCTATATTGCGAGTATGGTGAAGCGGTCTTCTAGCCATTAAGCGTATGGCGTTTTTATAACCTCGTTTCCCCGTAGTGAAATATTAAATAGTGGGGTTGTTGATTCCCCGTAATCGAAAAAAAAAAAGGAGTTTTGATCTTAAACAGCTGGAGATTAAATGTAAACACCAAGCAAATTCTGCACATCTTCCATGAGAACCCTAAATGTACAATTTTTCTTTGTACTGTACAAATAAAATCGTTCACTTTGGCTCAATTATTTACCTCCAAAACTAGGCTTCTAACAACGGCGGCTACTAAGAAATCAGAACCGAAACCTTAAATTTGCGCGGATCGCGTCAAAGCAGGTTGAAGCACGGTGATTTCAAGAATTCTGACTTGAGCAGCTCCTCAACGCGCCATTCACAAATCCGACCTCTTGCTCTTCATGATTCCTCCGGAGACGTCGCAAGCCTAAAACTTGCATTTCGTCATCGAGACTTGTTTGCGCCTCATTGGAAGATCGAATCTGGCAATATGACTTCCCCAATGGGTCCCCCTCCGACCACTGGCTACTCTCTCAGAGTCCAGCTCTTCGATTCAACCGCGTGTGATTCGAGCGACAAGCCAATTCGCAGTTTCCGCGTCGTTGCCTCTCCAGAGATGACGGTTGAAGAGTTCTGCCATGAGGCTTCGAGGATCTATCAGCTGAACTACGGAGGAGAGTACGTAGCTTGCGCCAAATTCTCGATCTACTCTTGTCGCAATGGTACTAACGATTTGACGTAGGCCACTTGCCCTCAAGAAAGTCCAGGATGACCAGCAGTTCGATGTCACACAGGGTGAGGTCTTGGGGAACCTCTTTACGACGATGTCTACCATTCGTTTTATTCAAGCTTCAGCGATTCCTGGGGCCCGCGATTCTGTTGCTCCTACTTCCGCTCTCCGATTCGATGCAGCCGCAGATCGCAAACGTGAAAGAGAAAGAGGTTCAAGGGTGAATGGAAATACGATAGGAAGTTCGTGGAAACCCAACAAGCGCCAGAAGGTTGCGGACCCGGATAAACCTCTACCATCTTGTGAGAATGGGGAGGGTACCCCCGGAACTCCAAAGATCAATGGTTTCATACCCGATGCCAACGTGATTCCCAACTCTCAAGAGAGTGTGATACTTGGCAATGCCACAGGACCTGTCCCCAGTTTGCGACATGTGAGGCACTTTATCCCCGAGACGGCGAAGGAGATCCGTGAAACACCGCCGCCGTCTTCACCTATCGAGATGCCTGCACCATTTTACAAGAGTGCCTCAGCTGATCGCCAGAAACGACAGCCAGCAAAGCGGCATCTGGACAATGACTCGAATGCTACTTCGCACGTCGACCGCTCGAGTCCGTTCAGAGAAGCTTCTGTCCAAGCACAGTCACAGGTGCCAAATTCAAGGGCGAAGAGCGCTCCTAGCTTCCATATCCAGAGAACTACAGAGCTTGGAACATCAGTGTCAACTGCGGCTACAACTCCTCCGTCAGTTGATCAACGACCACTTCAAAAAGGGCCCTCACCCTCCAGTCGCCGAAGACCAGAGTCGTGCGCAGCCGTGCCCGAAACGAACCGACAAATAGTTAGGTCACACGACGAGAACAGCATATACGATGTTGTTGTGACGGATGAGGAAGACGCTGCGATCTTGAGGTTCAAGAAGTCCGCATTGAAGAACAGGAACAGTACAAATTCAGGCTTGCCAGGAATGGAATGGGCAAAGAATAAATTCAGCACCCCACCGAATGCAAGCCGACGCAGCTCTGTACCTCGTGAACTCCTCATGACGCCAAGTAGTAAACAACGACAAGAGAAGCAGAAGCAGCAGGCAGATGAGCTTCGGAACACCCGACTTGCGGCAGAAGCCCGACAAGTTCAAGAAAATCGTCGGGCGGAAGAAGAAAGATCTAAGAGAGAGGAACAGGAGCGAATTGAAGTTGAGGAGTGTCAACGCGGAGAGAAAGAACGCAAAGAAACTATTGCTAAGGCCGCCCGCTTGGAAAAGGAGCAACAGACTCGGGAGGCCGAGGAAGAGACGCGTCGTGAACAGACTCGGATTGCCAAGGAGAAAGCCTTCGCAGAGAAGCGTGTTGAAGAGGAACGGAGTGCGCAGGAGAAAGCCGATGCTGAGAGGTCGCCAAATGAAGAGGAGACTGCTTCTGAGGAGCCAAGGACGTCGAGCGAGACTCTAAAGCGTAAGGAGAAAAGACACTCACTCGTGGCGCCTTGTCACCTGAAGTCATCCCCTCCTACTCTCGGTCCGCCTAGAGGAACTCCTGCTAGAGCCCAGTCATCAACACCCTTCATTCCAAGCGGTAGGAAATCGGCTTTGAAACCCTCGGCTTCTTCACAGGCGAGGAGAAGCTCGTCGCCAGCTGGGTCCAAGTCTTCGACGGATGAGTCTTCAAATGGAGTTGGTTTTGACGCCCAAATGTCATTACCAAAGGCGGCCAATAGAAGAGTCTCGTTCCGTGATGAGCCGGAGCTAAAGATCACTCCCATCAGACCCCCAACCAGGATTCTTCCTCCCAAGTTTTCCACCCTCAATACGATCCCGAACGTTAACAAACATGATCAGCCGAAGGCTACTACGGGTAAAAATGCGACACCTTCGAGTTCCGCCCAAGCTCCAAAGGCAATACTGTCGATGGGCTCTGCTCCTCGATCCTCTCATAGCACACCGAGTAAGTCTGGTATCCTTTATCATATCAAGCTTCGAGCTAATTCAATTGATAGTCTTGCCACCTGTCAGACAGTATACACCTGTTCCTGTTCCCCGCACCTCCTCATACCTGGGGCGTAATACTACACCGAATATGCCAACAAAAATGGCTCCAGTACGAAAGCAGTCAACGCCACTTGATACGGCAAGAAACAGTACCCCAGTGGCCGAGAATCCTGTACGGAAGAGCGCGACCCCAGTCCCTCAACCTGAGAAAAAGACCTCACCTGCAATCACAGTCTCTGCCAGCAAGAGGACAGTTCCCGTTGACCAGAATTTCAAGGAGATCTTGCTTCCTGTTACTGCTGCTGCTTTTAGCAAAAGTGCTTGTCCGGTCCCTACGCCCAAAGGTATGTTCAAGCTCAGCTTACTCAATAGCAAGTTACCCTGTGATCTTTTTCTGGCCATCGTACCCACGTCCGTCTACGGCAGTTTAAACACAAGCTAAAATCCAACTAATTTTCTGCAGAATCAAGGCCTATAGAGCCAGACCCCAAGGCAGAATCCCAACTTGAAGTCTCATCGGACGACTCTGAGGAAGACATCCCGCGTCGACCGAATCCTAAGAAGCAATCATCCGGTGTTGGTCTAGTCCTCGAAAAGCTACAATCGGTTGCCACGGAGCTACCCAAACCAGACTTGTCGGAGGACGACGAGGATGTCGCCACGAATAAAGAAATCGATGGGGACGAAACCCAAAGCCACAACTCGTCTTCCAGAGATAGTCGGTCCCCGGTCATCTTCAGTCAGCACCCGAAGTCAGCCGAATCTACCAAGGCCTTACGATCTGCGTCGCCTGATTCTCAAAGCAGTTCCGTGTCTGACCTTAATGACGAGCAAGACGAAGAATACTCGGATTCAGCAGCTGAAGATCAGCCTATGCCTGTAGCAAACAACCAATTCATCGACATGGAGGTCGAGGAGGAGGACAGGTCTGACTATGATTCTGACGCTGCACCTGAAGAAGATGAAGATGACGAGATGGAAGTCGAAATCCCGAACTCGAGCCCACCAGTTCTACCATCTCACAAGCACGCTTCGAAGCCGAGTCCAAAATTTTCGGGACAAAGCCAAAACAATAGTAAGGATTCCTCTTCCGATGAGGGGCACAACACTCAAGATGAGCTCGATCAGCAACTAACTTCTTCTCTGTATGAAGCTCGATCGACCATCCCAGCATCCAGTATCCCCATCTACCCTCCGACATCCAGCACCGCACCTAGACCGGCGATGAAAGTTGGCGTCAGTTTAAGCAGTCTGAATCGTAACAGATCGATGCTGGGGAGTTCGCAAGCGGCTCGACCACCAGTTGGAAGAAGCGGACAGCGAAGCCTGCAGCCGATAGACGATCAGGATAGCGAAGAGAGTGAGGAGGAGAGCAACGATGATTCGTCTGACTCACCGGACGACGATGATGCCAAGACCACTGATCATAAATCAATGAACGAGTCTGCACGTGACAAATCCCCAGCAAATTCTGACTCCGACTCCAACGGCAATTCTGACACAGACCAAGATCAAGACGAGGAGCAGAAGATACGGAATGAGTTAACTATGGAGATTGCACGACTACACAGAAGTGATACCGGTATCCCAAGTCCAAGGATGTACACGACGCAACAAAACAACACTGTGAAAGAGAGGAAAGAGAAGACCGAGAAGAAGAGGGACTCTTTCACCACCGGTTATCAATTTAACTTCGGCTCTTGATCTCGAGGTCAGAATATGAGTCCACTGATAGGACTCAATGTGGGATTTTTTTATGGACCCAAGGCAGAGAAATAGGATACGGTTGGACAGTACCAGGCTGAACAGGGGTGCGGTTTTACATGTCTGCATAACATTTGTTTCGCGGTGTTATCCTGGCAGCAAAAGGAAATCGCCGAGATGAATGAATCATCTTCTCATGATCCCTTCTTTGTTTTCGTTTCTTCCTTCCAAGATCTCAGTACTAATGAAAGCGGCTCAGGGGTGCTGCAACTACAGATCTCTCGTTTATCTTGACATCAAGATTTTCAGCAGGCACATCGCTCTACAGGTCCTGCAGCATGAAAGCTGGTTGTAAAGTCAAAGACGCTTGATTTCTCAACATGTGAAGATTCCAGCTCAACATATTTTCTTGTCCACCAACCTAAGCACTAGCAAAACCACCTTTCGGAGTACATCTCGATCACCTCACCCGCCATTGATCGCCATTGCTTTCATTCCCTTCTCCACGCTGATTCGGGTGCACCTTTGTCAAGACGCCTATCAAGATTCGTCTCTGAAAAGTACCTGACCCCTGACCTCCATCCATGGCGGAAGCGAGAGGTTGAATACAACTGCTCGATTCCGAAACAGAGCATGCTGTCAAATGACATCCCCCACGGGTATCTTCAACTCTCCAGAGGACCACATGGGATAGAGGTATACGAGGAAGCAGGTAAGGTTCGGTGACATACACCCAACACGGCGTCGACATTCAGCAATGGTCTTCTCGTGGATATGTGATCTAGTAGGGAGCCTGCGTATAATAAGATCTCCCCCTACCTGTAACACCTTGGGAATCCAAACCCAATCGGATACCGGGAACCAGCTGGGCCAAGTCCGAGGTTGACCAGGGCCAAAAGGCTTGAGCGGTCCGTTGTCCTGGCTCGTGTGCTACTCGAGGAGTGGCTTCTGCTCTGTCTCACAAGGAGCGTTTATGATGCCACGTGCTTGTCTCCCCTCGCTATTCTACCTCGATTGTAAAGATTCTGGACGTGGGCGTTGGTCCGAGTGGAACGAACCATCGCATTGGCAGCGGTAAGGCCTCGAGGCCGCAAAGGTCTCTGGATGATGCTCAAGAGCGGTGTACTCTGGTATCGATGATGTGGTGGAGCTGAGATGAGGTGTATCCCGGATTTCTTTAGGGGGGGAGGGGGGGTTGTCGCTGGTCAAGCTTATTGTTGTCACTATGGCTGTAGTAAGCGAGTAAGCATCCCGGGAAGACACTCGCCTCGAGGCGAGTTGAGCTTCGAGCGGGCATGACTACTCTTGATCTTATATCTAAAACAGCGGAAGATTTCATCTTTTTCTTCGCGTGGTGTCTGGAGCTGATGCCGGAGTGTGCGGTGACGATTACGCCCTGATTTCGCGCTGAGGCTTGTACAGGTTATGCAAGCGGTACGAAGGCAGAAATGAAGAGTTATTCGGAAGGGCCAGTCTGCAATTTTGCCCTCACGTGGGTTTTTTTTTTTCGGGCTGTGAGCGAAAAATCCGAGACGTTGTCAGTCCCATGACGAGGGATTCTCGTCTCTCTAAAGATTGTCCTTCCGACATCTTGACACGTTCACCTCTACAAGTATGGATTAGCTGTTCAACCCTCCCCGCTGAGCGGGAGCCCGTATTGTGATTATAATACCCATCGATTTTCTCTGACCGGATGCCTAGCTGCACCGACCTGCTTGTCACTCTAGCAGCACGGCTGACCCGATACTGCTCACAACCAGCCATGCTCGACCAATCGCCTAGAAGAGAGGGCTTACCCCGTGTAGAAAGACGCCGAGGAAGCTCAATGCAAGCAAGCAATCCGCGACCCTCGTGCTGTACTCCCCGAAGGCTGACGCGCCTCCGTCCCCGACTACTCCCCACGCATGCCGAGGCGGGAGACGCTGCATCCCAGCGTCTTTGGGGGACCCAGCTGACAGAGGAACCTTAGCGATGGAGGGCATGTGCATCTTGAAGTCGGAATGCGCGAGGTGGTATACGGGGCGCGAAAAAATGCGAGAGAGAGCTTTTTTTCTCGATACCGAGGGGTTTTGAGTCCAGCTGAAATGCTCCGCGGCGGCCTCTGCTGTGGCTGCTCTGAGACATTGCCGAGGTGTAGTGCTCGATATTCTCGCATTCAGAAAGGAAGATTTGACCGGAACGACACGGGGCTATGATTATCCTGACAGCAAACGGAAATGCCTGCACGCTTCTTCTGGGCTTTTTTTCCCCCCATTCAAGTCATCGCGAAATTGAAGCATTAGTTGATCACGCTTTATATACCATTGGTCTGAACACGACCCTGCCAGGTCCTATTTATTCATTCCGGGCTAACCTCCTGGACCAGTTGATCGCCGTCTAAGCAGAAGTATTCCGGAACGGGAACAAGTACGTAGTGAATTTGACAGTAAACCCTGTATCAGACATTTCTTTCTCTGAAGTCTCCATACACTTTATTGATCACTACGCGTAATTAGCGAAGTAATAAGTAAACACAGCAGCCCGAAGCGAGAATAAACCTCGCTAAACTCTACAACCTGTGTGCTAAGCCTACCTCGAATATATGCACTTTCGTCTTCGCGTCTAAGCATTCTGCGCGGGCTGCTCAAGCCACTTGGACCCCTAGTGTTGCTATGCGTAACCCCCACGACTTCCACTCGACCAAAAAAAAATCCCACTCCAAGGCCTGGAAATTATCAAGACTCGGTATTCAATATAGCCTCACTCTTGTGATGCGATCCTCCTCCCCCGCGCCTCCCTAGAGTCGCCCCTACCGACCCAAGTACCCAGCGCGTGATCGTGTTCAGCAGAAGAACAAGCTCTCCTACCCCGGACACGAGAAGAAGATCATTCTTCAGACCAGGAGGGCGTGGGATGTTTGCCCGAACCCAGCTCTGCGAGGGTGAGGTCTAGAACACCATCCATACACCCAGCGAAGCTGACAGCTTGTGCTTCGGACACGTCTGAGCCCAAGAAGGCTGCTACAATACTTTCCCCGACTCGTATGCGCGGGAGCAGAAGACGGACCTTTCTGCTGGCGTTTCCCGTTGCCAGGCGAGGCGAATGACACGCTGCCGCGTGACCTGGGGGGAGAATGTCAATATTTTCGTTGCTGCATCGCCAGGTTTTTCTGGAGCCGCGGCGGCTTGTTATTACCCCTGATACCGAGATGAAGTTGCGCTGCGAAGTAGACCACCAAGTCCGGAGTCTTGCTTGTAGATGCTGGTGGCTCGGCTGAGGCAGCGTGATAGTTTTCCACCTCATGCACAGTCTCTTCAGACTAATGCCCCCCCCCCCCCTTAGCATTTTTCGAAATTTGGATAGCACATTCAGGATCTTGAGTATAAATTCGGAGAGCCTTGTCATAATCATTCGAAAATGGAGTTCTCTACCACTTTCAAGTACACGACACCAAATTCTCTTCCTCCATCGTGAAGTGTTCAATTATCTTGATTGAGTGCGGGGTTCTCTTCGCCCTCTCAGCATGAGACGATGTCCCATGTAAGCCAAGTCCCTTAAAACTTATCGGCACAAGAAACAGCATTTCCCTAGATGTAGGGCAGCGCCTTGGTGGGAGGTTCAATTACAGTCGACGGGCAACAAATGGTCGTCCCAAAGAATCTGCTAGCCACACTCCAGTCCATAAGTGTGACGTAGGGAGAGAGGGAGAGGGAGATTTCCAAAAATGGAGCTCCAAATTTGTCGGGTGGTATCTCATGGGAAGCAAACGCGAGAGCAAGAAACGAGTGGCTGATATGTGACTTCTAGGTCATGGGAAACAGGGTCAATGAACAATTCATCGCTGGACTGGTCTGCATCGTTCACAGGTCGAGACAAATGGCTCAAGGGCTCATCACGGTGATCGATCTCTCCACAAGACACTTGAAGCTCAACAGCGGTACAACGGCTTCCGGAGGAACAGATTGTGTCATCAACGATCCGGTGGGAAGATATGGTAGAGCTTATACCGCAAGTCCATTGTGGACTGCAGATCCAGACTCTCCAAGCATTCACTCGCCGAATGGCTTCCCATGTGTATCCCAAGAGGAACATCTGACCCGCTGTGCACGTCTAAGAATCGACCAGTGGACTCAGCTGGTCTACCTTTGAAGGCCTAGTGAGTCCAATTCCAGCGTGTAAGATAACGGGAGAGTTTGATGTTGACGGATAGAATGTGGTACTTTCGAAGACCCAGCCTCGATGACCAGCAGTGACCCCATGCCCGCACAGCAGCGCCGCTGTTAGTCGGTAACTAAATTGAGGATTCAGGTACTTTCATTCGCTGGCGGCGGCCTGCTCAAGGTCTTCGGCCGAAATGCAATTCTGCGGTTTCTCACAGCCCCAGGCAAGAAAACAGTGTAGCTATGGGTCGGAGAAGCGATCTTTGGAGTTGTCACGCCTCAGGGAGGCGAAATTGGCGAGACCCGAGCGGTCGCATGGACTAGTGATCCTACGACCCCTATTCAAGTAAGCGAGCGCGGCTCATCGTGACCCTCCTCGATCACCCGAATGTTTTCATCCCGACTGACCATGAAACCACCCGAAAGGAGCAGCTGCTGACTTCTCTGCCAGAGGTTTACTGTGGTCGGCAACGCTTGTAAGGGAGACGTAATTTGAGAGATACCTTGTTCTTCAGCAGCCGACAACCACAGTTCCGATTTGAAGAGTTGTATACCGACCAGAAAAAAACAGACGCATCTCCGGCTACCAGACAGTAAGTGACATTCCGCCATGAATACTCAAAACACAGACAAAAAGAAAACCGCAACTTCGGTTCTTGACTAGTTACAGAAAATATGAAACTAACGTGCAGAATAGGGTCAGTTTCCAAGCAACGACAGGAACTACAAGTACTTCAAATAGCATTAATGCTGGACAATATTTCCAGCTAGTCTTCTCTTACACTTTCACCGGGCTGACCCATTTCGACACCCCTGTTTTCCCAAATATTTTCGATACTATCCCCTACCTTGTCTTGCCAAAGGAGCTGGCCCATATCCTCCAGGCATGATCGGGATTTCCCCACCTGCCAGCGAAGTCCTCGTGAGTAGCTGAGCCCGTGGCCTGGGTCATCACCTCCAGTGACGAGTTCATGCCCTCCTAGGCCAACTCTAGCCCCTGTAACAGCTGCTTCGGCAGCTTCTACTATTGATAGCACGAATCTGAGCTTGGTTAGTGATATGCCAGCTCCTGATCCAACAACTACAGCCCCAACGACTTTTTGCCACGGCCACATCGGCATCGGGAGCGCCTACATCAACATCCATGGTTCCCAAGGATAACATCACAGTCCTCTGTGCATTGCAGAGCTCATCCCGCAGGGTAACCACTGTGGCATGCAGTGTTTCTAGCAACAACGCTAACGCAGAATTATCTATGGCTGTAGTCGGGCCAGATCCCAGTACTGCAGCTGCGACAATTAAAAGCGGAACAACTTTCAGTCTGAGCATTAATGCGAAGACCAAAGGGACTAGCGTCATCAGCAAACGCCAGTTCGGGGGATCAACGACAATAGCGATCTAGAAAGAGAGTTGATCATCATGAGACGACGGCTGTACATAGATGTCGTAATGAGAATATATTGTCAGCATTTTGTCGGATCAGGCATGCACTTCTTTTGCAACCATACTGTTTTGCGGAAGAAGATGCTGAGTTTAATGCTCGAGGTCTATCCTCAAATGTATCCATCCTTTGAAGTGTTGCCCCACTAGCACACCAAAGTCTCGATGACAAGGTAAAGAGATGCAGCTTATTGTCTGGTTGATCCTGAAGCAGTAGTGAGGATATTTTGGGTTCGATACGAAGATAGGAATAGACACCAAGCGGGACTTCCGGATCTGTATCAAGTAGTTTTCGGACGGAAAAGAGACTTGCGCTAAGAAGAACTTGCACAAGCCACGTAGCAAGTAGCTGGGCAGATATTGAACGCGTTGCTGAATCAGTCTTTGGTGTAGTTTCTGCGTTGTAACAGCTAGGAAGAGGGTCCAGAAGACTGTCGAAGCTAGGCTGTAGCAGCAACTAATACGCAGAAAAAACCAAATATAATACGGTGCTCAAGGATCTCGGAATGAATCAACGCTATAGCAAACTCAATCCAATAAGCGACGCTCCAAATCCAGTGATAGCAGACGGGAGGAATATAGCGCACGCACGCACGCATCTACTATTGATGTACAAGGCTGGACTAAGCAGCCCCCTTGCAGAACAAGTTCGCTGACCTCGGAGACATCAGGTTGGGACAAAATACACTTATGATATGAAAGTTCCGATTCTTAGCCATACAAGAACCTTTTGGCACATGAAAGCGGAGAAAGCAGTAGTTGATGCTTTAACTGACGTCGTTGCAGCGTGCCTGAGCTCAATAGTTCGTGGCCCAGGGCAGAAATTCTGACATTATAACATTGCGAGAAATGCTTCATGACAAGGATGAGCCGGCAGCCACACCGTGCCAAAGGGTCAGGTACACCTGTCAGCAAATCTTCGCAAAGGCTTGTGTAATAGGTTTAGTGCGGCTGCGGATGGCTTGAGACAAGCTGAACAATGTCCCCGAAATAGTTTTCGATGCAGGCTGTCCTGTGGGCTGCCGTCTGTGGGAGAAGGTTGTACGAATAAAACGAGGCAGTTTTCCGCCAGAGGTCCGACTTACCCATACCTATCCTACATTGCTTGGTCCGGACTGTAAATAAGCTCAACCAATCAAATATCGAAAATGCGTCCCCGGATCTTCAACCATATCGAGGATTCGGGACCAAGATACTGGACCGAAAGGTTCTGCCTTGTGTGACAGCGGCGATTTGGGATGCATCCACGTGCTGGAACTTCCCTGTTCTCTAGAGCACCCCTGGATCTATTTCAAGCCAGTTGAGAGGCTCATCTTGACAGGCTGTTGCTGTTTAGAAGTCGTGACGCCATGCAAACAGATGTCGGGTGCTATCGCCAATCCCCAGTCGCGATTAGGATGGCTGAGTTCCTTGGAAGTTTCTGCAAAGTTGTCCTACCGCATAGAAATTCCCAACCCATTTCCTCGCAACTTAATCCCGTCTTGTGATCCTGAGCACTCCCCTGCACAGAATGTGCCCCCGAATCCACGACCATCCGGCATGCGGGCGCTCTTGGCAATAACTTCCGCATTAGTCCTCTCGAAGTCTACACACGGCTGTGAGGATCTGGAAGAAGCTATAGGAGAAGGTAAAAGAGCCAAGACCCCAAGCTTTCACACGGCTGCAACTCTCAAGAGGGTGGAAAGTGCTCGATCTTGATCGAGGTTACTCGGATACGCTTCTTCATAGCCAGGATACGCCGAAAGAACATGGCACTCCACGATTACTTCTCCCTGAACCTGGAAATGCAAGAAAATAGAATCCTTGAGCAGGGAAGTTGGCAGGGAAGTTGGGAGGTAAGTGCGGATAGTCTCCCTGTTTCTTCGTCTCGGGCTGAATTAGTGATCCAACAGCACGACTGGTCGAACTGGGAAGCGTGTCCAGTAGAAATGCCACCGCTCTGGCAGTATACAGCAACGACATCGAGTTCAGGAGATCCTGGGTCTTCAGTTTGTTTCAACGAGTCCCCAGTTTCCTCGCATGCAGATATCCCGTCCTTGCTACCTTCAACGAGCAACAGTTCACGTGGATCCCATTTCCCAAGTGAGGGACGATTTACCCCTTCAGTCCTGACCTCCGAACGACATATTCGGCCGTTGAAGCGATCTCTCCCTCAACTCCTATACGTCAACGAAATTTTGGGGGGCGATGAGAACGAAGAAACTTACGACACAGGTTCTTGGGAGACGAAAACAGCCAAAGGACCTTCCACCAACACACCACCACGGCTAGCACAGCGGAGGGCAAGGTCATCCAATGAGGTTTTGACGAGAAATGCTAAGCGTGCACATACGGTCGTTGAACGAAGTAAGCCAAATTTCGCAGGAGCTGTAGCTGGCATTGGAGTCGCTTTGTATACTGACAGGTCCTGAAGATTACCGAGAGCGATTGAACGATAAAATAGCGGATCTTGGTCTATATCTCTTCCAGACATCCTCCGATGGTAATATCTGCCAGTGCCGTATCAGAACACCGTCAAGACTAACACGTATCAGCTCGTGCCAAACCGTCCAAGTCACTCGTCGTGACCCGTGCTAAAGAGCGGCTCAGGCAATTGGAATCGCGGAATGAGAGCTTGGAAGCAGAAGTCGTGAAGCTGCGGCAGCGTATTGCGATACTAGACCATATCGTTGCTTCGAAAGGAGAGCCAGCTCTGACGACTCCGCAATGATTTCTCTTTTGATCTGCTGGGCTGGCGCAACCAGGCGGAGTAATTGGCGCTTTGGCGACTGATTGTTTGGTATGCCCCGAGGCTTGGATTTGATGGTCAAATGATCTGTATATTGCTTTTTGAGGAAACATGGGTAGGTTAAGTAGGTAGTCTGAGAATAAATAGATCGCGCTCTGCTCCGGGGAGTGGCATATCAATTAGACGCCTCAAGACGCATACAAAGTCGCTATATCATCGAACCTGAGATGCCAGCCAATTTGGCTTGCGTTATGATGTCAGATCAGATTTTCGTCTGGTCTCTGAACTGATTCGCGTTGACGGTTCCGGGACATCTGAGACGCATCTTGGCCTGGCCTTATGACGGGCCACTCGTGCAAACGTATATGTAATCCGCCTGTGGCAAACCTCGTTCTTGAATCGAGAGAAATTTCTGATTTACAGAAAAAAGAACTTTTTGGGATGACTGATCAAGTTGAGCCGCCATGAATACGCATCGCCAAGCGCGGATCCTCTGACGTAATCTTATACTACCCTGCTAAGAAGCTCACTCAAAAAGCGGTGCTTGGCAGTACCATATCAATAGCCAGCGAGGAGTAAGTAGCCAACAATTAACTTCCTACCTTCGTCCGCATTTTCATTCTAATGCTTGATATACAAAGACGGTGACTATCACTTGCTCCGTGCAAAATTATCCCGCTGATACACGGACAATCGTTGGAAAAATAAGCCCTCACCGAAAAGATGCTGCGATCTGTAAACTGACATGATAGTTACCACCTAACTTATCGATACCAAGAAAATTGCAAGTCAACCCTCGCCCCACATCAAAGCTTGTTCGCAGGCAGAGTTTCCTTGTCATGAGTTCGACTAGATTGCTGCTTGACATCTGCCTCGTGAGAAGCGGCGAAGATATATATGTATGGTATTCATTATGCGTATGGGGGGGGGGGGGGGACTGGATAGCTAATGTTGCATCCTTCGCTAATACTCCAAACTCTCCTCCTCCAGCTCGAGCTCCTCGCGCATCTGCTTCTCTGTGCAAGTGTAAGTTGAGCCCTTCGTCGTTGGGAGCAAGGAAGCAACATACCCCATAACCTGGTCGCCGATGCAGATATCATATTTGCTTTGCTAATAAGCTTGTCGTGATACTTCGATTCGTCACCTCCATCTTTCAGCTTCCTTGGTTGTGCCTACCGGTTACGAATCAGCATCTGCAGGTCCCAAGGGCACAGCAATCATCTGAAAACTCACCATCAAGAGGATTGGCCAGATATCTTTGACATCCGCTGCTGCTAGTGCTGCTACCGTCTTGAAGCCATTCTCCCAGAAGACTCTCGCCGTTCGACTCTTCACGTATGTAACCTGGGCCAGAGCAAGAAGATCTGACTTTGCTCCTGAGAAATGTTAGCTGTCTTCGCGGCATTCGAGGAGGGTGTAGGAAAGGGGAAATACCGGCTCTCAATCTGTCAGAGAAGTGGTCGAGAACGGCTCCTAGCGCCCCCCAGTTCATCCGTTCGCAAAACTTGATCATCCCAGCAGCGAATCCGTGACATGTCTGCGCCAGGTTCTGAACTATGCCCCTGGGCATGTCATATTTACGAGCCACGGCGTAGATGGGCATCTCATTGCATAAGTCGCGGAGTTGTAGGGCTGTGTAGAAGCGTCTGTAAATACGAGCTGTCTCAATCTCTTCTGGTGTCGACTCTTTCATCGTGCCACCTTGCGCCCTGCATGAGATCAGCAGCTGGTTTTCGTAGCAGGGATGGAGCTTACATTTTGTTGATGATGTTAGGCTTGAGTCCAACAAAATTCATCGCTCTCATGTCATTTTCGTCGAAGCCGTCTACCTCCTTGCGGAATATTTGCCAGTTGATGTTGGTCTGGGCACTCTGCACCGGTGTGAAGGCATAAAGGACATGCATCTCGCCATCCAACACGAACGCTTGAAGTGCTTTCCGGAGTTCCCTGTAAACGAAGATCCCGTCGTCAGGAGTCAGCGAAGATGCCACGATAGCTTGGCCCAGGAGAGAAGCCGTATACACGGAACCTTTCCGGAGAAGGAGTTGACTGTCTTCGAGATCTTTTATGGTAGATCTTACCATACTGCCGAGCTCTTCGTGGTCCATCGAGTGGTATAGGAGGGTCTTCCTCATGTAATCATCAACCGACTCATCGTTATCTGCCATTCTGGTTGCTATAACCTCGAGCAGGGCTCTGAATGAGAAAATCAGAAAGATGAAGAAGAGATATCCCCAGCAAAAGTATAGCCTACCTTTTGATACCTATTTTGTCCGACACCAGACAGCTCTCGACACAAGGGAGCTCCGCTTCCATGAGCTCAGCTACAGCCTCTAGATCGCTCTTCTGACAGCAGAGATATGTTTCGCCAATCTCATCCTTTCCTTTTCGCCCAGCCCTCCCTCGCATCTGACGTCTTCCCAAGGTCAGTAAAATGATGACGAAAGGCTGAAGATACTTGCAGCATCGAGGGTCCAACCAAGTCAGCGCCCATCCGGGCTCCATGGAGAATAACCCTCCTCGCGGGTAGATTGATCCCTGCCGCAAGGCTACACGTCGCAACAATCACCTTGACAACTCCTTCGTCAAAGGCAGTCGCAATAAGGTCGCGCTCTTCAGTAGTTAAGCCAGCATCTTTGATCACATCAGTGGACTCCAAGAGTCGGCAACGTGAAGAGACTTACGGTGGAACGCTACTCCAGCTGGAATTGTCTTCTCCAAAACTTGGTCCAGTCCAGTGTTCGTGCTTCTCAAGTCGTTGAGCAATTCGCTCCGCCGATCCATGATCAAAGATTCCACTTGCTCGGGTTGAGGCAGGGCCCGACTTATGAGTTGAGCATCCCTCTCACATCCTATGCGGCTGCTGCAAAAAACCAACGTGCCGTAGCCAGACCTCGCAGTTTCATTTGTGAGTGCAACCACAGAATTAATCAAGGGGTTATGTAATTCCTTGCATCCTGATTGCTGTATGGTTCTACATGCTGTAGGTTTTGGTTGTGTCATAGCCTGAGCCTGGGTTAATACGGACTGCATATTCAGCTGCGTAGCAGTCTTGTAGAATCGACTAGCGCTCGAAGCTGGATAGATGGCGTTATCGAAGACCAGATGTTCCTCGACGGGAACTGGCCGGTACTTGGACACATAGAATCTGGCATTGTCAAGCCATTTTGCGAGTAGTTCTGCATTCTGCACAATTATTTCAAGTCCTGAGTAAGGTTTGAGATGAATATACTTGGAGGGTAGCGCTCATGCCAATCAGCTGCACATCTTGTTCTAGGCACAGGAGCTTCGTGGCCAGTAACTCCAAGATATAGCCCCGGTTCTGGTCGTCAATCATATGCAGCTCATCCATAACAACCACGCCCAACTTCTCGATGGTTGAGTCTTCGATAGCTGCGTTCACTAATGAGTTTGCCTTGCTACTATTAGCGAATTCGCCTCAATCTTGCTGTGAGCCGCTAAGTACCTTCTCAATCGTACAGACCGCAATATCCATGTCGTGCCAGGAAGCTTTAGTTTGGCTGCCGCCGAAGAAACCGGCAACCCTCACCATATTCTCGTCTCCGCGCCATCGCCACGCAGTCCCCTGTTTGGTGAGGTTAGACTCGTCTTTTGCCTTCGTTATACCATCGACAACTTTCCTCAGCCATTTCAACTTTTCTTGCACCAGTGCAACGTAAGGCAGAATTAGCAAGGCCTTTTTCATGGGGTTGCCGATGATCTTTTTAAGCATCAAGATGTCTGCTACGAGAGACTTTCCACCCCCAGTCGGAGCAGTATAGACAAGATTGACCTCTCCTCCTAATGCGCCGCTTCTCAAGAGACATTCGGACTGCCATGGGTAGATTGATTTAATCCCGAGAGATTCCAGGTTGCTTGTAAGCATTTGGGGGAGCCCATAGGCCGGATGAGATAGATCCAGCAAGGGATTTGTAGTTAAGGAGGGAGTCAGGGCTAGGGCTTTCCTCTGGGAATATTCAGATGGAACAGAGCTTTCAAAATTATCTTGAATAATACCGGCCTTTAATATTTTGATATTGCTGTCTTGGAGGGTAGGTCTGGGAAACTCTCCTCTTTTCGTTATGTCCCCAAGAACTGGCCCTTGGCCATCTTTCCGTGATTCCTGGTAATCGTCGAAGCTCCTCTTGGGTCCCACGCGAGAGACAGTTGTATGAGCGTTAATGGTCGTAGTGTGGTAGGTGGCGGTGGTAGCATAGCCCGTGACCTTGTTTTTGTTGACATTGGAATCCATGATGCTAAGCGAATACGCGTCTGCAAGTTACCCGGGGGGAGGGGGGTGCGCATGCGCACTTACGCAAGGTGAATGGAAGTGTGCCGAGCAGAGGCGTAGATATTCCCAGCTCAGCTTAGCAACTGCATGCTGCTTGTGTGGGCGTGAAAGGACCGAATGGTGGTGTTGCTGCTTAGAGCTGGTCGCTCAGAACATGATTGATGATAGATTTACATCTTTATGATCACAGCCGTTGCCGCTGGGTCCCCGCTAACACGTGATCGCAACAGATATTATTTCTATGATACAGTATGCTCTAGCCTGCTCTAATCCTAGTTGGCTTCGGATCTAGCCCCTCGCGATATTTTTAGTGCCTGTGTTGACGTCGAACGCATCGTTGTCATAATTTTTTTTGCGCTCTAGGGACCGACTCCTTTCTTCACTCAAATGAATTGTTACTTCGTGACGCCTGGAGGAAGGCCAGAACGCTATGGATCAATTGTCTCTTCCAGCATCGGCTTCCCTTCTCTGCCCAGAACGATGCTTATCAGAATTTCCGGGGCGGAGAATCTCCTATTCTTACTAACCTGACAGTCGAACCTTCTAAACATTGCTTGTTCGTCAAGGTCCGACATGGTTGGCATAAAGAGGAAGATGATTATGATTAACTACCTGTGTCTGTGTAGCTGGTACGTGGAAGATGTCTGCCCGGGCAAAGGAATCGGATCCCGCCCATTACCACTGCCAATCAGCCTTTGCAAGGAGAGTCTCAAAATCCGGAGCGGCCGCGTTCCAGTGCCTTTTCAGCTCTCCACCGGCGCCACAGGTCATCTCTGCGTGGGACTACCAAAAGAGTATATGGTGTACCCATCAGCATCCCTTCTCGTTGGAGCCGCCGTTCAATGGACGCATAGTCGACTACTCGAACTTCGCGGTGAGAAATACGTATGGATATATATGGATATATATACGTGTGTGTGTGCTGCGGTAAGAGGCATGTAGGATTGTAGTCAAAATGGTCGGTCAGAATCTCACCACTCTCGGTTCTTGACTAGGCTTTCTGTCTGTGCACACTTGTCCCAATGATTCGAGATTCCGGCCATCCCAGGAGAAGGGAGTCAAGGCCGGAGACATAGCATGTAAGAGCAAACCTCGAGAGTTTTGGGTACGAATGTGACGATCGGCTGGCATGGGACCGACGCTCTATCTGCAAAGATATAAGTGTAAAAAAAAACAAAAAAAAAACACCCCCCCTCCTCATAGATATAGACCATCTATGTCGTATTCTGTCTCTGTTGATCTGCCAAGTGGCGGATGATGAAGCCACCCAGTGATTGATTATCTGTACGAAGGTACGCAGCATGATGTTGTTCCCCCAGTACCGTACTCCGTCCCTTCGCCAATCCCCCTGCTTGAGGCCTGACTACTAGCGCTTCACTCTCTCATCGACTCCTCGTCGAGCCTCCGCCATAAACTTCCTCACTAGACATCTGCAACCTCCCAAAATCCCCAAAACTACGCCTTGACTCGACTTGCCTCGCCGTGATAGCTCCTGAGCTCCCACATGAGACTCTGCAGGAGCCACAGCAGCAGATATCGTTTTTGCGACACCGTTTCCACGACGGATCCATAGCCTCGTCTGCTCCTAGTTCCTGTATCCATTGGTGCGTCTTGGGCGACATCACGCATACAATTGCACACACCGCAACGAGATTGCGCCCAGAGACCTCTCGTCTCAACACAACTATCGAGCAGTAAACGTCACAGAGCCCCTCTAATGGGTCGAAGTCTGGTCTCCCTCGTCCGATAGCCTTGTACTCCAGCGCTTCTCGCCCGCCTATCTTGCGGGAAGCGCTTCCCTTCCACCGTTTAGGAGAGTGGCGGCAGGAACACTGCCCAGAACAGTACCGCCATGGCCAAAGATGGTTCTCGTCGATCAAGCATCGCAGCCTCGACTCGTCCTCAATCCCCGCCTGAGAACAACAACAATGTTCCAGCGCAAGAGCCGCAGCAAACTGGCGAAGCTGCACCCAGTAATTGCAATCCCACCGCGGCGAAACTTGATCCAACACCGTCAACAGCGAACGGGACACATTCACAATCAGCTGAATCGCAGCCAATGACAGCGACCAAACCAACCCCTTCGAACCCCTCCGCGAAGGAGGCAGCGTCAAGCGGCACAGGCCCTGCTCTCACATATGGAACGCGATCGCGCAATCGAACAGGAGCATCTCGGCCAAACTATGCCGAAGACAAGGAACTTGATGTAGATTTGGAGCTCGCGTCTGCTGTGAAGGAGGGGAATGGGCGCAAATCCAGGGCAGTTGATTCAGCTCCCTCTACGGGCAACGGACCTACACCGTCGAAGAGTGCCAGCGGCCCAGGAATAGAGAACACTTTACCAGCACATTCCAACCACAAAGAATCGATACCTGGGACATCTAGCTTTTCCGCCAATCCAACAGCAGCTGGCACGCATTCGAAGAAGAGGAAGGCAACGGCTCAGGCTGCCACCCAGTCACAGATACAAGCACCATCCCAGAACGCGCAGCAGGCCATGACTAGAAAAGCTAGCATGGTGGCGTATGCAGGTGGTGTTGTGGAAGACTCGAATATGTTGAGCTTCGAGGGCTGTGGTGGACACTTAAAGGACAACAAGCTCGTAGCTGATGATGGAACCATCTTGGAGGTCAATGGTAAGCAAAAACGCGGTGGATGACTTAGTCAGCTCCTTGGGATCTATCTTAACGTGTCGTAGATCATGCATATCTTGTCTGTGAGCCTCCTGGCGAGCCATATTATTTGGGACGAATTATGGAATTCCTCCATGCGAATAACGATGACACGCAACCTATCGATGCTCTGCGACTAAACTGGTACTATCGTGCTAAGGATATTGGCCGCAAAGTATACGATACTCGACAAGTATTTGCTTCCATGCATTCTGATGTCAGCCCCTTAACAGCTCTTCGAGGAAAATGTCAAATTAAGCACAAGAGCGAAGTCGCGAAGTTGGACGAGCTGAGGAAAACAAAAGATTGTTTCTGGTATGAAAAGCTATACGACCGCTACATCCATCGCTACTACGACGTTGTCCCGACCAGTCAGGTCATCAATGTACCTGCCGAAGTCAAGAAGGTTCTAGATGAAAGATGGAGGTTCATTGTGGTTGAGCCTACACGTGGGAAGGAGTTGACGAGTGCTGTCAAGTCTTGTAAAAGATGTAGCAAGTACTGTGCAAGGTTTGTTTTTCGAGTAAGGTGATTCAACACGCTAACAATGGTGAAGCAGCGACTCTGTTGACTGTGCCGTGTGCCGTAATACGTACCATATGAGCTGCGTCAACCCTCCGTTACTGAAGAAACCATCACGAGGTTTCGCGTGGGCGTGTGGGCCTTGCAGCAAAGCACAAGAGAAGAAGCTCGAAGCGCGCAATACGCCAAACGTCAACGATCCGGAAGAGGAAGAGACCAACGAAGATGACGACGAGGGTCGCGAAATCATTGGAGATGAGCTTGAGACTGGTCGGACAAGCTCAAAATCTGATGAAGTCGACGTATCGTTTCACCCTGGCACAGCAGAGCAGATTCACCAAGCAAGCCAATGGTTATTCCGATACCTTGGCCAGCATTGCAACGTCGAGGACGCTCTTGATTACGACGATCGAATTTATCCCAGGGCAAGCTCGCGCCTAGGTCCACGGCACCAGGCCGTTGTTCCTGCCTGGCCTGGGAGACCCGTGGAGTATGTCAAGCCAATTGAGGTCAAGCGAAAGTACACGAAAGGCGGTGGGTCCAAGAAGGATACCAAAGCTTCCAAAGATGCGCTTGCAGCTCTAGAGGCTGACAAGATTGCTCGAGAAAATCGTCCAAAATGGATAATGGACGAACCAGTAGGCTACGTTCACCGAGGGGAGGATTACGAACCCGGCGACCCAAACAGTACTGCGGAACTTCTTTACAAGCTCCCCGACACAATTGAGATCCCTGGAAGGCCTGCTGATAGTTCTAATTCGGAAGACCTTCCTCACCCTTCACGAGAGCAGATTATCTTCGGTTATATGGGTCATGCCGCAATGCTTGCTAAACCCCTCGGACTCCCTGATTTATCGACTAACATGCTGGATGTGGCTCTCCACACTCTACACCTCAATAGATATAATGTGGAAAAAGCGCTCCACGTCCTGTCGCAAACCGACAAACGAGCATTCAAGGAACCCGATTTGACCGCCCTGGAGCTCAGGAAGTTTGAAGACGGGGTCTCGAAGTTCGGGTCTGAGTGGCATAGCCTCAAGAAATATGTGAAGACTGTTAGTGCCGCGAATATCGTTCGGTTCTATTACACGTGGAAGAAAACACCACGTGGGAGGGAGGTGTGGGGAAACTACAAAGGTCGAAAGGGAAAGAAAGAAGCAAAGAGGGCAGCTACCGCTGGCAAATTACAGGATGATGTTGCGGACGAGAACGACGATTCTGCTTTTGATAATGAGAAGGCGTATGCGAAGAAGCGGCTGTTCCAGTGTAAGTTCTGCTCTACACGCGAATCCCGACAATGGCGACGCGCTCCGAACACACCTGCGGGCACAATGATATCGGATAATCCGGGGGCCAAACCTGCGGCGAAAGACAAGAGTAACCAGTTCATGGTCGCACTATGCAGGAGGTGCGCTGAACTTTGGCGTCGCTACGGTATCGAATGGGAAGACATAGACGAGGTCAAGAAGGCTGCGCAGACTGGCAGTAAAGCCTGGAAACGGAAAATGGATGAGGAGATCTTGAAGGAGCTCGTGGCAGCAAACGAAGTCACGAATCAGGCTATCAGCGCTCCTCCCGTTGCACCTGTATCTTCGAACGCAGCAAATATCCCTGTTCCTACAAATCAGCCGAACGGCACGGAGCCGCCGCGAAAGAAGTTGAAAGGCTCATCTGACAGAGACGTGCTTGATGCCAGTGCGGAGGCGACGGTGATCTCAGGACCAAAGAAGAAGGCGGTGCCTGAGAAGCCAGTAGCACCACCACCGCCTCCAGAGCCACCGAAGGCCAAGCTACTTCCCTGTGCGATCTGTGATCAGATGGATCCGCTGGGCGACCAGCACCTGTCTTGCAAAGAATGCCGAATGACAGTGCACCGCAACTGTTATGGCGTAGTCGGCGAGAATCGAAGCCCCAGCAAATGGGTATGCGATATGTGCTCAAATGACAAAAATCCTCAGGTTTCCATCGTAAGGACTAACCTACCATTGGGAACGCGTGTGTTGTATGCTAACAAATGCCAGCAATACAAGTGCACCCTCTGCCCTATAGAGTACACAGAGCATGACTTTGTCGAGCCGCCCAGACCTTCACACAAGAAGAAAACAGAAAAAGACCGAGAGCGCGACCGGCTCGAACGCGAGAGCGCTCAAAAGGTGGCTGACTACTTCCGCAAAAAACAAGAGGAGATGAACAAGCCCGTCAACCCTCGCGAGCCCTTGAAGAGGACGGCAAATAACAACTGGGTCCATGTAACCTGCGCAGTCTTCACTCCGGAGGTCAAGTTCGGTAATGCCAAGGCGTTGGAGCCATCAGAAGGAATCCCATCGATCCCCACAGCAAGGTACGACGAGGTGTGCAAGGTATGCAAGAAAAGTAAAGGTGCATGCGTGAGCTGTCATTGCTGCAAATCATCAGGTAAGTTTCTGTTGTTGACCCAATTCCAACCGCAGACCTGATGTCTCCCAGTACATGTCGAATGCGCACATCAGGCGGGGTACGTCCTTGGCTTCGACATCACCCCGGTGAAGGGATCACGTCGTGACCAATTCAACATCGTCAATATCAAGGGTGAAGTCGGTACCATGAGCGCAGGCGTTTGGTGCAAGGAACACGTCCCAGTCAAATCGATAATCCACCGCATGCAAGACATTGTCGACGCCGAGACAGGTCTCAACGCTTTGCAGCTTTACGCAAAGACGTTTAAACAAGCAGACCTGACATTGACTGGTACGGTTCGGAAGGCCACCCTCGTCAACCAATCCACGAAAGTGCTCAACCCTCAGATGCCCGTGGCGCAACCTCCTAATCGAAGAACATCAACGACAACCGGTGCCGGTGCCAGAGGCTCTATCTCTCATCCTAAGACAGAAGACGTCCCTCGAGATGGTCTATCCTCGAATGCGAAGGCTTCCCCCCGAAAGCTCTGCGTCACCTGTGAAATTGATGTCAGTCCAAAATGGTGGCCATTCCCTACAGAGACTGGAGAACCATCTGCTCCAGCAGAGATGTTCTTGGAAGCCGATGGCAACCAAGCTCACTCGAATGATCTGCCATTGACCAACGGCCATGCAGCAAATGGCTCTGCTGATATGACTGGTGGCACAAATGTGGCTCTCGCTGCTGCAGCTCTGCACCGAAATCCGGTGAAAACTATCGCCGTTCCTACAGAATTCCAGTGTCACCGTTGCCACTGGGACAAAGTTCGGAAACCCTCACCCACTCCACCCCCTCCACCTTCCATACACCCGCCTAGAGAGGCGTCGCGACCTCCTTTTGGCATGCCGGAATCGGCCAGGATTTCAACTCCCGAACCAGAACCTGCACAGACAGCGCCTGCTTCCTTTTCATGGCCTCCGCCGCCACCATCGTTTCCACCTAACGGATCGTCTTATAGCTGGCCACGACGATCTCCTGGTCCTCAAGCCGCGCCTCCTGTGAATCATTTGAATGGCAATCACTCCCCTCTGGGTAACCCTGGACATATGCATTCTCATGCCGAACAAAGCCAGCTGCGACACCCTGCCCACGGGTTGCCCCATTCACCTCGCCAGAATGGCCATCCTCCACATGGCTCAAATGGTTATCATCCGCAATCACCGCATCGCAAAATGGGCTCATCAGCAGTTCATACGCAGAACGGTCATCACGCATCCTACGCCTCAACGAGGCCGCCACCTCAGCACTTGACGAACGGGGGCCCACCCCCCCGAGCACCTGAGCATCCGTTCTCACATCACCACGCACCGCTACACCCTCATTATGGGCAACCTCATGCAAGTCCACCTGGGCATTTTGATCCTCACTCCCATGGTCGAGATACTATCAACCAGCAGAACAACAATAGTCGAGCAAATGACGGCCGAGTAAATGGTGGCGCGAGTGCAAGTCCGTCTTTACGAAATCTACTTTCATGAAATCATTCTGTACTATAGCAACATACTTCTTGATTCTTCCTTGTACTGCATGCACGAATTGGGCCGGGAGGTGGGGTTAGGATCGTCCACCGATTGGGGTTCTCAAGCGTGGCGTTTAGAGGGAAGGGAAATGTACGAATAGATCATTGGTCCCGGAAAGGCGCATGATAAGTACTCTGTCTGCGGATGATCAAACGGATAGATTGTCTATAAGTGGTTCTTATCTCCTCCTACTCCTCGGAATGCTCGTGACTTCATCTACGGCCAGTGAACACGGAAAGCTGACCTCCCTCGCAAGCTCTTGCATACACCTTGGCTCTGCAAGTTGTCCGCCAGGACGTTGAGGTGGGCAGCTTCTCTAGCCCAGCATGCCTAGATCTTCTTCGAGAGTTGGAATTGACTACAGGACATTAGAGCCCTACCGAATGTCGAGGAAAGCAGTGGATGCGGTCTAAGCGCAGCAACCGCTGCTTTCCCATTTCTAGGTCAGTCAAAACTCGGCCCTGGTATGCTGTGTAAGCTCGCTCCGGACTCTTCAATCATCCGCTCTTCGATCCTAGATCCTGGACATTCGGGGAGATGAATACTCAACCCCGTTGTCGCCGGCGAGTGGAATGAGGCAGCCCAGCTGGCTGCACATGTTGTTCCCAGTCCACCGCGTACTGTAGGTGATCATCCATCACACCCTCGCACGTTCCCCACGCTGGAGTACCCCCATACGGCCTACTCTTCCAGCCGGAGCAGATATTGATCTCTGGTCCTGAGCCGGCGCTGCCTCGTCCTCCCACCGTGGCAGGGTGTGAATTCTTGCGAGGAGTGTGCTCTGGCTTTGACGTCCTGGAAACCATTCACACGGGGAACCGCCTTGTACGAGTGGCCCAAAAAATATATATACATGTAGTATAGAAGAAGAATGGGCATTTCCAAGCGGCTGCTCGACAGAAGAAGAATGATACGCTGTCGTGGAATAGCACCAGAGACGAGCTCGTCATTCGCCGGCCACCGACCTGCTTGGTACTCTCCCCACTTTACTTGTTCGGAGCGCAGACGAAGTCAACACGCTCGCTCGGTGCAGCGCCAGTTCTGGGCCCCAAATTCGGGAAATCCTTCCGCTTCCTGCGCCCAGATCTTGGACCTTCCACGCCTCGCGCGCTCATCCGCCAGCCGCCACAACTGGCCGACTTGTACAGCACAGTCATGCAACCCGGAGCCAGAGGTCGGGCTTCGCTGATGATCCAGTCAGTCCGTGCTTGTGTAGAGAGGTGCTCTGCGTCCCAAGAGACGATTCATGGGCGCCCGCCGCGCTTACAGTACTGACAACCACCACTGGCCGCCGGGGCCAACTGAAAAGCTGAGCTGAGAGAGAGAGGTCCAGCCGACGATCCCCCAGTTTCTTGGGTATCGTCATCTCGCCGAGACGAGGCTTCATTCCTGCAAGGAAAAAGTTGAACGAAGAAATCGAGTGGCAACTTTGCTCCTTCTTAGCGTCGATATCATCTATGGAGGCTAGGTTGTAGAGTCCGGATGCGTATGTAGGGAAGAGTCGGGTTGCTCGAGAAAGTTGCGTTCAGTAAATTTACGCCGCCGCGCCAGAGTGTCTGTTCTTGCATCGATTGTGTGGCCATGGTTCCTGATACCGTATCCAAGTCAACTCTGATGTTAATGGCCGCCTACAACTACCATTCGCTTCTTGAACGGTATACAAGAGCTGCTTGATATGGATCTATAGCTTCACAGATACAACACTAAGTTACAAGCCATGACCGAGGCTCCGGGTATAGCTCATCACTAGTGCGGGATTTGCCATAGACTCGTAAAATGATCACATTTGATCACTCCTTTACTCTCTTCAAGATCCGAATCCTGGGTTCCATCTTCGGCCCAATCCAATACCCTCCGGTTAAGACTCTAACCGCATCTCGGATCAATCTGAAGGTGCCGAAGCGTCCCATCTCTTCCGACAACAACCTCACTTTCAAATCCTCTAGCTCCCTCACCTCTCTCGCTTTCTCTTCATCCCATTCCACCTTCTCCGCTTCCCCCACATGACGCTCCACCTCGTCCTTGACCTCCTCACTGCTCATCGCTTCGCTCTCTCCTGGTTTGGTCAGATTGTTGGCGGCATAAACCCGCTCCAGACTCTCACTGAACGAGCTCCCGTCCCCGGCCCGCAAGAACTCGATCCCGGCATAAGCGAATACCGTGCTGACAACCTCCCACTTGCCGATCGCCTTGCCTGGTTCTTCCATGAGCGCGTAGTCGAATCTGGCCCAGAACTCGGGCTCGAGGAGCTGGCTGTCGTTCTCGGTCTTATCGTAGCTGAGATACACGTAAGGGGAATACTCAGATCTTTGCTGGAAGCGGGTGACACCCGTCATGCAGGAGAGCACATCCATGTGGATGTTGATAGTGGTGTTTGCTGGGCCATCAGGCTCGGATGAAAGAGATGTTTGGCGGCCGATGTAATCGTGTAACTGATTAAGGGCGTCGCCGCCGGGATAGTTGAGAGATGATATCAAGAGCATGATCGTCGATGAGAGAAAGCTGACTGCCACCGAAGCGGCGACCATAAGAGATGCGAGACTATAGATCCATGATTTCGACCGTCTAGTCCAGATGTAGGATGCTCCGAGGGAGGCGGCAGCTGTTAATGGTGGAACTACATATATGATGAAACGAGATTCTTTATGTGGTTGAACACTGTAGATAGCGACAAAAAGGAGAGCTGGTATAGTGAGACCCTGAGCTGGATAGCGCGTTGAAGGTAGAGCGAGAGCAAGAAGGCAGAGGAGAGGGATGAAGGGGTTGACGAGGAGGCGTGGGAGAGAATTGGTGAAGTAGTAGGCAAAAGGGGAAGTTCCCCAGTCAGTGGATTTTCCCTGTATGGCATTGAAATAGAATCCTTCCCATTCTGGCCAAAAGGGCATCTTCTTTTGCCAGAAAGAGCCGTCGAGAGCAACGGTGATTATCAAGGAGACAGAGCCAGCCACAAGCCCCTGTAATATGATTGTTTTAAGCGTGATTTTCGATTGCGCAAGCAGGTATAGAAGCTGGGTAGCAAGTAGTAGAGCAATCTCAGCCCGGAACACGACGCCGGCGAACACGAAGAGCGTTATGCCGAGCCTGGCCATGTTCTGCTTTCCACAAATGGCTTTTGATGGCGAAGGAAGAAATGCGTTAAACGCGAACGTAGCTACGGGTGTCAGCACTGCATAGTTCCAACGGACGGCAAAACGATGATACTCACTAATTCCAAAAGCAAACATGTTCGGCAGCGTCCTCGACGCATAGAATATAACGTGGAACTGGCTGGCCTGTAACGCGATATACCACCTTCCGACATCCCGACCATAGGCCGCCCCTAGCCCGGAGGCATACTTGTATAAGGCGAAGGCATTGAACAGTCCAAGTGTGGCCCTTACTACCAATTGAGCATATTCCTGTCCCAGATACGAGATTAGAGGGGCAGAACAAGCTGCGAGAGCGCGAGCCCCAACAGAGGTGCGGGGTACGGCGCCTGGAAAGGAGAAGTGATCGTAGCTCTCTTGTAGAAAGGCAGCAGTTTGAGAGGCTGTGGACGGAGCCCCATATTTCAATAAGTCGTGCGTGGCTTGAATGTTGAAGGATTCTTCGACTTTGGTGTAGGGTGCTACTAGAAGGTGTAGGAGGATGATGATTGGGAACACGGGAATGAGGAGGGCATCTGCTGACAAAGTTAGCCCGTAGTATTTGTCGTTCTTACTGGAAGTCCTGGGAGTAGCACCTACCTACAAGCTTCATCTTGGACTTCCCAGACTCAATGCGCAGCCTCTGAAGCTCTACCTGGCACTGTAGTTGCGAAGCTCTAGCTCCACGTTTGCTGAAGCTTGTCGCTCTTGACACATTCGGCCTCCCTCCGCCAAAGGAGTATTACAGTTCAAAAGAGACCAACATATATCCGCAAGAGCGGATCTGACCAAGAAATCTTACTTGAATAAGGCATATATCATCGTGACAGTAAACTACACTCGCGAGCCTTACGAAGCCTCGTCAACCTGGACCGTGCCACAGCCTTCCCGAAGCTTGTACGTAGCAGCGGTACAACCTACTGGAAGTCCATCTTGCAAGCTATCTTCTCACAACATCTTTCTCTCCGGCGACCCTCCCATCCAAGCCGCCAAGATGATGTTCTTCGCGTTTGGCAACCTGATCTACAGTGCGACCCCCTTCTCCTCGAGCTCTGCCCAAACGAGGGCTTGGGGGAACACATATCGATATCTACATCTGTCAAGAAGGCCCGCTGCTGCGACCCGGGGCGCAGGGCCAGACTGGAATTCTGCACGATGCCATACCAGAACTACACGCTAACAGATCTCACCTACAGTTTCCGTCCTCCTCGTAAACGCCATTGCGATCCTCTCCGAAGACCGTTTCCTCGCGCGCGGTACGTAGCCCCTCCCCATCAAACCCGCCCAAACCCAAAACCCAGATAAAATCACGTCTCTTCCCTCCTGAGAATAATCCCCTCCCGCGAGCTATGTAACCCACGCTGACTAGGGCGAACAGTCGGCTGGTCAAACAGCTTCTCGGAACCAGCATTCGGGACCAGCAGCCCTGGAGACGCGAGTATCAAGAGCAAACTCATAAACCTGATGACGAGCGTGCGAACGTTGATGAGGAGTGCGTATGCTTTGTTTTACTTCTTTCCTCTTTCTGTGTTGTCGATCTGTTTGGTCGCTATCGGGGGTCCGCTCTCCCTCGGCTTTTTTGAGACAAAAAGAAAAGAAAAGAAAAGAAGGATGGGAATGTCCATGCCCACAGGAAATCGGGACTGGTCGCTTGTATCAAGAAGGTGGCGCGGCAGGGCTGATGCGAGAGATAACAGTACCCCTGATACTGATCAACACGGTGATAATCATCTACGAGCTCTGCCTGGGATGATGTGCTCGCGCTCGCGCTCTCGGAACCTGCGCGGCTGCCGCGAGACCAGGGCTACGGGTATGGTGTACCAGAGGAGTAGAAGCAAAAGGTGCGGCGGAGGTGACGTCTGGCTGTTGAGACGGAATACTATGAATGAGCGAGAGAGGGCATGGCGCGGCGTTTGGGGATTGCAAGGCTCCTGGGATCCTGGGTACAGCTGCGGGAATGCGAGATGCTGGATGGAAAATGTTCTTATTTCTCCTCGCATTCGGTGTTGCGTGGCAGCTGGGATGATCAGCGAAGCTTATGCTGTTGCTCAAACCACATGCGTTGAGCGGAGCGAGAACACTGGACCTCTGCCAGACATGAACATGACAACGATGATTAAAATCCCAAGGAAGAATCAACGGCATCGTTTGTCATTATTAGTCGTTTCACTCCATTCACACACGCATCGCTGCCACTACTGTGCTTGCGTGCAGCTATACAACCATCAGTACCTCGATAGGGCAGGCTCATAACGACTCTGTGCTCCAACCGCCACAGTACGCTAGGAATACTCTCGTCCGTCCCTCCCCTCCAAATGATATCCATGCGTGTGTTTTTCGTCGTAAAGATAACCAACCGCCCATAAAATATTTGCAGGGTATTTTTGCATGTATCCCACCCCTGTGCTCGCTCAGAAAAATGTACATTTCTACTCCGTGTGTCGAGTGATGTTATAAGTTCAGGTGACTCTTCTTGCGGCCAAAGCCAAAACTCGTCCGACTCTTCGTAGGCTTCGTGTTCTTCTCTGGGCTAGAGGGGCCCGCTTCCCCATCGACGGCGGTGTAACTATCGTCATTGGTAGATTTTCCCTCTCCGTTCTTCGCACTACCGCTCAAGAAGGCAAAGCTTTTCCGACTCATACTCTTGCTAGTCTTGTGACCCCGACTCAAGCTGCCAAATCCGAAAGACTTGTCATGACCGTTCTCTTTTGGCGCCTCGGAGCTGCCGGCCTCTCTCTTCCGCTTCTCTTCTTCATCCAGCGCCGACTGCTTGCTTGCTGCCATGGCCTTTTTGACCTCTTCAGCTTGAAATTTTCTCGTATTCTCCAGCTCTTTCCGTTTCTTTTCCGCTTCCTTGATCCTCTCCTTATCTGCAGCCTTTTCGGCAACCTTGCGTGCCTTTTCCGCTTCCTTCAAGTCCTTCTTCTCTCGGTCCTTATCTTCCTTGGTCTTAGTCCTCGGAGCCTCGAAGGTCGGGAGCGAAAGAGGGGCTAGCGGAGCGGTCTGGGCACGACTAGGTGCGCCAAAGGGCACAGGTAAAGGAGCAGTAACAGCATAGTTTAGGGATGCGAATTCCCGATCTTCCTCGGTGGGAGTGTTGGGAATGGCTACAGGCTTGGAAACAGAAGATGGGTAAGTACCGTTGGGCTGTGAATGGCCGGAGGCCACGTCAGCCTCAGCCTCAGCCGATGCGACCTCTGCTAGCCCTTCGGCTTCCTGCTCCCTCCGCATGGCCTCGACCGTCGTCTCCTGGTAGAACAAAACGTAGGCGCATGCCATGCCAGACTTGTCGCCGAAGAATTTTCGTACGTAGTGCTTGTCAACCGGTTCTACCATCTCATCGTCAAACAACAGCCAGCCTCGGTCTTGTGTCTTGATCACCGAAACATAGTGACCATGATACGCGTTGCCACCAACATGGACAACCACAGCATACAGCTCATACAGTCGATCCGGGTCCTCCGCGTCGTCGGTTGTGTTAAACATCCGGAGATGGTAAGGGTAGACGACCCGGTGGAATAATTTCTGCAATCGTGTCATATCCTCAGTGTATTTGAACCTCTTCAGATGGAGAGCCAAAATCTTGGGGAGACGCTTGATCTTCATACGCTTCTCGGCTTCTTGGAGGCCCCCGCAATTGTCACAGTGGAACTTGTTGCGCTCACAGAGCATCTCCTCGGCCGAGAATTTCCGCAGACAAGAAGTGACCGACGAGTTTTCTTCCAAATCGATAGAAAGATCCAAGAAGCTCTCATCTCTCTGCGAAGCGTTTTCGCAGGTCAAACATCTTGTTTCCGAGGTCAGGACTCCTTCGAAGATTTCGTGCACCCATCCCGTTCCAGGTGATCGTGTACCAGATCCGGACCCCAAGCCCATTGCATATGCTGCCGAAGTTACTGCTTGCGTCATAGAAAGAGCAGATCCTTCTGGGCTCTTTGGTGGTGCTAGTTCTCTCATCCGCCGTGCGTTTTCTTCCACGTTGGAAATGACTGCATTGAGAACCAGCCCATAGAACTCGTGGGCATCCTGGTGCATGGATGTCCGGAACATCTCGTTATCTCGCTTGAAAATCTCCAGGAATCTTTGAGGGCTCAAAACTCCCGTCCGGGAGTTGTTTGCGATCAAGGCCATGAAGATATCCTTGAGTGCCGTAAAGGTCGATTCTTCCATGCCGTAAGAGCTGGCACTCTCATAGGTGAGCTCCAGTATAGGCCCCACCAGCATCGCCTGCTTCTTCTTGTACTCTGGGGAGTTTGGTTTATCTTCCGGCCGCTGTCCTGGGGGTGCTGGGACGGGTTGGCCTGCATTAATGGCCGCTCTCCGCTTCATCGCCTCGCCTGCAGTCAGACCCTTGGCCTTGTTCACGGGTGAGAGCGCGCCGCCATTCTGGATGGGTGCTCTGATCGGAGTGAAGATTCTCGGGTGTCCGTTCGGCGTGTCGAGTGGTGAATGCGGCGGGTACCTGATGACATTTTCTCGAAATGGGACCGAATAGTATAGAGCTTGAACTATCGAGTTGCAGTAGCTGGTCATTGTTAGATTCGCCACGTCGGAGCAGGCTGGTTGGAAACGAACCATGTATTTCCGAACTACGTGATTATCAGTAAGAGTGAAGTGAGTGGGTTTTGCGAACGTACGTTTTCCAACCCAAAGAACTTGTCACTCCCGTCGCTGCGTAGAGGCCCTGCGTGTTGCAGCATCTTCATGAGGGGGGTGATATCTGGCTCTGGTTCGACATCTTTCTTGTTCTTTTGCAAATTGGAGGAGGCACCTGGACTCGCATTTCCCTAATCTGAACATCAGCTCTGCTCTCCTGGGAACTTGCCTCGCGCAAAAAGAGAGCCTGCGTTGAATTCAATCGGTCCTCAAGTCATGGACGGAAGCAATGGAGTGAGCATGGTGTCGACTGACAGATGATCCTTTAAACTTGCTGAACAACCCAGACATCGTGTCGTCGCTTGCTTCTTCTGGGGGTGCCGCGCGGTGGTCAGCCTCGCAAGCCGCGGAGGCGGCGACGCAATCAAGAGACGGTGTGGATTATATTGTGCTCATTCGTGGGACCACTGCCATTCCAGCAAGCTTGGGTAGGTGTTGGTTTTTTCTCCCGCAGATGGCACTAATCGAAGATGCGACTCTGACAAGTCGTGGTCCACGAGACGCAGCGATGCGGCGTAGCGCGGGGTGGGAATCCTCCGTATTCAACGGGGAGCCTTTGCGGGGGGAGGGGAAAGGTTCAGAATCAGTTGGGGCGATTGACGGGTGTCGAGTGCGGACGTCGAAGGGAATTTGGGAAGTGTCGGGTGTAGGAGAGAAAGCGAGAGGAGTCTGTCTATGCGGTCTCAAGTTCTCATCCTCACTCGTCGGGGTGGATGCTTGTTCGCGGTCCGGCGGATTGGGATTGGGGTCCCTGGGTGGACGTGGTCGGTGGACTTGGCCGAGTCGAGACGGTTTTCCACGCGCACTGCAACTGCAACTGCAACTGCACCTGCACCTGCACCTGCACCTGCATCAACCGAGGCGGCTTCGACGGTGCCCCTCTTAGATCTGGGGTCTAAGACAGGCAGACGCAGACAGCTCGAGGGCCGGCCTAGCCGAGCATGGTATGGGATCTTTGGGAGAGGTTCGAAATCCGGCCTGAGCTTGATGAATTTCGCTTCATCGGTCTGTCAAATCAGCAGCACCTCGGGATGAAAGAGTTTGGGGTGAATAGTCTGTACCAGACCCGCCGCGGCAAGTCGAGCGTTTAACCGGGCACAGGAGACTGGGCCATGGATGATATTCCGGGAAGAGCGGTAGGGAGAAAGAAGGAGGGAGGTAGTTGAGTAGCTTGTCAAAGCTCATCTCAGTCGGTGCGGCTAGAATCCATTGCTGGTAGTCTTCGGCCCCGGACAATTAGATAGAGCGGGTGATGAAGTTATGTTTCTTGTCCAGCAGATCTAATGCGCATGCGGCCATTGGCTGGACAGTTTTACCATCCCAGCACAGGGAATTTGCTCTTAAGCTGTCTTAGCGCATATCAAGCAAGCGAGCAGAGACGCAGGATTATTCCCGATATACAGATGCTAAATATATATATTTACATATGTTTGTATGTAATTATATATATATATATATATATATATATATCCATATATATATTTACACACGCACACATCTCTGTCCTATCATCACAGGTATATGTTTCTCTCTACTTGCACTACTACCCCTATGTATTTATGTATAATATTGTGGGGTAGAGTTCGTAGCTTTCTGTTAGTATGGCATCAGCTTATCATTCGACCGCATACCTATCTACAGTATATATCCAGCCCTAGCCGCCGAGGCACCACGCCCCATCACCCCCAGTGGTCTCCTAGTATCTACTGTACAAATCTAGTACAGACTTGGGACATTGGTACGTTACCGCCCGTGCCCATGAGCCCATCCCATCCGTTCAAATACCGTGTAAAAGGAACGTTCCGTTTCGCTTCCCCCTCCCCCACTCTGACGGCGCAATGCATTATCCCGGACGGGACTCGCAGCCAGGCTGGAGCAGAAAGCCCAGCACTTGGGATGTTGGGGCTGCAGATCAGGGAAGGGCTGTGTCTCGACCTTGCTCTGTTGGAGAAAGAATTTATCTGCTAGTACCCGTCGGACGGACGCGATGGTGGGAGGGCATTAATCTCACCCCACGCGAGAGCGACGGATCCCATGACTCTCATCCTGATCGGAGGCTTGGTCTGCGCCTCTGACGGGTCAGCAGCCCTGAGGATGATGGATGAGGTTGGATCGAGACTATTTTACTTCGGGTGCTGTACTTCGTAGAGACCTACCTACCCGAGGCCGACTAAGCATTGGGGTCCCCTTGGTTTCATGGTGCGTAGCTTGTGTATAGATATCATATACCTTGTATGTATTGTATACCTTACTGTACCTTAGCTCGCTTGACGACCTTTCCTTCCCGTCCCTTATTTACTTACAGTACTACCACTGCCGTAATCGCCCGTACCCAAGCGAGGTGCGAGTGCCAGTGGGACCCGTGACCATGGCGACCGCTCTCCATTACGTAATCTTCGAGTCGTGCACGTGGCAGGAAGGATGCGACAGCCTCTCGCTCTCCACAGCACGTAAACACGGTACGTACCTGGGAGGGAGCCAACCCCTACCTTACTCTACTCTACTCAACCCTATGCCTTTTCCGGGCCGGTGGCTTCTCGTCAGTTCACCAAACTCTCGTCAAGGGCCCCAATCTCAACTGGAATGCAAACGAGGAGACGACCCTCAACCTTGTCGCATCGGCCCCTTGAAATGCAGATGGGCGCACCTCGTGGATGGTGATACGGCTGCAAGACGTTCACAAATTACGATAGTATTGACGTCCCGGTGAAATTGCATGTGACTAATCTTCAACGAACCAGCAATATAACAACAGATGCCACCCAACATATCCATCTACGATTACAGATCAGAAACGAGCAGGTCAATGGATCTCCGAAAAGAGAACGCCATGAAACTCCCAGATTGCTCCCATCGCTCGTTACCCTACCGGGCACATCTATCCGCGCAGCACCTCTAACCCTTGAGGTACCCATTTCTGTACAGACTCCTCAACTTCCTCGTCGCGAAGGCGGCGCCGATCGTGCTGAGTGCGCCGATGAACAGGCAGACCGCAATCGCATTCGGCCCGTCTGTGCTGTGATGCTCGCTTGGATCCGCATCTTGCGCGAGCTCGGGACTCTTCCCAGGCTCCAGGATACTGAAGACGATCATGCTGATGAATGTGCTGATGAACTGCGGGATCACAGCATAGATGTTAAGGATCCCGAAATAGAGACCGGAAAGCTCGCTAGAGGATGACGCTTCTGGTGCAGGGCCCCCTTTCTCCATGGAGCCCAGTTCGAGGGGCGAGGAAGAGAATCTCCGGGATGAGCTGCTCATACGATTCACTTCGATTCCCATAAAGGTACTGGGGGCCCAAGAAGCGAAGACCCAAGGGATGCCACACAGAGTGACGAGGAAAGTAGCGAAACGAAACGAGTGCGCCGTCGGGGCGAGTATCATGGCGCTACTAAAAAGAAGATGTCCGTAGATCCAGGCTGTGAGGAGGTCGGGCTTGTATCTGGATACTTGGGTAACAACTTTTGCGATGGAAGCCGGGGGTCGAGCGGTAAAGTTCTCTTCCTCTGGAGACTTGACGAAGAGAGGGATGACAAGAGCTCCTATGAAGGTGACGAGAGAGAACAGCACCAGCGAGTAACTGCCTATTCGTCCTATCTCTCCTAGCGCGTCCTCGGCTTGCTTGACATCTCGTGGCGCATCGTATCTGAAGTATATTTCTCCGACGAATGTCGTGCTGTAGAACATGAAGGGGAACCAGCCAATACCACACCAAAGCTGTATATTGCAGATTGCTTGAATCCGAGGTGGGAGAGTGGTTGCGGCATTGAAGATATGGCTCACGATCTGTGTCAGACCCTTTGAAGGACCCTTATCGTCTCTCCCAGCAATCAGAACTCGTTCGGTGACCGCCCATGATGTGACTGCGACTGTAAACAACAGTGCCAGAGCAGCGAGGATAATCAGTTTCTTGAACTGCGTATCTCCGTATGAAGGACCAAACATCCCAACCAGGTCAATAGTGCCAATTAAATATCCCACGAGATGGCCGATGGCCACCATTCTGCTGGCTTCGCATGGTCAGTGAGAAATCCATCTGGAGTGAAAGAGGTTTTCCTACCCCATGCACTCCCCGCCTGCTGTTTAGGAGCCGGTAACGTATCTGCAATCAAGCTTCTACAGCACCCTTGAACTGGCTTCCAGTTAGCACTTCCCCGGCAAGTTCACGGCATCCGCCTTACCAGCATTGATGGCGAAATCGATAGCATATATGGACAGTACGGCCAGCGCAACCGTGCAGGTCTTCCGGAATTCTCCTTCTTCCAGAAAGTACGCGACAATCTCCTTCGCCCAGCCCAACGCCATCAGACACGCCCCGACCACAAACGATCCAACTACCATGAACGGCCGGCGTCGCCCATACTTCGACGTTGATCGGTCTGCGATCACTCCTACGATCGGCTGCATTATCAGCCCTGAAATCGGGCCTGCGATCCAGACAAGGGATGTTTTGGACTTGGTGAGCCCCAAGGAGAGGAGGTACGGCGTGCAGTCTGGACACTCAGTCAGCCCGGAAGCTGCTTTACAGATATAGATGCAAAGGAGTGATACTCACAGGTCATTTCAATGCCCCAGGTAAACCTACATGACTGCATCAGTGTGTACTCTGGCTATCAGCTGCGAGGACACGTACTGTAACCCAACCAGTGAGAACGTCAACAGCGCCATGCGCATCGTCTCCGAAGAGCCCTTCACGTGAGCCTGACCCTGCCATTGCGACATGTTTCCTGCGCGTATACTCCAGTTGTGTTTTTCCTGGGCTCTGCTGCTTCAGCTCTGACATCGTCGACCTGTGCTACAGCCCTGTCATCAGCCTCGCCGCAAGATGTCGACAAATAGCAGGAAACTGCTACACCATTGTAATTAGTCTTTGTTCGTGTGGAGGAGGCGGTGGAAAGGATGGGGGTGAAAAACGTACAATCGTGAATGTGTGTCGCGCATTACACGGTGCGGAAGTGACGATCTGGCACAAATGTTTGAGTTTCCGGCACTGCTGTCAAGGGGTGGGTAGGTTTCGCGGCGTTTGCGATTTGAAGCTACAGGGCTACCCCACTGAACGTATGAAATAGGCAAGTCAGCACGAGACTAGTTGTAGGTATATGCATTATTTTGGGGTGTGCAGAACACGGAGAGCTCTTGGGGGTATCAAGTGCGGCAAAATACAGCAAATCTACATATTCTCCATCTTCTGCTCTAGTTCCCTAACCCACCCCTCAACTGCCTTCATGTTCCCACTCGAAACCGTCTCCCCTTGCTTGAGAGCTTCTTCGACTTTCTCTAGTCCCTCTCTCCACTTCTTAATGTCGGCAGCCATCTCAGTCTGCTGCCTCTCAACCCTGTCCAGACTGCCACTGGCTGTGGCTGCGTCCGCGTGGATAGCTCTCAAGGAGCGTAGCCTTTCCAGAAGGGAGGGGAGTAGTGGCGCTATGTTCTCAATCGTTGGTAGAGTGCCATACAGGGCATTGATCTTGGCCACTTGCTCCGAGTCTTCACCGTCATCTGAAGCTACATCGCCGCCACTTGCTCTCAAATCATCTTGTGCGACTTTTGCTCTCTTCCTTGCTATTTCCAAGTCCTCGGCCTCTTTGACGAGACTTCTCACGCGCCGGCCAACGCTGTCCAGTGACGCAGGAGTAGATTCTAATATGACAGAAATCTGGCGCTGTAAGGTATCGAGAGTTGGCAATATAGCTTTGGATATCGCATTGCCTGTCGAGGACGGCAGTTCCGCGGCGCTAATGCCGAGAGCCTTTTCAAGTAGTGCCAGCCTTCCATCAAAATCAGCCGCTTTAGCAAGAGCATGACTCTGCTGGTAGGTTGGTGCATATGTGATGGTGTATGTGGCTTCGCCATTTCCCTGTGCCGTTTGTGGAGGTCCATTGGCCTTGATGCCAGTCCCTAGGTCTTTCGCAAACTTTCCGCCGGCACTCTTGCTCGTGGGCCCCTTACGAAGAGATATTCCATCAAGCATTTTGTTGAGATCTGTGACATCTTGGCTGAGCTCGGCATTTCCCACCTCGTCGCCGCTTGGTCTCGCAGCTTGCCTCTTTCCACACTCCTCTTTCACTTCCTCAATTTCTCGTCTTAATCTGGCCAGCTTCCTCTCCAAGCTCTCTCCATCCTCGCCATCGCTGAAATCCCCGTACTCTTCTGTACCGTCTTCTTTCTTCCGATGTCGTCGTGTGGAAGCCTTGTACGATTTCCGCTTAGCAGTCACTCTGTCGGAGAAATCTACATCTCGAGCATCAATTTGCGCCGGGGCGAACTGGTTGCGGGCTTCATTTACGTGCAAACGGGAGCGAGAGATGCCAGGGACTTCGTCTTCATCTTCATCGAAATCCTTGTAGGAGGAGGAGGTGGATTCTGAGCGCGCTACACCTGTCTGTAATATGTAAGCGACTGCATGTCTGGTATTACGGTCCACGTACAAGAGCTGTCGAATTGTCGTCGGTCAATTCAGGAGTCTCGTAGAGGTCGGGAGCAGAGTCCTTGGCCCCCTGTCAGCATGCGGATTTTCTCCAGTCCAAGAAGCATTCTCACGAGGTCAGGCAATGCCGCATATTTCCTGTTTGAAGTCATGGTGACATATGAGATGAAAATCGATGAATTGGAATTACTATCCAGGGATACTTCGAGCTCGGACCACTACCCAAGCGTGACTTCGCGATGCTCAGATGCCGCAGCTGTCTCATTCCATTGGGAATAATGTCTCTTGCGATACTTGAGCCTAGTCCACACCACCACACGCAACTTGTTACGTATTGTTTCCGTGTCCCGGTTTGCCGACACAGCAGATTCTGCGACCATGTCCTACTTTTGACCTAAGTTGACACGACAGACGCGTTTGCCGCATGCCGCTCCTTTTCAATGAGCCGAGAAAGGACAGTCAACACTCTCCATCTTGGAAGTACTCAGAAAAGAAGGCGTATCGGGCTCAATCCAGGTGATTACAAACAGCCCTCACTGCTGCAACCATTCAATGCCACCCCAACCAGACCGCCATCGAACATGCCGCCCGAAGCTGTCGGGAGCCGGATGACAGGACTCAAGATGTACGGTATGGAGGATGATTCAGAGGAAGACATCCATCGCCCACCTGAGAGTTCCGACGAAGATGACGGCGCGAACATCAAGGGGACTGAGTTCAAGACGGCAACAGCCGAAGACTCTCGAGATGCAGAACCGAAAAGCGTCCAACCCTCGACGAAGATGAGAGCAAAAACTGCTGGGAATGGATCTCCAAGTAAGAGTGGCAGCAGGGTTACTCAAGGATCAAAAAAGGGTGTCAAACCAGCACCAAGTCTCGGCGACTCTCCGACCATCACTTTTAGCAGCGTAAGTAGGAATGGCCAAGATGAGACGGCAGGATTTGCGGCGGGCAAAATTGAAGATTGGATAGAAAAGCGTGGGGCGAAAAGGCCCAAGTGGACCCCGAAATACGGAAACCCCAGCAGTAGATCCAAGATTCTGGTAACCAAGAAGAAAGGTTGGTTCCTTCATAGTGAAGAGGTCTGGTTCTCGCTATGCAGACTAACAGAACAAAGCCTTGAAGACCTACGGAGTGCCTGCCACCCCTCCAAAACCAGATGCATACAACAGCCGCCATCCCCGAAGTCCATCCCTCGAGACAGATGATGACATGAAGTCAGATACTGTGCTCAAAGAGGCCTCGGGGGCACGCTCACCTTCAGTCCAGCCTACAAGAGACCAGCCAGGTAAACTCAGAATATGGCAGGTTGACGAGAGCGAGGCAGAAGACGACGTTTCTGGCGTAGCAGCGACTAGCGAATCACTTGCAACCAAAGGTATCCAGAAGCCTGCTACATACCAATCACCTGCCAGGCCGAAATTCATAACATACAGGGTCGACCAAGAGACCGACGAGGTCTCCAAAATACAAGACCTGTCAGACGTGGGTCTAGGAGAAGTCGTCCCGCTGCCCGTCGATGATACTGACGACGATGAGTTCCTCACCATGACCCAACAAGCCCGCTGCCCCATGTGCGGAGCACAAGTCAGTCCCGATGCTATCAGAGAGTATAGCAAGTCGGGCCACATGAGCATCCGGATCCAAGAGCGATTCTGCCGATCGCACCGGATGAAGTCCGCCGAAGAGGACTGGGCCACTGGCGGCTATCCCAAGATAAACTGGGACGAGCTCGATGAGCGCATCACCAAGCACCACTCCTTCATCAAGAAGCTGATCAACGGCCAAGACTCCCACTACCGGGACCTCCTGACTGAGAAAGTCAGCGCGGGAAAAGACCGTAACCTGATGAAGATGACTTCGAGCCTGACCCCCGGGTACTACGGCGCTCGGGGTCTCCGGGCGATCTCGGAGAACATCTTCCACAAATTCACGCCGCTGCTGAAGAGGCGGATGGTGCTGGATCCGCTGATGTCCGCCAGGGGCTACACGGCCTACGTACAGACCGTGCTCGTGCCCGAAGTCACCGTCAGGCTCATCACGGAGGACATGCACGTCGATGCTGAGACCGGGAGGCGGATCTTGTCGGACAGCGTCGCTATGGGGGAGCTGCTTAGCGAGGAGGTCGAGGACATTTTAGGAAAGGAGGTTGTCGATAGCGATCAAAGCAGCACGGGTGAAGAGTCTGGTTCGAGCTAAATCCTGTTGCGCTGGCGTCGAGGGTTGATCTGGGGGATAATATGTAGAGGGAAGGTATGCCTTGCTGATAAACACATTGGTATGTCACGACGCGGAATGTTGCAACAGACGGCTGGGGGGGGGGGGGGGGGGGGGGGGGGCATAAGGGCATGCCACGATATCAGTAGCCCGCTCTCCTATCACTGATTCAGATCTCAACCAATGTACACAAATTTTCTTGCGCAAGCATCAACCATTACCGCTACCACTTCAGGCCTCTCCCTGCACTCCCCTGTCCTAGTCTCTACCCTCTGCCCTCTACCTACCCTTCCCAAAGTACCGTCCAGAGGACAATCCAGGAGAAAAAGAGGAGAAAGAAAGCACAAGAAAAGGCCCCGTTCGGTTCCTGCTCTTGTCTCGCATCTTCCCACTGGGAAGTCTCGCGTTGAGCCTGAGCCTGAGCCTGAGCCGGCAAGGGAGGAGGGATTAGGAACCATATCATAACCCACCCGACGAATCCCTAGTCACATGCTGGCTCCAGCCGGGTGGGAAGCTGGAGGCTGTAGGAAGGAGGGTTTTTTTTCTTTTCGCCCAGTAGGTAGGTAGGTAGGTAGGCAGGTACTGTGCTGTCGTGTTGTGATGCGGCAGGTCGCATTCTAGCCATAGCTATATCCACAGCCACGCCGACACCAACACCAACACCAACACCTATTTCCATTATTTTTTTTATCTACTTTCATACATACATCCATCTATCCATCCATATCTATCGATCCATACCCCTTCTCTTCTCCCTCCTCCCCCTCTTCTCCCTCCTCCCCCTCTTCCCCCTCTCCCCCCTCTCCCCCCTCACATCCAACTCAACCACGTCCCTCCACGTAAAACCCATCGTACTTTCAATCCCGAGAGAAGAGAAACGCACAAAGAGGAACGCACAGAGAGAAAAAAGCAGCACCAGCCAGAGGACGAGGCAGAGCCAGAGGATGAGGAAGGGGAGAGGTGGTTTTGCGTTTTGCGTTTTACAATCATAATTACATCTCCATTTTCATCTCCGTTTCCGTTTCCGCTTCCATCTCCGTTTTCGTTTTCATTTCCATTTCCGTTTTGACTTTGATTTTGATTCTATCTTTGATTCTATCTTTGGTTCTGTCTTTGACTTTGGCTGTTTTTTGATTTGGATTCGCTACTGCTGCTGCTACTACGCAAAATTTACGAGAATTATAAGAAAAGCCGTGGGAGCGAGCGGACTGAGGGAGGGGGGAGGTGTGATATGGTATGGTACAGTATACCTCCTGGGTTATTTTGTTGGTTGGCTTGGTTGGGTTGCTTGCTTGCTTGCTTGCTTGATCCGTTCGTTTGTTCGCGTGTGTGTTTACTTTTAGATCTACATATCTATTCACCCTCCTCATTCGTTCACTCATCCATTGAGAACCGATAGGCAAGATAGATAAATACATATATACATATATACATATATACATATATACATATATACATATATACATATATACATATATACATATATACATATATACATATATACATATATACATATATACATATATACATACATACATACATACATACATACATACATATATACATACATACATACTTTACTCACATACCTACTCCTACCCGGAACTCAGTGTCAATCTCCGTCCTGCTGCCTTCCCCGCCCTCTTGTCTGTGCTAACCTCGATACCATCACCTGCTCGGCCGTGATTAAACCTAGGAAACCGATCAGAGGGGATCATTTTTCTAATTCCATAAACTATAAACAGCATCCCGGCGAGGCATCCCCCCCATCTAAATGTACGCACGCAGACAAAAATCTCTCAGTCCATCCCAGATGATCGTGCATGATACGGCCAAATGCGAATCCAGTTACGTATCCAAGCCGAATCAGATTAGACCATGCTCGGAGCCCAGCAGGGCGACCCGAGACAAAGCCGGGCGCGCAGTCCACATCCATCTCAGCGGAGGATCACCAAAAAATAACAAGAAAAAAGACGAAAAAAAACGCCCGGAACCCGTCTCCCCAAAAACGCCACATCCATGATCTTCCCCAAACGCCGCGCCCAGATCTCCAAGCCGCGGGGAGCCCGGCACCCACCAAGGTCCGAGGGCGAAGAGAGGAGACCCGCCATCATCTCATGTCCAGCTGGAAGGGTTTGAACCGGCCCCCGACCGTGGCGCACCGCGGGCACTTCCGCCTCGCGCCCTGTTCGGCCATGAGGACCTCCACACACGCCTGGCAGATGCCGCATATACACTCGGTGCAGGCGTAGGATTGCCGGAGCAGAGACACGCCCTGGCAAGCAGCGCAGTAGATCTGTATCCCGTGGGAGGCCAGGCTAGGCGACGAGTCGGAGAGCCCGCGCGATTCCAGGTGGAACGTCTCGCCGCTCTCGCCACTCTCGACCGAGGGGAAGGGCTCTGGGGCGTCGGGCAGGTTCGACGGCGGGGTCAGCGCCTGCTGGAGGGGGGACGCCTGGTAGCCTTGCAGGTGGGGTGCGGCAAAGGGAGGCAGCGAGGCGCGATGGACCGAGATGGGTGAGGGCGGGACCTGCCGGCGTGAGGACGAGGGGTCAGGGAGCGCGCACGCACGCACGCAGTCGGGAGAGGAGGGAGAGCTTACCAGGGTTCGGTCGTCGTCGACATCCTCCGTGGCAGAGGTTGCGGCATGGATGAGGTCTTCCCACCGCTTCCCGTACGCCGCCGAGAGTGCGCTCGAGGGTTCGGCCGAGAACGCCTTCCGCTCGTAGCTCAGGCCCCGCAGATGGGCATGCTCCCCCCGAGATTTCTGGCGCCGGTGTTGTGGTTCCCGGGCCCGTCTCGAGACGGATTGTTTCCGGGGCCGGTTCGGCCCGCCGGGCGTTCGCTGGATGGGGGGGAGCGTGGACGAGCGCCCCGGGGGGGAGGTGGAGAGGATCGAGGGGAGGAGTTGCTCTCGTCGCCGGGATGCGTGGAGGTGGGAGAAGGGGTCGCTGGTGGGGTCCCGCGGGTGGTGGCTCCCGGGGAGCGGCGGGAGCTCGATGGAGCGGCGCGTCACCTGCTGGCGGGCCTCGGCGTCCGAGGTCCAGTCCTTCCGCGGTGTCAACGGTCTCGGATCTGGCTCGAGTTGGGCGCAGCTGGTACTCACCCCTTCCGAGTCCCCGTCCGCCTCGATCTTGTGCTGGTGGAGCTGCGCGAGTGCCGCGGCGGCGCTCGCGGCGGGCGGCATCGACCCCGGTCGGAAGTCATCCAGGTTCCTCGGCGTGTGGGGGGTACTGGAGGCGTCGGCGTGGTAAGGAGGTCGGTCGTTCCCGTACCCTAGGAATGGATGATGGTCAGCACACGTGCCGGAGGTGGTGCGGGCGCGGTCGTACACACCGTGCGGCGACAGATTCGAGCTCGTGGGAGGTGGCGGCGGCGGCGGCGCTCGCTCGGCCGGCGGGGTGCTGATCATGAGCTGGAAACTCTCCTCGGTCGCCGGCAGCTTGGAGATGTAATGCTCGGGATGCGCACGCCTGATGTGCTCCTGCATCGAGCGATAGCGCTTTTCCTGCCCCCCCCGAAACCTCCGTTACTATGGTTTGTTCACGACAGAGCAGAGACAGACCGACGCTTCAAGGGAAGACGGGTGCAGCAGACAGCAGACAGCAGAGCAGGGTAACTCACGCCGAGGCAACGTTTGCGACAGCTGGAACCATCTTGGTTACGCAGCGGACACACCACCTCGTTGTTGGCGTCGGAGAGCGAGAATGACGAGGTGAGGGCGGATCGAGGAGGCATCTTGTTTGCGGACGAGGTGGCCAGCATCCCCGGCGGGACGGTGAGGAGGGGTCGCAGATTAGATAGTCGTAATCGTAATCGGGAGGGGTGGGGAGGGGGGGGGGGGACAGCTCTCAATTGATAAGGATAGCTTCGTTGTGCATGATCGAGGGGTGACAACGATGCACGGCGCAGAAGAACAATCAGAGAGGATGGCAGTGCGAAGGATGTGAAGTGAAGTGAAGTAGCATGTAGGTGGATGTGTGAATGTGTGGATGTGGATGTGAATGTGGATGTGGATGTGGATGTGGGTATGGGTGTGTGGGTGTATGTAGGAAGGTCAGGCTGGGAACCTCTGGAATTTGGGGGGGGGGGGGGGGGGGGGGTGCGGACAAAAAGCTCTTGGAGGGTTCGAGCTACTCCCTCCCAGTGGGCCGACACGAGTAGTGTTCCAGATGTTCCAGATGGTCCTGAGGAGCACCGAGAGGAGGGGGTATGTGTGGTCGGAGTCGGCTGGTGTATTAGGGTAGTGTCGCAGTCACCGTCGTGGTCGTAGTCGCCGTCGCCGTCGCATCAAAGGTAGTTTCGGTTTATGACTGCGCGATGGTGACTTTGAAGTTGGCTGTGGGGGGTTTCAATTCAGCATCGTAGCGGGTTGAGGTCGGTAGGAGATGGATGGATGATGGTGCAAGCTGACCTGGAAGCTGGATGGAGCGGATGGAGTGGATGAAGCGGATGAAGTGAAGCTGATGAAGCTGGAGCTGGGGGGGGAGCTGGGGAGCTTGGAGCTTGGAGCTTGGAGCTGGAGCTGGGCTAGAAAGCTGCAGCTGGAGTTGGAGTTGGAGTTGGAGCTGGAGGTGGAGGTGGAGAGCTGGAGCTGAAGCTTTCCAAAGAGCAACGGCCGAGCAGGAAAATAGGTGGAGGTGGAGGTGGAGGAGATCTGAAGAAGGGGGATCGCTCCCACGGTCGCTTTTTCCATTCATACTCTCTGGCTTGGCCACCTCTTTCCCCCCCCCTTTTTGCATTTATGTCTTTCTCTCGCTCGACCATCACGACGATGTGGGCTTTCCATTCGACGAGGAGACCCCTCCCCCATCACCGCGACTCGATTCAGGACAGGGCATGGACTGCCTCAACAACGCCAGACGAGTTCCAGATTAAGAGCTCTGCCTCAATGCTGCCACGCCCACGCCCCTACCGTACGCTCCCTCTACGATGGCGAGAATGATTAAGATCGTCGGCGTTGCGAACTCGAGTCGAACCTCGACTCGCCGGCCACGGCTGCATCGTAGCAGCGCCGACGTTTCTCTCTCTCTCTCTCTCTCTCTCTCTCTCTCTCTCTCTCTCTCTCTCGCTCGCTCTCTCACTCTCCACTCTCCACTCCACTTGGCACATTGAGAAACAAACAATCAATCATCTATTGTCCCGGCAGGTTGGGCCCGCCAAACCAAGCCAAACCAACCAATTCACACCAAATCAAACCCAAACCTCACGCTCCCCTCTCAGGATTACAGCTGTGATCCCTCCCCCATGCTTCAAGTACACGATCCGACCTCCTTGGCCGAGACAACGCTCCGTTCCAGACTACTGGACTGTATGGTCCTGTACCGTACTGTCCACTCCGGAGCGTATCAGGACACCCCCGTGATGTGCACGTGGGGGTTTTAGTTTACTGAGTTCTACCTGTAGCGGCCGGCTCTTCCTCTGGATGGGCTGTGCAGACCTGGAATCCTCGTCGACTGCTGAGATCCGATCGCATGGAGCCAGCCGCGTTACAGTAGGTTCCTCTGGACAATTAGCCACATCGCATGAGGTTTCCATGCATGTCTCTGCCTGGTCTATCTCGTGAATGCAGCAAGGGATTCGACCATCTACCACTCGCGCTCACCACAAGATGATACTCGGACAGTCTTTCCCACCATTCTCATCAGCAGATTGAGTCTATACCAGAGCATGATGCATATTGAAGTTATAGGTACACTCTGAGCCTCCAGCATATTAAATAGCTAAGACAATGATAGCCTCGGTGGAGGGAAACGGGAAACATGAATCCAGCAGAAGACCAAATCGCGCTGCGATAGCCCTTATCCACATCTCCATCTCGGCATCCCCATCACCAGACTGAACCATACCCCCCTAAGGCTTGTTGATTACTGATTGTTTGATGGGCCTGTGAATATGGTTAACGAGTCCAATCGTCCAAAAAGAATTAGGGGGAGACCAGATTCCCTTACAAGGTTTGCAGCACCACATATACTCAGTTGTAGTGGCGTCTGACCTGGAGCCGTTGGGGAAGCAGTCGGTGTCGCACGGACGTTCCCCTTCGATTGTGCAGCCCCAGCCGGTGGTGCGGCCACTATTCTTGGCTTCGACACTGGTCGCGCACCATACGTTATCCTGGGTGCAAGAATTAGCAGCCACAGCCCCTACAGCTATCGTTGCAAGTGCGAAGATCTGAGTAAATCTCATAATGACGAGGAAGGGTGTTCTTGAGGAGGATCTGGATTGTGAAGAAGGTGATGTGGTGTGTTGTGCGTTGAACAGAGAGCAGAAGAAATGGCGTACTTATAGGCATTTGGGAAGCGCATAAACAGCCTGATATAGATTATATTCAGATTAAGCCGAGAAAAATAACATTACTCATAAACTCCTAACATAATAGACTCTCATTAGAAACAAGTTCAAAAGTCTGCTATAAAGTATCCTTTGTAATATCGGAGATACTTTGTACTTTGTATCCAGGGCAATTAACATACCGTTTTAATCCGTGTGCGATTAGTCCAATAACAGGGTCTTTCCAAGGATAATATAGCCAACCACATGTACTGGAGAGCAGGTCTGGGGTACTTGTGGGTGCCAGTAGTATACTAGGTATGAGCGGTATGTAAGTATTCCACCGACGACATCTGAGCGCAATTCCAGAGATTTCCATCGGCAGGGATGCACAATAAGAAATACCACTAATGCTCTAACAACATGAAGTCGCCGCTTTTTAATATGGAAAATCAATAATGTGGTTATAGAAACTACATTTCGTATTGTGCCAGCGCGGAAAACTCGCAAGCGGCAATAGACTTCTTGGGATAAGCGCCTATGCTATTACTGTTAAACACTTTTCTTTACTGTGAAGCTAGCTGGACTTCTAGATGAGGTTGCGCTTTAACTAAACCTTACTGAAGGTGAAGTTTCGCATGCATGATCAACTTGTCTCACACCTCGACACCACTTGTGAGGCCGAAGAGCTTACTTCAATAAATACACGTCAACGTCAACGCTTCAATCAGTGGGTTATAGCTTTGAGTACAAATCGTCGTATGCTATGGCTTAAGATTCCTCTGATACGTAGCTCGGACGTGGGTGCTTATGCTAATTTATACAGCTTTGCAGAAGGAAGGCTATGCTCTATAATATGCCCACTAGGGGAAGCTACCTTTGACTTAAAAGAATTAATTATATTGCATATCTCTAGTGGGCTGTCGAACACAAAGATTCGACCGAAGATTAGTGGTTTTCTAGCATCGGGAGTGAGAAGACTTGGGTACAACTAGGAAAGCAGAAAGAGGACTAGATTATCTGGAAAATCAGCTTAGAAGAAGAGTTCCACCCTAACTGCATAGACGCAAGATACTGAAAGAAAGAATAGTCGGATGTTTTGGGGAATAGTATTAAGGAAGTGCAGAAGGCACAAAGGGTGATGTGGGGAGAAGGATTCGGAGATGATTCAGAAGGGGTCTTACTTTAGAATCATCACCCCTTTGATTTAAGAGATTCTCCTTTAAGTGAAGCATCTAGGGCTCTAATTTCAACAAGATTATGCGAAAGAATATACTTCAAAATACACAGCTTTAGTGTTTCAGGCAATGAGAATTATTCCTATTTATTAGCCTATCAACTACCTGCCTTGATTTAAGCCCCATCGAAACTCTATGGGATGATACGAAAGACTGTATTGAAAGAAAATACCCTGAAGCTCTCCGATCTTCCACGAGACTATAAGAAGCTGTACATAAAGCATAGGATTCAATAACAATTGAGAGAGTACAGCAACTAGTTAGAGAAATGCTAGAAAGATGTAAAGGAGTAATTGAAGCACAAGGAGAATATACAAAATACTAGGGAATTGAATAAAAGCAGCATTGCCAAGTATCTGATGTGCACAGCCTAGAATTGTGGAATATTTACCCCTGATGCAAAGTATCTTTCTTCTTCCACCTGTGGAGGAGGATTGATCTTCATTATCGAGATGAATGGAGTGGAGTGGAGTGAAGTGGAGTTGGAGTTGGAGTTGGAGACGGTCAAGCCATGATAGGGGGTAAGTATACGCGGGATCAGGAACTGCTTACTAGTCATGTACCCAGGGCACATGTGACCTCTCTACTTGTAGTATGATGGGCAGGCAATGCTCTCGCAGCGTCGTCGGGAAGGGGTAAGGAGGTACCTTCCGATGACACTTGTCCTCACCCGGGATATTGGGAGAGAGAGAGAGAGAGAGAGAGAGAGAGAGAGCAAGACTCGCCGAACATCCCCCACCAGTTCCAGCTCCGACAGGCGCGTGCGCGGATCGTCCAGGTCCGGTCGCAAAAGTCTGCCGCGGATGAAGCGGGAGGGAAGAGAGGGAAGGGGGGAGAGAGCGCATGTGCACCAGGTCTGAGGTCTGAGGTCTGAGGTCTGGGATACGTCGGGGGGGCAGGTATGGTATGTTGATGAAGTTCAGAAAAGCAGTAGGTGACGGGACCGAAAGGGGCCGTGGATCAGGGAATCGTATGCGCTTTGGATGAAGCAGAGATGGAGATGTTTGGGATGTATATACGTGGGAGTTGAGGGTCTTCTTCTTCTTCTTCTTCCTCTTCTCGAACCTCGCCCGACCCACCTCGGTCCGAATGATATCGTCAGTATAAGCATATATATATATATATACCTGTATACACATTTACCCAGGATATATATAGATCTAGTTCTTCACCGCCACTCGACTCGACCTCCCGACTCTCACTAATCCCCCTCGTTCGTCCATCCCAAGACTGCCGGCACAGCGCGGATGGTGGAGACGGGGGATCAGCGCCATGAGGCAGGGATCCGTGTGTTATTTGGTTGTGTGTATGTGTATGTGTATGTGTGAGACCCCCCCCCATCTGGCGGGGACCTGGAATTTTCTCCCGTCGACGTAGTCCTGGGGAAAATGTACGCAGCCGCACCCATGTGGGAATGAATGCGTGGGATGGGAGATGGTGGGATGGGGATTGTGTAGAGATGAGACGGTATGAGGGTTGTTGCGATGCAATGCTATGCAAAGGATAGACATCTGATTGACCGCTCCCAGGGCTGAACATATGGTACTGTACATATGTACTGTACTGGAGAGAGATGGGAATCTTGATAAGATGAATATACTTGGTACGGTACGGTACTATACTGTACTGTATACATTAGCTAGGTCCATCGATCCCCTCCCTCCTCGAAAGGCACATGATGTGGCCGATGCTCGGTTATAGTTGTATATCTACCTACCTACCAGGACATACAGTACTGCCGTGTACGCGACCGACTGCACAGACCGGTATCTCCCGCGACGGGAATACAAGTACGAGTAGCTACTACTAAAAGCATGATGCACATACACCCACACACACACACACACACACACACACGGGGGCAGGTGGTGCCGGCTCGACCTAATCGAACCCGGGAAATAGAGGTATTTATACATAATCACACATATATATACGTAGATAACGATATATATACATAAATCTATATATCGAGTTTCGCTTCGGCCCATCCCCTTTACTCTCCCGCTTCCACTCCCCATCCCCATTTCCCATCTTCATCCCCATCCCTCATCTTCATCCCTCATCTTCATCCCCATCCCCACGCGACTGCAAACTGCGTCCCCCCCCCCCCCAAAAGTACACAGGTTCCCCAGGAATGCCGTGCGCCCCTGACCCTGACCCAGATCCAGATCCAGACGTGGTTTGAAGTCCCGCGACATCCTCGTGCAACTTCACCTCTACCCGCGGAGAAAGACGGACACGGCCCTCACGACTATTCGCCGACCGTCTTCTTCTTCTTCTTCTTCTTCTTCCTCGCCGACGAGGCTAAGATTCGTCCCTCCGATCTTACACCCCAGCCGACCGTGTGTGTCTCTACGTGCAAAACGTCACCCTCCCATCTCACCTCCCCCCGGGAAAGCTTCTCGACATCTTCACGGGCCTTGCGTTGCTCCCATTTGCTCAAACTTGAATCTATCTTTGCTTTTTGTCCCTTCTGTGCTCTCGGCTTCGCTCTCTGCTCTGCTTCGTCTCGCCGGCTATGCGCGGCCCCACCACCTCTTCAACCACATCTCCCCTCTAAAGCTCACAGATGTCGTTGACCGTGACCCACCTGAACTCCGACGCCTCGTTCCTCCTCTCCTTCCAACCACTCCCTTCGTGCCCTCCAAGTCCAGGCCGGCCAGCAACGTCCTTCAATGTCGTTCTCGATCCATGGCTGTCCGGGTCGGCCAAGATCTTCCACGCCAAGTTCTCCCTCACCAGACACAAGTCCGATGCCTGCGTGGCCTCGCTGACCGACATCCCCGACGTCGACCTCGTCGTCATCTCGCAGGCAAAGAGCGACCATTGCCATAAGGAGACCCTCACCCAGCTGCCTCCCCGCGGAGGAAAGACGCTCATCCTCGCCGAGCCAGGCGCCGCAAAGATCATCCGAAGCTGGAAGCACTTTGCCCCCGAGAAGGTCATGACTCTGCCCAGGTTCGAGGAGCCCCGACCAGGCAAACCCTCCGCCACCCACCGAGTGCCGATCCCCTCGGCGTCCGGCCACGGCAGACCCGGCGAGATCACCATCACCTTCCTCGCGCAGAAGGCCGATCTCACGCGGCTCCACAGCGCCATCGGCATCACCTACCGGGCACCCTCCAACCATCCCAACCATCCCAACCCCGAGCTGACCCCGCCCGCCACGCCAACCTCGAGCAGCTCCCCCGCGCCCCGGGACGATCGAGCGCTGTCCGTCATCCACGCGCCTCACGGCATCACCTGGAAGACCCTCCAGCCCTATGCGGCCACGCACCTCCGCCCCCACGCCGCGTTCCCCGTCACGGCTCTCCTCCACTGCTTCGACCGCATCCAAAACGCCTGGTACCTCGGCGGCAACATCTGCAGCGGCCTCCCAGGCGGCATCGAAGTGGCGCGGCAGCTGCAGGCCCAGGTCTGGATCAGCGCGCACGACGGCGAGAAGGACGTCCAAGGCCTCGCCAACCGCAACCTCGTCGTGCAGAAGTTCGGGCGCGCAGCCGTCGAGAAGGAAGTCAGTCCCCGCGCCGACACGTTTGCGCGCTCGCGCGGGACCGCGGCCGTCGTCCTGGGCGTCGGCGAGGAGGTGCACTTGGGGTCCCACCAGCCGGCCTCGGGCTACGGCACCGACTCCGACTCGGATCAGCATGGTCACGTCGACGCCTTCCGGTACGCGCACGTGCTGAGCGCCCTCGCCACCCGCTCCATCGAGCACCTGCGCCTCGGACGAGCCCCCCGGATGCCCCGGACGGAGGCGCCGGCGCTGGCCAAGGTCCACAGCGCCTAAACAGCTCCCCTACCAAATTCTCGTCTCGCCCGTCCTTCGCGAGCTGTCATGCTCTCACACACGACGCGTCACCTCGCACACACGGCAGCAACCTCAGCTCCCTACCTTCCTGTCCTCTGTTCTGCAAGACGTCTCACTTGGATATTGGGAGCTCTTGGAGCGGCGCATGGCACGAGAGAGAGAGGGAGAGAGAGAGAGAGAGAGGGAACCGGTTATTTGGATTGGATTGGCATGCCGAGAAGGGGGAGAGGGGAGGGGGGTTTCTTTCTTCATTTTGGTCCGAGGTTGCACGACGATTTCGCGTCCTTTCCTCGGCTCCGTGCATGTTGGCCGGTTTGGCGATTATTTTGTTTCCAAGATACCCTGCGATGCGAGCTGTCAGAAGATAGAGAGGAGGCGATATACGGGTCCGAGATATACTGTAATGATCTGTAATTATAATCCCAATAGATACTCGGCAAGGAGCGAACGACATATTCAGTAGCTGTGAATCCCCGCGGGGGTGGTGACGTGCGTACCAACACGTGTCGATCGATCCGGTTGCAGTGGTAGCCCTCCATGCGTATTTTCATGCGATATCTAGCCATCAAGAAACCCGGTGGAGAAGAAGTGTGAAAGCAGTTCTCCCCCATCCCCCCCCCCCCCCAAAAATAATAATAAAAAAATCCCGCGATCCAGACCTGTCTGTCTCTTCTCGAATAGCCCATATCCAAATACCCGGCACGGAAACGCCAAGCTCCCCCACGTCCAGCCCCGCAGCACCACCCTTCACTTCTTCAGCATAGCCTCCCTCATCGCCGCCCTCGCGCTCCGACTCCCGCCCAGCTTCGGCCCCCTCATCAACTCCTCCTCCTTCTTGGCGCCGGGGCCGCGGGCAGTCTGCTGCGACGGCGCGGACTTCTTCCTCTGCTTCTGCGACACGGCGTCGAGGAAGTCCCGGCGGAAGGCCTCGGCGATCCGGTCGTCGGCCGCTTGGTCGTCGTTGATGCTGTGCGGCTCTGGCCGGGGCTCTTCGTAGATCTCGACTTTTGGGTCGTGGTTAGCATTGCATATTCGTATGCGTAGTCTTTGGTCTCGGCCGCACGACATGTGATGTGTGATTTGTGTGGGATGTGTGATGTGTGATGTGCAGAGTTCAATGAAACGAAACACGAGGATAGAGAAAGAGTCGGGTTGGACGGGGAAGGGGACTCACGTCTATTCTCTCTCAACACAGCCTCGACTAGCTGATCCCGCTTGATATCATCGCTGCCCCTCCGTTTCCGCGGCACCCAGACACTCCCGTCCCGGTTCAGCCTGACCTTCTTCTTCTTCTTCTTCCTCCCGCTCTCGTCCTCACTCACGCCCTCTTCCACGATTTCTCCACCTAGTCGCCGCCGCGCGTTATTCGTGCGCTCGATGTTGCGATCGCGCGCTTCGTCGCCGAGGTCGATTTCCTGCAGCTTCCCGATCGTAGCAGGCTGGCGCTGCATTTCTGCTATGTCGACCTTAACCCTCGCATGGTCGTTCGCAGAGCCAGAGCCAGATCCAGTAGCAGTAGTAGAAGAAGCAGAAGCAGAAGCAGAAGCAGCAGTAGGAGCTGCCCCAGGAAAAATCAATGATGGAGCATGCGAGCCTTCGACAGCACGACGTTTAGCAAGCTCAGAATCTATATACGCCATCCTTGCTTTGTCAGTCACCGGCCATCGTAATATTTCTTCTTTTTCCTCGATCCTTCCCGTTCTTCATCGGAGCCGATCCTGGATTGGAGAGCACTCACATGTGCCTATTCACATCCCCCACAGTCCCCGTCTGCGGCGCGAATTGCCTCTGCACCCCAACTCGTGCATCTGAACCCTCACTCCTCTCCTCATCTGTCTTCATCACCAGATCCACCTCTTCGTTTCGCGCTACGTGCCCAGAGGCTTTGAATTCCACCCCACCGCGCGCCTTGTTCTTCTTGCGCAGACGCAGGATCTCGGACATGGAGACCGAGACTTCTTCGTCTTGAGAGGGGATGGAGGCGCTAGCGGTAGATATCAGTTCGTCGAGACTCTGAACGGGGTCTGCGTCTGGAGAGGAGATGCTAGGTGCGGTGGGCGAAGGGTCTGGCTCGTCCTGCGCGAGGCGTTGGCGATAGATCTTGCGCTTCTTGGAGGGGCGGAAGAGGATCGCGTCCCCTTGTGTGGGGTCTGCCGGTGCTGGGAAAGTAGACATCGTGTGAGAATCTGGTGCTTGTGGAGTTGGTTGGAAGTATATCTGCGATGGTGTTCGTGTCGTCGAGAATTGTGGAATCCGGGGTAGCTCAAGTGGGGTGGGAGTTGTCCGATTTAGGGTAAGCGTAGATCGGCCCCTTATTTTATGTGTTTGCCTGTGAACTTGGAATTTTCTGATCCTGCCACATTATATCAACCAACCAAATACCTTGATCCCTTCTCCTTGACGCACAACATTGCTATGCCGAAATTCAAGTTTCAGCAAGTGCCGGTAATGAAGTCCTGCCGTCAGGAGACTGCTCCGCTTCACTCGATTCTGAAGGACTGTGTATCAAAAACTTGACATAGTGTGTTTTTCATGCTTCTAGCTCGTATAAGTTCCAGACCTTCCTCATATTTCACGTCTTAAAAGTACTTTGATAAAGTTCTATTTTCAAAGCAATAGGAGGTCATTGCTATCGTCAAAGGCTTGTTCAAATATTCTAGTTGAACCAGAGCAATCTCGATTTTCTGAAAAAAGCACTTGAGCAATTTGGCTGTAATTGACAAGTGAAAGCTGGTGGGTTGTGGTTGTTGGAACGAAGCCAGAGTACCAATATTGTGCTACATCAATATCGTGGACAAGGCAGTTCTTGGAAACTATGGTCATGGTGCGACTGCTGCCATTCCCTCTGCCTTCGAGCCTCAATGGTTTGGATGATTTAAGGCCGACTAAGTTCTCGCAGGACTGGGGACTCTGAATCATGGTATAGTAATGAATTTGACCTTTCTTTATCGAAGCTTTCAATGTGAGAATTCCTTCACTATCATTTCAAACTCTGCTAGTTGAAAGGAACTTTGTCAACTTAGAGATTTTCGGTTTTCAATCACACTCATTAGCCTGTGCTAACCTTGAAATTGACACTTCACTAATGATGATCATATTCATCACGTGAAAATATCCAGGTCGAAGGACCTCGCCTAGCCACCGACTCAAGCGACTGACGTTCACCTCAAAAGACCAACTAGTCTACATCGAAACTCAACATCTCATCGTCAAACAGCAACATATCATGGCCTCCACGAAGAATCAGAATAAAACCGCCCCAGATCATAGCAATTTATCGAAGAACAAGCTATCAAGGTCCATAACGCCGTCACACAAGACGCCCAATCAGATGACCCCCCTCGAGAAGCGGACCCAACTCATCAACCTACGTCTTGACTCCCTTGAGCGAGGAAGGAAGCTATTGCGTCTTCATGAAAAGTGGCCGACTGTCAAAAGTGTCAAGGCGCACAAGGAAAGGCAGGCTAAGCTCGTGGCCGAGGCTGAAGCTGAAGCCGAAGCCGAAGCACACGTTGGTCACATCCCGCCTTGCAATATTTCACCCATAAAAGTTACTGCAGATACGAGTGATATCAAACTATCTACTCCCAACACGAGATCCCCTTCAGAGGGCTCGACAACTAAAGCCCCCACCAAGGCTCGGCTAGAGCTCGTGCCCTCTTTTCCTTTTCCCATCTCTCGACACAAAAAACTCGCCTCCTTCCCCCAATTCCCTCTGCTACCCACAGAGATTCGTCTGGAAATATGGGAGATCGCGCTTTACAATCCAAAGTTCTTGGAGATGCAGTACTGCACCGATTTCTACGACCGGACCTTCATCAACCTGCCCTACGACCAACCGCTTAGTGCTGTTTGCCGCGAGAGCAGAGAGGTAGCATCCAAGATGAAGTTTCGACCCGGGGGGAAGCTCTCTATGCTGGCGAACGACGATTTCAGGTCAGTATCCACCCTGCGTTTCTAAACAGAATTATCTAACACGGGTGGTTATCTAGACACCCCCTTCTGAACTTCGCCCAGCGGCAACAGGCCATCCAGCAGCACGACGACTCGCGTCCCTGGCCGCGACCCATTGTCCGCCTATGCAGCTCCCGCGACACCGTCTTCTTCCGTACCCTCGACCTCTTCTCCTCGGACCCGCTCGGCAACGTTCTACGCAGTATCTGCGGTCCCAACAACAACATCCAGCACCTCGCCCTCCCCTTAAACCTCGACGATCTTGCGCAGGCGAAAACCTGGGCGCCGTCCTTGCGGCGACTGCGGAGGTTGAGAAGTGTCACGTTCATGGTGGGCTCAAAGGAGAAGTCGTGGGCGAAGAGCGGTGCGATCGAGTTGCGACCTCTGGATCAGGTAGGCGGAATCCCATTCCTGCTGGCCAGCTTTTTCAATAGAGCTAGCTTATCACGTGCTCTCTCTCGGCTTCGCAATGCTGGAACTGACCTCTTGCAGTGGTTCGCAGATGGTAGGGATCGCTGGATCGAGCGCGGTTGCGCCAAGGAGGCGATCATCGACGTCACCGAGGTAGCGACGTGGCTGCTGACTCCCGATCTCAGAGTGCTGAGGGCTTTGAGGAGAGCGCTGCCTCTATCGCAGCCTACCAGAATATGCCATCCGATTTCAATCAGAGTCGTGGCGTGGAAGAAGACTTGAGAGACATCGCTTCCGGACAGCGCAGTGCAACTTTAAAAGTTACTCTGGCGTCATAGTCTTGCGTGGATAGCAAATGTGCAAAAATTATCTGATTTTCACGGCCTCGGCACGTGAGGTTTCATGCAAGTCATACGAGGCCTTAACTTCAGATCCTCGGAATAGAACATGACCGATCCCTTTTTCTCATATTTCATCTTGGACCATGTATCCAAAACGGGAGACTTCTGGACAGAGTTAATCCAATCCGCCTCTTGCATTTCCGAGAGATAACATCTGTCCTTAGCTACGTGGTGCCCGCTCAATTCCAACGCCAGATGTTATCCAAGGACCCGCAAAGCTTCATCATCAATATCCCCCTGTTGCATGGTTCTCAGCTACGAGTAAATCATGTAATCCCACAACTCATTCGAGAACCTCTCCTGTATATCCTTCAGACCCCACCCTTGCGCAGCACCAATCGAAGCCAGCGTAGACTTGAACTCCGGAATGGCGTCTCTGTACGCGTTTTCCTTGAGGTACTGCCGCGCCGGCTTGCCGCGCATATTGATACTCTCCCTAGTCACCACGTTAGGTTTGCCCTCACCCGAACGAAAGGGGGTTCGGTAAAGAAAGAAATAAAGATGGGGATAGGGATAGGGATAGGGGTCGGACATGGTAGGGTCGGGGATTAAGCGAGCCCGAACAAAACAAAACAAAACGGGCACGTACCACTCCTTCGCCCAGTGCGGTCTGACGTTCAACAACGCACCATGCGCATCTCTATACCCGAGCCACAGATCAGCGACCCGCTGCAGGAACGGCACCCACTCTTGGTCCGTCACCGCGTCTGGGATGCTGATGACCTCGATGCTGGCCGTGCCGAACGTGTTCCCGCGCTGCGGCGCCATGATCACGTTGCTATCTCCCATGATGCGCAGCTCGAGTGTCAGCCGCATGGGCGTGTCATCGTCCTCGTAGCAGAGGTTGATGATGTCCCACCACGCCCTCTGCACGATCGCGTAGTCTGGCTGCGAGGCGTCGGAGGCGAGGGCCGGGATGGGGATTTGGAACTCCATGTCGCGGACGATGCTGTTCTGGATCTACGCGCGCGTCAGTGACGGCTCGGCTCGAGAGATCCGGGGAGGCGCGCGCATACGCCTCGTCTGAAGTGCAGCGCATTCGGCACGCTCGTCTTGATCTCCTCCGTCTGCCCCTGCTGGAACCCCACAAACTCAAACGGCGGCAGCGCCACCATACCAAACGTGCTGAGGATCGCCGCCTGCCACCTACCAGGGAACGCCTGGAAGATCGGGTTCTCGGTGACCACGCCCCCGAGCCAGCCTTCGACCCACTGGATGAAGGTCATGAACGCGCTCGGGTACTCGACGCTACCCTCCCGGTCGTCGGTGGCGTTCCAGGTGTTGACCCAGGCTTGCTGCGACCGGGTGAACCAGAACCACTCGCTATAATAGTCTTCGTGAGCGCGCTTCTGAAAGTCGACAAGCGCCGCTGCATACTGAGCATCGGTGAACGTCTTGCGGAGCGCGATCGGGATATCGTTTCTGCTGAGCGGTGGGATAGCGAGTCCAATATCAGGCTTGAATGGTTGCATGACGGCGTAAGACATCTTGTCCAGTGCGAAGGTGATGTGCGTTACGACACCCAGAAGTCCAAAACAGCCGGCTGCGGCTCTGAGGTGTGCTGGGTCCGAGATTGTACGATGGACACCGTTGGCATCGACGTATTCCACGGCTCGGACGTAGTCGTTGATGGTTTGGTGGCGACGCCCGGCTCCGTGGCATATGGGGCCGTTGACGCCTCCGAACGTGACTCTGGGCTGCTGTCAGCATCTTCCTGCTCTGAGTGAAAGGAGAGGAAACATACTCAACAAGGATGACGTCCACAGGCAACGTCCACTTATCGTTCGCAACAGCCCAGCGCCTGAACTGCTCATTTGTCACAGAAACACCAACTCTCACTAGCGCTTTATCAATGCCAGCAGCCGCCATCCCCTCGGTAGCAGCGAACTGAATAACTTTCAGCTCATTCTCTGGATCGATGTGCTCTGCTGAGATACTCATCGTGTCGGGGATCTTGGTCACCTGCTCGAAATTGAGGAGAGAAACCAGGACCTGCTTGTCTTGCGAGAAGGTCGCGCTCCAGGAATGTCTGTAGCCGCTGCATCTGACGCGCAAGTCATTGGCCTTGGCCCATTTGACTAGGTTCTGAAGGCCGAGAACGGTTTTGGGAACGAAACTCCACTTTGGGGTGTTCGCAACGCTTTTGCCCCAGTTGCGGAAGTCCTTGTTCGCGTGGACCTTTTTTGTGTTAGTAGGATCCTGGTCTTAGGCACAAGAGCGCGAGAGTTGTTGGTTGTAACTGAGAAGGGATTGAACACTTGATCAAGCCCCCTGTATCTGAATATTTCATTCTCCTAGAAACCAATCGAATGTAAATCTGGACCCGGATCAGTGGCGACACTACGGAGCTCACCTCCATAGTCTTAGTCTCAGCAGCATCCTCAAAGATCCTCGGGTAGCCTTGCCTACCAACCGCCGCCTCAACAGCCGGCTGCCTCAGCACCTCCGCTTTCTCAGCACCATGGTCGTGCCCAAGCAGCCCCTCAATCCCTCCTTTCAATTCCTCAAATAGTTTTCTGAAATGATGCTTCACCGGTGGACTGGGCGGCATAAAGAGCTGCCCCGCCACTCCCTTCCCACCAGCATCAAGCACCTCTTTCTCACTCTTGCCATCCATAAACGCCTTGATCCTCAACTGCGTTCCACCGTCCAATTGATTAAATGCATCCTTGAAGACTTCGGTGTCTTGGAACACGTGTAGGAATCCGCGGAGATGGATCTCCGGGTCAACGTTCTTGTTACGGATCTCCCAGAGATGCTCTTTGAGGGTGGCGATCTTGACGAGGGGGAAGTCGTCTCTGATAAGATCAATCTGGTCGATGATCTCGCCAAGAACAAAGTGCGTGCTGAGATTCTCCCGGGGCGGCGTCGGGAGCAAAGTCTCGAGGAGCTTGGTCTTTGCCAATATGTTGGCTGCCATAGCGAGGACTCAGGAGGCGGGGGGGCTAAGCGGAATAGTGTCGAATAACAAGAATCACTTGGGCAATAACAGGTTCGCTGAACCAAAACAACAACGCGAGAGTTACTGATCGAGACACGGGTATCGTCAACCACAGGCGAAAGAATAAGGAAATATATGCTCCAGGCTTTTCTGGTAAGCATGGCTAGCTTCCGGAGCGAGACAGACAGTCGCATCTCAGCTTCAGCCCGCCAAGGAATCGGCAGGCGCCTCACGTCAGCAACAAGTGAGACGCGCTCCTCAGTCCGAGAAACACATATATAGTGAGACGATTATGCGAGAATATCCTGATTGAGAGCATGATCTTTGGCAGTGAGGAGGTAGTGGTGGTGTGATTATAGGTGGCGAGATGTCAGGAACGTATGAGAGGAAAATGTCGGAGTAGAGAAGAATAGACCGTTTGACTGGACGTGTAATGAGAGAGAGAGAGAGAGCTTGCGTCAATTTGGTCGTAGAAGATCGGTGAAAGGCCTGGTATAACATGGACGACGCTGCCCACACCCAAGCGGCAGCAAGTCCCGAAGAGCGGCTCATAGAACTGTATGCTTTTTTTTTCGATTGGCAATACTGTGCGTATGATAATTGGCATCACTGAATTCAGAATATGATCATCAGGACCGACAGATGGCTCATCTATAACCGAGTGACGAGCATGTTGCGGTACTCAAAATAGCTCAAGTAGAGGGATCATCTTGAGCAAACAATAAAAACCCTCAGGTGCATGGGGAAGAAACCGACGGCGTCAATCTAATCCACTATTGCGCTTGTCTTGAGACTTCACTGCCGGAGAGTGGTTCTTGTCGTCCTCTTACAGCATTCCAAACGACGAATCACAACCAACGCAGATTTTAGAAAAGTTGGGTATCGTAATTATGCCTATAAATATTTCCTGGTCCTTTGACGCAGGTATCCAAGGACTCTTTAAAAGGCAAAAAACCATGCAAATAAACATACCAATATCTGGCAGCCAAATGATTTAACTATTTCTGCTTGATTATCTCAAGCAGGAAGTCCTCGCTATTCGCGATCAGTATATTTTTTCCGGCGCAGAGACTTGAACTTACAAGGACAAGGTTATATATCCATCCCTATCGTCATCGTACTTCTTGAACACGTCAGTCATCCTCTTCAAGCTGATACAGCTCTGTACGAAGAGGTCAAAACTGATGGCTCCATCACGCCGCTTGTCAAAGGTTCTGAAGAGCACCTCGACAAATTGAGGACTGAGCCGATAACCAAACGCGACCAAGGCATTAGTGTATTCATCCAAGCTGATATTTCCACTCCTGTCAGCATCAAACCGATCAAACAGGGATCGCCACGCAGCCAAGAAGCCCCAAAGACCGCAAAACTCTTCGAAATTGATGGAGCCGCTGCGGTCGCTGTCGAACATTCGGATCATCATCTTGACTGTATGCGGATCGAATGAGGTCCAGTCGCCGTTCACCAGGGCGGCGCGTAGCTCTTTCTCAGATAGGTGGCCGGTACCTGCGGGCTGTGAGCATCTTCTCGAGCAAGGTGAAATAGATGTGTTATACCATCTTTGTCGACGGCCTTGAAAAGGGGCCACAAGGCTGGGTCAGCTCCATTTGAAGGCGCGGGGGATTGAGGAGGTCTCGAGGCTGGTGGGGGTCTATTCTGGACTGGAGCTGGTCGCGGTCCGTTGCCGTAATTGGATCCAGGTGGAGGGGACATGTAACCATAGTTTTGTGGTGGTTGCTGAGGCTGAGGGGGCCCTTGTTGGTGTTGAGGGGCACCATAGCCGTAATTTGAAGACTGCATGCCGGAAGAGGGTCGTCGAGGGTCTGCTGGGAGAGGAGGGGCAGGCTTCGTGTAATGTGTTTGTTGTTGTTGCTGTTGCTGCTGCTGCTGCTGCTGTAATGCTGCGTAACTTGTAGGATGTGGTTGCTGGGGTTTTATATTAGAAGATGAAATTTTGTTGCTCCCTTTCTGTCCATATATATTAGCTACGTAATCCTCTGTCAGGTCGTTTCTTGGTGAATGGATATACTCTCTCGGGCTCTGCGAATCTGCGACAAGGGTCAGTATGAGTCGCTTGGTATGGGGCGCAGCAAGACATACGCAGGCAGGGAATCCGGGTTGAAGGTACGATTGTAGGCCATCTTGAGATTTTTGTTGGTAGTGGAGAGAATGTGTGATTTGAGATCAGCAGGAAGAAGGGTTGCTTATGTCGGACCACGAGAGGAAGGCCTGCTGACAGTCTTGAGCTGGTGAGGGAGCCCTGTCCAAGCAGGGGCAGGGCAGTGTATCAGAGGACTGACTACGAGTGCGGCGCATGAGGAATTTGGTACGAGGTGATCCGCAAAGATCTGATGCGTGAATTTGGTGGTCTAGTGTAAATGAAGGCTACGCAACATTACGCAGCATCAGAGGATCTGAAGTACTGGCTCTAGAAATTTGGTAGATTGCCATCTAAATTTGACTGGAGCACGAGAAACCGCAGCTAAGGCCCGGACTACTGCGTAAAGTCGGAGCCCACGTAGGCGTAGGCGGCCATGTAAATCCTTCGTTCCATCCCCAATTCTTACCCGTACACCTCAAAATGCTATCCGACTCGGTCGACTCTGGCACTGAATTCTGGCTATTTGGCTATGGGTGAGTGTTTCTTAACAGTGAGCTCAGCATCGTGTCTGATGCGGTTTCCAGGAGTTTAATATGGAAGCCACCTCCACATTTCGGTAGGACGGCTGAGCCACTTCACATTGAAGAATCTTTATTCATTCCAGAATAGATCGTCGTATACCAGGGTGGGTGACTGGATATGTGCGGCGATTCTGGCAGGTACGCAATTCCATTAATGGGCGTTCTAAAGACAGACTCATGAATGACGCAGGCCAGGTAAGTCGCGTGCCGTATCCGCTCTGCCGGGCACGAGTTGACATGCTGGCCAGTCAAGATCATCGAGGAACACCAGAGGCACCAGGCCGGGTCGTCACATTGATCGAGCGCTCGTTCTGGGAGAAGCTACCCGATCCCCATCCCTCGGTGTCTGACAAGGTTTGGGGCACGGCATACCGGATCCAAGCAGACAAGGAGGCGGAGGTGCGGGAATACCTTGACATCAGAGAGATCAATGGCTACACCATACACTACACGCCCTTCCATCCAGCGGATGGCTCACTTCCGATCAGGACGTTAGTGTATATCGGGACGCCTGATAATGACCAGTTCATGGGGCCGCAGGAACCGCAGCAGCTGGCTGAGCATATCCACAGGAGCGCCGGTCCAAGTGGACTGAATAAGGATTACCTCCTGAGTTTGGAGGTTGCGCTCGATGGGCTGAGTAGAGAGAGTGGAGACGAGCATGTCAAGGACCTTGCTCAGAGGGTTAGGAAGCTCGAGCAGAGTGTCGGTGACAGCTCAACCACGACTGAAGTTCCGGCCCATGAGCTCCATTAGATTAGAAACACAGATGAGCCTGAGGAAGCGGGAAATTAGCCTGCAAGCTCGGATAGAGGCAGGAAAACTAGATCAAAGCAAAAGTCTTGCATTTCAGAAACTATGAAGGCTTGAACTTTCCTAGTTGTGATTCTAACACTTCCTATCATTGCCTGCAATCTCAGCAGAAGGGTCTGAATTGGCCAAAGGCAGAACGGTAGAAGGACTTTTGAGTACTGCCCGAGCCGATATCATGTGGTCAGATGAGTTTGCGGACCTTCTTCCAGACAGATCTTGACTTGAAAGTCCCTTCCTCAGGTTCAGCTTTCCGCAATGTATTCACATACGCTTTTTGCACACACAAGAAGTTTAACAGCAGAAGTACCATAAAAAAATTGTTCCTTAGCCGCAGGCTACGAAAGGATATTTTATGACTTGCGCAATTGTGGAATGTGATGAGGAGGTATTGTGTTGGAGATGAGGATCTAGAAAGAACTTCAAAGTATTGCGGGCAAAGCCTCTCGAACTTTAAAATGTCCAAAGATGCGAGCCGGTGGCAATTAATGGTCGCCGATCGTGGCATACCAAATGCTCTACAGGTATTGACGAGCTCTAGTCACCTTGCGGTACACAAACACAAATGTACGTGAGAAGTAGGGTTCGGAGAAGCCTTTTCATTTCCCTAGACGGGCAGATACTCGCGATTGCATAGGACTGCTTTAAATGCAGTCTTCAAAGTGTGTGACAAATAGGTAAGAAGATCCCCCCAAACGCCGAGCAGAGCGTGAGAGCTCGCCAGATTCCGCATCCATAGACCGCAGGCTAATGACCCAAAGATTTGCATCCAGAGATGCTCATCGGATCGCACCACACAATTAAGTTCCGCTGCACCAGGCTGACTTTTCCTTGTCCTCAACGTACGAACGACGCCCAAGCAAGGTCTGAGAGAACATCAGGGACCCGAGAACCTATTACCAGCGTCCACCACCTTGCTGCTGTTGATCACCACCTCCATATGAGCCTCCACCACCGGAGTAGCCTGTGTTTGATGATCAGCATCTGAGTTGGTCCAAGTGAAATATGTCCATGAATTATCGATTTTAGGGTAGGGGGCTTACCTCCACCACCAGAGTAACCACCTTGACCTCCTCCGTAGCCACCAGAGTTTCCGCCGCCGCCGTAGCCGCCTTGGTTTCTATCGCCGTAGCCGCCACCGCCTGAAGTACAAGTCAGTCAATTTTGAAGTTGACAGAAGTTGATGATCTCGCGATCGACAAGCCAACATAGCTCCAGGACCAAACCATAGATGAGTGCCAGACTGAATACGGAAAATATGCTTGAATATAACAGAGAAAATCAGGGAAATGTTGAAAGGGAAGAAAAACGTACCGTATCCGCCACCGCCGCGTCCTCCATATCCTCCGCCACCGCCTTTTGAGAATTAGTACTTGATCAAACACGACGAGGGTTCGAATTACCTCCGCGTCCACCACCGAATCCACCGCCACCGCCGCCGGAGCCACGCTCGCTGGCCTTGTCGACTCTAATAGTGCGACCATCAAACCTTAGGAGGTCAGTATTTGCGCATCACGATGGATGAGCTTCAACCTACTCGATGTTGTTCATGGCTGTGATCGCAGCCTCGGCATCGGCATCGGAGCCGTAACGGACAAATCCAAAGCCACGGGAGCGACCGGTGTCACGATCCTTAACGACAACCTGTTGACCACGTACGTTATCAGCGCTGTAGATTTCCTTTGGGGGGGGGGGGGGGGGGGGAAGCTGAGTATAGGGGTTTCATGTACTTACGGCCTCCTCGACCGCACCGAACTCCTCGAATTTCTGACGGAGCGCATTCTCATCTGTGTGCCACGCAAGGCCGCTGAATGTCAAGTTAGCTCGTGCTAGAGGGAGAATAGGAGCCAGGGGCGCGAGATTGTACTTACCCGATGAAGAGCTTAGACATCCTGAGAGATGTTGTTGAGGGGATCTGAGTCAAGTCTTAATTTCCGCGCGCATCCAGAGACAACATAGCGCGTCATCGTAGTAGTGGTGTTGTTGAAGGCATGGAAACAGACGGAACACGGATCACGCAATGAAAGTACATCGAGGAAGAACATGGCCCCCCGCTGAGCGGAAGTAGAAAGGAGCAGTGATGTGGTAAGGAAGAGTTGAGGTGAGGTGAGGTGAGGTGATGAGATCGACGAGGAGTAGAAAGGTCAGCGCAGGCAAGCAGGAGAATCAGACGAACTTGGGGAGTTAGTTGTTGTTTTGGTGGAATGGGGTGATAGTCTGAAGAGGATGGTGATTTGTAGATCGCCTGAAGGGACAGACTGTGGATTGGTTGAAGTGGTAGGAAGGAGCACAAAATTGCGAGTGGGAGTCGCAAAATATGTAGAAAGGAAGAAGAAAGAGGTTGGTGGTTGGAGGGGAAGAAGAAAGGTGGTGCAGAGCTTTCATATAAAACCCCGCTACTGCGATTATCCGAAAGCGTGCTAGCGGATAAGCAAGAAGAGGGGCACTTATTCACCCATTTGACCCCATTATTCCTTCTGAGTCTTTCTTTACTCTCTTTGATGCCCAAGTTTACAAGTATAACCTGGTTGGATAGGTGTATTGCTTTTTTATTTTCTTTTTCACTTTGCCAATTGAAACGATATTCAATCTACATTGGGCCTTTCGGATGCGATACCTATGCGAAACTACTGGGTGCGGCCAAGTGACAGGCCTGGAGGGAGGGACCTCAGAGTGGAGTAAGTAGAAGGGAAGGGAAGGGAAGGGTGGGTGAGAGATGATCGCGGGGTGGTGTGGCTACGATCTTCTAACTGCTGGTCTCAATTGGAATACAATATAGGACATGGTATTCTCAATCAAACCCTCCACCTTCCCACGCCGTGTACAGAGCTACTGGGACGAGCATTAGCAATGCAATGCGAAGCACATCTACATTAATGGCTGAACCGCGACTGTACCCTATTCTACAGTCTGTGATGCCCATTGACCACTTGGAACGGTTGGGGCATGCTGGCCCGCAGCAAGCTTCTCTGTCTGGGCACCGCTGCGCTGCGTGCAGGGGTGAAAACCTGGCATCAGGTGCATGCTGATGCTGCTGATGCTGCTGCTGCTAGGCAGCTATGCCACGGAATATGAATAGTCAGTGTTTTGCTCAAAGATTCGTCCGCAGCTCCTGCAGGGCTCCGCCACTTGGAGATACGGTAGTCGGTCGAGACAAAGCATGGCATATTAAGGGACTCCTGGAAGTATGTTTGAAGAACAGAACCGATGAACCCACACCTCTCATAAACTTTTCGTTCCCCTTCCCCTGGAGGATAATGGCAAGCATAGTCTGGCTAAAGAGTCCGGCATCACATCGCTTCACAACGCATCAAATCACATCACATCACATTGCATCACACCACACCACACCTAGTTAATGCATGCTACACGGTAGAGCCGAAGCGTCAGTATATACAGCCCGCGCCCGCAACGTATTGCTGCATCACTGGCCTCTGCTTCTTTTCTTTGCCGCGGACCAGTGTAGGCTATGAGGGATGGAGGCCTGCAGGTCTGATCAAGGTGCTTCCTTTCGATGGGGAGGGGTATGCTCATGGTGGGGTTCTGTATGAGGGGTCCCTACCTGTGCATTCCTGTATGTATGTACTTAGAAGTATACTGTATAAAAGTAAGTCTACCACCTGAGTCAGGGAAGAAGGAAACCAAATCTCTGTTGCATCTGCTCCTTCCTATTCTGTGCATTCTTGCCTGCACCCATCGTCCTACCAATTTCTACCGTCCCTGTTGAACAACTCGAAGATATATAACCCGCCGAACAAAAATCTCAGATGGATGTGATTGTCTTTCATCCCATTCCGTGTGGAGAGTGGAGGGGCGGGGTGGATCAAGCCTCGGCCCGGCCTGCTTATCGATAAGCACCAGGCTCGGAACCTGTATCCTGAAACCCGACCGTGGCCGGGTCGCTGCACCATGTAAAGTACCGAAGTAACTCCGTCGGTACCTTGGAGTTACAAGAGGGTAGATACTTCGAAGTAGTTGGAGCTTCCGTTGCCATGCCATGAATAAACCAGCAATCACATCTTCTTTTTACAACTGGGCGCATGCAGGTGAGCTCTCTAGCAACATTCAACCGTGACGTTCTGGGCAACACAGGGCTTACGATAATACCGCTCCCTCTTATCGCTACTCCGTTTTGCGCAGTCCGCCTGGTCTCGATTTCGTACAATACCACTACTGCTACTACCTCTTCTTCTTCTTCTTCTTCTTCTTCAGGAATACCGACCATTGATACCTCCTCTGCTCCCACCGTCACATCGCGACGGTGACACAACAAAGGACGAAGGGTGCCAAGGCGATGGCAAGCAGCGTAGCACGTAGTATAAGCCGACCGGCGTGAACCTTGATAGCCCTAGCTTCAACCCCTACTCTGAAGCTCTCTGAGGGAGTCCCGGAGCGATACCCCATGCCACGGCACTTCGCTACTATGAACCACAATGTGCCGCGCAAACCGTGCACACGGTGTTGATGAATTAAGAAAAAGCCCTCACTATGTGGCACAGGCAGGTAGTACTTGGGAATCCTGCGCAAGCATCCAAGCCATTGTGTCGGGCTCATTTCACAACCATGTATCGTGACAAACTCGCGTCGTCCAGCCGGTGTGTACTGTGCTCTACATAGCTCAAGAAATAGGAACTTGCATCTGCGCTATATTATGGGGTAGCCCTGTGCTGGAACAGCTCGCCAGAGTAACGTCTGCGAATGGTAAATTGAAGAGATCTGAGCAAGAAAGGATGTGGGCCGTAGGCTTTCGAATTAGGTGGTTGATGCAGATGGGGGATGCAGGCGATGAGATGGCTGCAGCAGCGGATCGATGAGCACTCGTAGGGCTGGACGCTGCTCACCGCTGTTTCCTTCTTAAATTTGCTGCCTTTACGGTCTTCCCGATATACGAAGTAAACAGAAAGATGACTGACTGCATAGGATAGGGGTAGGTAGAAGTACCTACGCGTCCTGCTTGGTCGAGTGGCCCTAGTGCAGATGCAGAAACGTTGTGGATGATGGGTTGTGGGTTGTGGGTTGTGTTATCAAAGCTGAAGAGCAGACGATGAACTGTATATGATTGTATCATGTGCCTGATCGTAAGGAGCCGAACTTACCGTTGAAAAAACAACACCAATGTAGTACATCGCAAAGCCACACCACCTCGTGCAAGCTGTTCACTGACCACGGCTTTCAAATGGCATCAGAAACAGCTTGGACTCTCAAGTGCGCCCGCCACCCACCATAATGCTGCTCCCGACTCCCGACTTCCCGAAGTGGAGGATCCAGGCAATTACCCAGTTTGGGCATTGCGAAATGACTCCTTCCGCGATAGTAGATGACACTCGTGACGTCCGCAACAGCTCCATCACAGCTACCTTACCTAAGGTATCAGTGCTTGCCATTCCACATACCTAGGTAGTCGGTCATCCTTGTGATCTGTCCCTACCTACCTACCTACCTACCTTACCTACTCATGAAGCCCTCGCCTCCACGGACAATTCGCATCAGATACTTGCGTCCGTCGTCCAGCGGATCGCGGCCCTAGAGTGGAACCTCGACGACTGAAAAACTCCCTTGGGCAGCGAAACCAATGGAGAGACACCGTGAAACACATGAGCGCCATGATCAGCCAAAAGAGCTGTCCAAAGATTCTTCGAACCGCCAAAGACCACAACATTACGACGGATCTAGAGAGCCAGACCGTCGAGCCCACAAGGATCTCTCGAGTGCAAAGACTCGGTCAGGGAGAGCATCTGGAAGGCTGCCTAAGGATATGGAAGCGTTGAGCGGGAGTAACGAATACATTCGTAGATGGCTTGCTACTACCGAAAGTAACGACAATCAAAATACGATGCCTGTGAATAGGCCTACAAATGCCAGTGAGTGACTACAGTGCCACAGAAATGTACAGCACGTTGCACAGCTGAATCCACTTAATAACACCATACTTCCTAGGCAGGCACAACGACATAGGAGCGCAAGGTGCTGCCTGTGGCCTTCGTCCTGCTGCTCACATCTACGAGGATCAACAAATATCCACTAGAGGCAAGAGGAGACACAAGTCTTCATCTGATAGCTCGCTTTTAGAGGTTCCAATGAGACCCCAAACAACTCGTTTGAAGAGAGATGACCCACATCCTACGATATCGAAGAGACGAGATCAGCCTACTTTCCGGAAGAAGCAGAAGATGCCCCACTCAGATCATGGTAGTTCCAGCCATGCCTCCTCACATAATCCGCCACGAGAAACGTTCGAAAAGAGGGCACGTCACAAGACACGTGAAGACCGTTATGAGCCAAAAAAGAAGGAGGAGAGATCCGAGAAGACTGGAGAAGCGAGGAAGAAGCGAGAAAAGAGAGGAGATCGAAGGAGAGCCGCTAAGAAGTCCGGAGAGAAGCTGATGCAGAATTTCAGCTCAAAAAATGTTGCTCGTGATCGATTGACGGTGAGTGTTGAGAAGAACTTGAACGGAACTAGCTAACTTAAGGAGATGCGCCCTCGAAGCGGCCCAGGTCTTTTTACAAATGGCCGGGCCTCTTCCCCGGCAAGACGTCGAGGCTGTAAGTGAAGCTATATCACTGGAGAGAAACCGCTGACAACACTTAGTACCTGATCTCGCCTTCTCAGAAATGGACTTTCTCCAGCGCTCCAGCAGAAAGGGACCGGCTGAGAATCGTGAACGAGTCACGTCGAAATGTCATGAGAAAGAAAAACGAAAGGTCACCAGAGCACAGGAAGAAATATCAACATTCTTCGGACCAATGAAGATGCCACTGCAGAAGGTCTCAACCAATACAACCAAGGCTTACTCGAGCAGTGCAAAAAATGATCGGTCAATATACGCCAAGCGGATGGAACAAGACCAGAACCAGATGACCTCGAGCTACGAGCGCTCTGGGTCGTTCGACTTTCAACAAGAGCGACCTTGTAGCAAGGGACGGCCAGGCCAGCCTTCTCATGAGCATAAAGCCTATGGAAGCTACTCACGAGCAGCCAGCAACCCAATGGAACATTCCGGCTCGGCGAGCAAGCTTTCAAGTAAAGCCACGACCACTCTGTCGTGGTCCGAAAGTCAGTTTTCTCCTGCCATCACAACACCCAAGAGGGTCTTAGATCGCCTGTCCGTCAGCCCCACTCCCTCTTCGGTCTGGAGGTCAATCGAAAACACTGGTATCTTCAAGGGTACAGGTATAAAGATAACTCCCGCTCCAAGAAATAAGAGACAGTCCTCAATGACTTTGAGCATGTATGAGAACCAGATCAGAGACCAAACCCAGATATGGAAAGGCTTAAGCGAGCGAACTGGTCCAACGACCACCACGGCAGACTCCTCCGAAATGGGACTTGGATTATCCGAAGTTGGTTTGCAGGGTCAAGAGAGATCAGTAAGCTCCAACAGAAGTATAAGCTTCCGAGATCCTCAGGCACAACCAGAGAATAACACCTCTCGTGATCAGATCGACACAGCAGGCCAGACGGCAGCAAGTCGACAGCGCTTAGTCGTCGAGCATTTCCATCCTCAACTTGGATGGCACGAACATCCACATGCCATTTCTCGCAGCCAACAAACTTCGGCAGCAGCCATGAGAGAAGCGATACCCCGAGACTTCAGATCGACACCACGGAGTCGGGATGAGATAGCGAAGCACGCTCGCCTCAAACTACCGAAGCGACCGTCAACGACTCTTCCAATCATTAATCACAACGTTGGAGAGAATGAACAGGTCGCCGGACTGGGGATTTCAAACGGCAGACCACTGAAAATTGCAATCAAGGATGACTCTCAAGTCAGTGAAGAGCATCCAGAAGACGCAATCGGCGGGACACAGTCTGCTGCATATCGAGTGAGACTTGCCAGCCTAGCATCGAGTTCGTCTGATCCAACAACGTCCAGTACTAGACATAGACTGCCAATTAGTCATGTTATCGAGGGAAACCCGCCCGGAAGCCTTTCTGGTTACATGATGTCTTTGGAGTGTAGCGAGCAGCCTCACACAGATACCATAATGGGCGAAAAGCAGCAGTCCTCTCTGCCTCGTCCTATGTATCCCCAAGTAAGACTTCAATTATCAGAAGAAATCGCCTTAGGAGATGGCCCAGAGGGAGAGAGCGAGGCCTGTGATATTCCGTACAAGAAAGAGTCCTGGATCGGTAACGTCCGTCCGGTAGTCCCCGTTCAGTCGATTCGCGGATCTCTCGTGTCCGAGGACGAGCCATTCTACATTCATCAAATACAGCGAGATTTCCAAAACAACCCAAGCAATTCATACCAAGAATCGAGCTCTGGAGTAAAAGGATTGCCCCTAGAACACTTAAATACTCACACAATTCACCATGAGGATCACCAGCTCGATGATCTCCAGTACCTAGAGGATTCTCTCGAATCCAATACAAGGGGCTATGGAGGCAAGTGCTCAACCACGAATCAAGCTTACGAGGACATGAATGCGGAGTACGCTGAAAGGTATGGGAATCGGGATTTAGAGCTGTATCATGACGAACAAGAGTTCGTTGGCCATAACTTAATCAAGGGGGAAATCTATGACTTCGAACATGCGCATCAATACAATCATGGCGAGAGCTTCTACGACGCTCTGGAATCAATCGAATCCCACGAGCGGATTTACAAAGCAGAGCCTTGTGATGGCTATGATAGGCAAATGGAAACTCCCGGGGCTGGCTTTTGGCAACCTCGTCCTCGGTATTGATTGACTCTTTGTCGAATGCGCTGACACACGGTAGCCAATTCAGCAAGGATTGATTAGAGGGTTCTCCAATGATTGGTAATCATATCAGTATGTCGAGTATGTTAGAGTCCAGTGTCTCTCGTCTGCAATCCGCGACTCAATCTATTAAATGCCACTTGTGAGTCCCTGCTATTTTTGAATAAGCCCAGTGCCAGAAAGGAGCCAAAAAGAATCGGCAATTACCACAGGTGTTTGAGAAAACCCTCACGCCAGCAAGAGTATGAGCCTGAAGGAACAGATCCCAGGTCAAGCACGGGAGAGTCAGTTTGAAATATTTTGTCAAAATTTCACCACCAAAGGGCCTAGGATACCCCCAAACCCCATATCGTCAATTTCGCACACCTCACACATCACCAGTAATAATGCAAATCCATTATTACAGATATCATGCACTGCTCCGATTCCTCCACTAGCCTAACCCCTCGAAAAGAAACGTCCGATCATGCCACTCGCGAGATTCCCAGCGATACCACCAGTAGACATGGCGCTGCCGGCTATGTTCGACGCCTGTCCGAACCTATCGCAGCGCGAGAAGGCAAGAGTGTTTGTCACTGTCAAACTGAGGGCGATGGCTGTTCCGGCAGCGTTAGCACACCACAGATCTCCGCCGTCATCTCGAGCACGAGAAAAGGAAAGTAAGTGGAAGAGGGGAGGGGAAAGTGAGTCAGCAAGCATACCAACCAGCGTCAGCCAAATGAACTCGAAGCTGAAGATGGCGACGAAAGCCAGGCCCACCCACAGCAGCGGCTGCGAGTACAGCGCGATCCAGAAGAAGCGGCTGTCAGTCGCATTGATGATCTTCACACTAGGGTCCGACGACTCGAACACCCAGTGCGAATCCCCCGACTGGGGGTCGACCTCGTTCCACCAGCGCAGCCCGACGAGGCGCCGTCCTGCGATGTTCTTGAGATAGTAGAAGTCGGCGGCCAGGAGGAGGATGGTGATTATGAAGATCAGGACGCTGGAAGCGGAGTGGTTAGCTGGGAGGATAATGTAGATCTGCCAATTTGAGGCTCGCGGTTTTTGAAATAGCGAAAGAATGGAAGCGAGAGGGGGAAATTGAGGGAGGACGCACAAATTCTTCGTAAACAGCAAGCCGAAAAGATATACCAGCAAACTCGCTGCACCGGCACCCGTCAGCTCAATGCTTCCCTCTCCCCTTCCCTTCCTTCTCTCTTGACTGGAGGCCACCTGTACAAGTGAAAGAACAGCACTCACAGATGCGGAACCCGAGGAAGCAGAGCAGCGTTATAGGATGCGAGCTGAGTCTCCAGCTCAGAGAGCCTTGCGGGTGATTCTCTGCCATGGTTGGGCTTGGTGGCCGTCGTTCTGGTGGTGGATTAGATATCGTGGACTTCACGCACAGGGCGGCTCGATGTAGTTAGTTACTTGGTATTGAAGCTTTACCCCTGTTGAGCCAAGGGAAGGAATGCAAGGCTGAGATGCAGCCTTGTGGGCTGAGCGTATTCCCGGGGGAGGGGCTGTTGACTTCACATCAACAATCGTCTTTGTGATTTTCGAGCTCCGTTCTTGGTCTGTCACGAAATCGAAAATTCACTCGCTCCAATGCCAATATAGTGATATTTCGCGACAATGTCGACATCCGGTATCCTCCGCCGAGCTCTTCTTTATGGTATCCACCCCCGCATTACGACCTCCACTCCACACTTCTCAAATCTCCTACATCCCAACCTTCAACCTTCAACTTCTTACATACTGACGCCTCTGTTATAAGTCCCAGCATCCTCACCCAAGTTCCTCCAAAAATCACTCACCCTCCCACTCCTCGACACAGTCTCCTACGACCTCGAGGACAGCGTGACCCCCCACCAAAAACCCATCGCCCGCGCATCCCTCCTAGACTTCCTCTCCTCCTCCCGCCCCCCGAACATCACCGAGCTCTCCGTCCGCATCAACGCCGTCTCCTCTGGTCTCGCCCTCGCAGACCTCTCCTCGATCCTGCAAGCCACCCACCTCGACGCCCTCGTCGTGCCGAAAGTCAACCGCGCCTCGGACCTCCACTTCGTGACCGATGTCCTGCGGCACCAGCTCCCCTCGCGGCACCCAGGCGGAGACGCCCCGGCGCAGCAGCAGCAGCAGCCGCCCGTGAAGATCATCGCGCTGGTCGAGAGCGCAGAGGCCATCATGAACCTGGGAGAGATATGCAAGGCGTCGCCGTACCTGAGCGGCCTGGTGTTCGCCGCCGAGGACTTCGCGCTGGACCTCTCGCTCACGCGGACGCCGTCTCTGACGGAATTCCTGTACGCGCGCTCGGCGATCGTGACGGCTGCGCGGGCGCATGGGTTGCCGTCGACGATCGATCTGGTGTGTACGGCGTTCCGCGGGTCGGAGGGGCTGAAGACGCTGGGAGAGGAGTGCGAGCAAGGCCGCGGGCTGGGGTTTAATGGAAAGCAGTGTATTCACCCCAGTCAGGTAGAGGTGGTGCAGAAGGCGTTTGCGCCGAGTGCGAGCGAGGTTGAGTGGGCTGTGCGCCTGGTGGTTGCTGACGAGAAGGCGGGTAGGGCTGGTAGGGGGGCGTGGACGCTGGATGGGAAGATGATTGATGTGCCGGTCGTGAGGAAGGCGAGGAGTATCGTGAATAGAGCTGATCGGTGCGGCATTGATGTGGAGGAGCTGAGGGAGAAATGGAAGGGACAGGAGCCGGAATAGTCGTCAATCTGGCTGACGGGTTTCTATACGGGCCGTGTCTAGTTCTGGGTACAGCATGGGCGAAGGGCGAGGATACGTATATAATAATTGCTTGTACAGAGAGGAATACCGAATATGATGAATTCTTGAATGTCCAGGGACGTCAAATTCAGCTGGTTTGTTCGCTGTTCGCTTACCCCCCTTTTAAATCTCGCTTATTTACACGGCCACCTTCGGATAACACCAAGCAAAAAATGCACAACGAATGCCTGATTCAAGAGATTTCTTCATCCTCTCCTCTGTGTAAGACTAACTGTGTGTAGGCATAGAAACGTCCGCCGCCTTGGATATAGCATCCTCGCTCCTCCACAGGCTAGTAACGGTCTTCAACTGCGTGTAGAACTGCAATCCTGGTTTGCCATAGAAGTAACTTGCTCCCCCGCCTGCAATACTCCTCTTGTTTCCGGTGAAGGAGAACATGGGAAGGGGGACTGGGATCGGCACGTTGATGCCCACCTGGCCGGCTTCGATATTCTTCTGGAACGCGGTAGCCGTAGCTCCGGACCTTGTGAAGATAGCAACTCCGTTGCCGTACTCGTTAGCGTTGATAAGATCAACAGCTTCCTCCAGAGACTCGACGTTCAGGCACACCAGGACAGGGCCGAAGATCTCCTCCGTGTAGCACTTCATGTGAGGCTTGACATTCGTGATGATAGTTGGGCCGACCCAGTTTCCATTGGGGTATTTTTCAGGCTTGAATCCACGGCCATCCAGTAATATCGTCGCGCCCTCCTCCTCCGCACTAGCGATGAGATGCTCGATTCTCTCCTTGCTCTGGGGCGAAATAACAGGGCCCAAATCGGCACCAGCCTCGAACCCTCCATTGACCTTCAAGGACTTTGCGCTCTCCGCGAGCTCAGTTAGCCACTCCTTGGTCTCGCCAACCATAACAAGAGTGCTGAGAGCCATGCAGCGCTGACCGGCAGCACCAAATGCAGCTCCTACAATCGAGTTAAGAGCGTGCTGCTTGTTAGCGTCCGGGAGGATAGCAGCGTGATTCTTAGCTCCCAGGTTGGCCTGGACGCGCTTTCCGTTTGCGGACCCGCGGGAAAAGATGTACTCTCCCGCTCTGTTACTTCCGACGAAACTGATGGCCTTGATTGATGGCTCATCAATGATGAAGTCGACAGTCTTGGCAGCTCCATGAACGACGTTCAGGACTCCTGGTGGCATGCCTGCCTTTTCAGCAAGTTCGGCGAGAATCATTGCTGCTCCAGGGTCGCGCTCTGAGGGCTTGAGGATGAGACAGTTTCCGGTAGCTGTGGCTATCGGGATCGACCAGAGGGGAATCATGGCAGGAAAGTCTGAAATCAGTTAGTACATTTCAGAAGGATCAAATTTTGACCACGGACTGAAAGGACAGATAGCAGCTACAACACCTAATGGTTCTCTGTAGCTTCTTGTTTCCATATCCTTCGCAACCTCCAAAACCTCTCCCATCATCTGCTGAGGAATATTGCACGTCCCTTCGGCAACTTGTAGCCCACGAAGAACATCTCCCTTGGCATCTACAGAATGATTAACTCTGGGTGAAGATTTGCGCCGTTGATCCTACCGGCGAAAGTCTTGCCCTGCTCCAAGGTAATACTGGCAGCCAATCTGTCCCAGTTCTCCCTCACCAATTGAGTAAACTTGAACATAATCTGCTGCCTAGCCATAACACTTGTAGCTTTCCATGCCGGGAATGCCCTCTGTGCACTCTCCACTGCCGCCCTGAGCTCAGCATCGGTGCTTTGTGGAACCCTCGTAACTAAGTTGTTGGTTGCGGGGTCGTGTAGCTCAATGAAATGGGTGGCTTCGGATTTGACGAATTTGTTATCTATGAAGTAGGGCGTGTCTTGCACATCTTGGATCTTCTCGTGTGTAGTAGGGTAGTTGTCCGCGCTGAATGCAGAGGCTGCCACAGGCTGGAGGTGTTGCGCCGTGGCGTGGAGTCTGCGAGCCGCAATCTGGGAGGTTTGGGCTCCCGACGGAGCCATTCTGAGGGATGGTGTTCTTACTGCTGCCAGAGAGGCACCTCGTGTGAGAGCTCGACGCATTTCTAAAACAATGAAAAGGCTGGGGTCGCGATGCAGGAGAATGCACACCTGCTTTGGGAGGATTCGAGGAACAATCGGTATTGATGGTATGCCAAGCTCGCGGGCTAGGTTCGGCAATGAAGGAGTGGGAGGTGGGGTGGTAACAGGGCGGAATTTGATGTCAGGCCGTTAACGATCAAGGTTTCACCAAGATTTCGTCGCAAATCAATAAAGACGGGAGGTCTCAGAACCGTTTCCGTTTTGAAAATTCGGAATGAGGGGTCGGAATGATTTGCAGCTTTATGCTCAGTAGGTATGTATACACCCTTTTATTTATAAGATACTGTGATTTTGCAAGGGTTGCGTTTGTGAGCAATCGCACACGTTTTGGAGGCATCGTGCTACTCAGTATCAAACGTCCGAATGACCTGTATGTGCATAACCCGTTACTGAACTCAAGCATTGTACGCTTCAAACTAATCTTTGCTTAGCTTTCCATACCTCTTCTGAGTATTGAAAAGTCCAATCTTTTGCGCTTCTATAATTACACAAGAACTCTATACCATAAGAGTTGGGAGGCTTTTGACTTCAGCAAAGGTATCAAGAGTATGAACATCAAGAACGATGGGAATTCTCAACATCTGGAACGAGCGTTGTATGAGAATTTCTTTGCTGAGAGGAGACTGCATACAGATTGCACTGCAGGATATTGAGCTTTGTCTGAATTGCTACTCTTAGTGCCATGAAGCACTCTTTACAGCTAAAAGGTTACTGAGAATGAAAGGATATGCTGAAAGGTTCGTGTTAACGCAGCGTGCCTATTCATTTCTCGTAGCTCCAGAGACATTCGTCTGACACCAAGCTTGAGTTTACTAAGGGTGGCAATGATGATGCCCCATGACTTCGTCTTCTGCTTACTCCAGAATGTGCAATGAATGATAGTGCTCCGAATAAGCATCTCGGCACGGACTGAAGTTGATTTCAAAAAGGAATATATATGTATATATATACAATAATCCGTACTCCATTCAGCCGGTTAGGCGCTATGTAGTGGTACCTATAATACACCTTTTGCAGACCTGTGACTACCTACCTACCGCATGCGCTGCAAGCAAAAAAGCAGACCCAAAATGTACCAACTATAACTCCTACTTCCGCAATACTTGACCTGTGACCCGTACAATCAAGGTGTAGCCACGTCCCCAATCCACGTTCCTTTACAGTAGTGCTCTTATAGTGCGGTGCACCGTCTGTCCTGGCTCTGTTGTTGGTTCCGGTGTTCTGAACTTCATTCCTCCTAATTCATTCGCTGTGATATGCTCATAGCGGTATGCTGAAAACCAGTCCAGGAGACTAGTTACTAGCATGAATCTTGCGCCCCGTGTAAGGCCATTGCTGATTCCGTGAGCCAGTCATTGATATCCCGCACCATAGGGGCATCAAGATACTGTCGTCGTGGCCCACAGTGCTTTGTATACTCGCTAACAACATGTGCAACTGTTTCGTTCAATTTTTGACAGACACAGTGTGGCATTGAAGTTGAGAGGGGTAGTCTTGGCAGATTCCGTCCCGAGGCTCTGATTCTTTGGCTATTCCTTGAAGTCTCCGCATAGAACTACATCTTCTCCGAATGGGTACCACTGAACATGACGGAGTCTTGCGGCGCTGATCGCTCTGCCACCCTCGGTCCGTCTGGGGGGTGAAACGACGATGCCTCCCTCTCCCAGCCAAGTTGGCGCAATGGTAACAATGACTGAGCTTATGACTGAGAAGTGCTCTGGAATCAACAGTGAATTGATGACAGATGCACCGCCTTCAATCATGACACTTCGCAGGCCTTCGGAACTCAGAGCCTTGAGAATATCAGTCCATTCTAGCTTGTAGCTTGTGTTTTCAGGGGAGACCAGTGTAATGAATTTGCCGCCAGCTTTCTCTAGCATACTCCTTTTCTCGGTCGGGGGATTTGCCAATGCGGTGATTATGTAGGGCGCCCGGCCTTTACCTTTCCTTGCCAATTGAAATATCTTATGGTTCTCAGAGAAGTCCCAGCGCGCCTGGGGATCGATGATGATCGGCCGCGGTTGTCCGTCAAGACCCTCGCTGCCATAACCTCCAACTCCTTCAATTCGGCAATTCAATCCTGGATTATCTGCGATTGCCGTCCCGACACCGATGAGAATGGCTTCATGTCGAGATCGAAGATAATGTGTCATGGCTTTAGATTGTGGCCCTGAAAGAACGGTCTGCGTTCCAGGCGAAAGTGCTAGCTGAGAATCGAGCGATGTTGCGAATGTGACTGTCGTGAATGGATAAGGAGAGCCATCCAGACTTGCCTGGTCTTGTGGAGGGAGACGGCATTCGAGGAAGGTTCTGCATATGGCTGGGAATTTCAGAGAATTTGAAGCCATTTCTGCCAGAGAATTTTGAGTGTCCTGGACACATCAAGTAACATAAGTCTCAGCCGTTGTACTTCATCCTAAACACGACTTGGGCTCGCCGTCGGCACAGTCCGACGATAGCCTTCGGGCGCAGTATCAGAGTACTTGGACTAGTTTTCATTGTCATTGTCGAGGTTAGGGCAGAGGCGTGGGTTGGTAAAAGCTGCGACGAGGTTTAGCCGTCCAATCGGAGCTCGGCCACGGCTCTCCTTACAAGCTCCGTCTTTGGAATTCTACTTTTGCCAAAGCGTGTTCGGTTGGTTCTATATACTCTCGTCCCTGAGCTACTTCTACTGCCTAAGGTCAGGATTGGGCGTTTCTTGACAACTCTTCCTGGATGCAATACTCGAAACGTCACATGCAATCAATAGTTTCCAAGAAATCCTGACATATCAAGGATGTCAGACTTTTTTTTGGAGAAAAAACACCTACCTATTTGGTATATCACGTGGATGTTGGAACGATCGAGTCGGATCATAAGTATCTCTCTTGTATTGTTAGAAACTTGCCATCTCTTTGATCAACACATTATTTCGTCGGCGCCATTACAATGAACACCTTACCTAGAGTCTATCTCGCCGGTCCGGATGTCTTCGAACCCAAGGCTATAGAGCGAGGTGATCATCTGAAAGCTATCTGCACCAAATATGGCCTTGCCGGGCTTTTTCCTCTTGATAACTCCATCGCTACGACGGATCCTGGCAGTATTGCGCACGCAGCAGCTATTCGGACGGCCAACATGTTGCTGATCGAATCATGCGACGCCATCCTCGCCAACATGACCCCCTTCCGAGGACCATCAATGGATGTAGGGACGGCCTATGAAATGGGTGCTGGAGCTGCTCTGGGTAAGGTGGTCGTGGGCTACACGATAGATGGAGGCAAACCTTATCCAGAAAAGGTTCGTGCAGTCCACACCGTGAAGAGAGCGGAGGATGGGCATTTGAGAGACGAAGAAGGCATGTCGGTTGAGGAATTCGGGGTCAAGGAAGGGGGACTAGTAGACAACCTGATGCTGAGCTGTGGCATCGAGAAACTCTGCTTGTCGGAAGAGGATGGTCTGGTGGCTATTGCAGAGATCTTGAAAAAGAAAAGCCAGGCTTGATGGATGATTTGAAGCTGATAATCGGCATCTTTTTCTGTCTCTCTCGCTCTCGCTCTCTTTTACTCGGGCCTCCCATCAGCAGCTACGCGGGTCGTTCACTACAGTAGGCCGGATATGTGCCATCCTTGCTATTAGTGGCGGGTTCGCAACAACAATCTACCACGGACACAATCTGGAAATGCACCCGGAAACGTTCCATGCAAACTACTTTCGATGCTGATTAAATCTACATTCGCTCGAACAAATCAATTATTCTGCTCTCCGACGCTCCCGGCTGATTGTTGGAGAGCTGCTTAATCTTTCTGTTCATTTCACATTCGCGCTTGCGCCGAGCAATGTCCAACCTCGATTTCTACTATCAGTGAAGCGAACATGGACATCACCGCCCTTCCCAATGATGTGTTTCTCATCATAGCTGAGCACCTGACTCCGCGAGACCTTGTAGCCAGCCGCAGTGTATCTAAATGCTTTTACGCAGTCTTCACCGAATCAGATCTGAACCGCCGCCTCCTGCTGAAACATTTTCCACGATCACGAGAGCTAAGATGTGTTGATCACTCTACCTCGCATGACTGGGCACAGGATTTTTCAAGGGTGGCTCGCAGGTATCGTCGTCTTCAGGCGGGTATACCAAGCAGTGCCGAGAACATACCTCTGGCGAAGTCTCTCGTCCTCCCTGCTTGGTCGAGGCACTTTGCGGTATCGCCTTGGGAAAGGCACCTTCAGTTCGAGGGTCGAATAGCGCCATTCCATTATCCAGACCCACTGTGGGCGTATGACCAAGGAGTGTTGATCTACCCTTCTGCGGAATCCCAGAGCTTTGTTCTATACAATCTCAACGCCGGCACAAAGTCAGATATCGATATTGAATCGGAAAAGAAGATCGTCCGAAGGATTCGAATGAACGAGGACGTTCTTCTCTTCGAATGGTGCGAACCTGAATCATATCACCAGCTCAACGAGAACGAGTCGGTCTATCGGCATTTTGCTACTGCCTATGATGTAAAAGAGAGCCGCGGTGGACAGATGAGCGTCGTGTTCAGGTAAGCACCACTGGATCCTCGGATCGAACTGAAACTTATGCATGCAGAAATGAATGGAAGATACACTTCTTGGGGATGCCGTTAAATTCTAGCGATCGATTCTTTAGCACTCACTCATCAGATCACTATGCTCTGTACGTCTGGCAGCCTAACCGCAGCGCCTGGGGTGAGGATGAGCCTATAGAATCTCTGGCCATCTGGGATATTTCATCCCCATCCCCGTACAGGCCAAGCGAGGACCCTGCCGGCAAAGGCAAACCCGATGATAGCTCAGAAGGACCACGAGTCATCAGACGGTTTTCATTTGTAGACCTAGACTTCTACCAAATCCGGCAACGATCAACTCCAGTTCTGCACCGTCTAGGATTGGATGAGAATCATGTATACGTTATTGAAGAAGATCACCGCTGGCTCGTAGGAAACCAGGCCAGCAACACCCTTCCGAGATTACACCGAGTGAAAACAACTGGTATACCTTTTCATACGGGACCACGCTGGCAAGACGAGTGTGGGGCGGATGGCGATATCAACATGTCTTTTTGCGAAAGACGGTCACAGACTCGGCGTCCGGGCAAAGCTCCCTGCTGGAGACACGAAGTACGCAAACATGACAGTTACTTTTGGGCACAGCAGTTGATGGTTTTTAGGAATTTCCGTACCTAACAATTTCAGAGTCGGTGGACTCAGCAGCAGGTGTAGTCTTTTCTGCGCGACATTGGTTCATGCTAGAAAAATTATCAATCAACGTTGAGCCAAAAGTTATGGCGGGGCCAGAGGATGGAATATCACTCATGTAAGTATTCTCCGACTATTTCTGTCACATCTGCCCAAAGCTTCCAATCAAGAGACATGCACTCATCTCGCATACTGACTCGTTGGAATAGAGATCATCTTTGGCAACAGCTGCTTAACAAGGGCCGAATTTGTGGAGACGAGCGATGGCTGATCGGCGAGAACAACAAGCAAGAGGTTGTCGTCATGCATTTTGATGATCGCAAGAGGACCAAGTAGTTTAAGAACTCTCAAGCCTCTGACACTACTACATCGGAGAGCTTCTCTTGGGTGCAATCTAAAAATTGGCTTTCGTCGCTCGGCGCTGTGGAAGGAGTGAGAAGACAGGATCATATTCAGTGCCCTTTGCGTCGGGCCTGGTACGCATATTCAAGGTTATTCGTGCAGTCCAAGTTACTGCGGTTGATACGAGGAGCAGTAAGAGTGGATAACGTCGCCGTCGTGTGGGTTGTCGTGGCAAGTGAGACTCGGTTGGAAAAACTTCATGAAGTTATATGATATGATCCTGACTTGCGAAAGCTTTTACTTACATATTTGTCATGTGAATTTACTTTCATGGCAATTTCATCGGTGGAGAGGAATCTCGAGCTTGAGACATTGCTGTTGTGGGTATCCTGTATCCTGTATCCCGTGCAAGAGACGAAGAGTCGCTTTCAGCTATCGTAAGTACAACCTACAACCTTTCAACGAAGATGCTACAATTCGCGATAGACGTGAGACTGTAGAGTTATTTGATACCAAATCTCAAATACCCTGGGAATAAAGACTGATTCGTTGCATTGTACCCGAGGAGATTACAAGACCGCGGCTACGAAACCCTGGGGATGAACAGCCCCCGCATCTTACAGGTTTTCCCTCGCCCCTCTCCATACGACACATCTCGAACATCGGAAAATCATGCCGAAGTCTTTTTTCCCTTCCTCCGAGATCTCGCTTTGGGTAGACAGTGTCATCGTTCTGCTGCTCGCTCAGCTTACTCAGAATGGGTGACTTTGCAGCCGAGAGAAAAGTCCAAATTTGCCACGACAGAACTCCTCTCCTGGACGTTCGTCGATCCTCGATAGGATCAGGATGAGCCATTATGTCTGGATCTGAGTTCTTCGTCATGAAACACGGCCAAGTTGACATTCCCAACAGATCTATGTTGACGCCAAGGATCCGTCCTGATCCATCTCTTGTAACCAGGCTTGAGTACTCGTGTGAAAAATTGTCGCCGGATTGCATGCAGCTGGCGTGAAAAAGGGAGGCTGCGTCTGTCTTCATTCTTCCGGTGATGTGAGCCCAACAACGCTTCTTTCTCTACTTCAAGTCCTGAGATTCCTGGATGTTAACATGGCGGTAGATATACTACCCTATGCTTTTCCTAGGAAAAATTGCAGCGGGAGGGATCTTCGCAGGATCAAATCCCTCTTACACCGAGTTCGAGCTGGTCCATCACATCAAGACAGCGGGAACCAAGTTCTTCATCGCCGAGCCCGAGATGCTGAAAGATGCAGTTGCAGCAGCAAAAGAATGTGGAATCCCTGAAACGCAACTCTGGATCTTTGATGTACAGGTAGCTCCACTGCCACAGGGCTGCAGGTCTTGGAGAGATCTACTGAGCCACGGAGAAGAGAACTGGATCTGATTCAATGATGAGAAGACTGCTGAAGAGACCACCGCGGCGAGACCGTTCAGGAGTGAAACGACGGGTCTTCCAAAAGCTGCTGTTTGGTCCCATTTCTTTTTCTACTCTTTTTTTTTTTGCTGTCCGTGTACGTAGAGCTGACCAAATTCAAGCCTGGTTCACGAGAACAACCGAAAATCATGAAGACCAGTCTGCATCCTGTGTCTTCCCATGTTTCATGCTGCCTGTGTTCCAGGTCTGTCCATCTCACGCTACTGCGATCGCATGCTCAACCAGAACCAGTTGTCCACATCACCCCATTACGAGCTAGTCAACCTTCCATCGTCATGCGGCGCTTTGAGCTCGAGCCTTTCCTTGCCAACATCGAGAAGTTCCAAATCAACGAAGCAGGAGTCGTTCCCCCCATCGTGATTTCAGTCACAATGTCTGGCCTAGCTACGAAGTACTCTGTGAAGACGATCAAGCTATTTACAGTCGGAGCAGCGCCGCTTGGCCGAGAATCTCAAGAAAAAATCAGAGAGCTGTTGGCCCCAGGCGCGTCTGTCACCCAGGTTTGGGGAATGAGAGAAACAAGCTGTATTGCTTCCATGTTCTGCTGTCCTAAAGACGATGTAGCTGGCAGCGTCAGACGGATGCTGCCGAGTGTGGATGCTAGGTATATACTCTTTCCGTATTTAGTATCACTGAGTACTGAAAAATCACAGAGTATGCGAAGCACGAGCCTCGACCTTTGGGTAGGTCCGATCCACTATAGAAGTGTCTGCGCGGGCAGCAGAAGAACTCCATTCCCGATACTTGACTTTCCGGCAGAGATATGATGTGATCTCCAACATACCACTTCAGACGTGGGATTCGATCGCATGTTAGAGCCAGGCTTATAATTCCCCACCCAAAAAGGCAGCCTGATGATCACGCTGGTCCGTGTCTCGTGAGACGCGGCATCGCTCATTCACCGATCCGTCGCAGACACATTGTACATGCGCGTCATAATTTCCCGACCACGAGTGCAAGCCCGTCCTCCTCGGAGTCGCAACGCATCACAGTGAGTAGTTGGCTGTACGTCTCTGAGTCCGAGGGGCCTACAGAGCCGTGCTCTTGTCTTCCCATGATGCAGGCTGTACTTGTGTAGCAAGAGATGTTGCTAGAATAGCTATACCAGCCAACAAGAGACGCATGAAAGCTTTACCATGCATATATATGACTGTTGAGATTTCATACGATTTGCAAACTATTCCTCTTCTCTCTCTCTCTCTCTCTCTCTCTCTCTCTCTCTCTCTCTCTCTCTCTCTCTCTCTCTCTCTCTCTCTCTTTCTCGCACCAACAACTACTCCTCTGCAAAAGCACATACAGCAGATGATCTTATCCGGTAACAACAAACCTTCTCGCCAAAGGTTCTCTATTTGCAGCCTGCTTCAAGATATATATTACTACAACCCAAAAGACTCTACGAAGAAGAAAAAGCAAGGATACACATATCTAACAAGTAAGAAGAACAGTATCGAGAGAAGAAGGACAGTAACTTTCTCTCTCTTGTTGATTCAGAGAAGAATCATGCGCTAGGAAAGGGGTTAGAATCAAGAGAGCTCCCAAGAGGGTCTTTGAAGGGTTTGGGGCTGCTTGTGTGTACTGGCGCTAAGACTTACGATCTCGGTGATGAAAAGTATAATCTTGTCGTGGTAAAGCTTGTTTAGGAGACTTCTGACTCACCGCAGGACCCCTGGGGGTTTGCGGGCTTTACTGTTACGCTCTTCTACTAATTTTACGATATGCTTATGTTAGCCCGGCCGTCTTTGTATAAAAGAGGCTAGCTTGGTAGTACTATATATATATATATATATATATATATAGTTGGCAAGCTCTGCGCTTTTAGATGCATGGATTGTCTTCACTAGTACAGCTTCCCCCACCCCTTCCCCCCCTTGCTTAGCACGTCTTTATATCCTCTGGGAGGTTTTTGCTAGAACCGCGTGGCTGATAGCCTTGGACGTATAACAAATATCAGATCAAAATCAAACCTGAGTCTGAGGTAACGCGGTCCAGCCCAGAGTCAAATGAATATTTCATGGACAGCGTGCGGGCCGGACAGCGCAACACAACACGTGGTGGGGAGAGAGAGTCAGGGTCACGGTCGCCGAACCTCGCGTCCTGATCCAGGTCTCGGTTCTTTATCGGCGGGATCACGAAGAAACAAAGATGAACATTTTCTTGTTTTGCCTCTGATGTTGCCAGGTTCCGGTAGCGTGAAACGACTACAGTCTCATCCATGCCACAGACGCTCACAACCCCTCTCTTCCGTCCTGCGGATTCCGACTTTCTCAGATCTAAGCGAGAGCCGCAGCTGGGCCTCAACATGACAACAAGTTGATCTGTCTGTCTACACTTAGCCGAGGCCGTTCCGCTACCGCCGAAGATTATCGCACCGAGCAGTATCTCCTTGTGTCGCATCGCTGCGACCTTGTGACCGGGGGGAGAGATGTTTTTTTTTTCCGAGACCCCGACAGGAGTGTGCTGACTCCGAGGAATGGCGAGATGGAGGTTGTGGAGTGTGAGCCTGTGGATGGCTTAGGCCTGGTCCTCGTCTTGACACACGGTGCTGAAGAATCTCTGTGATTTGGTGTTCATGTCTTCCGGTGGCGTGACTGCTGCCCTCGTGTCCAATCGATAGGACGGTCGGAGTATCAAGCATCAGCTAAGCTTTTTGGTCTTCGGCTCGCCCCGTGCGTCGCGGGCCGCGCAACCAGGTACGAAAAGCAGAAAAATCAAACAAAAGTAAATCTCTCCACCCGACGTGATAATCTTGCCCCGGTGTACATTCAAAGATCTCGTGAAGGTGGCTGACATCGGGTTGGAATCTCTACCCGCGAAGAAAAAACATTCCCCCCCCCCTCAAAAAAGAACAGAGCTCTTATCTAGTCCGTTCCGAGGTCTCAGCCCCTCGTCCGAGCTAAACCACCCAGCCGGGCCCTACTTAGTTTCCGCTCAGACCCTGACAGCGCCCCAGCTCAGGTAGATCATCCGCAACTCTTTAATACCCCTCCCGCTCCCCGCTCCCCCGGCTCCCCGAGAGAAAGATCTGGAGAACGAATCCGCAGCCACTCCCCCGCTGCTACTCTCCTCTCACTCTCTCCACCACGCAATGGCGCACCTCCCGCTGCGAACCCTCTGCCTCACCCTCACCCTGTCTTTCGCCGCAGCACAAGTCGCCAACGAGACAATCACACCCGCGACTTCGGTCAACGCCACCATCTCCGCCGGCAACAAGCAATACACGTATTATGGCTGCTACGGGGAGCCGGACTCCAATGCCACCCAGGGGCTGCGCGCGCTGAACTCGGGCAAAATGGAGAGTCGAGACGAGATGACGGTTGCTACTTGTCTGAGCTACTGCGCCGACGGAGGCTGGGCGTTTGCTGGGCTGGAGTATACGAAGTACGTGCTTGCGTCTCCTCGCTCTGCTCTCTCCGTGTGAGGTTAAGAATGGAGGGGGGGGGGGGGGGGGGGGGGGAGGAAATCCGTGACTGACAGAGTGCAGGGAATGCTGGTGTGCGCCTCTCATCACGTCGCTCGCGATGAAACTCGACGACAACGCTTGCGACCTGGCGTGCCAGGGGAATACGTCGGAGAAGTGCGGTGGCTCGCTGAAGCTTACGGTCTACGAGGAGAAGAGCGGGAGCAAAGGCTCTGGGGTCAAGGCCGTGCATCAGGCGCCTGTGGGTAGCATATTGGCCCTGGGGGTCGCGATGGGGGTCTTGCTGTGCTTGGCTTGAGGGCGCGGAAAGCGAGCGCATAATGTCTATGATACCCGTGGAGTCAGAGAGAGAACGTGATAGCTGTATATTCTGGTGTGGTTGTTGGATTAATCGCGTGGCTGCTTATACGGCCAAACCGAGGGATGGATAAACATGGGAGCGACGGCCACAGGAGTCGCGCGTTTTTTGTATTGGTGCTACGGTCTTGCCGATGATTTGGAGCGGCATCATACTTTAATTTTTTTATTTGTTTTGCATAGACCGGGCGTATGGATAGACCGAACCAACAGTCCGTGTCTGCAGGATAGTTCTTGGATCATGGTTAGAGAGCAGATGCTATAATCCTAACTTCCCAAGCCCGCGTTCCTGTACCGCGAGCTGCACTTTCCCCTTAATTCTTGCCAACGCCTCGCTCCATAACATTGTGCCTTCGCCTTCGTTCTTTTCCTGGGATTCGTCAATGAGCCATTCAATCCACCTCACCACTGCAACGGCCTTGCTCATGTCTCTCTCGTCCATGACAACGCGCCGCAGATACCTTTCCATGGCAGCAACATCGTCAGGATGTGGTCCATCGTCCACAAACTCATTGAACCAAGCACTGAGAGTACCTCTCAGCTGCGGCAATGTGCTGAACTCCTGCGTTGTGAAAGTGGGTCTTGGCTCTCGAGGTGGGAGTCGAATTTTCCGCTGAAGAGGTGGCGCATCAGGTGGACGTCGTTTTTTGATAGTTGCGGATGTTATCAGACCACCCTTTTTAGCGAGTCGTTTACGTCGATGCTCGTTCATAATCTCCTGACGCATATGTTCGGGAAGGGCGGCGAGAAAGCCCGGATCCAGGGTATCGGATGTATATCCATCAGAACCCTCTTGCTGATCTCTGGTGTTGGAGGGGCCTCTCTTGTTCGCGACGAGATTCGCTTGCGTGAGATTGGAGTGAGGATCTGGTTTGGGTCGAGAACGAGATCCCGGCGGCCGGCCTCGACCACGTTTCTTGGTAGGAGTCGTCCTTTTCGGAGGCATGTTGTGGAGGCTTTTGCGCGGAGATTGTGGGAGTAGTCCCTGTTGAACCTGGCCTGGAACGGCATGGCCGGCGTAGGATGCGAGTACCTCGGCTTTCATATCCTCTGGCAATGCACCAAACACCTCCGTGTCCAATTGAGAAGGCAGATGCATCGAATCCTGTGGGAATGGACTGTTTGACCTCGATCTGACAATTGGGGATTGCGCTCTTGATATTGGCTTACTCTTGCTTTGAGCCATAAGCTTGGACCGGATATCTTGTGGAAGTTCGGACAATACGTCAAGGTCGATTTGGCTGGGAATAATGAATTGCGTCCCCATGACGTTCAACGTCTTTGTAGCGCTCTGATCCGCAGCATTGGCTCTTGCTATTGCAGCGGCAGGGTGCACAGATTTTGGAGTATCTTTAGCCTTTCGAGGGCTGTCGATGTCATCTATAGGATCGGCGTTGAATGGTGACCGGCCACTCACTCCCGCAAGTCTCGTCGGGGTGATCGAGTCATTGACTGCGTGTGCGGGCGGCCTTCGGATATACATCCTGTTGCTTGCTGGGGTCGATTTGGATTTCGGCTTCGTTGGTGTTTGTGGGTCATCGATGGGATCTTCAGAGAACTGCTTCCCGATCTTCATTGGTGCAGCACCCCAATCGATCCTCCGCTGGCTCCCATCTGGCATGGTAGTTTTGGTCGCTTTCAGAAGCTCGAGCTTCGTCATTTGGACACCAAGTCCTCTGAGCTCACCAGGCGAGAAACCATAGCTTCGTAAAACCGAAACCGCTTCTCGCCCAATGACCTCTGCATTGTTGGTTGCAACTCCAAGGACGATGCTCTTATTGAATGTATCGCACTTTCCATGTCCCAAATGCTTCGGTGGATCCAGCGGAGCATCAGCAGACTTCCTCATGATCTTCATGGTGAATTGTCTCCCCTTAACTCCCTGGTCGATCAAGCGTCTCTCCAATTCTTTGCACAAGTTCTGCACAAACTCCTCCGCTTCTGGCTGAGAGATGAACCTGATGCCCCAGTTTACCTCGGCTGACACAGACTTCCGAACTGCTTGCTCTCCAACCTCGGTGCGGTCAATTCCTCGCGAGTAATCCCAGATCTTCTCTCCAGTTTTGGGGCCCAGCACTGTCATCAGACGATCTTTTGTTAGTTTACGAACATCTTTCACGAACTTGACACCGATTTCCTCAAGCCTTCCTCCGATACTGCAGGCAACACCAGGAAGGTCTTGAACGGTAAGTTCGCCGATAAAATCCAGCACCTCTTCTGGCTTAATATGATGCTGCCCGGCCGGCTTAGCTTTCCGGAGTGCAACTTTGGCCAGTAAAATGTTCGGCCCGATCCCAACAGACACTGCACAACCTGTGACGTCTTTGATTCGCCTGCGAAGTGTATCTGCAACTTGATCCGCTTTCTCTTGCTCTCTCAAAATGCTCCCCTCTTGGATTGCAAGACCATCAGTACCACCTGCAAGCAGGCACAGACTTGTTATATCAACAAGAGCTTCATCAACGCTAACGCTCTGGACGACGCCTCCGACGTCCAGAATGGCCTCGTAAAATCCTCGGCTGGCCTCTTCGTATGCCGGGAAGTCATAGGGTAGAACTTTGATGCTTGAACACAATTCTAATGCCTTCTTCATCCACATCCCGTTCTTGATTCCAAAAGCCCGGGCTGGATAATTACAACTCGCAATTTCACTTCCGCTTCCGCTGCCATGGGCAACAACGGCAGGTTTATCGGCAAATTCCGGGGCACCCTTGAGAGACACAGCGCAGAAGAAGCTGTCGAAATCAACATGCATGACGTATCTTCTAGCCCCCGGTTTCCTCTTTGCAAGTTTTCTTTGAGAAGCCGACTTTTCAGTTGCCATTCGCTGAAAGCGGGATTTGAGTTCGGCTTTCCAAGTAGATAAGTGATGCAAACGAGACTCTGAATAAAACTGCTTGATAAAATCTGGATTTGCAGTTGATGATTTCCTCATATGAGAATCAGCTAGCAGGAGTGCGTTGTGTTCTTCCGCCGTGATGGCCTTGACCTTCTTGGAAGGAGTTGCACTCCCTCGTTCCGAAGGCCGCGTTGGAGAGTCGAATGGGCCGCTCACTTTTGACGGAGTAATTGGCCCAGGAGCGCTCTCATGACCTCTTTCAAAAGATCGCGGTGACTCGCTGTGGTGTACTGAAGGTTCTCTGAATTCTCTATTGGAATCTTCAGACCGTGCAGGTGCATCACCGTTTGCAGCACTATTCAAAGCTTCCTCTAGAGATGATGTAACCTCGAAGTCTCCAGAAGAGTGGGGATCATCCTCGGGCTTCTTTTTGAGTCTCGGTGTAGCCTTCTGAACAGGCTGATTCCGCGGTGCCAGATCCCCCATGAATGGACCAGTTCCGTTTAGAGCAACTTTTTGCGAACTGGGAAACTGGGCTCCATCGTCATCGTCAATGTCCTCAACAACTGACTTGACTTGACTGGTGTACCAACTCGCGTTCGTCTGGTCTCTGTAACCCCGCTGCTGGGCGTTCGTTTGACTAACCATCCTCCCATCATTGAATCCCAAGAGTCGCTGAGCTGAGCCCTCGTCAAGAACCCGGTAGGAGTCCCATGGTAGGACTTTTCCAGCGGCAACACTATCCACAATCCACGCGGGCTTCACGATGCGGTATCTCCGAAATTCGATAGCTTTCTTGGGAGTGAGGCTTGCGGCTATGATGTGCGTGACCGTAGTCTTGCCATTGAGATACTGCATGAACCCGCCTCCATGACTGACAATCAGACGATGAAGGTCATTCAAAGAAGGCTGCGTGTAGCCATTGACTTGCGCCACAATGCCTTTGAATATCTGTGGCTTGCCCGCAGAGGTCGACCGCAGCTCTGCATCCAGATTCTGCAATTTGATCCTCTTGCGTCTGAAATAGTCCGAAAAGCCTCCGAATTTCGAACCCTCGTACTCCTCACCTTCCTCGTTGTCGAAGGAGTGAGCCTCGATGCGTTTGCGGACCAAATCCGAGTTCTTCTCTAATCTGCTCCCCATGTTGCAGCGCGACAGACTTGGTCCAGGTGAATGCGCTATCTCGAAATCATGTTACGGGAAGACAGATATGTATCTGCATGATGAAAGATTGGTGTCCCTGACAGCTTTATGAGCGTGATCAGGCGCGTTGACCGTTGACCTGCACGCCCTTGCACGTGTGTGGCGAACGCCCGGTGTATCTTCGGCCGCAGAAGCAGCTTTTCTTAACGCGTATTCAACATTTGAGACCCTCAGGGACATTGAAGGATTCCTGACAAAGGCCAAGACAGTGTGCTGTGATGCGCCCGTACGCAAGTCATGCCTGTGATGTTCAAATCCCAGCCGAGTCTTGAAACTCTCAGAGGCGCTGGGTGAGTAACTAGGGCCGACTAGGCCAACGTCGTCATCGATTGCCTTGACCTAGGCCAAGTAGCTGTGCGGATTTTTTCCTCAGTCCTGTGCCATCTTGTTTTATATTATTCTTCTGTAACAGGTCTTTTAAGAGTGTCCTCATATCTTGATCTGGAGATATATAGAGAAATTCGAGATGCCTAGTCATACTCCTGATGAGAGGGCGCCACTCTTGCAGAATGGAAATGAACCCCAGGAGCGACGAGTGAATATCCCGAAGGCTACATTTCTAGCTCTGCTGATAGTACAAACAGCTTCTAGAAATCGGCAAAGAAGACGATGCCAACCCTCGAGCGTGGTCGAAAAGGAAGAAACTCGCCAATATAGCGGTCATTGCCTCAATGTCAAGTGAATGCCCAGATCTGCTCCATTACTTTTGCAACCGACTAATCTTCCCTAGTCCTGAGCCCCTTGGCTAGCTCAATCTTTGCGCCTGGGATAGAGCAAATAGCAAAATCTCTACACGCTTCACCGAACGGAGTAATAGGATGCCAAACCGGCTTTGTCGTCGTACGTCGTTGGAGTATCATCTCTTCGATTCTCTACATGAGACATTGCCTCCTCCACCGAGCAATCGCTGACCTAGTATCAAGATGCTCGGAATTGGACCTCTGCTCCTCGCGCCATTGTCAGAGACGTTCGGCAGAAAAACTCTGTATCTGATCTGCTTCGCCATCTTCACGCTGTTGCAGATACCCACTGCCCTGGCCAAGAGCCTTCCGGCGCTCATAACCTTGCGCACTATCGCCGGCTTCTTTGGAAGCGTCGGTATAGCCAATGGCGGAGGTACCATCTCCGACATGTACGAACCGAGCGAGCGAGCAGACATCTTCGGATGGTATCTGCTCGGTCCACTCCTGGGGCCGACAATTGGTCCTTTGCTCGGCGCCATTATTCTCAACAAGCTAGATTGGCCATGGCTCTTCTGGATTCTCCTCGTCATCTGCGCCGCGGCTGTGCTGAGCGCCTTCTTCTTCCTCCGCGAGACCTACGTTCCCGCCATCCTCTCTAAGCGCAAGAAGGAGCTCGAAGCCTCCGAGTCCCAGAAGTATTACTTCGAGGGCGAAGATCTCCGCCCCATGCGTGCAAAGCTCGCACAATCTGTGAAGAGACCACTCCTCATCCTCTTCACGCAGCCAATCGTCATCACCATGGCTCTGTATCAAGCGCTGCTCTTTTCCATCACCTACAGCTTATACACGCAATTCCAATCTATCTACGGGGGCGAGTACGGATTCAGCACGCTGCAGGTTGGACTGGCCTACCTGGCACCCGGTTCTGGATTTCTGGTGGCGGTATGGTTCCTGGTGCCGCGCATCGGGACGATATATAACTCCCTGACGAAGAAGCACAACAACACCCCTCAACCCGAGTACCGGCTGCCGCTCGCCAACGTCGGCTCACTGCTGATTCCTCTGTCCCTGTTCGCGTTCGCCTGGACGACCGAGTACCACACGCACGTCGCCCTTCCGGTCTGTGCCACTTTCTTCTACGCCATAGGCCAGGTGGCGATCTTCAACGCCGTCCAGAACTACTACATCGACGCCTTTGAGAAATACGCTGCTAGTGCCATTGCCGCCGGCTCGCTGTTCCGGAGCGTGATTGGAGGCATCGTGCCAGTGTTCACGGGCGGCCTGCTGGACCAGGTTGGGATGGGCTGGGGGTTCAGTGTGTTTGGCTTCATCAGCATCGCGTTGGCGCCTAGCCCGGTACTGTTCTACATGTATGGGGGGAGGCTGCGAGAGAGATTTGCTATCAAGTTGGATTAGCCGGGGTCATGTTGGGGGAAGTATATGCTGGGTTTGAGAGCTCGTCGGTGGTGAGAGGGGTGACGGATCGGAGAAGAGAAAATAAATGAGTGCAGATTGATGAACAAAATCCTCTAAATTTTTTAAAAACAAAATGGTGGATAGATAAGATGGATCGATCTGCCTCTTCGCCGTCGCAGGCTAAAACCAGTACAGTACATTATCGTACCAAAGAGACTTGGAAGTGCAAATGAACTTATGGTAAATTGCAACTCGATTGGTACTACCGTAATGCGACCAGGGAGTATATAGACTATACAATATTCATCATGATCTTTTTCCCTCTCTTATTAGCCCTTTCTTCTTCTTCTTCTTCTTCTTCTTCTTTTCTTTCTTCAATCCTTGATGTTTCTTCTTCTACTTCTACTATACACCAGATATAGTATAGTACTGTACCATGCAACCCGATAACGAACGCACCTCAAAACATCAATATAGATACGATAAGATAAGATAAGCGATCGGCGGCAACCTCGACCCTTTTTTCCCCTTCAAACAGTACTACAGTACAGTACTGTACTGTCCTACAATAGTATCATTACAGCTCCTTCTCCAACTCCTCATTCTCCAACTCCATCTACTAATACTTCCACCCCGCATTTCATCCCTATTCGTCGCTGCTTCGCAAGACAGTGCTGTAGAAGTCAACTCACGATCAGGAGCGAAACCCCAAACCGAAACCCCAAACCGAAACCTCCACAGGACCCTCCACAGGACCCTAAATCGGGATCGGGATCGGGATCGGGATCGGGACCGGGATGGGGATCGACGTCTAGATCTACTGTACAGGACTCGCTCTCGAGATCTATCTCTGCACCTATTTCTGTCGCGAATTCTGCGTCGGCGTACATACATACAGTACTACAACAGGAGCAACAACAGCTCGCCGCGTCCCCCCGTCGTTCGTGTGTGTGTGTGTGTGTGTGTGCGCGCGCGCGTCTGGATTTGGTGACGTGGAGGTTCGACGGTCTCGTGCGTACGTAGGCAGGGAGAGAGGGTGGGAGAGAGGGAGGGAGGGAGGGAGAGAGAGAGAGGCAGGGAGGGAGGGAGGGAGAGAGAGAGAGGCAGGGAGTACTGTAGAGGGGTGGAGAGTAGAGGGTGGAGAGTGGCGCATTGAATTGTTCCCGAGGGCTTTTTTGAGAGGGGCGGTGCGGGGATTTGCTTGATCTGGTTTTGGCTCTTCTTCGTCTGCTTCGTCTGCTTCTTCTTTTTCTTCTTCTTCTTTCCCTCCCCCCCACCCGCCCCCTTCCCCTAAATCAATTCACTATACCCGTCACCAGAGGACGGGGAGGGGGAGGGGGGAAGGGGGGAAGGGAGGTTTGCGATCTTGTACTCATCCACGGAGGATGGTCAGGCAGTACCTGTGAGAACGCATCACGCTCTGGTTGATGCGGTTGGGGCTCGGGTGGTGAATTGATAGCTTAATCGCAACGCAGCATATACCTCCTGTACCTACCTACCTGCCAGGATTACGTTGCCTACGGTCTCATCATGGGAGAATCACCTACCTACCTACCACATGCCACATATTTCGGGTCTCGAATCAAACTCCAAGAATAATGCTTCAGAGTAACATGAGCAATCTCTTCCAAGCCCCCATCCCGGCCCCACATCCTCCATCTCCTATTTTTTTTTTTTCCCTTCCATGCCCCTTTCTACCCCGACCCCCCACTGCAAAGTTCTAGGAATGTATTTCCCACCCTGACACAACTCAGGTCCCCACCGCCAAAAGTCCATATTAGCTGACCGGGGGGTGAGGAAGTGTGACAGGATTCCCCAAGCACAGCCATCGAGCTTATCGCCGAAAATGTCCATCCATCTACTGAGTGTGCTCCGTCAGCCAGCACTCATCACGCTCAAGGGACTGAGTGCAAAGTGCAAAGCACAAAGTGCAAAGTGCAAAGTGCAGACTCGGAGTCCGACGCGCGCGCGACTGGACGACGTGGCAGTGAGAAAGATAAGGAAGGGTGAGTGAGGCAAGGCGAGGCGAGGCGGGCGCGGGATGTTGGTGCTGCGTGTGGTATGACAATCGGAGAGGGAGCGGACGGTACGGTAGGGCGATAGGTACAGTATGTAGGTAGGTGTTCCATGTCTATCTCTCGGCGCGTGGAGGGATACTTGAGGCTGAGAGAAGGCAGGGAGAGCGGGAGGGAGAGGGAGAGTCTCGATTGTTCTTTTGGTAGTATGGTTGTTATTATTAGCGGTATGACCATTATCTTATTCTGTGGGGGGGGGGGGGCGGGGGAGGGGGAAGAGCATGTGTGGGGGGGCAACGACAGAGGGCTAGCCATGTGTCGAGCAGAGGTGTGATTTGATTATGAATCCCTCTCGCTGGGTTGGTTGAGTGAAAATTCTTTTGGTCCCACATTGTATACAATACTGTAAAGCCGGAGATGGAGATGGAGATGGCGACCGACGTGGTTTGGAGGGAGTGGAGGGGCAGGGGAAGGGAAGGGGGACGGGACGAGGACAAACCCTGCGGGAAATCTGCGGGAAATCTGCGCCTGATAAGCAGAAAGATAAGAAGGAAAAAGATGGGCTGGCATGTGATACGGATGTTTTTTTTTTTCTTTTCTTTTTTTCCTTCTTTCTCTTTGGCCAATGTGCAAATAATCACCTGCCAACGAATGGAATATGGAATATATCTTGGGAGGAGGGCACCTCGGAGTGAGGGGTGAAGAATGCTCCATGCTCCATGCTCCATGCCACGGGAGATAAGTTAGCTCGCTTAGCCTACCCCAGATAAGGATTTACTGTGTATTGTACTGTACTGTATAGTACTGTAGAAGTTCCATTACAAGTCAGTCGATGGCTGATTCAGCCGGACGGGAGGGACATGAGATGAGAGTGGCCGGCGATACGCTCGCTGCCAGGGAAGAGGTCTCAGGGTGGGCGGTGTGCGGGGATGATGGTGCATGTGCCTGTCCGTGTATGGCGGTGCACGGGGGTCTCTGGATATGTACATGTACAAAGGATAAAGATAAAAAGAGAGAGAGAGAGAGAGATATATGTATATGTATATATCTCTATACATAGATGTATGTGTGTGTGTGTGGTAGATGTGGATTTAGGTGTAGATCTGTACAGTCTCTCTGGATGGCTAGGGGATGAAAGATATATGGATCAGTTGTGGGTGTGGATGTGTATGTCACATGCAGGTCACATGAGAATCCACGTGTCTTGTGGTGTGCCAGAAGCCAGACACCTATGGGGGAAAAAAAATCGAAAAATCAAAAAATCCACCCATGCCCATGCCCATACCCCCCCCCCCCCCATCCATGCCCATGCGCCGGGCTGGAACCAAAATATGGAGTCGGGCCGTGCTGACCAGGCGACAGGGAGCCGGAAGCCGAATCCTTTATCCTCGTGCAGATCCAATCAGGCGAAGTGTCGAAGTGTCGGGTATTTCCAGCAGAACGGATGCGATGGTGATGTGATGTGATGTGGTGTGTACGTGTGTGTGTGTGTGTGTGTGTGTGTATGTTGGATGTCTTTGCGATGCGATGCGATGAGATGCGATGTTCGGTCTGTCGGGGCAGTGGAACAAGCTTCCAAAGAAGAGGGGCGTATGCAGGATCATTGGGGCATGTAAGATTGGTACGGCAGGTATTAAAGTGTTTCGGAGCACCCGCCGATCTACCATGCCCTTCCCCCCACTGGTCGTCCCACGTACATAATACTTTTCTTTAGAACTTATGACATGACGTAACATTTCTTCCTCTTCGGCTCATTCTGCCTACCTTGACTTCCTTGACTTGACCCTGACATCTGACCTTTGCCTCCCACCATCGCCCTGTGTGTGCACTTATTTTCCCCAATTATTGCATCCTCGTCCATAAATACGAAAGTATGAGGGTAGATGCGTCGGTAACATGGCATGCTGGCATACCCACGGCTGACGCTACTTGCAACTACTACTTGTAAAGACTCCCTCCACATTCCCCCCCCCCCTTCCCCCCCCCCCGACGATATCACTCGTCCGGGCCCGGTTCGATGGATTGGTCTCGTCTGATCTGGTCTGGCAACTAAACCCTTCTTCAACGCCCGACGCCTCCACCTCCGCCTCCGCCCACGCCTCAGCCCGCGCCAGATTTAACAAAACTAGGTCGAGAGATAGGATACGATACCGCCTCCTGGCTTATCGACCCGGACGGCTACTTGGCCACGCTCGAACTACATATGTCCAGTATAACCCGCCCTCCTTCTCCGGCTGTCGCCTCGAGTCGTCACTTGCTGGTCGTCAACTTGCGGGAAACCTGTGGCATCGGACGGATCTCCCCCCCCCTCTCTGACGGCACTCTCTCTCTCTCTCTCTCGCTCTCGCGGGGAGAAGCAGACCTGCGCCGACATCGGGCATAGACAACATCGACCGTCGCAGCGTCGACGGGTTGGAACGGCCAATCGATTCTAGAGAGGTGTTGTTTTTGGGGTGGATTATGTCGTCGGGATTCGCTCCCAGTTACTCGTGGACCGGCCCTCCCACGCAGTACAATGGTACCGGGGACAATGGAGGCGACTCGGGTAGGCCACCCTCTTCCTCGCTCGCAATCGCATTCCCGAAATGCACAACCCTTCACTCCAGCTCCAGTCGAGTGCTAATCAGCCCTCGATGAACAGCCACCGAAAACTTGAACCAGTGGTTTACTTCCGGTGACCAGGCCTATATTCTCGTCTGCGCCGCCATGGTTCTGGTCATGGTCCCGGGTCTGGGTTTCCTCTACTCCGGACTCGCCCGACGAAAGTCGGCCCTGTCGATGATCTGGGCGTGTATGGGTTCTTTCTCGGTCATCACCTTCCAATGGTACTTCTGGGGCTACTCTCTGGCCTTCAGCTCCACGGCCACCAACGGATACATCGGGAACCTGCGACATTTTGGGCTGATGAATACGCTGGGAACGCCCTCGCCGGGCTCGCCTCTGATTCCCGAGCTCCTGTACTCTTTCTACCAGGTGCGAGGATGCCCCCACCTATCCAGGGCGTTCTCTTCCCCACTCGAGGCTGACCGGTGCTACTACAGCTTCAATTCTGCGGTGTCACGGCCGCTATCGTGATGGGCGCGGTGGCGGAACGCGGTCGTCTCATCCCGGCGCTCGTCTTCATCTTCGCCTGGGCCACGGTCGTCTACTGCCCCGTCGCGTGTTGGGTCTGGAATGTCAACGGGTGGGCTTTCGACTACGGTGTTCTCGACTACGCGGGAGGCGGACCCGTCGAGATTGTCTCGGGCATGTCCGCTTTGGCCTACTCGATGGTCTTGGGCAGGCGTCAAGAGAAGATGATGTTGAACTTCCGCCCCCACAACGTCTCCTTGATCACCCTCGGCACGATCCTCCTCTGGTTCGGGTGGCTCGGGTTCAATGGGGGCTCTGCCTTTGGTGCCAACCTCCGCGCCGTCATGGCGTGCTGGAACTCGTGCTTGACGGCCATGTTTGGCTCCATCACCTGGTGCCTCCTGGACTACCGTCTGGCGCGGAAGTGGTCCATGGTCGGCTGGTGTTCCGGGTGTATCTCTGGTCTCGTCGCTGCGACCCCGGCTTCGGGCTTCATCACCCCGTGGGCGTCCATCCTTCTCGGTGTTGCTGCTGGTTTCATTTGCAACTTTGCCACCAAGAGTACGTGGTCGGCCCCTCCCCCCCCCCCCAACCCCACCGCCTGTGCGGGCCTGGCTAACACGCCCGCAGTCAAGTTCTGGATCAGGATCGACGATAGCATGGACGTGTTCGCCGAGCACGGCATCGCCGGCATGGTCGGACTCATCTTCAACGCACTCTTCGGCGCCGACTACATCATCGGCCTCGACGGCGTCAACAACGGGATCAACGGCGGCTGGCTGAACCACAACTACAAGCAGCTCTACATCCAAGTCGCCTACGTGGTAGCCGTCACCGCCTACTCCTTCGTAATCTCCGCCATCCTCGCCTACGGCATCAACGCCATCCCCGGCCTGCACCTGCGCGCGTCGGAAGAGGCCGAGCTCCTCGGCATGGACGATGACCAGCTCGGCGAGTTTGCATACGACTATGTCGAGGTGCGCAGGGACTACCTCGCCTGGACGCCGACGAAGGACGAGCCCGAACAGACCGAGAGCAACGTCAATCCCCAGGATCGTCACGGCATCTCGCAGCACAGCGACATGATCAACGGACACTCGCCCGAGGACGGAACGAGCGGACACGAGCACACCGGCATCCAGGGCAACCGCCACGGCATCGCCGCCGAGGATAAGCTGAAGGAGAAGAAGGAGCACGCTGCTCCTGACCAGGCGCGGGTCAACGGCAACCAGTGAAGATCTGCTGGTGGCGGAGTTTTCATGAGAAGGCTCGTCCGGAGGGACGGGAGGGTCTACGGAGGAGAACTGGAGTTAGGTGTGAGCGATATCCCCGTTGGCATAGTTTGCGATTCTGCCTGCTCTTTTTTGCTGCGATCTGCGAGTGAGAAATGACTACTACATTAAAATATACTACTCTACATACTTAATAATTCTGTCGTCCTGCGCTGGGGTGGAGGATGACAAATAGCTCTGCGTACGCGGCCAAAAATTTACCAATCGAATGCTTCAAATTTCTCTATCCTGGGATACGCATGCATGTGGAGTGGTGGCGGAGGAACCGAGGGGACTTGTACCTAGCGGAGAGACACTCCTCCACGCCTGTTTCTGAGCACTGGCTGACGCACGCGCGCCAAGAGGACCGTTTGTACGGAACTTATCTGCCCCGTCCAGGACAGTACAGTACAGTACTGTACAACCGTGGAAGAATAATAAGCGTTATCGATAAGAGGTGGAGCAGCAGCCTTGCAAGGGAGCCAGCCTCGTCAACGCCCTGTCACCGTCTCCACCATCAGGACTTCGTGATCCAAGTCAACTCGAGTCACCACTCCGCTGTTGATAGGCCGAACACCTCGAATCCTTCTCTGCAGATCCAAGGGCCTCCATCTGGGCTCACCGATCAATGTCTAAATTGCTAGGCAGCTCTCCATCTGCAGGATGGCGGGTAAGAGGATATTCGAGGAAGTCCACGTAGGGAATTTCCATGGTCAGCGAGGGAGGGAGAGGGTACATATATCCCCGAAACAATCCCGACGAGCGTCTACTTATATATCTCTAGTTTCCTCGCCGAGATGGTGCGAAGTCTCCCCCCCGAACGGCAGCATGGCGCTCCAATCTTGTAGCCCTCTCCCACAACTTCAACGTCAGTACACCTCCTGCCTGCTCAAGCAAAGATACGACCCGAGACTCAAACTGGCTCATAGCTCTACTTCGCAGTATACGGCGACGCACTGCACATCACGATCCCTCGAGACCTCCGCCAAACACTACCCGCTGCGCCAGACCTGATCATAGACCTGCCCCGGACCGAGAAGGCCTCCGAGGTGCCCGGGTGTCTCGATCGCGTGCACGCTCACGATGTTAACAACGTGAAGGTCGGCGCTCTCGGGGATCACGAGATCCTGCTGATGGGCTGTGACGATGGGGATGTGATTGCCTACTACACCCATCAGCTTGCGCGGGAGGCTACTAAGGCGGGTGGCACGCGAGGAGGAGATCCAGTCAAGCCGTAGGTCTTTTTTCGAAAGAGCTTTGTTGTTGCCGGGCCTGATACAGAACAGCTTCTTCCACGAGAACGTCGGTATCAGCGCTTGGGGCCTCGCCATCCACAAAGTTTCGCGGCTCATTGCGACAGGCACTAACTTCAGAGAAGTCATAGTCTTCAGTAGGTGTTGGAGGTCGTCTCTCGTACCCCTGAATTCTCGAGCCATTCTTGTGCTTCTATTTATGTATATCCAAGTATCACCTGCCAAGATTTTCGCATTGCTAAACGTGTGTATCTCAGAACCTGGTATCGCGACAGGCATCGACGCAAACGCTGAACGCCGATGCGACGATGATCACGATGGATGTGCTGTGATTGATCCGCTGAGCTCGAAGACGCAACTCTACACTCCTGTTGATACGCTTGGCTTTGGAGGAGCGGATGGCGGATTGGCTGATCATTACAGTAAGTGGAGCTCGCGTTCGTCTCGGTGCTCTGGCTCCGATGGTCATCTGAGGATATTGATCTGTAACTTCGGGGAAGTTCGTGGCCACTGGTCTAGATATGAGTCCCATCGAAAGATCGAGACCCTGCCTTGTAAGGTCCTGGTGCACTCGCGTGACATGAAATAACGTCGTTGGCCATCCCAGCTGCTACAGGTCGCGTATCGCTACTGATGGAAAGTATAGGACAAATGAACACCAGATTGCGACTGCCGCTAGGACCTCGGGGTCACAACGTCCCATCTATTGACTTTCTCAGTGACGATAGGGGGGGAGCCTCTATGGTCGTAGCCGTTGATATAAATGGTAAGCTGTGGTCTCTTGACCTAACAACAGCCGAGGCGCTCGAATCACCACCTATCGAAGTACCACAGATAGAGCCCTGGAACTCGGATGAAGACGAGCTAGAGCGCAGAGGCTGGGGCGTTATCTGCGTGTCTGCTGATGCGTTCAAGCTGGTGCAAACGTAGGTCAGACTTTTCATCAGAACTCTAGGCGTTGCTTTGCTGAGGACCTTTCGGCAAGCTCGCTGGGCTGGTAATGTCGGTCGCTTCACATTGCAAGTGCAGCCAAGGATCCTCGTATCCACCTGGTACATGCATTGACTCGGAGTATTCAAACTAAACTTCGTGTAGACCTCAAGAGGCCCTTGGAGTGCCAAAGATGACGGACGCATTCAAGGTGCGCACAGATTCTCGCAACAAACGTTTCCAGTCACTGGAAATCACCGTATGTTGGTATCTCGTACATGTCCGTTTCGAAATCCCAGGACTCGACTCCCCGACTCTCGACCCCAGCGAGGTCCCGACAGCATTATATTATGCTGACGGTACCAAAGTCTAGTGTCACTGATGTTAGAGAAAATTCCTCAATTCACCCCCCGCTGCCCCCGGCCCTGATTCGCTCGACCCCTGTAGGCGAAACATCAGATGATATGCTCGAGCTCGAAAGTGACGAGAGCCCATCTACTTCCATGGCAGACGATCTTGCGTTTGGGCAAAAGAAACTGTTCGTCTTGAGCTTACTCAGAGATTACAAAACCAGCAGCAAATACACGCTCAGCAGGCCAGCCCACGTGCCTCATCTCACGGACAGAAACTGGGTCGAGGGCATGATCCAGATGCTCGAGTCGGAAAGCTGGTGTCAAGACGCCCGCGTCCAGAAATGGGTTGAGGAGACCGAACGCTTGGTGAATGAGCAGTGGGACCGAGGTACGACGCTTCGCAGCGACGCGGAGGCTCTGCAATTCTTCTTCAAACTACCAACAGAGGTCAGGCATCGGTTTAACAATTGTGAGTTGCACATGCCGATACTTCTCCCCGCCTCGCCCGCGTTCTGACATGGGATTGTGACTTAGGGAACGAAATCAGGACAGCGCCTCTGATGCAGACCGTTCCTGAGCAGCCGCCGGCAGCTGTACTACCTGGATTGATCGACAGTCCCCGGTTGATGCGAGCTCGGGATGGTACGACAGCTATTATCCGGATGAACAGTTACGATGTAGGCGTTTTGCCACTGTCCGAAAACGTGTCACGAAAGTTGGGTCGATGCTGACTTTCTGAGTAGATTGAGCTGCTACCGCCAAATCCAGAAGCTTTGAGCACCACATGTCGAGGCTTTGCCCAGCAACGACTGCGCAGTGCTCATGCCGAAGCCTTCCTTGATAACTACGACCGTCTAGTGAGTCTCGCCATGAGTCGCCTTGGCCTGATCCCCTCCAGGAACATTGCGTGCTAACTCGTCACCAGAACATGTATCACGTGATATCAGAAATATCACTCCTAGTCGTGGCTTCGCAAAAAGGGCGAGTCGGCCTCTTCACGTTGACTCGACTCGAAGACTGCTTCTCGAGGAAAACTGCCCCGATCCTGATGTTCCGCCTGGACCGGATCCTGCCGCTCTGTACCCACGAAGGGGACTATCGGCCGATGAGTCAGTTACTGGGTATGGCCGTGGCGCCGCTCCAAGGGAGGGGGAGTCCGTACGGTGCGGCCCAGAGGAAGATCTGTAAGTCTTGGATCCCTCGTGTACTTCTCGTTTTGCCTTGCCAGACTCTGGCGGATTTGAGAGGAGAGGCTCCTGGAGCGAGAACTGACTTTCATTTTCCCAGGGCGCCTGGTTCTGCATTACATGGACCACTCGGTGTTGTCTTATGAGCTGAAGAGGCAAGAGGGCGATAGGCTGGTGGTCCTTTGATGCTACTATCGGCATACCAATGGTATCTTCCAGTGGCTGGCACTCAAATCAGTTCTCGATTGCTCGGTGGTGAACGGGGCAAGGTCACAGCAGTCATCAGCAGCTCGATATAGTGCTCTGGGTCTTGGTGGAGTAGGGAGGCGATGTAGTGGCACCAAAGTAAATACCAGTGTGTGAGGAGAATGCAAGAACTCTGATATTTTGGCTCGGGCGGCAGAGGGGAAGACGATGGGATATACGAACCTCATATTCACGCTTGTAAGCACAGTATCAAAAAGAGAGAGAGAGAGAGAGATAAATCGTCACACCCTACGCCCCCCTTCCCATCCTCCCTCCAAGTACCATACCGAGCCGGAACACTGCCGACAATTCGTCCAGCTCTGACATGTGAGTTCGAATTTTTCTCTCCTTGTCGATAACGACCATATTCATAACGATACTAATAAGGCGCAAGAGGTCGTGGAATACATCAGAATACGTACATATCCTTCGTACATGGGGGAAATAGACCCCAATTCTAGGCCGCGCACTCTTTGCTCCTTGGCAACGCTGCTTTTCTTGAGTATACCTCCGTATCTTGTGTCCGCACCTCTCGCCGCACAGGTACCCCGAATGTTAAGTTTTGCATGACCAACTCATTGATTTCCCATCTCGAAAAAGCGGTGGATTCGTATCACCATCTTCTATCATTTGTCAAGTAGTACCCTCCCCCTCCCCCCCTGGTTTCAAGCCCCCTGTCGACAGAAAACCCTCCGGCACTACGCTCACACCCTCGTGTGTGGAATATGATGTTTTCCGATATTCTTCTGCATGTGTCACGGAGCTAAGACATTGCTTTCCTTCTGCTTTTCTCTGCTCTGCTCTGGTCTGGTCTGGTCTGGTCTGCTCTGCTCTGGTCTGCTCTGCTCTGGTCTGCTCTGCTCTGCTCTGCTCTGCTCTGCTCTGCTCTGCTCTGCTCTGCTCTGCTCTGCTCTGCTCTGCTCTGCTCTGCTCTGCTCTGCTCTGCTCTGCTCTGCTCTGCTCTGCTCTGCTCTGCTCTGCTCTGCTCTGCTCTGCTCTGCTCTGCTCTGCTCTGCTCTGCTCTGCTCTTCTCTGCTCTTCTCTTCTCTGCTCTTGTCTTGTTTTCTCCCCAGAGCAGGCGTAAGAGTCGGGACAAGTACTCTTCTTCCATCTCCCCGAGAAGTGTGGAAAATATCCCCATTTTTGTTGGTCTGTAGTATGTAGTATCTAGCATTTATGATCTATCTAGTCGGCGTTGGGGGCTTGGGATTTCATTCGCTTTCAATTGATTCGATTCGAGTACATTACAGAATGACAAGTGCTGGAGCTGGGGCTGGAGCTGAGCTTGACGCTGGAGGTGGTGAGGACATGTTAGTTAGTCACTTGGACGCATCCTTTTTTTTTCTTCTCTTCTTTTTTTTCTTTTGTTGTCTATTTTTGTTTTTATTTTGGGGTATGGTGACTTTCTGTAATACTATGTACTGAATGTAATGTATTGACGTTCTGTTGCGACTCAGCAACGTCAGGTCTCTAGCTCTACAGAGGTGCGGGACTGGGCTGGGCTGTCTGAGCAGCTCCGCGAGGGCGGGGGATACGCGTCAGATTAGTCGCTACAGCTGTATGACATTTGTAGACGGTGGGGCTTGATACTTCCAAGGCGATGAGAACGGCGTGTTGTTTTTTCCAAGACTTGATTATGTACGTACGTATCAAAAGGAGACCCTGTCAATATACAATAAATGCTACAAATCGTCGTCATGCCTTGCCGGTAAAACATCCAGAAACGCCGTCCGTATTATTTGCAATCACCAACCACGCCAAGGGATATCACAAAAGAAAAGAAAAAAGATTCCATCTAGAATACGCTGCCTCCCATTGTACTGGGCGCCATCGAGATCTTCGAGTTGTTGCCCGCCTCCATCCTCACCGACTTCCCCTTCGGCTTCGCCACCAGCACCTGAGCTGGGCAGATCACAATCTCCTCTTCGCCTTCCCCCGTGTCGTCGCCCTTCTTGACGACTAACGGGAACAGGACAATCCGCACAACCGCTTTATGGGCCTCCAAGTCTTCGTTGGAGACCGTGTCGCCGCTGCGCTCGTTCATCAGTGCTGCGTTGAAGAAGACTTTGCTGGCGAGGTCGCCATTCGCATCGTATTCTGGCTGGAGGGGTGGGAGCATCATGTACTCCGCACGCTGGCAGCGCATCTCGATCGAGAGATCTGCAGCAGCCTGCATTACTCTTGTCAGCTGCTCCTCAATCTGTGTCTCGAGTTGACTTGGAGGCGGGAGGATCTCCGAAAGCGTTCCCATGATGGTCTGTACGACGGCCTGGGTATCTTGTTCTCTCTGCCGATGGAAGGCTTCGCGCTTGGCAAGTAGAGTGAGTGTGGTCGCGCGCCACTGGTGGACTGCCGCTGCAGGTCCAACCTCGGAGAGGATCTTCTCCAACGCCTTGAGCTTTTGCCTCTGCTCTCGGTCCATGCCAAACAGGTACCGCGTAAAGATGAATTCCCACACCATCGTCATCGTCATGGACATGAAGACATCCCTACGCTTGACTCGGTCTGCAAGGTAGCTGTCGACATCGGAACCATCTAGGATTGCGTTATCGAGTCGATCAATAGTTTTATCGTTATTGATCTCGCTCGTCAATCTGCATGCTCGCATGTCAGAGAACTTGGAGAAACGGAGGACCCATTGTTGGACATGCTGGCATAGTTTCTGACAGGCGTTGTCGAAGTAGTCCTCGTCTCGGATGGTAAGGAAGTCGACGTCGTTGGCCTTGGATGCCAGGATCTGTCTCTGCATCTCACGTATTTTCTCCTTCGCTGCATCCAGCTCAGCCCGTAACTGAGCAATCTCACGATCCTTCTCCCGCACCACAGCTTGCACCTCGTTCTTCACAATACCTTCCATGCCGGCCGATAAATTACTGTGTGCATCGCGCATTTCTTGCAGCTCCCGAGTAGTCTGCGAGTGTTGCGATTCGAGTATGCTGTATTTCTCTCCATGCTGTCGTGCAATTGTATGATTCGCGCTGGTAAGGCCATCGTTGACCTCGGTCAGTCTGCCAACTTCTTTTTGTAGCCATTCAAGCGTTCGTTTGAGGCTGTCGATCTCGGCATCTCTCTCGATCCTGTCAAGATGAATCATTAGCAATTGTTGATATTCACTTTTTGGCAGAGCGAAAAAATGGGTGGGACAGTCAGGGATGAGATTGATGCCTTACAAGGCTGACGAGGCGTTTTCGCTAGAGTGCAAGGCGCGATCGGCTTGGGCTTTTTGTTCAGCTAGCAGACGGTTCTCGGCAGCTAGTTGCTCGAGCTTTTGTTCGAGATCCAGGACTTGCATGCTTTGTCGTCGGCGCATGCTATGGGGTCGAGTCGGAGATCGTGGTGAGCCTATGCGGCCTTCACCAAAGCCGTCCTGTTGTCCAATTATCAGTCAAGTCGTGATATGCATTTGTCAGGCAGATTCCAACTTACATAGACATCTGCCATGTCCTTTGTCCGGGCCCGGCCCTCGTTGGCGGTTGGGATTGCTGTGTTGACAGTTGATGTTTGATTTATCGAAGTTGCAAGCTCAGCTTCTTTAGCGAGATCGGGCTTGCTCCGTTGGCTGAGGGACCTCAGATCTCCACTTTTCCTATCGCTCCGCCTGAGAGGTGGGGTCCCTGAATTATTGCTGGTAGCGCTGTCTGGCCGTTTAGAGTCTGGTGTTCGCAACCGATTGATGCTGGAGGCTGTTGATCTCTGACTTTGTGCGCTGTCAGGACGCTGCTCTTGACTGACTTTACGCGCAGCAGCTAATCCTCGAGTTCCACTGGCGACAACTGAACCTGCCTCAATTTCGCTTTTGCCCTGGGGCCGCTCAGCCCTGGGCCTGGGAGACGAGGTGAGTTCGGGATATCTGCCTTCCCCGGGGCGTTCCGACGTGGGTCTCTCAGAAGACCGAGACGATGAGATGACAACTGGTTTGTCGTTCTTGGGTTTCGGAATCAGGGACAACTCGGGAGCTTCGAACCGCTGCATACGTTGCTTGACCAAACCCTGACCCTCAACATGACGTGCGCCGTGACTGGATGGCGTTCTATGGAGATCGGTGTGCCTTTCCCCTTTGTTTTTCTGGGGTGGAGGAGCGTGTTGAGTGGTCACTTCCTCGCCATACTGCTTGGTAGCTGCTGATCGTTGCGCGCTGTAGAAATCCGTTGCAGTCTCGCCTTTTGGTGGCTTGGTCGCAGCAGATGTCTGCTCCTCAATAGGATGCTTCGTTGGCTCTTTGATTTCTTGTGATCTGTTAAGGTTGCTGCCCTCCGATTCTTCATCGATGGATGGCCCGGATAGCCTTGCAAGAGCATCATCGGAGGTTCTTACTGGCGTTCTCGCTCTCTCCGCGGGGGGGTAATCCCGTAGATGAACCCCACTATCCCTAACGTGTTCGTGGTTATCTGCAAACCCCCGCTCAGGGGGGCCTGGGGACTCGGCGACAAATGCACTGTCTCTGTTGGTGTCCTCACTGTGCAAGGCTCGAGTATTCTGGTGCTCGGAGTCTAGCACTGTTGAGTTTTCCTCGTGCACAACTGGCAAGTCAGAGATTCCAGAGTGTAACCTCTCCCCCGGAGGTGCAGGTGAAAACTTCTCAACCGGAGGTTCCTGGGGAAGTGCTTCGCTACGACCGTGTTCAGAAGTTCTCGGTGGGGTGAAGATGTGTTCGGGACGGGATGGTTGAATTAACGAGATACTCCCGCTAACTAGAGTCTCTACAGTAGGCGGATGCCAATCAGTTGCGCTTTCAAAATCTCGTATACCTGAGCTGCTTGATTTTTTCTTGTCTTTCTCCTTGGACAAAGGCGCAGAAGAGTCATCAGCCTGGTCGGGAGACTGATGCGAAGGGCCATCGGGACATTCTTGAACATGGTGAACTGAAACAGACTTCTTTTCTGGGGTCGACGTGGCCTCTCTTTCTGCTACCTCTGGTAATTCTGCGGAGTATTGTTCTGGCTGCGTTACAACGGATAGAGAAGGCTGTCTTGTAGGCTCCGTGAGCGAAAATTCTTCCTGAATCGATGAATTCGTCTCAGCTGCGACTACTTCGTCGATTGTAATTGGCTCCTCAACATGTTCGGTCGGGGACCAGAATCCATCGCTATCACCGTCACCTTCCTTGGCCTCCTCAAGTACCTTTGGATCGGCACCTTCCCAAAGAGCAGGATCATCAAAGATGTCATCTTCTTTAGGAGCTCGGCGGTCAATGTTCTTCTTCTTCTTGTCTTTTTTCGATGACTTTCCCGCGGGTGTGGTCATAAAAGACGACGTGCCACTTTTGGATGAGGAGGCTTTATCGCGAGGAGAATTTGATTGTCTGAGCAGAGCGGCATCAGCTACAACTTCTCCACCTGTTGCGAGTGAAGGATTGTGTTTGGTCGAGGCAGTATCTTCGGAACTCTTGGAGGAATCTTTTTCCCGTGTCGGTTCTGTCGAGACGGAGTTTCGCTTCGTGCCTTTCTTGCCCTTTTTCTGAGGTCGAACGAAGATGTCGTCCGCTGGGGCCAACTCGACCGTGGGAGGAATATGTGACAGAGACTCGTCTTCCGCAATTTCCTGAATGACAGGGATGTCTCTTTCCACCTCCGCTTCCACAACTTCGTCAGCCCAAGATGTCAGAGGGGCGTTCGCAATTTTTTCGCCAGCGGCCACGTCAATGGTTGGTTCACGTTTCCTCTTGTCTTTCTTTGATGGATTTTTGGAGAGATTGCTAGGGAATGAGTCCTGAACTTCAGTCTTCTGCTTAGGAACAGGGCTGGTAACCACACGGTCTGAAGCCAAATATTCAGATGGTATCTCTGGCTCTGCCACTACGGTATTAGGTTGAGATGGAGTGCTGGGGCCACCCTCAGAGCCAGTTCGAGATAGATTTTGACCTTCCTTGATTTTCTTGTCCTTGGTGGAAACAAACGCAGATGAATCTTGAAGTCGTTCATCCACAGCTTCGAGATCTTCGGTAGACAGCGCCTGGAAGTCTTGATCCATGAATTCGCGTGAAGTGTTTAGGTCGGTGCGTGCACCAGGCAGTGCCGGCGGGTTAACCTCGAGAATAGCTTCAATAGGCTCAGGAGCCCTTACTTTCTCAGTTGGCGGAGAGGGTCCAGACTTCCGTTTGTCTTTCTTGGACTTTTTCTTGCTGCTAGAAGCCCATTCATCGACGGCTGTTGTCTCGACTATGGTTGGGGAGTTTTCCTCGAGGACAGCCGAAGTAGGCCCAGGAGTCACTGACTCCTCGATTGGCATAGATAGCCGAGATTTCTTTTTGTCCTTCTTCGACCTCTTGCTGGTAATTTCCGATTCATCGACAGGCTCGTTGACAGGTGTTGAAATCAAATCCAATTCATGACTTGAAGGTGCCTCAACCTCCTCTTTTCCCTGCGAAAGGTCTTTCGTAGCTGGGATAGGCTGCTCTGGTTGCACGGTTTCTTCTTCGGACACAAGGGTTAATATCTGCTCCACAGGTGCCGCAACGTCAGACATTGTTTTCTCATCCTTTCGGGGCTTCTTCTTCGCTGGGAGTGGGTCCAAACTATCCTGGCCCTCAGTTACTTCTTCGGCCTCCTCTTGCGTCAGACTCTCCACATTACCGGTTAGGGATTCGGCTTGGTCGGCAGAATTTTGAGAAGTGGCCTCTGGCACAGGAGTTGGTGGCGTCTCTATGGCTGGCGTTGAAACTCCAGATTTCCGATTCTTTTTGTCTTTCTTTTTCGGTTTGGTGGAGAAGGCACTCCATTCATCTTGGTCGTTTACATCATCCTTGACCTGGACTTGAATTGACTCTCCCACTTCATCGGACGCAATGTCGGCTTGATAAGCAAGCTTGGGAGGAACATCTTCTGGTTTGCTTGTTATCGGAGCTTCTTCTGCTGTTGTTGGGAGCCCAGACTTGCGATCTTTTTTGTCCTTATCCTTCTTTGATAAGGAAAAAGACTCCAAGTCATTCGCTTCCCCAGCAACTTTTCCACTTCTACCTTGGATGGAAAAGTCTTTCGAAAGCGGTTCTTCGGCGGCGATCAATGGCAAGATATCATTGACTGGAGCGGAACCCCCTGATTTCCGCTTTTTCTTGTTCTTATTTGACAATGAATAAGAGTCCACGCCATCCGCTCCCCCGGCAAGGTCGATGTTCACATCTCCAGCCGGTACTTCTGCTGTATCAGGTAGGATTTTAGCTGGGGCAATTAACTCCGAAATAGACTGTTCAGCAACGATCAGTGGCAGAGGATCTTCAGCTGGCGTTGAGAGCCCAGATTTCCGCTTCTTCTTTTTGTCCTTCTTCGATTGCTTCACAGAGAACGAGGCCCATTCGTCTTGGCCTTCGACCATGCTGTGTGTTTCTAAAGTACGCCCTTCTGAAGCATGAGGGAGTGTTTCACTCTGCTGGTGTGCTTGCAATACTGGTTGTTCAGACAGGACTGGTGAGACCACTTCTTCGATAGGTGTCGGAAGTCCGGATTTCTTATTCTTCTTGGACTTCTTGGGAACGGCGGCCCAACTGTCTTCCGGATCCTCGATATCTTTATCGGCACCTAAGCTTCCTGGTTGCTCGTTTAGCTCGTCGGATGGCTCGGTGATCGTCTTGTCTTGAACAACGGATAGGTCCAGGTCAGCCGGGTCGGGGTTTGTCTGCTTGAGTGAAGGTGATGAAGAGATCGCAACCTCTTCTACAAGTACCGACACGCTTGACTTCCCCTTCTCCTTCTCCTTGTCCTTCTTTTTGACTGATGAAGAGTTCCCATCCTCAGCTTGATCCTCTACAATCTCTTCGATTTTTCCAGCGGCTGGTGGCACAATTGTCAAGATACCGTCTGACGGGGTAGAGGTTGGCAGAGCTTTGTCCGATTCGAAAGAATCTTTGTTGATAAATTGAGGAGACTGCTGGGTTGGCGTCGGCGAGCTGGGTACTTCCATTTCCTGATCTTTATCCCGGGGATCGCTTTCCAGCACCTCACCAGCATCAGTTGCTGCTGTTTTAAAATCCGTTGGCTCAGGAGGACTGGATTCCTCGAAAGGTTGCATTACAGGCGTAGTCGGCGAGGGCTTTTCCGACGGGACAGAAAATTTGTTTTTCTTGTTTTTCTTATCTCTCTTCTTGTTGACTGGTACCGCTCCCCACTCGTCGTCCTCCTTTTCAATGTCAGGTACCTCCGTCTCAGTCGGTGTGTCCTGGAAACCGAATGCGATCTGATCATCTATTGGCTTGGAAGAATGATCGAGCTCCTCGATAGGCTGGGTGTCAGGTATAGATTGCAGCAGCACTTCAACCGGAGTAGAGAGTCCTGATTTCTTGTTCTTCTTGTCTTTCTTCTTTTTGACCGGCACTGGTCCCCAGTCATCACCTGCATCGCCTGCATAGACGAAATTAGTAGGATCCTCGGCAACAACTGGCGTGTCCTGGAAATCAATGGGAGGAGCATGATCGCTCTGGTGAGTGCTAGTGACAGGACTTTCACGTCCAGGCGCTGAAAATTCATCCATTGGTGTTGAGCCTCTCAATTTTTTCCCTTTTTTATCCTTTTTTGATTTTTTGGCGGACACCGTGCCCCATTCGTCTTCTGGCTCATCAAAGGGTGGTGGTGTAGGAGTCGCCAAGTTTTCCTCTTCAACGATGGTCGGCTCGAAAGGAGTCGAAGAACCGCCTTTCTTGCCTTTCTTGTTTTTCTTCTTCGTAGAAAACCCCAGATCCTCTCTAGGTTGTTCCTGAAGATCTGCATTGTCAGGCGGTGGAAGATAGTCGGAACTTTTAGGCTGCTCCGCAATACCTGTGCTCGAGGCAACTTCTTCTGGCAATGCAGACGCATCGATTGGTTCTGTTGAGTCTTGAACGGGTTCTAGCGGCGTAGAAGTTCCAGATGGTGCTTGCGAGTCAGAATTTGAGGAGCCTTTCTTTTTATCTTTCTTGGACTTTGCCTTGGAAGAAGAGACATTCCAATCATCAGCAGGTGCTTCGGTTATGTCCTGAATGGTGGTGATGTTCAGATCCAGGGCTTTATCCTGAAGCTGCTCGGGCTTGGGCATCACACTATCCTCCGTGTTTTGACCTGCGGGCAAAGGAGTCAGCGGGACTTCCTTCGAGGGTTCCAAAGTTGGCTCTGACGGTAATGAGATTCCTTCCGATTCCAGTTTTGACGACTCCTTTCGATTCTTCTTCCCTTTCTTCCTGGAAGTTTTCGCTGGGAAGACGTCCCAATCGTCCGCAGGCACATCAACAGAGTCAGCTACACTGGCAGGTATAATACTATCCAAGACTTGATCCTCGATGAGTTCGGGCTGTTCCAAATGCTTCGGGCAAACCTCGTCTTCAGCTGGCGCTGTGTTTTTCAAGGTAGCTTCCATAGGTGAAGATGGTTCTTCAGCTGTTTTAGGCTCTGGGTTTGGCTCTAGTGGACTTAGATATTCCGATGATTTGTCCGCTCTTTCGTCCGCTCCAGTCTTCGTGGAATCCTTTTGCTTCTTTTTGTTCCTCTTATTTTCCTTCTTGATAAAAGCGAAGTCTCCGAGACTATCATCATGGGCGTCGTCTATTACTTGAGATGCAGGCTGGCTAAGATTTTTATCTTGCTCGGGGCTAGACTCTGCCAGTAGGGCTGAAGATTGTTCTGTCTGGGTATTGGTATCTTTATCTTCCGCCAGATCTGACTTGGGAGAAGATTCTACGCCTTTGACAAGATCTTCAGCAGTATTAATTGATTGCTGGGTGCTCTCACGCTTTTTCTTCTCGTCATTCCGAGATTCCATAGATATGAATCCAACGCTATCATCTGCATTGTCTCCAACTGGAGCTGGAGAAGATGCTCCATTTGCTTCACCTCCCGAGTTCGGTACATTCCGGTCTTCAGGCTCAGGCTGTTGGTCTGGAACAGGCTCAGGCTGTTGGTCTGGAACAGGCTCAAGCTTGCTGCCTCGCTTCTTTTTCTTGTCTTTCTTCGAACTCTTGGTTGTGAATCCAAGGTCGTCGATTTGCTCATCCGGAATCGAAGCAGTAGTAGCTGGCTCGACAAACTTTGCTCCAGCACTTGGATTGTCCGACTGAGGTGTCAAGTCGCCGTCTTCAGGTTCTTGCTCAGGAAACGACTCGTGACGAAGCAAGCTCCCCCTTTTCTTCTTTGATTTTTTCCAAGGAGCGAAATCAGGAACGTCTTGCTGCTCTTTTACTACCGCGGGCAAAGGAGGGATGTTCTCAGCTTGAATAGAAGTTTCTTTATCTTGACGGCCTTGCTCGTCAGTTGTTTGTTCAGGGGTTGTATCGAAGGAATCACTTCGTAGCAAGCTACCTCGCTTCTTCTTGTCTTTCTTTGACTTGCGAGAGTTTCCGAATTCCTCGAGTGGCTCGTCGGCAGTTTCAGCTCCCGTGCTTTCAGCGGTGACATTGGAAGTGATAGGATTCTCGTTTGGTGAAGGTTGCTCTGCATTCTGCGATTGGTCGAGCGGCTCATCGAAGGCAAGGACGTTCGGCCGCTTTTTCTTTTCCTTCTTCGATTTCTTGGGGGTGCCAAAGCCTTCCTTTAAGGCAGGGGATTCGTCTGACGAGATCCCGGATTCTCCTTGCTTATCAGGGTGTGAAACCTGAGCTTCTGTTTCCTTGGCCAAGGTACCAGAGGATTCATCTTCGGTCGTGCCACGAGCAAGACTATCGCGTTTCTTGCCCTTCTTGTCATCTTTCTTGGATTTTCTCTTCTTCAGTGCAGCAAACTCATCATCAGGCTCAACCGTAGCAGTTTCGGTCGATAGAACATCCTCGTCCGAAGCACGAGGCATACTACCCTCAGGATCCTTGAATGTTGTGGCCGATTCTGAGAGCTCTGCATCCGCAGTCTCAGGTAGAAGGCTTCCGCGTTTCTTCCCCTTTTTGTCCTTCTTTGATTTTTTTGTTGGTCTGAGTTGGTAGCGATGTTAGTAATCGGTCACTGAACCATCTCCGAAGTCACAGGACGAACGGACGATCAACATAGGATATAATGAGCATTTCAGTTACTTACAAATCAGGAAACTCAACATCCGCGTCAGGTGCAGTGTCTTGGCTCTCTACCTGCGGGCTCTCGAAGCTCCCATGGAAATCAGCGTCTCTAGCTACCGGAACAGACGAGTTCTCATCTTCAGTGTTGGCTCGTAGCAAGCTTCCTCGTTTCTTGTCCTTCTTATCTTTCTTTGCCTTTTTGGAATCTCCTGATCCAAATTCATCTTTCAGTTGACGCGCAAGCTCAAGTTGTTCAGTGTTGTACCCAACAGCAAGTCCATCACGTGTGACTTCACTGACTGCTGCAGGTGATTCTGCCTGAGGCGGCGAATCGTCACGGAGATGTATTTCTGAGCTGGTGTTTTGTGATTGGTCATCAAAGTAGCCTTCACGGGAAAGCTGCTCTCCTGGAGTTTGAGAAGTGCTTCGGCTCCTCTTATCCTTTTTGTCTTTTTTCTTGTCCTTCTTTGCAAAGTCTGCTTGCAGTTGGCGTGCTAGAGAAAGTTGTTCTTCTTGGTAACCTGCTGCAAATCCATCGGGCTTGGGTTCATCAGGATTGGGTACATCGATTGTCTCAGCCATTTGGGGTACTTGCTCGATAGTGAGGTCAGGAGTTTGGGGTCCGTCGAAGTCCTGGCCGAACAGGTCGTCATTTTGCGTAGATGCTCGTCCTTTCTTGTCCTTCTTACCCTTTTTCTTGTCCGACTTTTTCCCAAACTCAGCTTGTAATTGTCGTGCGAGAGAAAGTTGGTCTTCTTGATAACCTGCGTCGATTCCGTCAGGGGTTGGGGCATCAGGCGGTGCAGCTAGTCGGACGGTATTTCCAATGGAGATGCTTCTTTCACGCGATTGTCCTTCAGTTGTGTCATCATTGTTCCTTGATCCGGAGGGTAGAGCCGAAGTCACGGGTAGACTTTGTCTCTTTTTCTTCTCCTTCGAGGATTTCTTCCCAAATTCTTCTTGTAGCTGACGAGCCAGATTGAGCTGGTCATTGTCATATCCAGCAGCAAGTCCGTCCGGATGGGGAATAGAGTCTGTTTCCATTGACGATTCACCAGCCACGTCAGGCATCGAGCTCGTGGCTTGCGTGGACATTTCTTTACTCGAAGAAGGATTATCCTTGAGAAATTGTTTTTCAAAGATGGTAGCACCTGATGCAGCTGCAGCTACTGGAAAGTAGCTTTTGCTAGCGGAGCTTGGTATCTCACCGCTGGGCTTTTCACCGCCAGTCACAGGTGTGGCGGGTGTTATTGGCCAAGCTCCGGGTCCACCCATAGGTGTGGGTCTGAGAATTGGAGTTTCTGATGCAGGAAATGCCTTGTCGGTCTCCAACGGTGTTGACACATCAGACGGAGTCTCGTTTTTTTCGGATTTCTTCTTGCCTTTCTTCGAAATCGTAGCAAATTCTTCGGTTGGCTCCGGAGAAGCAGCAGTATCAATTGCCACGGCAGCAGCCTCAACTTGAGCTGTTTCTGGCTCGTTCCATGAATGGACCTTCCTGTCCTTCTTTTTCTTTTTCGAGGGGGTTGGCGTAAAATCAGCGCCTTCACTCTCCTTTAACGATGGTATTGGAGAGGGAACTTCATTTTGATCCCATCCAGAGACGAATTTGTTCTTTTTCTTCTTGCCCTTTTTCGTCTCCGCAATGACAAAATCGTCGGCAGACGGTACGTCTTGTACAAGACTCTGATCAGGCTCGAACTGAGTTGAAAGGAATGTTTCCGGTAAGCTGGATTCAACTTTATCTGCCCAATCAGTGGTTGACTTGCTCTTCTTTTTCTTTCCCTTTTTTGTCTCCGTGGGTGCAAAGTCCTCTGCCGAAGGTGCTTCCTTCTCGAGAACCGACTCTTCCTTAGGTTGAATGTTAAGTGGAGCCTCGGGAGAAAAGGATTCAACTTCATCGGCCCAATCCGTGATTGATTTGCCTTTCTTCTTCCTGGATTTCCTACTAGGAACAGAGAATTCGTCTACTAGCGTCTCGTCCTGGATCTCAAGCTGTCCGACTTCAGCCACACTTCTAGGAGGCGGCACGGTGCTCTCGGGCTCCAGAATTACTGCAGCCTCGTCCAAATTCTGAGGTTTCGAGAGCGGGAAGTCTGTGTGAGTTGGCAATGTTTCCGGAGGATGTTCACTGGTTTCCTGGATGGGTTTCTGACTCGACGTAACATCAGACTGTTCCTCGCTCGAGATGGCAACAGGAGCTGAAGCTTCGTCTAAAGAGTACGCCGACTCTTCGACCAGAACAGGATTGGCCTCAGACCGCGGCTCTTCAGCTCGCTCCGATTCCGCCTCGATTGATTCTGGCTCCCAAGAAAATACAACTTTATTCTTTTTCTTGTTCTTCTTGTCTTTCTTGCCTTTGACAGACAAGAATTCTTCCAGGGGCTCGTCAATCGGCACTGTTTTGACTTCAGGGTTAAGGTCGATCTCGGGAGCTGTGGCTCGTGTTTCTGTAGAAATGGTTTCATCCCCTGCGTCCCTTACCGACATGGACTTAGCTTTCTTTTTGTCCTTTTTCTTAGATTTGGAAGACAAGATTTTCTCAGAAGTCTCAATAACAGAGGTAACATCTTCACCAGGGTCTGGGGTCCCTGCATCAGGTGCAACAAGCTCTTGCAAATCTGGTGTCTCGATCTCCGGTTCCAGAATAAATTTTGCTTTCTTATTCTTCTTGCCTTTTTTGGACGAGGTCGAGAAATCTTCAATTTGAGCAATGTCTTCAGCGGCCTGAGCTAATACATTACGGCTTGTCTCGGTTGCTGAAGTTTGCAACGTGGATGGCTCCTCGTCCTCCCAGGACGGAGCAGCCTTTCCCTTCTGCTTGTCCTTCTTTCCTTTCCTCTTGGACTTTGGAGAAAAGTATTCTTGTCCTGTCTCTGCAGGTGTCGAGACCACATCGGGAGAAGCAGTAGGCGACACTTCTTGAGGCTGTGGGAAGCTCAGATCATCTTCAGGATCCAGAAGTAACGTAGACTTGGATCTTTTCTTCTCTTTCTTGCTCTTTTTGGACGATGAGGCTATAAACTCTTCGGACGGGACATCTATGGGCAGGTCTTGATGATGTACGGTGGCACTCGAGCCGGGTTCTGCGGTCTGTCCATCTGTCTCGGCCGCTTCGTCCTCTGTATTCTGGAAGTCAAGTACCGTGACCGGCTCACTAGTTTCGTTTTCTGACTTGGGGTCCTGAAGAGCATCAACAGTATAAGCAACAGGTGGGTCCACATCCACCGCCGTCATGTCTCGAGACACTGCATGGTCTCCCTGATGCTCTACTGGCTCCGGCAATGTCTCCTGGCTTCGTTCAGGTTGGCTCTCACGGGCTTCGGGGTCCAAGGCAAAGCCCGCGTTCTTTTTCTTGCCCTTTTTGTCTTTCTTGCTCTTCGCCTTCGGAGAAGAGAGGTCGTCGACTTGCTCCGTACTCGTTTGCTCGGGAATAATTGGCTCAGATATTGGTCTTTCAAAGGAGCTATCCACAGGTAGTTGCTCAGGTTGGCCAGGCTCAAGGGCTGGTTCAGCACTCTGCTTTACCACTTCGTCGTCCTCCCAAGCTGAAATTCTCATGTTCTTCTTCTTGTCCTTTTTCTTCCGGTCTTTCTTGGACTTCGCTGTCGAGAACTCATCAGTAGGCTCCGGCTCTACTGCTGTCGGAGCATCAAGAAAACCCTCACTAGCATCAGATAGAGGCAGATCGTCTTGTGATATAGACCGTGATAAACCTTTGCCCTTCTTGTCCTTTTTTCGGTCCTTCTTGTTCTTTTTGGATACAAACCTGAAATCATCTTGCTCCACAATTACATTTTTAGATTCGGTTGGATCGTCAAATCCTCGGACAGTAGGTTCCTGAAAAAGTTCTTGGGTGCCAGAAAGCGTCTCATGCGTCTTCTCAGGATGTTCATCAGGATTTTGCGGCAATTCAGCTGATCTGAGATTATCATTACTGTCTCTCTCTTGTATGCTGTGCAGCACATTGCCACCAAAAGACTTCTGCTGTATGGTCGGTGAAGCTGGATTGTGGCCAAAGAAGTCCGCCTCGTCAGGATTCTTGGAGGTCAGCGAGAATCTGAGCAGGGAGGAACTCCGATCCTTGCTTATCTGATCTGAAATCTCAGGCTGGTTTTCTCCTGATGGTGGAATTTCGACCGTTGGGACCTGGCGCTTGGAGGACAATAGCTCGACAGGGGATTTTGGGGGCATCGCAGATCGCGAATCATCTGGGGACGAATTCCTAGTCGTGGAATGGCTAGGAGCAGAGGCAAGGGACACAATACTGGAGACAAGCCCTGCCGCCGCAACAATTCCGGCTGCATCGCCTGCTAATGAACGTGAAGTCTTTTCCCGGGTTGAGCTTGATGATTGCGAAGCTTCTCTAGCTTGCTTTGGGGACTCTGCAGTATCAGTAAACTGATCCAGAGACTTCGAGTCTCCAGCTTTTGGTGTTGTCTGGCCAGAGCCAAGTAGCTCTGGCACAGCAGAAGAGTAATTAAGAGCTGTATCGATTGACAAGGGATCAAGTCCCCTAGGCATACCAGACTTATATTCGAATCTCTTGGCACTTCCAGGATAGTCTTGTTGGGAAGAGCTTCTTGACACTGGTTGACTGGGTGGAAGTTCAGGAAGATGTTCGGCATCCTCGTTGAGCTGGACGTTCGAATTTCGCCGGCTGCTCTTCTCCACCAGGTACAGAGGTTTGTACTCCTTGGTGCTATCCCAAGAAGTTGGGCGTGCACGATGTCTGGGAAACACCAGTGACTCCTGGTTAGGATTTACTGGTGATTGTCTTTCGGCATAATTAGCACAGTTTCTTGGAAAGCATATAGGCCTAAAAGTTTCGACATGTGTATCTTGGACGCCCGGCAAGCTATTGAAAGAAGCACATGGAAATACATACAAGGGAGACGGCCGGCTGGTTTCTGGTGATGAGGGAATTGAAGATCTGCGGCCCATCTTGAACTTCAGTGGTACCTGACTTGCGCTCGGAGACTTCGCTGACGAGTCCTGCATATTCCTACGAACAGAGCTTTTGATTCTTTCTCGAGGCCTAGATGGCGGATTAGTCAGCAAGTGCTTTGTCAAACTTTTAAGAATCACGAGACAGATCAAAGACGTCCAGAGCAACTAAGGGGCTGTCGCAATACTCACAGTCTATCGGGTTCCGGACTACCTGGGCGGCTTTCCGGCAGCCCAGGCAGGTTATCAACAGGCTCCGCATTCGGTGATATTAAATCGATAGGTGGTAAAGGGAGAAGATCGCCATACTGGGGATCAATTGAAGGTCTAAACTTCCATTGTATGATCTCGGGATCGAGAGCTTCGGCCCGCTCTGACAGCTTGTCAGAGTCCCTGGTTCTTTTCTGCTCTGCGGCCGCGCTGCTATTAGCATTATCGGCTTTTGATTGCTGATGATGCTGAGCAGCAATTGCAGCAGCAGCAACACCCGCAATGCCGACACCCGCGCCAAGGGTGCCGGCTTTATCTAAAAAAGAATCCTTCTTCGAGGATGTGCTTGCGGATCTGGATCGGTTCTTCTTTTTCTTCTCTCCATCACTGAAAGGCTCGTCCCTAGAGCCGTTGCCATTACGGTGTCCGTTTGATCCAATTTGTGAAAGATCGCTAACAGAAAGCGCTCCTATATCACCGTAGATACTACCTCCATCAGGTACAGAGCTCCGCTTGGATTTCTTCTTCTTTTTGATGTCTTCGGAATCGTCTTTCGAACGCTTGGGACTTTCCTCACGCACCCCAGACTCGGATTTGGAACCGAAAAGGCCAGAGAAAAGGCCACCCGATTTCTTTGTGTCTTTCTTCTTGCTCTTTTTCTCGTAGTCGTCGCCAACAGGAGCAGAAGCAACTGATCTAGTATCATCATAATCACTCGTGCCACTTCTTGATTTTTTCTTCTTCCGACGCTCAGGAGAGTCGTGTCGTGAAGCACTGGCCGAAACCACGGATCTGGACTCTCCACGGCTTTCACTGTTGAAGACGCCGCTGTCTCTCGCAGAAGATCTACGCGTACTTGGAGCATCTTCAAACTCTCCGTCGCGGCTGTTCTCCGAGGGTGTACTGGCAGGCAGGGATAACTCAGTTGGATCATATTCGTACTGCTCGCTTCGCCGGCCGGACTTATCCTTGGACTTCTTACTCGATGAAGAGACTTCAGAAGCTGCGCCACTTGGTGGAAGAGCGACTTCAGCTGCATCGTAGTCGTACGCTTCGCTTCGTCGACTCGATTTATCCTTGGATTTCTTACCCGAAGACGACATCTCTGATCGAGATGGAGACTCGTACAACTCACTGTCACGCTTGGATTTCTTGCCTGCTGACCGTTCCGACTCCGATCTAGTCTCGGCGAAACCAGATCGAACAGGAGAGTCCAATCTCTCGCTGTCGTGTCTTGATTTCTTGCTTGAAGATCGTTCCAATTCAGAAACGGTATCAACAGGAACAGACCGAACAGGTGAGCCGAGTTTCTCACTATCAGCCTTTGACTTTTTGCGCGCTGCTCGCTCCTCCCATTCTGCAGCAGTCTCGGTTGTCGGCCGGGCAGGAGATTCGTAGCGGCCGCTATCCCGCTTTGACTTCTTCTTCGATGTTTTAGAGATATCGACCCAATCATCCTGGTCTTTCTGCAAGTCTTCAAAAGCATCGACCGGCACTGAGACTTTTCGGCCTAGAGAAGAATCACCCACAACGTCGTCGTACTTAGAGGAGCCCTTCTTCGACTTCTTCGGATCTTCAAAGTAGCTCTCTGGCTCTTCGACAAGCACAGCTGCGACGGAAGGTTCAGAAAGTCGTGTGCGGTCTTCAGCTTGGCTGTTTTGTCGAGCCTTATCTAACTTTTTCTGTTCTTTCTTGCTCAATTTCTTGAAAGAGTCGTCGAAGTAGGATTCAGGCTCTGGCACTATCTCCGTAGACATAGCTGATTCTTTACTAGGGGAAAAGTCACTGTTTTGTCGTCTCGCGGCCTTGTCACGTTTCTTTTGCTCCTTCTTGGAGAGCTTCTTGTAAGAATCGTCATCTTTGGGAAGGGGGGCTACTGGCCAATCTTGTGAAGTGGTAGCGACCTCGCCGATGATAAAGCTTTCGGAACCTGGAGTCCTTGAGACTTCCGACGGGCTTCGCCCAATATCAGTAACTGTCTCCGCGTAAGGTGCCTGGTAGAAGCCATGCGAGTTTGAGCCAGGTGGAGAATCTCTTCTGCGGAACGTCGGATCCTCAATCACCAGGTCAGGGTCGAAACCGGTATCTTGAAGTCCAGCAGCTACAGTTGCAGTGAAATCCAGGTCGTCGTCGAAAGCGCCAGGCATGTGATGGGTATTTGGAGACTGTGAGATTTGAGGAATGGTTGGTTTGGGACCCGGAGAGGGAGGACTTCGCTGTCTCTGCTTGCGTGGAGGGCTTTCCGGCTCGACAACAACACCACGGTATTCGAAAGGGGCCTCTGGCTTCTTGCCGCTGCCAGAAGTTTCCGGAGTTTTGGAGGACTGGGAGGCGTCACTTGCAACAGTGGCCCCTATACCAGCACCAATGATACCAGCAGCGACTGCACCCCAACCTTTACCAGCTTTGGAGGCATCAGAAGTCTGAGATTGTGTGAGGACTTCCTGAGGACCTGCGTCCGGACTTGACACAAATTCGTCGCGGTGCTCGGACGCGCTCTCGACCTCATAATGCTTGGTTTCGTTCTCCCCCCATGTCACCCCCTTGGACACAGCAGAAGGAGTTGAGGAAGCGACAACATTCCCCTTTGGCCCAATGACAACATCCGACGTCGAAGAGCGCTTGGAGTTGCGATCAGTGGACTTGGATGAGCGAGCTGGCTCAGAGTGTGCTATTTGCTTTTCGGGCGCAGGGGTAGATAGTGGAGTTGGGTGGACAAGATTCAAGAGAGGACGAGGTTTAAGAGCATCACTGTCTCGTACCAGGTTGCTAGGTTGGGAATTCGAGCGGTCTAGGCTGGATGAAGGGATGCTGAAGATCTCCATGTCTTTAGGGTGCTTTAAGACATGATCCAATTGGAAATCAGCATTGGGTGCATCGTACAGCCCCTTTCGCTTGTGCTCCTCCATACCTGGTGGCGTGACAATTCGTATTACCTCTTGCACCTCTTGCTCCTTGTGATCGTATTTGCGAACGACTGAGCGATCAGGGGAAGGGGTGCGAGAGCGAATGACTTCGGAAGCAATCTTTCTCGCCATGACAATCTCGCGATATGCTCTGTTCGCTTCTTCTTGAATGGGGTCGGCCTCCGAAGCTCTATCGCTGGCTCTGGAATCGCGCTTATCGTAATTTACTTCACTTTGCCTTTCGCGTCTTCTCTGCTCTGCTCTCGTTTCGCGGGCGTTCTCACGATGGTGTTCGGCAGCAACCACAGCAGTGACAATTGCAGCGTCGTAAGGGCCAGTAAAGTGCCTCGCCTCTCCAAACGTAGACTCGGCATCATGAAGAGCACGATCTCGTGCATCTCTGACGCGGTAACGCTGCTCTTGCTCGTTCCATTCCTTCTGAGGATCAGACAGTTCTTTGCGAGGTTCGGACCGAGAAACAGGAGATTGATCTTTGATGGAAGAGCTTCGATTCCGAGCAAAATCTGGTTCCCGCTCAACAGTCACAACGGTAGGCACAGAGTCAATTCTGCGATGGCTTTGTGGAGACTCGGCTACGGGTGTGGGTGCATTCCGGGCGACTTGGTATAGGAAGGGGTCAACAGAAGTCGTGGCGCCAGATATTTCGCTCTGTTCTCTGCGAGATCCAGATTGTTCATCTGCACGCTCGGCAGCGCGTCGTTCCTCTCGACGTTTTTCGCGTCTCTCCTCCTTATCGCCACGTGTCTCGCCTCGACGTTCGTCTCGTTTCTTGTCTCGCCGCCGAGCTTCAGCCTCTTCTTTTTCTTTCTCCTTTTCTTTCTCCTTTTCCCTCTCCTTTTCCTTTTCTCGACGCTTCTCTTTGCGGTCTTCACGGGGCGGACTCCCGCGCTTGTCCCGTCGGCCCTCGTCCTTTGCCTCTCTCTTCTCGCTCTCGCGACGTCTGAGACGGTCTCTCTCAACTGCTTCGATTTCTTCCTGCCTCTGTCTTTCCTTGCGGTCATCCCTTGCGGAGGAGATCATGCTACCTACAGCGGCGACTGCTACTCCAGCCACAGCCGCCTCTGCCAGGGATTTCCCGCGACCGGAAGACGACGGACTCTTCTTCAAGATGCCACCTGATTCGGACCTGATAGGGTAGGTTGGTTCGTAGACGCTCTGAGATACAGGAGTGACAGGTTTAGGGTGTTGGATCTGGACAGGGACCGGATCTGGTCTGACTGGGAGGTTTGGAGGCCGTTCCGATGTGTAGCGAGAAGGCTCGTTCGTGTCCCTGTCTGACATTGGCACCGGGGGAACTTGCTGTAGAGATCCCTGGGACTGCGCATCGCTGTAGCTGCGTTCTGGTGCGATGGAGTATGAGCCACGCTCATAAGTCTCACGCTGCTCCCCAAAATCACTGTTGGAGGTCCAGGAGACATCTCCGTATCCGACAGGCTGAGTGAGAAGGCCGTTCAGAGAGTTTTGTGGCCCAAAGAGCCGAGGATCAACAATGCTGCTCTTCCGACTCATCGGCTTCTGCTTCTTCCGGCCAAAAAAGCTCCATGCTCCTGGTGTATCGTTTCCGAAGGCCAACCTGGAATCCGCACTAGAGTCCGAATCTGATGCGGACTCCCATCCATCCTCGTCTGGTTCTTGTGATTTCTTCGAATGGTGAAAACCTCGGCTTTCCAGATAACTATGGCTGTGGCTTGTATGCTCCTCCCTCGCTGAAAATTCGGCCTTTCTTCCGCTGCGTCCTTCCTTCAAGTCCCGTTTGCTCTGTTCCCGCGCGAGTTTCCTGAAGCCTTCGCCCACGGCCAGAATCTCAGCAGTCGTCCCTACCTTCCCAAGGGCACTAGCGCTACCACTCCCAGCACTTTCCCTTACCCTATCGCTGTGCCGCCCCTGCCCGGCGTCCCTGTCGCTATTTCTGTCCGAGTATCTGTCGCTGTGCCGCTCGCTATACCTCTCCGCATATCTCTCCCTATCGATATCCCTCCCACTCCGCGATCTCACTCGTCTGAGCTTCGGGCGCTTGATGTAGCCCTTCCCGTACGCAAGATCCGCCTGGTCGCTACTCTCCGAGGACGAGGACGAGTTGTTGATTTTCTGCAGGCGACTGCTTCTCCGCCGGCGCAAGCGTCGTTCTGAAGGCGCGGTGAAGAAAGTTTTTATGCCAGAGCGTCTCGGAGGGAAGCTGCGCGAAATGTCTATTATTGACGTGCTCGAGGAGGAGGAGGAGGAATATTGGTATGTTTGAGGTGTAGCGCGCATTCTCGGTGGCTCGTCGTACTCTGAGCGTGGATCTTTGCGTCTCTTGCTGATGCTGGAGCCCTCGGGACTCCTCCAACGCCTGTCTGCCATCGTGGATATTATGATTCACAAGTCATTGATTGATGATTGTTTTTTGTTTTTGTCATCAGTCGTATGGTTCAGCCTGTCGAGAAGCTGGTTTAGTTACCACTTGTGGAGATGCGACACTGTACTGTGGCAATTCTCTTGGCGCAAAGACAGCAAAGCCACAGCTTCAGCTCTGTCAAAGTATTTGACTCGAAAACTGAGCGATGATCAGCGCGTCTGTCGACGTCAGAATTGGTCAACGTTTTTGAATTTTGTTTACTCGGGCACAAAGTGGGCCCTGGATGGTTGCAAGGTTCGCGAAACTGTGAGGCTAGTTCCGAGGGGTCAGTGCTTCATCACGTGTTAAGTTTTGGACTTCATGAGATCTCAGTTTCTATTTTCTTTCCAGCTTCAATTCTCTGGCTACCGTCCTCATCGGATCTTGGGTAGTTCGGCGTCTCGCCATGATCTAGAGGGAGTTACGGAGTCAGAAGTGCGCAACTCACCATCACCTTCCAGTGTCAACATGTGCTGCTGGCAAGCGAACAAGTAATCGGACTCGACTGCTAGTCTGTTGGCCAGCGCATACCAGGCGGGTCCGTGTAAAACATTACCTATCACTTTGCATCTGGAACTGATCATCTTCAAATGTGCGTGGCAGATTCTGAGGAATTCCAAGTAGCGATTGGTGCGACATACCGGAAGAAGCGGAGTCGAAAACTACACTTGTAGCGACTGCGTCCAAACAGCCTGTGTATATATGCAAGCAAAGAGGTATGAGACTACTTTTGTACACCGTGGCACTATGCTATCAAGATTGTGACAGGTGAGAAGTGACTCAAATCTCATCGATCCAGTGCTTGGGATAGACGCTGTTAGGGTTAGCAATACTGTCGAGAATGTATATCGAGAGTATGGAATCTCACCACTCGACATAGTAACCCCCTATTTTCCTCTCAAGTTGATTGCGATCTCTTGTCTCCAAAACTATTCCCCCCTCCCAAAACGAATATCACGTCGAGATATTGGACGGTAGCCACTCCATGAGGCGCGAATAGCCCATCCTTCCGCAGCATGCCTACACACTGCCAGGACAAGCTTCTCTCTCGGAACCCAAGCTTGAGGTTGCCTTATCAAGGAGCAGGATCACTAGGGTCTTGATCCAATGCTCTCCCAATAGCGATACGCTACTTCTGACCCCCAGAGAGCGCGATAATTTTGCTTTCGAGGTTTGCCTGACAACCATCTGGTAGAGGTGTGATGAAGTTGTGAATCTCAGCGTCCCGAAACGCTCCATGGAGCTTCTCAAAACTCGTCGACGCATCGACCCCTAACAATGTATTTTCCTTGATAGTGCCCTGAAAATGATAGTGTCCTGGGAGAAGCGTAGGTTCTTACACCACGAGAGTAATCATTTTGTAGTACTACCGAAGGTCCATTCCAGGGTATCTCTTTCTCTTCGGGACTTTGTAAAATCTAGCCCTGTCAGGACTAGGGGATATCCTGGTCAGTAGAATTACCGTTCGAGCAGTGACACAATGCTTGTCTTTCCACATCCAGATGAACCGACCCGTGCCGCAAAGCGACCCTTCTCGGTTGTCATGTCGAGTCTTGTGAAGATGAGAATATCTCGGGTGGCATACCTGAACCATACGTCCTGCAACTTCATCTTCACGCCGCCATCCGTATTCGGGACCTCCAGCGCTGGTTTCGAATTGGTTTTTCTCCGGTTCAAATACTTCAGAGTTCTGTTCGCAGCAGCGGGGGTCTGAACTATCTTCGGTCTTGCGAACATTAAAGTGTCGGCGTCTTCGGACTCGTTGATCACGGCCATGTAAACCATAAGAAATTGATCAGCTTCGTACCTGCGATTCGCTGGCAGTTGCCCGCCGTACCAGGAGGTGAGAGCCATGCCGCATAACTGAACCAAACCAGAGGTACAGAAGACAAAAATTGATCATATGATGGAAGTTAGTACGAGTCTACAAAGTTCTATCACGACTCTAGAGCCGATGTCTTCAGCCCTGAGAATAAGAGGGAGTGTTTATATGTCATGTACCCTTGCGTCAAGGGAAGCTTCCTTCACATGATCCTGCCGCAGCCACTCGCAATGGAGTTGGCAAGTCCTCCATAGTTAAAGCCGTGACGGTTCTGAAAGCTCCAATAGCCTCAGCAGCAAACCAAAAGCTGTCCGCGAACTCAGCCTTGTTCAATGCCTCGAATTGGATTTCGTATCTGATGCGGAAGAGCCCTGCTACCAGAATCACAGACATCGGCACGAGGACAGTGACAAGGCTCGGCTTCTATCCATACACAAATGCGGTTGTGATACATCCGTTGAGACTGACCAGCGCAAAGTACACCTCGCCATTTTTATACCTAGCATCTGCTATAGTTGTGTTAAATTGTTCGCGGCCCGGGCCGTCAACCTGCCACTGGACTTTTCCTCTGAATCAAAGAAATCGGTTTGTCCTGCATAAAATACTTTTCAAATACTATTGGCGATAGGTGCAAGCTACGCAGAGATGGTGGAGGACGACCAGCCACGCTTGAATTACGCTACAGCGCATCCCAACGAGAGAACAAAGAACATCAGCGCCGAATGATCTCTGGCACTCCGCAATAATCCACCGCTCAAGGTGGTAACGTTCAAGATCTTCGCAAAGACTAGGGCTTGGATGAGATCACCGAAGCCATCTCCTGCACAAGCGAAGAAACGGAGGGAACACCAGGGCTAGTGCGATCTCTACTTATATATGTAATAGTAGCCCAAAGGAACCGGAGAAGCTCTGTCTGCTTTCCATGCTTGTTCTTCTGCCTCGGTTGGTTTCGCCTCTTGACTCGCAGCACTTGTAACCCGTACCATGGTGTCTTTCGAGTATTCGATGAGGTGTGATTCTTCTGGAAACCCTTCACCCAGACACAGCTTCTGCGCATCCACCAATGCCCAGCAGGCGCCGTTCTCGTAGCAGCTATCAGACCGTCATACGCTCTGTGCTCACCGAGTCCTCCTTAGCACAATGACCTTGTCCGCTCTCTTGATCTTCGAGAGTCGATGTGCGATAGTTCATGTAGTTATCCCTTCGCTGACCTTGTTGAGGGCAGCTTGGACGGGTACGTCTGTTGAGCTGGTTGCCTCGTCTAGGAAGGATAAGTATTTTCGGTCGTTTGAAAATCGAATGAGCCATTTCAAGGCGCTGGCGTTGTCCTTCTGGAAGCTTGATAGCGGCATCGCCGACATACGTGTCATACCCATCTGGGAGACGAGCGATTTACTCATCCCAAATTCTTTCTGATACGCTTGCTCGACCAAAGATTTCTTCGCATGAACGAAGAGGTATCTCCGCTGGGATCCTAGTAAGCCGAATTCGACGTCATTGTAGATTGTAGCGTTAAAGCTGAACGGTTCTTGCTGGACGCGGCCTTTTTCGAGACCGCCACTATTCGAGCTACTAGCATAAAGGCTATGTACAGTATGTTCTCCGACACGGATAGACCTACTAAAGTAAAGGCAGTAGTCGTAAATTTCGCTTCATCGACTGTGGTCTCGGATTTCTTTTCCTTTGCCCTCTTCTTACCCCTCTACGCTTCGTCTTCCTCGGTAGCACCTTCGGGTTGAAAGTATCCTCTTCTTGCCGTCAAGTTCATACCGCCGTTTGAGTAGGCCAACAATTGTGCTTGTTCCTGGATCCAGAGACGCTTACGATTGCGGTCATCTTCCCTGGCTCGACGTCATAAGATTATCCTAATCCTTGACGTGTGGTCTGGGGTAGGCAGAAGTCACCGAGGTAAACAAGATGTTTTCAGTAACAGAGACCTCAGGAGCTGGTGTGGAGCTCTTCGAAGGCTTAGGGGCATCAATGGATGCAAAGAGATCCAGAGCAGCTGCCTCTGCCTTTGATACGGCAATGATGGAGCCAGCTGTTTGACTTATCGAAAATGTCAACAGCATCACCGACATCAAAAGCATCCAAACACGTTAGCTCGACTGGTACGCACAATGGGGGGGGGCGAGTACAAATATCAGTATGTCTCCAACATTCTACATGTTTTTCTCGAGATATAGCTTGAAACCGAAGCAGAACGCTGTGGCCATTGTATTCGGGCAAAAGTCCACACAAGTCTCTCGACATGGCACCAGAAGACTTACGCGTAGACATCAAGGAACACTGGGGTATTGCTAGCTGCTTCTCCTTTTGAGAAGGAGAGCAGATCTTACAAGGAGCAAACTGGGTACCTATGACAGGCAACAGCTTTATGTCTCTCCCTTTGGGACATTTAAATATAGCCCGCACACTTCCTCCCAAAAAGACTTTCTGCTCCATGGTCTACGATCATCCGTGCTGAGCCGAGGATACCTCCTGCGATCGACGATGCTCTTTCGCCATCAAGAACAACTCATCACCGAGGGAAGATTCGGGGAAGATTCTCTGTACACGCATTACTCAACTGCCCAGAACTCCACTCTGGGAGGAGAGAATCACATGTTCGTGCGGGAAAGTTGTATCGTTAGTTCTTGGCTGTGCGCGAGCAAAGCAGCCTGCGGATCGTCACCGCCATCGTCAGTTGACTGTTGCTTTGGAGGTGACCTCAGGAGTCTCTTGTATCTCTTCGCTTATCGCCAGCGATGGTTTGGACGATGCAACGTGACATTTTGAAACGCCTGCGTCGATGGGGATGACTTTTTTGACCTCTTTCTTTTCCTACTTCTGTGGATCCTCATTTTGTGCCATGCCCGGGTCGGCTGTGGGCGAAATGTTACTTTCGCAGCCGGAACGGCGAGGAGTGGAATTGCACGGCGGTCGAAAGGGAAGAAGCCGCGCCTCGCACCGCACGGGCGACGACGGCTTGTGTCATGCCCCGATGGAAACCACCTGTGGTCTCGCCGAAGATATATCAACAGTCTCTAAACGCTTGCGGTATGGCTCGGCACGTGGTCAGCTCGTTTGGACACTCAAGACCACCACCCCCACCCCACCAGTTTTCGGAAGGGATCGCAGCACGAGAATCCCAAACAGACGACAAACCATAAAACTTCGAGCATCCGCTCCGTCGTAATAGTTCTACATTCTACGACACCAGCCTGCCTCACACCCATCTTCCAAAGCTCATACTAATGATAATTGTGTACTTTGCAGAATCCTGCTATTCAACGTTGCAAGTTATCGCGCTGACAGAGCAGGGAGCTACAGCGCAGTAGGTGCTCGTAGCCATGTTACTCGTATATCTGCGACCGTTCAAATCTGAATGATTCCCAAGTGATCAGTTGAGCTTGACTACCGACAAGCTATCTCCCCCTGATCAAAGTGACACGAGCAATATCGACGTAAGAAAGAGACATCGAAGAATGGGATGGAATGGAGAGATGAGGCACTCTATGTAAAATCTGCATGTCAAGATGGGACCCTTACCCTGTTCGCTCCTTTATATATTAATACTTAGTAGACGCACCAACCATCTAGGAGCGTGGGGGTGGGAGGGTCGAGATACCCACAATTCATGGCGGCGTAGGGAGGAGCTCAGAACAGGACGTAGAAGTACAACAGCAAATGTAACAACTATACTATCCCGCGTGCGAGTCTCGTCTCACCGTGTGTACACCCCGTGATGTGATACCAGCAAGCCGCAATACGATATTGTCGCATCGACACCTCGAACATATCCGAAAAAAGTGGGTTGACATCTGAACCACCGGTCGAGACCCGAGTATCCTTTACCGACCATACGGGGAACCAAAAAAAAAAAACAAGGTTCACAACAGAGCGACGCAGTTTGATATTGCTGCACCTCGAGAAGTCGTACCAAAACGCTCCTCCTCGCCTCTGGCCTTCTTCCCCTGTCAGATTGTCGATATACATACATACATAGTCCGCACTGTACTGTAGCAGCAGGTGAGCCAAGACTGTAGTCCCAAACGGCGCCAAGCAGCAGCGCTCCAGGTCAAGCATACAAGAAAAGACTTGGTACACTTATACAGTACAAGACAGGACAGGACATGACAGGACAGTCCACAGTACATGCCCGAAATCCCACATCCCTCGTCCCGGTAATCCCAATCCGCACCGGGCGAGCTGGTCTGCAACAGGGAGATCTTTCATTCCACCAGGTGTCCAAATGACCTAGGGGAAGACTTACCTTCGTACTTGGTAGTAGAATCCATCTCAACTCGCCGCTTTCCCGGCCAGGAGCAAACCACGACTCTCGAGGTGGGATTCGGGTGAGATAGAGATAGTCCTTGTTTGATGTACATACACACGACGACCCCGACGAAAGCAAAATATCTCGTCATCCGAAGCGGCAGCCGCTTGCGCGATTGAAAACTCTCGAGTTGCCCGGCGGGGTCACATTGCAACTTGCGATTGAACCTTGCGTGATGTCATGTTCGATCCGCGTGGTTGACTCGACTGCTGGGAAGAATGAATACTGTGATGTCGCGGCCAACGTGGAGGATAAGAAGACGACGTACAGGACGGGGCTGGGTAGGTAAAGTCACCGGGGAGTGCACACCGCTGGTAGAAGAGGCTATCGGAAGTCGCACGAGAAGCTGAGGAATCGGCTCCGGTCAAGCGAGCGAGGAATCACGTGGCAAGATATATCTATGTCTAAACAGTAGCTCAAACACTCGGAGGATATATACTACGGTAGTACAACATCCCGAGGGACATCAGACAAAGCAGCACTGCCAAGGACCAGACCTTCATACTCTGCTACAGGTAAGTCGATGCACCGGCTGGAAATGGTATGTTATTTACTCTTCGTACGAAGCACGCAGGCGAGTACGAGCTCGTCTCGCGTCGCACGCGGGGACGCAGAAACAAGGCGGACCGAAACGAGACAGATGCTTGGGTACACGTGACCCTGCAGCGCATCTGGCTGCATAGTCTTCCTTGTGTACTTGAATTGTGTCGCAGGCGTAACAGGGTAGAGACCATCGGAAAGTATATCCGGATCTTACAGGACAGTACAGACCTTTCCATCACAACCGCGCCTGAGATCTGAGATTGCCAGCAACTTACTGACTGCATGTGGTTTGTGTGTATCACGCTTCCGACGCGAGATAAGGCCAGAGCGCAGAGCGGGGGATCGCCTGCTCTCCTTGCTCGATTGTGTGTTGGTAGGGGAATGGAATAGCCGGGTCGGAGAGCCTGGTCGACAGACTCGTAGGTAGCAGGTCTGCACTCAACTCTGGTGCTGATCCTCTCGTGCAACCGGCCGCGCTATGAGAGGAAGCGTTGCGTTTGACTTCCAAGCTTCTCGGAGAAAATCTCAACTGATTTTGATGCCCGGCCGGGTAACGGGTCAGGGAAACATGCCCTTGTCACTAGGGACCTGCGTTCCTGTTGATTTTCTGTGGAGAGGGCCGAGGGTGACGGGTATCTTGGCGCGGTCGCTCTGCGCCCCTAGATACGACTTGCTGGACCGTAGTACATACTTTGTAGCAGACCAGACCAAAAACTACATAGATATACTTTCACATACTTATAGTGTCGGTTTAGCCTGCGAGGAAGTACTGTACCGTACCTGCGCGCTCCCGGTTCTTTTGTTTCACAGGTAAGATTGGCCATCATCGACAGAGCACAGAGTACGCATTCCCCCCTTGGCCAGAGAGAAGAGCGCGGTTGGGAGTAGCGGATTGTATTTTCTTTTTCTTTTTTTGTATGGAAGAAATCGAGTGACTTTTTCAGAAAGCACTCTCCAGTTCATTCTCCCCCAAGAGCTGAGTAGATGGTAAACCTTACCCCTTCCACCCGATCTTGCGGAGTTACACGTAGAGTGATTTACAGAATCTCAAGCCCGTCCTACTCCGTAATATCTTTAGGTTTGCACGACTGGGCTGGCTTACCTCTGGCTCTCTTGCTTGTGCGACACTGGGTCAGAGGCTAAAATAAACACAAATATTAGAGTACTGGGGGCTGGCCAATGCGCTCGCGTGTCGCGGTCCGTACTTGTGATCCGGAGGTGGGTCTGACCAACGGCGCGCAACTTTTGCCATCCGGCGAGGACTTGGCTGTGATGGTTGTTTTGATTAGGGATGGGAATCACCCGTACAGTACCGCAATTCAAAGGGGGTAGGTCTAGCCCTCGTAAGGCTGGTAGTGAAGATGAGGAGATTAGAATGGGGGTTGGGGGGGTAGGGGAGGGTTTGAAAAGAGGTGAAAGGGTAGGTAGAGTCTCTGTAGTGACTTTAGCTTCTACAGAGCTTCCGAGGGACAGCGGTGAAGCAGTACATACTGTTTTTTTGGCCGGTAAACTCTTTTCCTTGTGAGTCAACTCAACTCCCAGGAAATGTTGAGGGGAGAAAAAAAAAACTTTCCTGCTTGCCGAACAGTTTTGATTCAAAGATGCAGGAGCTACTGGTACAAGTGATTATTGTTGAACATCTGCAGTCTCAGCATAGTTCCAGAGTTTTCTATCGATAAGAGCTCAAACTATAAAATGTGCTGCTACTGTAATTCACCCACGATAAGTCGCCGCTTTTCGAACTAGAGATCAAGGCTTCTGACATGGACTCTGTTGGGAAGTCTATTAAAGCGGCACTGCCAACCAAGTATCTAGAGTGCACGGCCTACAGTACAGAGAGGATTATTCATTATTTTCCCCTCCCGTACGAAATACAAGAACTTCGTACATGGTGTTGCAGGACGAGTCAACAGGGGAGACTGTATCACGGCAGTACGGGCATCTCCAGAGAACAGATCAGTTCTTGAGGTGTGTTTCACCGCACACCAGGGCTGCCAACTACGCGGAACAAAAGACGTGATTGACTCTGCCGTGTCTCGGGCCTGTTGCGATGCGATGGAAATCTGTTCCGGGGGGAAGATCGTCGAACAGATTGGGCCGTCCGCTGGATCAAGGGGAGTAGAGGTGTAGAGAAGCCGCCAGACTCACATCCAAAACTCATGGCTTGGTACTGTGTTCGGTTGTCTTGGGTAGGTATTTACCAGTATGTATTTGGTAGTACTTGACCCTCCCCTGCTGGATCAGGTCAATGTATGATCAAGCGTTCAGTTGGCTTGTTGCTACGACCGCAAATTTTGACATGGACTGACACGGGAAAGTAGGGGGATACTGTAGATAGTGGAGTGGAGTGTACTGTACTGTACCGTCGGCCCTGCTGGCGCCAAGATGCCCGTAACTGTAACACTGCCATCGTGAGATGTACATAGTACAAGTAAGTCCTCGCTTAAGTGAGAAAAGGGGTTTGTTCGGCGAGCTAGCTGGCAGCTGCACACGTGCCGTTCGGGTTTAAGAGTTTTACGTCGGTACTGCAATAAACATCAGCCGAAATTGCTAACCCACTCTACCTCGTCGTTGGTATTTATGATGACAGATGACAGATGACAAGACATTACTGTACAGTACGGCAACAATACAGAACACGCAACATACTGTATGGTAGCATCTTTGAATGGGCACACACAGGCACGAGACATGTCCCTGCTGCTGCCCCCGGTTGAAGGTACGGCCGGGAGAACCAAACATGAGAGAACATGAGCGGCGGTGTCATCCAAGCCATCCATGTCAGATTCGCACTTCATGGAGTTATATATATCATGTCATATCATGTTCACGTCCGGCCCCAAGACATACACTCCCGTACCATAAGGTATTTATTTCCATATCGGCCTGCTGGCAGCGCCATTCAGGGGGACCTGAACCAGGGGACCTCGTCTTGATACAGCCAAAGCCAAGCCAAGCCAATAGAAGTCAGTGTAGCGGGGGGTTCAACGGCCTCTACTCAGCCAATGAGCGGGGCTATACTGTCTTAGTCAGGCTTTCATACGACTAACTACAAGTAGGAAGGTCAATAGCAGGCTTTGCCCCAATGGCTGAAGATCCCCTCCCCTCCCCAGCCCTTGGTGGAGCGTGCCATCTCAACCCCTTCCTCCTCCTCCTCCTCCCCCTCCTCCTCCTCCTCTCCACTCTTTCTCCCCCCCGCCCCTGGCCCCCCTGAGAAGCAGAAGCACCGAGCGTCTGGCCCTTCATCCCAGTCGTCGAGCGAAGAAATGCATCCATCCATGCTTTTGAAGCTTTGTTCTGCTTGTCCTTGTCTGCGTCGTCTTCCCTGGTTGCCATCTGCAAAACTCTGCTTGTTCTCTCCTTTACATATACTCATACCATACCTACTTCCTGCGTCCTCACATATTTGTTTGCTTTTGTCAGTTCAGTTCAGCAAGTTCAGCATCACCTACCTACGGGACCATACACTCATTCTCCTCTTGGTAATTCACATTCACCCAGCTCCCGAATCTTCCGACCGGCTACCATCAGCTGTCTGGATCTTCTTCCATTTCTTTTTCTCCTATTCCCCACGAGACCTCGGCCTTTTCTCAAGATCACAGACTCTTGCCCTCAGCAATTGCCTTGCCCGAACAGACTCTGACCTCCAGGATAATACATTACGATACGCGAGAGGCGAAGCTTGGAGGGGGAGGAAAAAAAGATTGAGTAGAGAGGCAATACAAGCGCGAACGGGCATCCAGACGGGGAGGACGGGGTGGAGAGGGTCGCGCACCCGAGTCCGACACGGTCGATCTCGACACCATGTTACGGCCGTCAACTCTTTTCTTAATCTCCCTGGGCATCCTCGCTGGCAGAGGTCTTGCGTCCCAGATCCTGAAGACGTCCGGGTTCAGCGAGTGTTTAGCCGGCTCGAACATTACCGTCCAGAACCTGGACATGACCTATGACCATGGCGACAAGATCATCACCTTCAATGTGGCCGGCACTTCCCTGACGAGTATCAATGTGTAAGTAGATCATCTCACTCCACTGATGCCTCTCCTCTCTCTCTCCCCTTTCCGATCCTCGAGCACTTCTCGCTCGGGGAGAAGAGCATCCTCACTAACCGGCCCAGTACGGCTTCCTTGAGTATCAGTGCCTACGGGATAAGGGTCTACGAAAACACATTCAACCCTTGTTCCGAGTCGACCTATATCCAGCAGCTCTGTCCGATCCCTTCCGGCACGTTCTCCGCTACCGGAACGCAGACCATCGCCCCCTCATATGCGTCCATGATTCCCGCCATCGCATTCAAAATACCAGATATTGCGGCCAAGGCGACTCTGGAGCTGAAGGCGCTCGATACCGGGGAGAACGTGGCTTGTATCACTTCGAACGTGGGCAACGGCAAGACTGCCAACGTGGCAGCGGTTTCGTATGTGGCGGCGGGCATCGCAGGCGCTGCGCTGGTCGTCAACGGACTATCGGCACTCGCGACGGCAGCTGGAGGGAGTAGTGCGGGAGCAGGGTGCATGAGCCCTTCTGTCACAGAAGTCCTGAGCTACTTCCAAGGAGTGGCTATGAGCGGGATGATGTCCGTGAACTACCCTCCGGTGTACATGAGCTTCACCAAGAATTTTGCATTTAGCGGAGGCCTCATCCCGTGGACGGCCATGCAAACCTCCATCGACAGCTTCAGGAACGCGACGGGAGGCAACCTGACCACACAGAGCGTAGCCTACCTCCAGAATGCTACCCTCGTACACGGCGACGGCTCCTCGTTGAACTCCAAGAGAGCAGTCGGACTCCTGAGGGATGGACTTCTCATGGCCAGAGACTCGCTCGAGACCGAGGTCAGCGAGACCGCGTCGACCTCCGAGACAGCCAGTTCCGCGTCCACTGTCGAGGTGACTGTGGACGGGATCAAGGCCTACGTCGAAGAGCTGTCCATCCCCTCGTCGAACACGTTCATGACGGTCCTTCTGGTCGTGGCCTGCGTGGTCGCCGCGATCGCGGTCGGTATCCTGCTCTTCAAGGTCATCCTGGAGACCTGGGCACTTTTCGGCTCGTTCCCTCCAAGCCTGACCGGCTTCCGAAAGCACTACTGGGGAACCATGGCCAGAGCTATCGTGCAGCTGATCCTGGTCCTGTATGGCATATGGGTTCTCTATTGCATCTTCCAGTTCACGTGAGTCGCGCTCCGCTCTCTTCCGTCCCGGCAAGCTAACTCCTCCCAGTCACGGAGATTCCTGGGCGGCCAAAACCCTCGCGGGAGTGACGCTGGCGATCTTCACCGGCGTTCTCGCCTTTTTCACGTACAAGATTTGGTCGACCGCCAACGAGCTCAAAGAGATCGACGGGGACAGCTCTGGCCTGTACGAGAACAAGGACTTCTGGCTCAAGTACAGCATCTTCTACGACAACTACAAGAAGGACTTCTGGTGGATCTTCGTGCCAGCGATCATTTACATGTTTGCCAAGGGCTGCGTGTTGGCTGCTGGTGATGGACACGGGTTGTTCCAAACGGTGGCCCAGCTCATCATTGAGATTTGCAGTAAGTCCACGCCTGAACCAGAGGGTCGAGGGCATCTCGCTGACCGCCCCAGTGCTTGGGCTGCTTGTCTGGAACCGGCCGTACGAAAGACGCTCGGGAAATGTCATCAACATCTTCATCCAAGTCGTGCGAGCGCTCACCGTCATCTGCATCCTCGTCTTCGTCGAGGAAATGGGCGTTGCTCAGACGACGCAGACCATCACCGGCGTCGTGCTCATTGCGGTTCAGTCCGGTCTCGCCGCCATCCTGGCCGTTCTGATCGCAGTTAATGCCATCATTCTCTGCTGCAAGGAGAACCCCCACCGCAAGAGACGCAAGGAAGCCGGTAAGTGCGCACACCCTCCAGCCCCCACCTCAGCTAACCCGCGCAGAAAAACTCAACCGGGACACGGACAACCTCACACCTCTCGACGCCAGGAACTCGCTCCTCAAGGACCCGGCCAAGTCTTCAATGAGCACCACCACCTACGAATGCGACCGGAAGCGCAGCAGCGACAGCTTCATGAACGAACCCACCAACCCCCACGCGGGCGCTACACCGATGCGGTCCCATACCGTACAACCACAACACCCTTTAGATCACAAGCTCGGACGCTCCTTGAGCTCCGACGACTCGAGATTCTTCCACGTCCACGAGGAAGCGAACCTCGTCCGCGGGGCCGTTCCCATAGGAGGCAGGGAACAGAGCCCGAGGCCTGCCGGCCCCACAGCACGCTACGCCGGCTACGGAGTTGGATATTAGGCCGGGCCACCGACTCCATCCCCAAAACCGTCACGGATCTCTTTTTTTGGGGCGTATCTACTTTCTTTAATTGTTTGCATTAGCGTGTTCTAGGGGGAAGAATCCGGTCGAGGGTAGTCCAGTGCCTGTATGAGGTCGTAGGAGGTATACCAGTGTTTGAGCCTGCACACATCCGGGCTTGTCCTCACGAAAATGTTAACTCCTTCTCTCTATATAATTTATCACCTAGTTTACGAAAAGGCAGTGCGCCGGTCCAGATAAATACACTTCTATCTACCACCTCTTAACCTTCCAGCTGCACGGTGAATGTGTCCACGCGTGGACCAGGGCGTACGGGAGATTCATACAAAGCAGATCTCGTGATATCGCTCCTCATCGCCTTGGCATGCCCTTCGCGAGATACAGATCAGTCTCAGAGGGAAGAGAAGAGAGTAATTGAAGCCCCTTGCGCGAAGCGTAGATCGGTTGGTGGCAGCGTCATGTCGGGACGTCGAAGCGAGCATCGTGAGGGGTCTCTGCGGCCGACTTTCTAAGTGTAAATGTATATCTATCGATCATCTTTTTTTGTTTTTATCTTTAAGTGTATATATGTACACACACACACACACACACATACAAATTTATACACATATCTCTCCTTTCTCTTTTTCCGCTTTTTTTTTCTAGACGGGGTCCTAGAAAGGGTCCCAGACGGCGACGCAGGCTTGATGACCGGCTGGTGGTAGCTCGCTTAGGATAGCGTGGTTTAGCTTGCTTTACTCGTGCCTAGGTATATATATGGATATTTATAGAGGGGCAGCTGGGAACGAGAGGGGACAGGAGACAGGAACAAGCGCGCTGAACCTTTGCTCCGTGCCCCCCTTACTTTCTAAGTCACGTGGCGTAGTTGATGTAAGAAATTGAGTTGCTATATGTATATATATATGTATATATATGGCATTCCCTCGGCGGGACTATCGGCGGGGCTCTCGGCGGGAGAAAGACCTTGGGGGGCGGGTAATGAGGTGTTCAGAGCCAGATAAACAGATTCCAGGACGTGGCGGGGGTGGATATAGGTATGGATATAGGTATGGATATAGATAAGGTTATAGTTATGGTTATAATTCCCGCTCTCCCCCCTCAACACCCCCCCCCCCCTTCCCCTGAACACGCACACCTCACCGAACGGCCGCAATCGCGACGGACGAGGTGTACGCGGTACGCAGCACGCGTGCGTGTACGTGTACGTGTACGTGTACGTCGGTGGGATGAGATGTGGTATATGATGTCTGTGGACAGACCTTGATATCGCCTCTGAACTCTCTACTCAGACCTTCCTGTTCGGTGCTCAGTGCGCAGTTGCTTGTACTCGGGCTCGGAGATGGGTAGGGGCTGATGGCAAGTAGGACTTTAACTGTGCGAGAGGGCAGGGCAAGGAGAGCCTCCCGGGAAAATCAACAGTGGCATACTGGGCGAGTCCACGAGCTGTCGTGAAGCGTAAATCGCGTCATCATTATAGGCGGAACACGCAGGGGAGATGGAAAGAAATCTACCACGCGGATCTGCAGATGGACATATCAAAATTGGGTGAAAGTCTCTTCTACATGCTTGGCTACTTGCCTAGGAAGACTAATTAGAGAGGCTATCGACTATGTTCTGACTTCAGATATTCCAGAGGCCCGCAGGATCAGACGCCCGAGGGGGCAAGAGAGCACTGGACCTGGTCTACGTGATCTGTGAGCAGATGTGGTGGATGCAGTAGTCAGCTGTCTTCTTATTCTGCCCTCGTATACACGCTCCTCTCTCGCCATTTCCCTCCATATCGCATGACGAGGATGGGTAGCGGTATCATCAAAGTACAGAGGATTGCCAAGAACGCGAATGCACCTCCAAGCCCCAACGCGTCCGTCAAGGGCGGAATGGTCAACGGCAGGAGTGTGCCCATCGTACATCGGGTGAGAAGTACCATCGTCATGGCAGACGCAGAGTACAACCTAAACGAGTCGACAATGTAAGAAGATACGGGAGCCGACATGATGATCAGGACGAAGCCGAGAAAGCCGACTTGGAGGAGTAATAGCCAGACCGGCCAGTGCATGGATGGCACCCATCCGTAGAAGAATGTGACGAGAGGAAAGATCGCCGCTGCCATGATGAGGAGAGGGAGGCGGAACTCGGGATGCCGGGGGAGGGAAAAGCGTTGCGAGAGGGCAGTGTAGATGCGGTCCAGGAGGAGGTTGCAGACTATGATGCTACAAGTTGCCCCGACACCTTTCCGCAGTCAGTACCAGCACGTCTATTTCACTAGACAGATGGTGGGGATGAGCGCTTACTGAAACAGATGAACGCGGATCCTGTCGCGGCTGGAGAGAATCCGTAGATCTCTCGCAAGATGCTGGGCAGAGTAGTCGCCATGATGTAGTAGAACGTGAAACAAAATCCAGCGTAAAACGACATGATCTGTAGCACTGATGAGTCCACCATCACGAGAATTGGTCTCAGGATGGCAGCCCGCAAGACTGGCCACCAAAATTCCTTGCTCCCATTTTGGGAATCAAAAGCACACTTCAGCGTCTCATCTTTCGTCTCCTTTCGCAAACGAACGGCTCGGCGCTGCAAGATCGTGACCTTGTAGGTCTCCCGAAGCAGCGTGAAGAATAGAATTTCACAGAGGATAGCACACCCTGCACACATCCACAGGATATTCCTCCACCCGAGCGTCTCAGCCATGGCTCCTCCAATGGCAGGACCGATCGTTCCTCCAACCAGCGGAGCCAACATCACCAGAGACATTCCAGAACCTCTCTGTTCAGGAGCGTAGATATCGCCTATGATGGCGGGGTTCAGCACGTTCGACGCCACCGCAAAACCGGTCAAAAATCTGGAGAAGATGAAGAGGTTTGTTGACGGGCTCAATGCGCCAAGGATCACGCCAAGTATAAAAATGATATTCGCGCCATTGAAGACGGGAGAGCGACCGTAGATCTCAGACAGCGGCGCCATGAGTAGGGGACCCGCCGCTTCACCGAGTTCCCAGACAGTGACAAGCAAGATGCTGTCTGATTTACTCTCGCTGCCCGAGAGGTCATACACAATCTTGTCAGCGACGGGCACAACGCCGATACAAGTAAATGATCTAGATGAAGTATCAGTAATTGAATTTATGCCGAATGTCAAGGAACGACAGATTCAGATCTTGGCGTCATGGACGTACACCGTGAACGCCATGAAACTCAACAAAGCCACAAGGCCGAGTTTATACTTTCGGCCCCAATCCATCGGGTTATCTGCATCGCCATTGGGGTTGAAGTCAACCAGGCGCTGGTTGGTGTTAGCATGCTGCAGCGGAGATCTGTTGACATCGACCAGCAAAGGCTGCGTCTCGTTCATTGCTGTCTCTCGACCTCCTAACGTGTAGGCAGGTGTCGAGTGCGAAGAGTGGGGTTTCCACTAAATTCTGCACAATTCAAGCTCCAGATGAAAGCAATAGGCTCGGTATAGTAGAGTGTTTGTGACGGATACTGGAGGAGATAGGTATGTAGAGGGCGCCAGAATTTTGTCAGAATGATTGCAGTTGGGAGTAAATCAAACTCTGCGTGCATGATGCGCCATTCGGGGGACGGTGTGGATCTCGCTTATGGTATCAGCAAGCTATCTCCTTGGATAACATGCAGCCCAAAACTCCACCAGAACCCGTTGCGTGCCCGGACTTACTTGATGTGTCCGTGGCTCTGGAAAAACAGAACGTTGCGAGGACAGCATGAGGCAAATGAAATGGATTGGTTGCAGTTAGAAAATGCTGTGAGATGTTTCCTCTCAGTCGCTAAGATCGAGTAGAATACGCAACCCCCTAAACGATTAGGCGAGATATCAACCGCCTTCAATCCTCAAGGAACTCGCATACTTTCCTGGTGTCCGGTACTCCTCTGCGCAACACATGATGCGTCAGTATATGACCTTTCACAAGCACGTCGGTGTCTCTGAAGTTTATCAATCACTACACTCACAACAGTCCGGGAAGCATCTCGGGTGCTTCGGAGACCGGACCCTCCGTAGTCCTACAGCGTACCTGCGACCCCTTCCAAGTCCGTTCGATGATAGACTTCGTATTTAGACACATTGCAGGAAGGCTGTCTACTCGTCAAGATAGCCAGGCAAAGAGAAAGCCCACGAGCCACGTTAGGAAGATGAGACCAGGCTGTGATATCAAAATCAGGAATACCTTCAAGTGCTGGCGGTAGCAACTCATACCGATCCAAGATCGGAGTGGTCAGCAAATATTCCGAGACATCAAGATAGCTAGCTACATTTGATCTAATTATCTCACGGCAGAAGTAGCATAGATTGATGTTGAAGCAGTGGTATTGAGCACAGTATACTGCTTCGAGAGGCCTGTGATGTACCAAAGACAGAATTCTTAGGAAGGGATAGTCCCGAGCGAGGCAAAGGTGAATTTGATGCCACCCTTGCCGTGGTGACAGCTCATTGTTCAAGGCTCTCAGTATGCCAGTGTTCCCGAGGCCTCATATTGAGAGTTGGAAAACGACATGATTCAAAGCTCATGCATTGCCTGAGACTCTGTTAGTGAAAGCCTAGAAGCGAAACAGACACACCTGATGTTTGATACCTTTGTTTTTCTGCTGCAGATGAGCCTTTTCGTTTTAATGACTTATGTAGAGTATGTAAGGTTTAGGCCGAACTGGGCTTCTCCTTACTGATATCTTGATCTAAGAAGGCTGTGTCACGACATCGACAGGCTTCCGTGCTTCCCGCTGTGGCCTTCTCTGCTGCCTCTGGGCAGCCAGAGGGAACCTTTTGGCAAGGCCACAAGTATTGCACTTTCGAACCAGTACATCTGCCCACTGTTTCTTGCCTCCCCTACTCCTGTTCTCAATATCGCTGGTGCATGTTGACCCATCCAGTAAAATTGTATCGCAGTTTTTGCACATCGAGTGTTTCATAGCGGGTGATATTCGGATTAGGACTTTCCGAGAAACAGATCGTAGGTCGGCTACTAAGCGTCTCGAAGCTGGTTGGGATAGAGCCTTTCCGGGTCCTATTGATCTGCTCATAAAAAGATCCTTTTCTTGTCTTCCTCCTCCTTCGGCATCTGCAATTGTCCTATCTCTCGAAGACTCAACCGTCTCCCGTTGAGCTGCCATGTATGCCGCCGCTTGGTATAAGTAGGATACTCTGCTGTGAATCGCTTTATTTGGCACGCTGCCGGCCTTAGCTTTAACCATAATAAATTGTGGAATGAGACCTGCCGGAGAAGGTCTGTCTTGATACTCCTCATGTCACTCTCCGGGCATAATCGAAAGCTCATCTTATCTCGCTCTCTGGAATTAGCCGAGATAGTTCTGCGCTATGCCTTCTTCCCTCTAGCGCGCCAAGATAGAGCTGGGTGCAGCTTTGAAAGTCGTCGCGCGACACCTTGCACAATCTTTTCTCTCAGCCTCAACGACAACATCAACTCCCTTCAACGTTTGCATCAGAACGATAATCCTCCCCTCTTTTTCCCATTTCTAAATTCTCCGATCCTTCTTTGGACATAGTCGAGCCCTTCACGGTATCTGCGACCTTGAGTGCCGCGTCATTTCCGCTACACAACTCTTCGTCAACTTCAGCTTTCAGCAAATCTCAAGATGGCCACCGAAGAAGATCTCATTGATTACTCCGACGAGGAGCTCGGAACCAATGATGCGGCGCCAGCAGCTGTTGCGAACGGAGGAGCCAAGAAGGGCGAACTGACGGCTACTGGAGGTACCACCGACAAGAAGGGCAGTTACGTCGGTATCCATGCGACTGGTTTCCGGGAATTCCTCTTGAAGCCGGAGCTTCTGCGTGCCATCACGGATTGCGGTTTCGAACATCCTTCGGAGGGTCAGTCATAATTTTCATCCCCAAGCTCCATCGTTGTCGTTCTACCGCACGTCCGTCCATATCGCAAGCAAACGTAAATACTCTGGCCATCCTAGACCATGAAATTTCGATCGATCCTGGAATGTCTCTATCGGCTGGGTGCAGGCTTAGGCAAGTGGTGCGAGGGCAGGCTCGCGCACAAGCGGATATCTCGGGGGGCCCATGAGGACTAGGTCACCATAGGACGAAGCACAATGGCGGTAGTGCCAAGAGACATCCAGGATCGGCTCAATTTCGACGGAAATTTTTTGCTCTGGTCTGCTTCGGGCGATGATTTTAGCCTTTAAAGGCAATCTTGCACCTCTGCTCGGAGGCATTTTTAGGAGGAGCTCGTACACTGGTGTGTAAAGCGAACATGGACGGACGTTGCGATCTTCTGCACCCTATTGACACTTGGAGAACACATTATCTAACATCGGCTCGGTTTACTTTACAGTCCAGCAAGTTTGTATCCCTCAGGCAATTCTCGGAACCGACGTCCTCTGCCAGGCCAAATCTGGTCTTGGCAAGACTGCCATCTTCGTCCTCACTAGTCTCCAGCAGATCGAGCCTGTGGCCGGCGAGACCTCCGTTCTGATTATGTGCCACACCCGTGAGCTTGCGTACCAGATCAAGAACGAATATGCAAGATTCAGCAAGTACATGCCAGATGTCCGAACCTCTGTCTTCTATGGTGGAACTCCCATCCAGAAGGATGCCGAGGTGCTCAAGAACAAGGAAACCCACCCACACATCATTGTCGCCACACCCGGTCGTCTGAACGCCCTCGTCCGCGACAAGTACCTTCGACTTGGAAGTTGTAAAATCTTCGTCCTTGATGAGTGTGACAAGATGCTGGATCAGATCGGTAGGGAACCTCCCGAAAATGAAGCTGAACGCTCGCTAAAACGTCCCAGACATGCGCCGCGATGTCCAGGAGATCTTCCGTGCTACTCCAACTCAGAAGCAGGTGATGATGTTCAGCGCTACCCTCTCTCAGGAGGTCAGACCGATCTGCAAGAAGTTCATGCAAAATCCTCTCGAAATCTACGTTGATGACGAGAAGACTCTCACTCTCCACGGTCTCAACCAATTCTACATCAAGCTTGACGAGAAGGAGAAGAATCGCAAGTTGAACGAGCTGCTTGATGAGCTGCAGTTCAACCAGGCCATCATCTTCGTCAAGAGTACAGTGAGAGCCACGGAGCTGGACAAGCTCTTGACCGAGTGCAACTTTCCATCCGTTGCAGTCCATTCGGGTGTTAGCCAGGAGGAAAGGCGAGTGCCAAGTGTGGCCGATTTCTTGGCACGGTGCTAACAGCCTAACAGAATTAAGCGTTACAAGGCGTTCAAGGACTTTCAGGAGCGTATTTGCGTTGCCACTGATGTTTTCGGACGTGGTATCGATATTGAGCGTATCAACCTCGCCATCAACTACGATCTCCCCGCTGATGCCGACTCTTACCTTCATCGTGTTGGTCGTGCTGGTCGTTTCGGCACCAAGGGTCTCTCTATCTCCTTTGTGAGCAGCGAGGCTGACCAGGAGGTATTGAAGGCTGTGGAGAAGCGTTTTGAGGCTGATGTCCCGTAAGGCACTGTGCTGTCGTCCATCCCATGTTTGGTGCTAACGACTCTCCAGGGAATTCCCCGCCGATGGCATTGACTCCAGCATCTACATGGCCAATTAAAATGTGGCTGGGAAGCTATTTTCAGATCGTCTGCTTCTGGACCTCGATTTAGGACAGGCACCCAAAATGTACTCTTTTCCGCTCTTCCGATATTTTTGCCCTGGGTGGGGTGCACGCTTTTCTCTTTTTTTTTGAGCTACTAGGTCTCTATGCTTGCGTCTCTGAGTGGAAAGTAGAGGACAGGTCAGGAGACGACGCAAACAAGCTTTTTCATGTTGGTCCAACAGCTCATGAGAACGGGATGGGCATCGTGTGTTGTAGCTGCTGACGGGCAGGAGGGCCATGCAACCTATCAGCCAATGAATGAAAAGTTTTTGCAAAATATACCTTGCATCGTATGGCAGTCAGGTTACCTTGATGAGTAGCGCAGGTTACACACATGGATACACGGAAATTGTTCGCTATGTGATCGATCGTCTTTTGAGTCTACGCCTGCTACCACACCACGGCCGGGGACTGGTCGTTCACCGTCTACTTTTTTTTTTTTTTCCCCGATGCGACGACCCTCAACTCCCCGACAGTGCTCTCCCCGCCAGCACACCCGCGCACCGATCCCTTGCCCGAGCGTCCCCCTCCCACGCCGGTGATGGCAGATGTGGACCCACCCGGGACCGCACACAATCTACAAGTACGTACATGTATACATGTATACATACATACATACAGTCCACACAGTCCACACAAAAAGAGACGACCAAGCCCGATGCAGCAGCACCTTAAAAAACCCCCCTCTCCTCGCGGTGCAGAAGAGAGAAGTTTCATCTCCCGACCACCTAAGCACGCAAGACAGCGGGACACGTTGGCTGCCACGGGGTGTGCTTCTGCTGTGGTGATCTGATGACGACGACGGCGGCGAAATGAAGTACACTTTATTTTTTTTTTATTTTTTTTTTTGGTTTTGGTGTCTCCTAGGGTGATGATGATGATGATGAGGGGGAGGGGAAGGGGGAAGGGGGAGGGGGCGGATTGTTCCCGTGTGCTGTTGGGGTCTTTGGGGTCTTTGAGGAGTTAACTACCTGTTCTATGCGGAGAGGCTTGGATGTTGTTGTGTGGAGGATGGAGATGTTTAGTAGGGAAATGGAATGGGATGGGATGGGATGGGATGGTGCGCTCTGGGGTTTTGACAGGAAGGGGAGGGGGGGGGGGGACATGGCCGGTCGAGGGTTAGAACCACCTACGACTCTCTTTTCGTGCCGTGGGTTCTTGTCTTGAACAGGTCGTATTGGGTCGGTAAGGGATGCAAGCGAGATGGAGGGAGGGACGGAGGGAGATGTACGGATGTACCCATGCCGTGATTGGATCTGTAGAGATGGAGATGATGCCGGAGGGAGGGGGGGGGGCTTCTTTCAAGCCTTGAGAGCTTTTTCTTGAGAGAAGGGCGGAGGGGAGAGGGGGAGGGGTTTGTGTGCGAGTAGGACGGAGAGAGAGAGAGAGAGGGGGGGGGGGGGGAGAAGGGGGCGGGCGGTATATCTCGAATCGAGTTTCGTCGTCGTAGTCGAGTGGTGGTGGTGGTGGTGGTGAGAGAGCGCGCATGGATGATGCCACGCTCAACAAAGGCCACCAAACATTCCTTCGCAGGACAGTACTCGCTGCGCCCGGAAGAGGAGCGTGTTTATACGAGGTGTGATGAGGCGCGTCAGTCAGACTCGGAGCCGGGATGGGGGGACGTTTCGTTACGGGTGGGTTTTGCGGTGCGGATACTTTGGAAGACTGGGGTGGCGACATATATCTCAGCGCGGCGGCGATGGATTTGCATGTTTTTGATTCCAGATTGATTTATATAGGAAGCTATATTACCTGGGCGTTGCACGCCACGAGGCGAGAGGCTGAGTGGCACCCCACCAAACGAAAAAAAAAATATAAAAAAATAATAAAAAGGTATGTGTATATATTGACATATAGATATAGGCTAATATGTAAATCTCCACTTGTACATATATCAACACAGGGTGGGGGTATTCGCTTCTGGAAAGGGGGACGGGAAGAGAGAGCAGTGGCTGATACCGTTGTCACGCCAATATCAAGCCTCGTCGAACCCGACTGGTCGGTAGGCATCTGCTTCGGAGAGTATTCGTCGATCGCTTTGCTCCTAATCTCTCTCCTCAGCTGCGACTTGCAAAGGGAGAGAATCAGGTCAGGTGGTGGTGACGATCCCGAACTCACGAATAAGTCGCGACGGGGAGAAAGAAGTCCTGTGTCCTGTGTCTGTGCCTTGGGGGACGATGAAAGCTTGGACCAACGACCAGCTGGTCATGGATGATGATGTGGTGTTCGTCGTCGTCGGGCGTGGGATTCCGAACATTCAGGACGACATGTGTTAATCTCCGGGTAACGCCTGCGCCTAGTTCTCGCGACTGTGGCCAAGATTTGCGACGACGACGGCATCTTCGGTAATTGGACGAGACGCCATACTGTAGAGTGTGAGATTGCGATTTTCCCATGGGGTATTCTGGTCTGGTCTTGCCAGTCACGGGGTATCGAAGATGCATCTGACCAGCACTCGTAAGTCCAAGTGTCTCGCGTCGTGCCACGCAAGGGGCTTTTCTCCGCGTCAGAGCAGAGCGGAACGCTAACTAGTCGAATGATGGGTGTTGCGCTCGGCATGAGGGAGACGAGAAAGCGGGAGATGGGAAAAAGTCTGCTTTCGCTATCGGATTCACCAGGAATTTTCCAGCCAGCGCCAGCAGATACGCATCACAAACTTGGTCCTTTTGCATCAACAGATTCTTGGATATCCCTCCCGGGCCGAGTGTAAACAGGCTGGGAGCGAAGTCTTTTATGGTAGATCCCGAGATGAGCAATCGGCTTCTCGAGGCGCCGACCAATCTACAGTATGCATAGTCATGTTTCTGCTGATAGACGTTACATTCAAAGTTCAAGTCAGATGAAAATATCGTCAAGCGGTTTTATGGCAGCCCGGCGGCCATCACTTCGTTCCAGAGCCCCCGGTGCCCACGGGTTTTGCTCCTGGTGCTTTCGACGCCGGGGCTGAGAATATCTGTCGCATCCATGGGTCGCGTACTCGGTGGCTACGAAGCGTACTCTAACGTCATGTGTTTTGAGATGTTTGTTTGCACATCTCCATCGGAGCGGGTGAGAATGGAGAAGCCGTAACGCTTTTTTCGACAACTGCGGCATGCATGATGCCCTTAGGCTCCGAACCGCAACTGCTCGGCATTGCCTGATGTTCTGATCAAGACGTTGGCAATCGAAAAAATACCGGTTTGACCTGCAGGATAAGCCTCTCGACAGGTTCCCTGTGGAGTCTCAGCCGGAGCTTAACGAATTACCTCGTACCCATCATCCCGTGGAGATGAAGTCTTCACAGCACCATCAGTATTCTACCCGAGGAAACAGGCAACTTCACATCAAAGGCCGTGGCAATATTAGGTGGAGGACTCGGACCTGTCACGGGACCAGTATTCCAAACCTCCATGGTAACCTCCAGAGGTCTGGATATCTTTGGTTCAGATAATAAACAACAGTAGCGTCTTCTGCCAACTGGATTGGGTGTACTGACTGACTATGCGAGAAGAAACGTTGTGTTGGTTCGCGATAAGAGAGAGAGCTTTGAGACCACCGGGGGAACATATTGATCCAGATATTATCCAGGGAAATGTGCTTGGGAGGGGGGGAAGTGCATTTATTCATAGGGCTGTACTGTATCTCGTCATCGGAGTCTGACGGCACGCAGTATCTGCGGAGGGAGCGGGAACCAGCGAACTAGCGTTGCCGTGGTTTGCGGGTCCGGTCTGCCCCTTTGCAATCTTGGACGAGAAGCGTGTTATCTCTCTCTCTCTCGGTGCACAGCCGGCGCCGTTGAAGAACAAACTCAAAATGTCCTTAGCCCAGGGAATTAGATGGATGGTGGTGGGGGCAGGGCAGATTGCGGGTCAGAAACCAAAACAGCAGTACAAGCCAGGCCAACTGACCGACAGATCGTTGAGAACATGACAGCTCGTCCCTTGATATGGATATGGACATAGACATATATGTATGTATATGTATACATTTATATTTCAGCACATGTGATGAGCGGCGAATAAAACGACCCCCTGAGAATGACAAGTTATCTCCATCTGCAGAACCTATCCATAATATCTGCCGGTAATATTTGGTCTTGATTGAGGGCGATCTCAATGAAACTCTGCTTCCGCACGTTCTTCGGCAGACACGATACTAGTACATGGGCACCTCGGCAGCTGGGTGTGGAATCTGGATGTCCAACAGAAAAACAAAGAGGTTGTGGGAAAGAATAAGTCGAAGCTAACAAGGTCCGACGGATAGTCATGAGTATTAGTTAAGCTAGCTACTGGAAAACAAGGAATCTCTCAGCGGGGGCTGTCGATGCCTTCGTCTGCAGTCTTCTTGGCACCACGATAGATAAACTGATGAGATGTTGCACTACATGCGAGGAGACAAGCGCAGAGGTGGCTTGGATCGGGTCCTGTCAGCCGCAAGCCCAAAAGTTTTTTTTTGGTCCAGCTCAAGTTGTGTGTATTTGGCCTGCGAAAGCTAGAGGGAGGAGCGTAACGTAGTGGGTAGTGGCAAGAGTCGAATGTATCGCAGTATCTTCAATTCCTCGGAGCCTGTTCTGGATGCCTTGAACGCGGTCTGGCCTCGAGAGTTTGTGTCGTTTTGTGACATCGATAGATATGTTTGCACAGTACCATACAGTACGTACTGTACCATACCATACCCCACCCCACAGAGAGTCCTGGGTTTCTTATCAAACAGACTGACTCTTGGCTTGGCAATGGGACGGCTGAAAAGTATACCAAAACAACGCTTAATTGAGTGGCAGTTTGGTTCGTCAGTCGAGTCGCCTGGGATCCTTGCCCGCTGTATGTGATAGCGGAAATACTGGGAACAGTAGGGTAGGGTAGCTGTGCAGCAAATTCAGTGCTGGTGGAATGGTTCGAGAAGTCGAGGCCATGGACGACAGAAGAAGGGCAGGGCACCTATGAGGTGGTGCGAATCGAGGCCCATTTCTATTTGCATGTTGTCAGTCCCTCAACACCAAGTAAGTCGACGGTGACGCACGGGAAAGGTCGCGACATACCAAGTAGTGATATTGATATTGATGTTGATGTTGATATCTTGGTTCGATTAAGAGTCCAGCGTAGAAGCCTAATTGCCCGATTGAGCAAGGCGCGTCTTGTTGGGACACTCCGTGGAAGTGGACACTCCAAATTTTCCCAGGGGGCAGCGAAGGCCAGGAGCGACGGCGAGAAAAATACAGGTATCGCGTCTGCGAGCCACTAAACGGCACAGCTCAGCTCCAGCTCCGCATAGCACAAAACACAACACCACAAGCAGCAAATCGACTTCTCGCAGTACCACCATACCTTCTCAACCTTTCACTTTCATCCCCTCCCCCACCTGCGAGGAGAATCTCTCTGCCCTGCCGTCTTTTCTGCTTCTCTCTGCCACCACGCTCCGACTCCAGACGGCTGCTAGTCAAACAGCTGCCAATCCTCCTCGATCCCGCCGTCACACCGTCTGGTCTTCATCCTATTGTTTCTTCACTGGCCCGCCTGAGCGACCGGAAAATATCTCGTGAGGGATCAGAAGCTGGATGGCCTCCCTGCAGCAGCAGCTCCTCCTGCTAAAGTAATCAATCTTCCGGCAGCCACTTGGGCTCGTGGGACGCGAAGCTCGCCCACCATATTCTCCCACGTCCGCGGTCGACGGTCCCTTACGACACGCTCATTTCTTGGCCAAAAAGTTTGCCAGCCAACACGCTCTTTTGCGCCCCCAAACCCCGCGCGCCATCATCAGCAGCTCGAGACTGGCACCTTCTCTCACGGCGTCACGCTCATTAACAATACTACCTTTCTCTGCCCAGTGTGCATCGAGATTGAGCCTCGTTTGTGGTCCGAGGAGACAGGGAGTCAATTGCGACAGAAGCTACACAACAACGCCATCCACGATTCATTTTGGCGACGACCGGGAGCCGACTCGGCCAGTTGTAGGACCCTCAACGCTGCGAATTCAGCCATCACCTAAAGTACTGGAATCAACAGACCGAGTGTTCCAGAGGCATTATTCTGCACTGGGTCACGATGGCTCCAACTACACCACGACTCCGGATCCTATCAGGTTGGTCATCCACCCTCGTCCTAGAAACAAATATATCCTCAGCATCTCCGCGCCTCTCCTCTCCTCTCCTCTCCTCTCTCTCATGTGTTCTTGATTGTCAAGATGGAGAAGGAGCTAACCAAAGTCTGTAGTGGGCGGCAACGCAGTATCGGCCTTCCTGTCATGGCGACTTCAAGCCACGAATGCCTGTGACGTGACTCTGGTGTGGAAGAGTGGGTTTGATGCGGTTCATCAATATGGCATTTCGTTCAAGTATGTCCAGATCTTAATATCGAATTAGCATAATGATTGATGCTGGCAGATCGTCGTCTTTTGGCAATGAACGATTCAAGCCTCGAAATGGTAAGTTACTGTCAAACATCGCTGATGACAATCTGGCATGATGCTGATGACGAAATCCACAGTTGTGCGAGCTCCAGAAGACGCGGCCAACATGAAAAATGGAGCCTTCGATTATGTTCTACTTTGCGTCAAAGCCCTCCCAGACGTCTACGATCTGGCCTCCGTGATCGAATCAGTCGTCACACCTCAGCATACATGTATACTGGTCAACACGACGCACACACTGGGGGTTGAGGCCCAACTGGAATCGAGGTTTCCAAGCAATGTTGTTCTGTCCCTCGTCTCGGGCGCGGAAATCATTCAACTAGGAGCAAGCGAATTCGAACATAAGGGATCAACTGAAGTATGGGTCGGGCCGGCGAACAAAAATCCTTCCCTGCCTAGCACGATACAAGGGGACATGGCAGATGCTTTGGCGATGACTTTGAGCAGTGGGCAGGTGGATTGCCATGTTTCTACTAATATCCGACAACAACAATATGAACGGATGATCGGGTAAGCACACACCCACCCACACACACACACTCTCTCTCTCTCTTTTCTCCTTGCAACGCGTACAGCCAAGTAATAACTAGTGCCAGACCGATAGCTTTCCATCCTCTGAGCGTTATCCTTGAGACATCATCCCACGCATCGCTTCTCGAAAAGGTCGGGGTCAAATCCCTGGTCTCCGAGGTAATCGACGAGCTGCTCAACATCGCACAAGCTCAGGAATGCGTTTTCGGAGCAGACTTCAAGGCTAAGATCATTGCAGACATGGTTCGTCCGACCGAAGTAAATAGCATCATGTATCAAGACTTTCTGGCGAAGAGACCGATGGAGGTCGAGACATACCTGGGGTCGCCAATCAAGCTCGCTCAAGAAGCCGGAGTGCGAGTGCCCAGAATTGAAACAATCTACGCCATTCTGCATTGTCTCAACACCACCAATCAGCAGAGGAAAGACGCTCCGATGGGCTCGCCTGCTATGACTAACCCTCCCGTTCGATTGTCCTCGGCTCCCCCTAGACACGGTCTCAACGGAGCCATGAATGGGAATGGTGCTCCCAGGGGCCGAGGAAGGGGACCGTCAATGAACGGGCCGCCGCCCGGCATGATGCGTCGAGGCCCACCCTCTATCATTGGAGGACCGCCAAATGGGTATGGCCGCCAAGTGCCTGGCAGCGGATATGCGAGTAGGAGTCAATCTCGGCGTGGATCTATGGAAGGTAATGACCTTGAAGAATTCAGCCACCTGGTGTTGTATGATGACATCCCTGAGTCTGGGGAGTCTAATCATGGGGCGGAAAACACTGACGTGGCCCTCCGAGAACGTGAGTTGATGTTGAGGCAACGAGAGCTTGCACTGCGCGAGCAGGAGATGCGCATGAGGAACGGCGGAGGGGGTCGGGGCCCACCTCGCAGAGGACCCCCTACACCATCTGTGCGGAATGGTGGATTTGACGAAGACGACGACGACGACTTCTTTGACCCTGCAGACGCCCCTATGACTCCTATGATCGACCCCGACAATTTCGACATGATGAGTGTAACATCGCGCCGCAATCGGAAGGCCACTCCGAGCCAGAGTCAATTCCGCAAGAACCCGGAGTTTGGGGAAGCTCCTTCAGCACGTAGAGGAGGCGGCTACATGCGGCCCAACTTCCCCAGAAACCGTTCTAGCGCTCGACTCATCAGCCAGGTCCCTGGTCTACATGATAATTTGATGGATGATCCGCTCATAGGCTATTCGTCGAATCGCTACGGCAACGTGGACCGAGCTCAGATGGGCTTGGACTCGAGGACAAATTCCCTGACGTCTGCCCGGTTGGATGAACTACAATACGGAGGTCCACAGGGGCCCAACGGCCAAGGTGGCCCATATCCTCGAAGAGCAAGCCAGTCGCCTGCAAATCCATACAGTCCCCAGATGGGGAGAGGTGGCAGGCCATCACCGCCGAACGGCCATTTGGCGCCAAGGACACACGTAAACGGTCGCCCTTCACCCCCAGGGGCAATGAGACAGCCAATCCCTCGCCATCCGCCGGGGCATGGCAATTCGGTTGCACCGCAACAAGTTGAGCAATTTGCTGGGGTGAGCGCCCTTCATCCACCCAAAGGCCCTGTACAAGTTCGAAGTCTGACGGGTAGTGCGAGCGCTAGCGCGGGGAGTGGTGACAGCGCCAACATCGATTCGGAGCCGTCTGCGCATAGTAGCCAGAGCAGCCTGGGCCCTCGACCTCCCATCGGCGTGAGGTAGATTAATGGAGCTTCAAAATGGGGCTCTCGACACTAGCCATGTCGAGTGCGCAGAGTTTGTGATCAGTTTCATCTGTGGAGTGGCTTGCGGACATCAAGCCTCCTACTCACACCTAATTATGTCCGTACCGACAGCCACCTTCTCGACTCTCGGCTTTGTCGACTTCAATTTGCATATAAACTTCTTTACTTCGCTTTAATGGATGCGATCGGGGACTAAAGAGCTACTCAGACAGCATCTCATGAGAATAACTACCTCTTCTGGGGCTTAATGACAGACCGGGATTTAGATATCGTGGCCTTGGTACACATCTTTTGTCCGTGGTCAATTCGGGGGAACGACGTACATTCTCTCGCGGCCCGACGCACACATTCTTGTTTTCTCTTTCTGGCAATATTGCATTTGAGTCGGCGTCTTTGAAGCCCTGCATATAATTTCTATTCCGTCCAGGAACGAAACGACCTGTGGATGCTGGGTGTTCGAGAAGCCCCTCTAGCCGACGGGGTTGAAAGTCTTTAGTATAGGGAAGATAAGGACGGAATCCTCTGGCCGGAGGAGGCTCTCGACGCTGTATATCAATCAAGTAGGGAGCTGGTGCAGAGGGATCAACTGGAGCTGAGTGGATTACGACCGACTGCGACGACTTGTGGTCTCTGTTGTGGTAGATGATTGTATAGTGACCGGGCTTTACTGCCATTGGGTTGACTGAAACTCAGTGCAGGCAGTCATTTTCAACAATAAATACGGAAGTTCATTTTCTGGCTCGCTTCCGCGCGTGTTTGCTGGGTTTTGATGTGTTTGATCATGCTCACGTGATAATGATGTTTCTTGTCTCTTGCTTTGTGTCGATTTGAGAGTACCTTTGCACTTTTCGTTTCTCTGCCCACTAAGTCCTTACACTATGCTTCTCATTATCTGATTTCAACTCACGAAACCAAATTTCGACTTGAGGTGCTTCGTTGTGTAGGCGAGGTTTAGGTCGCTGTAGAATGTTGGCTCCTGAATGTCTTTTCACCCTGCGACCTCGAAACCATATCTCATCGCCTATACACATGATTGAGAGCTAGGTTGAAGATGGCAGACTCTCTCGTACTTCTCTTCTCCTCAGCAGACATTCGTATGCTTTGCTGATGAGGCCGGCGTCGTTGTCGTGGGCGCTACACGATGCCCTCGTCGCTTAGCGAATTGGAAAGGTGAACTCAACATCCATATATTCAGAACTTCAACTGCATACCATTGTGTCCACGCTAAACGACCAGCCACCCAGATTTCTGTGCCACATAAACACATATAATGGCTCTGATATTCTTTCCCCGGCTCTTCTTGCTTCTTCATTGCACCTCAAAATTTTCACTTCGCACCAAAGAACAAACCCAGGCTCGAGCACTTGTCTTTGCCTTTATCATTCATTGCTCCATACAACCACAGCCACTTCATAATGTCGACTCCAATCCATCCAAATACTCAATTCGCCGTTTCCCGTCGAGCTCTCCCTGGTCGTGCTGCTCTCATAGGGCGCCGCGCTTTTGCGGCTCGCCCTGTAGCACCCCCGGTCAGCCCGAGGCGGTTTAATCGTACTTGGCTCAGTCGCGATACTGCTACTGATGATTCGGGTGTTGATGATCAGGGCGCCGTTCGGGCTTACTCTCCAAAGCCACGTCGAACTGCTCGTCCTTACCAAGCTGCCGATCTTGTGGACCGTGCTAGTATCGAGGCTGCTATCGAGGAGATCATCCTGCGTGGAAAGGACGTCTTCAGTCCTCATGATAGCACTCATGTCCAGATTCCTGATGGACCAGGGTTTGTTGTTTTTGAAGGCACGGTACGTCTTATCACTCTCACCCTTAGACAGAGCTTGCGACGGCAGTTTCCCGGAAACTCCCCATGGGATGATGAGACAAAAGCTTACCAGCGAATTCTCCAGGAGTCGCGCACAGTCACCAAGGCGGAGCTCGCTGGTTTTGCTCTTGCTGAGAAGACCGTGGCATCTCAGATCGCCGCTGCTACAAGCCCCGATGCTCCTATCATCCCAGCCATCTTCTTCGCCTTGGATCCAAACACCCCCTTCAGCACTATAGAGCGTCAAGGGCCTACTGTAGAAGAGTCGTTTAGTTCTAAGAGAGTCTCCTTCAACGGTATTCAAGCTTTCGCCTTCAAGGACCTTCCCAACGAGATCCGTAGCATGATCTACCCCCTCTGTGGAAATCTTGCTATGCGCCACGACGGCCAAGCTCCTGCCTTGGTTCTTGCTCTTGCTCGGGACTCGTTGCTTGGTGAAGAGGTTAAGACTCTGTACAAGGAGATCAATTGCAGGATTGACGTCGATAACGAGGCCGAGTTTGGTCGGAAGAAGCTCAAGGAGTTGCTGGTCTTCAGAAACATCTACATGCAATGGGGTCTCACGTAAGTCAGCGGCGATACTCCCCCATCCCACCACGACAAACGCAAGCTCACGAGTCCCCAGCGGCGACGACGAGCACAGCGGCCGCCTCTTGAGCCTCACGGCCCACAAGATCCAGCTCATGAACAACTTCCGCTCCCTCACCATGGACTTCTCCACCTCGGAGCCGTCCAACCTCTCTCTCATCCAGCAGATCAGCCGGGCCTCCAGCGGCGTCGACCACCTCGCCATCCGCCTGCACGCCGTGGTCAACACCCGCGCGCGCCCGCACGTGTCCCGCAGGCACCGCCGCGACTACACCCGGGCCCGCATGAACCTGCTGAACATGGCCAACGAGTGGATCAAGGTCCCCGCCCGCCTGTCGACCGTCGGGCCCGCGGACGCCGTGGAGGAGTGGTTCTGGGCCCAGGACGACGGCGCGGAGCTGGACATTGAGCACCCCTGCCGCCGCAAGGTCGTCAGGCCGAGCGTCGCGGGCAACATGACCATGGCTGATCGCATCCAAGGCCGCAGTGCTCTGATCCAAGGGAGAGCTTGATCTCTTTTCTAATCTCCATCCGGCCTCACGTGTTCTAGTTATTAGAGATTTCCTGGTGCCAACCATCCCCCCCCCCTTTTTTGTAATTTGGAGTTTTTTTTGGGGGGAGGTGGAGTTTGGTTGTTGAATATGTGCTCAGGAGCTAGAGATATCCCGTGGGAACAGATAGCAAACTAGTGATCTCGAGAAGAAGAAGAAGAACGGAAAAAATGTATTGGAACAACTCACCTGGGATGATGTGTGTGTTTGTGACTCCTCGACTTACTTCTTCTGCTTCATTGACGTGCTTGCTGCTGAGAGAAGTCAGAAGTCAGTTGTGCTATAGACTGGATATATATATATATATATATACATTTGCTCTCCTTTTATTATAAATTTTGAAGTGCCCTGTGGTCTAGATAGCGATATTTTGTTGCTCAGTGGGCAAGGTAAATTACTTCAGCTTCCAGTCCACGCCCTCTCTCCATGCTCAGTTCGTTTTCTGGCCTCGTACTATCGGTGACCATCTCCTCTTCGCTACCTTAGCATAGCAGGCCGCAACGACCAGCAGATTGGAAGCCTTGTTATTATTTGTAAATCTGCATCTGGGTATCCGGTATTTAAAATCCATGCGCAGAAGCTCCTGTCTCTCTAGCCATCCTCATCCTCAACCTCCTCCATCTGTATTGTCCGGGCACCGGTCCTCGCCGTAGAGTCTTCGACCCTCCCCTTGCTCTCTCTTTCACCACTTGCCGTCTTCCCCAGATATCCAGCGCGCTCAAGCACGTCCGCTTCTTCAGGCTCAACGAGTCCTCCAACTCCCCGAGCCTTGTCCAGCTTCATCCGCACGGCAGCTGGCACAAAACTCGTAGCCTCCTTCCTCAGATCCCTGATGGCTGGCTTGGCCTCGTAGACCGTCTTGGCCTGCTCCACCACCTTCTCCCTCAGCCCCTCACTCGCCCCTCCTCCCACTCTCCTCTCGTTGGCCCCCAGCGGCAAGCTGTTCGCGCGCGTACCTGCTCTCGCCGCTCCGCCGGCAGCAGCAGCAGAGTTGGGATACTGAGCCGCGATCCTCTCCCGGCGTTTCTGGTACCACTTGTCCAGGATCTCCTTCGGTATCGGCGGCGGCGTGTCGCGCGGCATAGGTATCCTCTTCACGTCCTCGGGCACATCACTCTCCCCACTGCTCTCCCCCTCGTCTCTCCGCCTCTTACCCAGTACGCCGCCGCCTCCTCTGCCTCCTCGCATTCCGCCCCGCCCAGCATCCCCATCTCTGTCCGGCCTCCCAGACCCAGACCCGAATTTGGGCGCGGCATCTCCCAGAGCTTCGCGCGCCTTCTTCACGGCTTTCAGGTCGCGCTCTAGGCCTTCGAGGACGGACTTCTCGTGCGCGGTGAGCGTGCCTGCTGTCTCGAGGGATTTGAGGTCTGCGAGCTCTTTCTCGAGGTGTGCTGGGTTGCGCTTGGCGAGCTTCTCGTTGCGCCGGTGCTGGGCTTCGGCTTTGCCTGTGCGGAGCGGTCAGTCATACGTCTCCTCTTCTCTTCTCTCTGTAGCAGGACCATATAATGCGAGGTGGAACCGGGGGGGGGGAGTGGGGGGTCAGAGAGACATGGGTATGTAGGGGAATTGGAGGAAAGGATTGAGTACCTTTCTTGATGGCTTTGGCTTTCTCAGCCTTGCGCGCTGCTTGCGCTGGATTCACAGATTTTTCTTTCGGCATTTGGATGTTCGTGAGGCGCGTGGCAGAAGATTGGGGAGCTGGGGCGTGAGACGTGGGTGTGGACTTGTTGGAGCCCGGGGCGGAGTGGAGAGGGGTGGACTGCCAAGGATCCAATGCATCTCTTACAGCAAGGAAAACTGACGTTGCCCACCGAATGCTTACCCTCTAGCAGCTGGAAACACTTGCAGCTATCCACTCATGAAGTTTTATCAATTCTCACTACGCTACTATCGAATATAGCTGGCTCGCATCTCATCTCGGCCAACCTCTTTTGATCGACCCTTTCGACTGACTGACCAAGCTTCAGAAATCGAACTTTGCCGCGTTCGACTCGAAATCAGCTATCAAATCCCGTGGCAACCTCCTGCAGGGAGAAGCTTCATAGAACCCATCCCCGAAGACAAGAGAGATACCTAGGAGCATTACCTGCTATCTTCTGACCTAGAGAGACCCCCCTGGCAGCCCATATCTCTTCCTCCCATTTCAGTGGAGTTGGCCTTCTTTTCCTCGACGTTGAGATCAAAATGATCTGATAGGAGATAGCTCTGTCTGAATTGACTTGTAATAAATTTTTACAATCAGTCAGCATCACGTTTTTTTTTAAAAAAAAAATTCCATCTTACTACAAGCCATTCATTACATATCCACTGACTTATCGTCAACCCGGGCGTGTCCAGAAAAGAAAGTCATGAAGACCAGGCGGATGAGGCTCCAGTCCAAGGGAGGCCTCTTGCTCCAAGATATCACAAAGTCCGGCCCAGAAACCATCCCACGAAGCTGGAAATCTACATTCGCTCTTCAGCATACCTGATGCAGTATGCATGCCAATCTTCTCAAGGTCTCCCGCAGTCCCAAACCGAGTCTTGTTTCTGGGTCGCACTACCATGCCCTTCTTTGTTGTGACCACTGAATCGGGTTCTTCCGAGTAGAGCTCGAACAGGCATAGGCGATGTGTGCTACCATCCCAGGGGCACTTGGCCGTGGCGATCCTTGGAGCCGTTGCTTCGTTCCCCAAGTCTACCCAGTTGTAACGCTGGACCCAGCTGGGCACCAGAAAGATGATCGTATCACTCTGGGGATCTGCATAGATCTCATGCTTCTCAACCCCGTCTTTGGAGCTTCGCGTATTGAAAGCTGTAACGTATCTCTTCAAACCAAAATTTCGAGATTCACTGCAGACGTATAAGATGACAGGACCTGCAGTCAATGACTTGAAGTTTGGCCTCGTGCGGTGAGGCTTGGGCTTGCTCAACGTGACATGGATATCGCGGGGTGATGAGGCTGCATCGTACTCTTCCCACTGAAGAGGTAGTTAGCAAATTTCTTGCCGACAGAGGTGAGAATGTGGTTTCCGCTTACCACTCTGAGTCGGAGCTCCACAGGAAGCTGTCTGAAGATTATGAATATGGGCGTAGTGGCAAGGTCCATCTTCGATTCGGAGTCTGTTGTGTGGTTGTCGGGAAGAGTAGATAAAGTTGCAGTTTCGAGCCAGTCGAGATGATTCTTCTGGGTGAGTTTGTAAAGTGAGATTCCAGAGAAATTGGCGAGAAGTTGCTTGAGTGAATAAATGGTGTTCTATTTATGGCGCAATCTTGTGACTCGGTTCGAGTAGGTCAACACCATATCCCCAGACGCGTTGATTTGAGCTGGTTGGTTTTTGGTATGCGGGCAAGTCGGGAAGTCGCGTTGAGGCTTCAGCACCTCTAAGAATTAGCTTGAAGGTCTCGGAGTGGCTCACGCTTTCAATTCAGCATTTCAATGTTGATTGGGCTGGGCTGCAACTATTGATCCGTACCGTCGCACGAAGTTGATATCAAGTCGTTGATGAGCTCCCAAATCCGCCAGCGGTAGCTTCGTTCTTGCAGTGCTCATCTCAGGTTGAAAATTTTGTCCTGTCATCTGGGTTGGAACTAATAGATCTTGTTAATATAGCTGGCATCTATTTCACTCCTTCTTTGGCCGAACAGAGATTGTGCTCGTGTTACTAGAAAGTATTGATGTTGTCTTAAATGGACTCGTCTATCCACTGATTACAAAATATGTAAAACTTCGCGTTGTGACGAAGAGTTAAGCCTTGACTTGGTCTAGCCGTTGGCGGTAACATAGAGGCAAAGGTCTGAGCCTGGTTTTGCTGTTGGCGTCTTTCATGAACGAATATATATCGGGAGTAGCCTGGATACTATGAGTCTAAAACCAAGTGATTACTTTCTTTGGTCACAAATTCATCAAAGGCAGAAGTTGTAAGAATTCCTGGTGGAATTAGTTCTTGAGCATGCTGGTCGGCAAAACGAAAGCCAAGACTACCACAGTTGAGACACAAGATATTACAAGCTTTGACATATACAAGCTACAGACTACAATTGTAGTCACTGGTATAACATGTATGCTCTTAGATCTTTTACATTGTTGTTACAGTTGCCCAGCATCAAAGAACGGGAGGATCAAAGATTCTTTGTGAATGGATTTCGGCCTCAACGGTTACCTAGAAATGTCAGTTCAATTTGTATATCTACTCCCATTGGAATTGCTTCAATTCTAAAGCTGATATCCTGAGATTACGGATTATGGCTTCTCAGCAGCTTTCTCTACCTTGCCTCCAGAGCATGTTTGGCGATTATCACATCGATGGCCCCTACCATGGAAATTCCCACGAGCCTATTCCCGAGTCGCCGTTCACGCTGTCTCCAGCTCTTTCGTACCCAGAGTATGGCCAGTACAAAGCCTCGCCACCGATTAAGGAGCTCGCTGCGTTCTCTCTCAGAAGCCCGAAGTGCCCCCAGTGCAGGGGCAGACGGTTCGACTACACGGCATACTTCCACAACCCCAGGTTCTTCCGCGCGCCACCTCACGAGCTCCTGGCTCCGATCGAGAGGTCCTACGTGCTGAAGAATCGATTGAGCAGCATACTTGTCACGTACATTGTCCATGACCTTCATGACGATCACATGATGGCGGATATCAAGGCCGACATCACGGACTGGGTTCAGTTGGTGTCCAAACTGGCCGGAGAGGTCGGAGACAGCTCCATCCACGCGGATGGGGTCTCGGATGCGCTGGCAGGGGTGGAACTCTGGACGGCAGATTTCGCTAGGCAGTTGAGAGATCACTTGGACCACCTGACGGGACAGAAGATGGAGGTCCCGAGGGGTTGGAAGAAAGAGGTCCTCTCCGAGTTCAGGAAGCGGTGGGAGAGCGTCTGGATATGTTGCGCGAATGCTTGTGCCTATCATCAAGAGATGATTTCTCCGGTTGAGCAAGGCATGTAGATGTGTACGAGTAAGGGGGGAAAGCGACAGTTACTTGACCAAGTACGTTGGGGACCGTCTTTATTTGCGGGACATTTTGAGCCCAGCATGTGGATCGTGTCGGATATACGCGGTGGAGATCAGTTTGATAGTTGATTAAACCAAGCTGATTTGTTTTTTTCAACGATCAGTAATCAGATGAAATCGACCCAAGTCCCAAGTACTGTAGGTAAACAAAAGGGGCTCGGCTAAACGAGTCTGGCATGTGGAGCCAGCTACGGCGGCATGAGCCGCCAAGCTGGACGGACCACCGATCGGCTTTTGGTTGTATGTGCGCCGAACCTCGGCTCATGCACGATAGATACAGCACATGGCCCTACGCTTTCCAACAAGACTCTCAATTCTCAAGGCGCAAATTCGAAATCTACAGCTTCTGTCCAAACCTTCTCGGCCGCCTAACAAGATTCCAAGGAGGGGTATCTAACATCTTCATCAATGGCCAACCGTCCAACTCTTGTCCCCCCACCTCCTCTGAACCCAAAGAAGTCTGCTATTGAAAACGTATTAGAGTTGACAGAATTGGCAGCGATTGCACCGGTAGGTATCCTCTGCTAGCTTTCTCCCAACTGCCAAAGAATCTAGCTAATACCCACTGCGATAGGACATCTTCTCAAACACTCGCCCACTATGGCATCCGCCCGGAGCCAGAGGCATCTACGGCGGAGCCGTGATAGCACAATGTCTCTCTGCGGCCCAGCGAACCGTCCCGTCGAACTTCGCGGTCCACAGTATGCACTGTTACTTCGTTCTCGCTGGCGACAGCGAAATACCAGTCATGTATTATGTCGAACACGTGCGCGAAGGGAAGTCGTTCGCGACTCGCACAGTCCAGGCGCGGCAGCGGGGGAAGGCTATATTTACAACGACCCTATCGTTCATGCGAGAAGATAGCTGGGGGAAGAGAACGGTTCGGCACGCGGTAGCGTTTCCCGACGGCGTCACAAAGCCAGAAGAAGATGGCGAAGAAATCGGAAACGGCCAGGGCCCTTTCATAAGCCGGAGGATCGAGATTGTGAACAAGGATAGCGAGCATCCTCACGAGAAGCGGACGAGGCAGTGGGTCAAGGCACGAGGGCGGATAAGCGAGGAGGGCGGTCATCAAGCGCACCTGAGCGCGCTGGCATACATGTCGGACTCCAACTTCATCGGGACTGTGGCGCGGATACACCCTCTATATCGGCGAGAAGATCTCGTGGTAGTTAAGCAGGACCAGCGAGATAGTTCGGGTCCAGTTGCTGGGAACGTCCAGGGACTCCCCGAGATTGGTATGATGGTTAGTCTGGACCATAGCATCTATTTCCATGAGCCAAGGGGCTTCAGGGCAGACGAGTGGATGTTCACTGAGATGATAAGTCCTTGGTCTGGGGATGGTAGAGGTGTTGTGCAGCAGCATATATTTGCTTCCGATGGGACCTTGGTGGCAACTTGTTTTCAGGAGGTATGTCGTCTTCCCTGCTTGAAAGCTGTACTCATCCTCTTCAGGGCGTTGTCAGACTGAAAGAAGCGCGAGAGCCTGTCTTATCGAAGTTGTGATCACTGTTTGCTGCTCGAGCGAGAGATCGATCCACATGTACCCTTGGGATACCCAAGATGTGATCATCAAGGATGAACTAGAACCGTCAATCAACGTCCTGAATTCTTCCGGCCCTCAAGGTCTGGCTCGGCGAGTTATTGAATGAAGTTTCGTAAGATAGGGTACCCAAAAGTCTGTTGCTAGATAACTATCAGTACTTGAAGGACGGTAGCGTCACTCGGCTTGTTATTTTTGGCAAGTGTAGCCGCACTCGGACCTGTCCCAATTCCCGCATTAGATACTTTTTCTCTGGTATACCCGTACCAGCAGATGAGCTTGGACTGTACAATAACTGAGATAGAACGGGAGACATAGAACATCTCGAAGTTGAAGCTGTAATTCCCGCGTCCTGTTCTCGGATACCTTCACTTAGATTACCGTGTTTATCTGTGTGACTCGTCCCACATATTCAAAATATACACAGATCTCGCTTGGCTTTGGACTGGGACTTTGTCAGACTGCTCCTCAGTAGCAAGTTTGGTTCTCACTCAGAAGTATACACATCTCTCGCCGGAGATTCTGACTTGTTATCCGGGTCCTATTATGGATTGGTCCCATTCTTTGAGTCATCCATTTTCATCCTCGACTTTAAGTATCCCGTCTTAAACGCCACAGTTGAACCTCCTTTCCGGTAGTACCAGTATCATTTGAAGCGCAGTGCTTCAACAAGAAGTCCTGCATAGTGCCATATCTCGGCATCAATGTTCGACACCGATCTTGTATGCACTGAAGGCATACTCCAGCCATTGCGTCTCCCTGTTCCCCACAGGGTGCCTATATTGAAGATTAGGATCTGCTGCAGAAAATACGCCTTGTCTTTCAAAATGACGTTAGTTTTTCTGTCTGAAGAACAGGGCCGAGGAATGGAGCGTACGGTAAGCCAGACATTAAAATGGATATCTGCCTCCTTACTTGGGGGTCTCGCCCGCGCCGTCTGATCTCAACGTCTCTCCGAGTACCTGGCTCGAACGAAATACTTCAGCCCGTGAATACGAACAAGAATGCTTCCAGCCAATACTCACTGAAGAATTGCAAATGATGGACACCAGGTGTTGCCGAAACTTCTGCTTCGCTAAGGCTTCCTTCCAAGGGGGCACTCTGTGGCAGGTTGTCTCTGTGTGGGTATAGAGTTGGGAGAATACGTACAATCTCAGAGGAGCTCTAGGATGAAATTTTTTGTTACCTCGTGAGCGGTCGTCCCAGTGTACCTGACCTACTACCCTTGTGGCTTTCAAATCCTGGTCGGTCGTGGAAACTGTCATATACTCGCGCTGTAACAAGCTGATTCGAGCTGGAGTGCCAACCACAGAAAAGTCGTGGCATGTAATGACCACCCGGGGTATCATTATTCGGAAGGAATTGACGCTATACTGGTGACCAAGAGAGATGTACGTTGCCTTCGTTGCACTTCGTTAACGGGTGTAGTTTCTGTCTGCTTACACCCCTAATCAGGTATTTCTTAAGGTATTCGTTCTGTTGTTGGCCTTTTGTTCAGGAAGAAACCAATACCGACGGAGTCATCATCCTAATTCGTCTCTCTGAACTTTACCCTTGGGTTTGGCTCGTTTTACGGACTAAAGCGATCATTGACAGGCCAAGTCGGCAAATGATAGATTTCTCCGATTCTAAGGCCTGTTACCCTTCGATGCTAGAGCTAGTACCAGAAGAAAAACCATGCGAGGAAATGTGTTTCGAGAAGCTCCAACGCCGCAGTGATCCTTCAACCACCAAAATTTCACATCTAAATCTAGCTGTCATGACGGATCCTCGACTCAAGCAAACCAAGCTTAAGTTTTTTTTGCTAGAGAAATAGTAAGAACTTTTCCAATCCGGAAATTTGAACCATCTCGACCCTCCTATGACGCTGTCTCGGCTACGAACGACCACTGTGTGCCTCACAGAATACTCTCAAGCAGCAGCATACCAGCGACTATCCCAGGATTCTAGAGCGTCCTCCATATTCCCCCTGCCCGTGTTAACGCCGACTGTGATCTTTTCGAAGTTCTGGCCGGAGCTGAGGTACGTCTGCAAATTTGAAGGGGTTGCTTCCAGGCGCGTAAGATTCTCCTGTATCAGAGGGGCTGTTTGCGGAGCCATAGTGGCACTAGAGCTCCGTGTCAGCGAACGAGGCGGATGAAGTTGCAGCGATTGTCCTGAGTTGCCTTCCTCTTAAATTAACTGACGAGTGGATATGGCCTAAGGAATCTCCTGGAGAATTGAGAAGAAGCGTGAGAGGGGTTGCTCGGTGTTTTGTCGTTGTCCAACAGCAGGTACAAAAGATGCTGAAATAAGAGCTATTGAGGTTCCAGAATTCTTGGTAGAGGGAAGTGTTGAAGCACTCCTGGGTCGTGTGCTTGGGGAGGGAGTGGAGGCATTTTCTCCTTGCCAGCAATCAGTCTTTTATACTTTACTCCACCTCACACCAACAGCGACGTGACATTCACCCGGAACTAGGTGCTAGGTCAGAGGAAGTCTTGAGAATCTTGAGTGGGTTCGATCTAAGCCGAAGATTTTAGCTTAGTTACAACAACTGTGTGTGTGAGAGTGTGAGAGACTGAGGGAGAAAGATGAGCCCTCAATTCGATGCACCGAGAGTGACAGTCACAATGTGCAGCCTGTCATCCGAAAGGGCATGGCGGCGTCATGGAACCGAAATACTTTGCTGCTGCTGTTGGCATCCTTTCTGTCGTCGAGACGTTGGAGAACTTGATGATGGACAGGTAACCACTGCCAGCCAGCTATAGTGCTCACCACGACCGAATGGTCCATCTAATGTCGAAAAACAAGTCCGATCTAGGAAACGGGATGAGACGGCTACTGACAGGAACGACACGTCTGGATCGTGTCATCAGCCAGCGTGGCTCCAGGATTCCCCCCACCGATCGGACCCAAGCATCTAGACGATTAACGGTAGCCATAATATAGCTTACTTCATCAACCAGAGGCTGGTGAGAGATCATTGAGAGTGAAAAAGAAGTGATTAAGAGAAGCCCGTTACACGAATAGCGGCTGAAAAAATAGTCGGCTCCTTGCAAGTTCACGATGTTGATCTAACCGACCGATCGCTCTTGATTCCGACGCTACTTTCTACCCATAGCTCAAGGGCCGTGGTCGTCCAAGACCAGTCCGACGGCATGTAGCAGAGATACAGTGTTGCACATGTTGACATTCCCTGCATCAAAAGGATCTGAAGAGTCTCCAGGGTTCATCGTCTCACGATATGGCCGTCTCCGTAAGCCGGACAACGCAGAGACGCTGAGAGACAGCACGGAGAGAACACATCGCTCGCCATTGCCCAACCGAGACGAGACAGGACCGTGGGCAGCACGCAGATGGGCCGAAGACAATGCACGTCGCCCTGCAGGAGCCATCTCTGCGTTCCGGGACTCGGTACTGTGCGAAAGCCAAGTGGTGTGGTGTTGTGCGCATCCCGAGATTTTGTGCGTCCCCTTGATTCGACGAGACAATGGGAAGATTCTTGGGAGATTCGAGTCCTGCCGCAGCAGCAGCTGATATCGAAATTACCAGATACAAAGCTCAACACCGTTCTCGGCGCAGAGGCTGCTGAGAAAGAACGCCATGCGTAGAAGAAATTCGTAGTCTCCAAGCTCCCCAGCTGGCTGCGCGGCATACAGGTGATGGCGTGCGGCTCAGGAGACCCCTGACGTCTCCCTGCACGGTAGCTGCAGCTTGCTGGTTGAAGTAGCACAGACACATGTTCGGCGAGGAGGAAGAGAATCAAGCACGCGGTTCGCATGAGCCTCGATCTATCAAAAAGAATGATGACTGGCTCTTCAACCCCCCTTCGATACGAGCTGGGACCGAACTCCGTAGACGAGACATCTCCAACATTCATCGCAGGTTCCGCGATTGTATAGCTCGGTTTCAGTACCTTGGAACCTATTTCTATATACATCAAGCTCGGGACTGTAGGACTGTATCGGACTGTCTCGGACTGTATATCAAGCCTCCGCCGTCGACTGAGCGGTCGTGGGAAATCTTGTGTAGAGCTTGTCGCCGAGACCGGGGCCACGATCTGTACCACATTGGATACTTGGGGCGCTTCGCATCTCGCCGAGCGTAACAATTCGCCATGACGGCTTGGTAATCGTACTGTCATATCGAGCAAACCGGACTCATGTCTCGGACCTACACAATCCACCGCTTCAGTTCTCCGAGCCTGCGCAGTGTTGTACTGGCAATCCATGGATACTGGCCTGACGACGTGAGTATGACACAGGATTTGAGTCGTATGTTGGGGGCTCTGCAAGTTGCAGAACCCGGATTTATGGCAAGATCGAAGTCTGCCAGAGGCATGAAAAAAAAAGGGGCAGCTCGGCTGTCTGCACGTGACCTTTAAATAGTAAACAGGAGGCAGAGAGGCAGATTTGATTTAGTTGCGATTGTGTTCTCACCAGTCTAATTGCATGTGACTTTAGATGCTGCCTATTCAGCGCGCTATCCCCCCGCGTCATTCGAGATTCCGGCGATGTAAAGCCTAGTACCAAATCATACCTAGAGTGAAGAGTCCTCAACTAAAAATCTACGGCCTTTCCCCTCCCCCCTCCCCCCCTGCACCATCGCTTACCTACTTCCTCTTCTATCAGACTCTTCAATGTACTTCTTTGCCCTGACGCAGTATCTCAGATTATCACTCCTTGTTAACAAACTCCTACATCCATTCCACCACAAATATATATCTTTGTTTCGGCGGCATGCTGAATACGCTGACGGTGTCGCAGTTTGGAGAGTTTCCATTTCTTTTTACACAGTAGAAATGCTGAACCAAGGATGTTTTTGATATCAACGAGGAGGCAGTGACCAGTAGGTTGGATGGGAAGGAAGAAGCGAACGGTTGGGGGAGGGGTGTTGGAATTAGAGTCGGGGGTTGTATGGGGTAGGTCTGGCATGGGCTTTGAGATTGTTTCTGAATTTGAAGCTGGCGTTCCTGACGGACGTGCTGGAGTTGACTGTATGGACCGCACTGCCGGCCATGAGATTCTCGTGGTGAGTACTCCCTGAAGGGAGTGATTCGCGTGCATCATACTTGAACTCCATTAACTCGCGCGTGGTGTTCGTCGTATGCTTCTCAACGACCTGATGAAAATCGATGTCCACATTCGGCAATGGCAGAGCATCCTCACTATAGTACACTTTTTGCGTGTCTGAAAATGTTTCCTGTCCAAAATCGTCCGGAACTTCAATGTCTTCGCCACGTCCCTCTACGGACATCAAAATTTTGATGCGACTGATATCCCGGAGGTGGCACGTCGCCCTCGAAATAGCTGGCTCCTCCGCATACAACGCGTCACAGAGTATCGTAACGTCATTTAGAAATCGATGATATGCGGTACTTAATTGTGACGCGCGTTTTCCAGCACAAATGAGCTCTAATTCGAGCTGACGAACAGTGGATATTCGAGATTGGGACAGGCGTCGCTCGACGCTGATTACGTCTTTAACGAAAGCTTCGTTTCTTGGCTTACTTATCAGCCTTTCAACGACGTAAGATTTTGCCTTGTGCTCGAATGAGGCCTGTGCGAAATCCAGGTGTTGACTGACTGCTAAATCATTTGGCTTCAAGGAGTCGAGAATTTCGAAGACTGCTATTGTTAGGCTTTTTCAAAATCAAAGACGAGTAACTCACTGTCTAGAAAGTGCCTGCAAGTGGCAAGCAGAGAGTTCTCTATGCTTTGCGTACTGTTATTCAACACTTCATTCAAGACTGAGAATTTAGGCGGCTGCCAGACCACTTTCGCAACCTGTTCATATCCCTTTTTATGTCTTTCTCCATGCAGCCCACTAGCCCAGTTTAGAGAATCCTGAACCCACTTTTCTGTATGTATTCTCAAGTCGTCATCATCGACAGCAACTGCCAGTGCACAAGCTACGTGTGTGAATGAGAATACCTGAACGGTGGATGTTGGATGCCGGCCTGCAAGGATTTTTGCCAAGACATCGAGCCCTTCAGATACTATGGAACTCCTTGACATTGAGAGTAGCTCTTGGACAGTGGGTGAGGGTGAGATAGCCTGGAGTGTAGACTTTGAGTGGTCGATATGGGAATCCAGGATCTCGGAAAAGAACCGTACAAGGCTTGTAGCATCGTTCCATGGGCGTGAGATAAGTGTTGTTTTTGATGATCCAGTACAACTACCAGCCGAATGTTCAGCTGTTGGAGTAGGCTGAGCTCTTCGCGCGATATTTCGTTGAATTGGTGTGGTTGCCTCTGATGGAGGTAGAGGAACCGAGCCGAAAGTACTCTTCCTCCACTCTTCTGAGACCACGTCGAAGTCTACCCACTTCTTGTGACCCTCCTCATCATCAACGTTACCAGCGCTTGGATACCGCTCAAAGAGTCCGTTTGAAAATGTGGCCGACTGTGTGGCCGCGCCAGAATATCCCGAGTCAGGATAGAACGGTTTGCCACTCGCTTCACTGTCCGTAGGCGATATTTCTATAGCACTTCTGGTTGAATCACAGGGCATGATGGCGCTCATTGGCGATATGATTGTCGTAGATCGAGGAGTGTCGCACCAATCAGAGGAGATAGTAGCTTGTCCAACGGAGGTATCGAGGCGAGCAAGTTTAGGGGATGATCCCCTACTTTTGACAGGATTTGAAGCTACATCAAACTCCTCGAAGCTCTCGGCGTAGAAATTGTCTTCCCAGATTTCCACGCTCGCTTCGAGTTCGACAGGAGAGTCTTTATCTGACATCTCGGAAACGCATGTGTCGGCTAACTCATGCGAGGCAGCTTTCCAGTCACCTGCGATTTCGGGGATGATTGAGGTACTCGGTAGCTCTTGGGCATCGGGGTAACTCCATTCGATCTCTTGGTCTTGCTGGAAGCAGCCCTGAAAGGAGGATAGGGGCGAGGACTCCGCCGCTTCAAAGTCCTTGTATGGATTCGTACAAGTCTCGGACGAGCTCGATGTGGCAGCATGATCGATATGATGAGGCTTCGCTCCGATCTTCGAGAATATTTTCTTGGCGACGGACGCCATACGGCCTGTTCTCGAAGGGTTTCCCTGGCATCGCTTGCATTGAGACTTGCCCACCCGTTCGGGCTTTTGGCAATGAAAGCACCAATAGAGTCCCTTTGACAGGTGCGGACAATTATAAACATGTCGCAGCATGGCTTCCTGACTGTCAAATAAAATTCGGCACCATAGCAACGGGCATGTCTTCCGCTCATCCTCAGTGATGTACTTGTCAGTGTATTTGCGTGTATAAGCCACCCACTTCAACGAAATTAGCCTTGTTTCTCTGAGCATGCAATGATCTGGGATCTTGGATAAACTGAGACCTTGAAACTTCGGAGGAATTTAGTGAAGATCCATACATACGGCTAAGAACCGAAGATGCGAAGACTTCTGTGTAGGAAAGTTCCGTATCCTAAGATAACGAATAAGTTGCAAGACTTCACCAAACGATGCAGAATTCTTACACGCAAGAGTCATGGATCGCATAATCCGAGGCTTCTCTACTCGATTGCAACGATTCTGTCGATCGAATCATGTCCACTCTTGCCTTCTGTTGTGGCCGGTCTCTGGACAGTGATCACCCCCCCTCCTTTGAGATATCCTTTGGAGGAGGGGGAGAGATTTATCTTACGCATGGATGATACCGTAGGATCGATCCTTCGGCCGGGGTATCTATACTTGGGCGGTATATTGACTTACTAACCTCAGATTCGACCAGATTAAGTAAAACAGAAAAAACCAATAAAAATTTCCACATACGCAGTAGAGAATATTCGCGCGCCGGAAGAATTGGACATCAACAGCGAGGAAGAGTGACTGTTTAAGACGTCTTACACCATAGACGGAATATTGATTTAAAATTCAGGTGGGGAGCAAGTCTCTACAAGAGCTCTCATCGCTTCTCAGTCTCATCACCTGACACGATTACGTGCCGGCCAGCGCCGAAGTGACACAGCGACAGGCAGCGCTTCAGGACTTCCCTTCGGCTGAGGCTGGGTCACGTGAGTCATGGGTCCAAGGTCTGATAGAGAGTGACGCATTGAACTGTCTCTTATAGACCCACCTGTACAAAGACACTCGTCTGCCTACTGGTTTTAATAGAGGTGCATCGAGGTACTATCGGCGAGATGGGGCGGATTTGTGGTTACCTTGCGCTCGCCTCACATTGTGTCCAGCCAGCATGGCAAGGCTCACCGCTGGGCTGACGGATGACGATAATCATCGTTGGGGCCATGGGCCTGTGAGCGCGCTAATACAGTCTGTCAATGGTTATGAGACTGTTTGAACAAATGCGAACAGTCCGAGGACATTCTCATGTAACGGATGAAGCGAGACACTACGGAGTCTGTAAGGTAGTCCCTCCGAAGACTGTCGACTGAAGGACTTGGGAGAACATGTCCTTTGGCTATGGAAGCTATCCTCAGAGGATAAAATATCGGAGAATTGACTTCGAATCCATGTATTCAAAGCAGGACTTGTAGCTGCTGTCATGTCGTGGCTTGGCGCTGTGCAGAAGTAGGAGTCGAAGTTCGTCTGGCATCTTCAAGGAGATAGTCTCTCATCCATACAGTTTGAAACCAATTGAGCTGCTCAAGTTAGACTGGAGCATTCTGTGATTCTATTTTTGTACTGACCATTTGCTTCAGTGCAACAACTCTTTTGCGGATTATTCTTGCGGCTGACGAGGGGTGGTGGTCGGTGGTGTACGATTTGTTTGGTGGGAGATGACCAAATGGTGGACACTTAGTCCTTGGCGATAGCACCGAACAAGTTATTTATAATCCCTTTCGATACAGATCTGAACTTTTGCACAGGATAATTTCGACTCTTGTGTGGATTTAAAATTTTATGAAAGATATAAAAAAGTAACCGCGTATATTAAATCAAATATTAACATGTTTAGAATTGTAACTACACACATGCATGGCCCTTGAGTAGTCTGAAGTATTTTTTTCTCAATGCGAGAATGTCTTCAGATTGTGCAAACATATCGCTATCCCAATATCTCCAACGCCGAGCTTTCCGATCTATAAAAAGGTAATAATACAAATCGTCGAATACCTACCACCAACGATCAAACTATGTGCAGTGAGTGATCCACCATGTTTAGTAGGGGGGTTTTGCAACATTCCCCTTCTCATCCCCTCCACCAACGTCAATACCTTTTAGCAAAATCTCAAGATCCGCCGAAGCTTTGGAATCCTCGCCCCACAAGGCTGGCTTGTGATTCTGGCCGCCTCTGCTCTTCGTAGAACGACTCGCGCTTCTTCCTTTTCGTACTGTGTCGCTGAATGCATGATCTCGAATTGCGGTACCGGCGGCGGCGAGTGAAGACAGATGAGGGGGCGCTGGAGGCATGGCCTCGATACATTCGCCGGCTTCTTGAAAATTGTTAGGATTCAATTTAGACAGGACAGGATGAGCTTTTGACGGACGTTGATACTCTTCATTGGCAGCGGTTTGGTCTCGAGACTTCGACCGAGCTCTGTCGCTTGGTTCTCGCAATGAAACCGAGCGTTCCACAGATCCTGTGTTATGCTGGCTTGGCTCGAAAGAGACCTCAGAAGCATTGAATTCATAGCTGACCATGCTCTCACTGCTCGCATCACTAGCCGCCATGCCACTTGTGCCTGGAATGTTACTTTGCTGGCTAGAGAGTACCCTTTTCAATTGATCGACTCGGGTAACGGAGTTGCGGCTCGACTCGCTTGCAGGTGCTGGTGACTGCCCGTTGGCCTTTCGTAACTTCTGCAAAGCTCCACCACATCCAATCAAGCCATAATTGGTGTCTGGCCTGCTTCGATGGCTATGGTGATGGTGGTGCTGGGGAGACTGAGATCCACTATTCGAACCTCCAGTGTTGACTTGTCCATTGACAGCTAAGAAATTCCGGTGCCCTGTGGTATTGGTTCCCGTCTTAGAACCGCTCAAAGATACCGTCTTACCACCCTCTAAAACCATGGCAATTACCGCTTCTTTGCTCCACTCGGACATCATCTGCTCCTTTATATTTTCTGGCATGGAACGATCAAATGCTCCGCTCGGTCCGGTCGAACTAATGATCGGATGTGTGAAACACCTGCCAGGCGAAGTAGGCGGGCTTGTCGCTGGAGAGGAAGTTGATTTAGCATACGAGAGAGAAATCAGCATGACCATTTGAAGGCGGTCGTCAAAAGGACGGAGTAAATCGGTCTCCTCCAATGGCAGTGCTTGCTGTAATACCTTTTCACCCGCCGTCCCAATCTGATCGAGACTTTTTGGGGGCAGGCGAATTCCTTCGATCCAAAACATCTTGCTTTGGCGTCGCGAGATTTCATTGTGGATGCTATTGCCGATTGGCGACGTATCAAAATCGAACTTCTCGCTCAATTTCCAGAAATAACCATGACACAAGCTTCCCAGCCGAATCTTGCTCATGGGTGTTTCGACTTCCAAGATATCTTCCTGTAGGCGGAAAATCATGGGCAGGCCGTGTCTGACGGCATTCACTCCGAGATTCTCAACAAGGGTCGTAAGTAGTAGATGCAATAGAACTATGTCGGACTCGCTGTCGACGTACTGCACCGCGTTCTCATACACTGCCAGATGCAATAGTTGAAGAAATGTCATGCGTGCAGGCTTAATTGGTTTCTCTCTATGGGGGGCGTTTGACACAGCCCGTTTCGACAAGTTGGTCACTGATTCGTTTCGGTTTGTTTTGGTCAGGCCTTTCGGTTTCTCCTCAAACACTCGCAGGTCAGCCTGTGTGAATTCTCGATCGAGCCAGGTCAGGATTGCATCCACATAGGCCTTCCGAACCCGGCTGTCAATATCCCGTAGAAGCCATTGCGTGCCTTCCCATACGCGTACTGGTACCTGGTTCCTTCCTAGGCTTCCTAGGCCGTTCATACTGTTATGCTTACTAGCGACTATGAGTATGGATTTGATTGCCTCGAGTGCATTGATCTTAGCTGTGTCAAATGAGAAGAACCCGTCTGCTGCACAATTTTCGGTCAAGTCACCCAAAGAATTAATCGCAGCCGAGGCTTCTGCCGGATTCTCGATGGCCGAGACAGTATTAACAAAGCCTGAAAGAGGGGACGGTTTTAACCGTAGCAGAATAGCAGAGACCATGTCGGAGATTTGATCCGCATAGTACACGTGGGTGGCCAGGTCTCCTATACATTTTTGAAGTCGGGTTAGAAGATCTTTTCTCAACTGCGTGGGCACTGCTGCATTTTCTACTTTGGCGAAACCCCCCCTCGCTGACGTGGATTGCTTTTCTGGAAGACTTTGCGAAACTTCTGTTCCGTTCTCCTGTTGCGAGTGTGATGTTGCACCATCTAATTGAAGCAACCTCAGTACATGCTGTACCAAGCCCAGTAAAACATCCATCACACTCAGTCCAATCAAGTTGATGTCTGACCTCAGGAGAGAGTCGACCATTGTAGCCAGGACCAATTGCTGCTGCAAGTTGGCATCCGCCACCTTACTTCGAACTAAAGAGTCCATTGCGGTTACAAGAATAGTGTACCGGTCTTGGACGGGAGTCCATCGGGTGATCATTTCGAAAATCCTAGTGGCCCATCCCCGAGTTTCTCCTGCGACCGGATATGACTCGATAACTTTTTCATTATGTGCAACTCGGTCCGCAACGAATTTTAAAATCGCTTGCGTAGCCGAGTAAATCTGCGACCTATTATTTACCACGAATACCTGCTTTAGGCAATGGATTGCAAGCACCCCGATATTCTCCTCGGCGACCTTGTCTGCATCTGCTGTAGTGGCCGAAAGCGTCAGCGCACTCGGATCCCCTGATGCGTCGGCCGTTCGTACTGTTGAAATGCTTGTCCGCCGTCGCAGCTTTTCTGTGTCTGCACTCTCCTCTAATGCAGCCCGGTGCTCTATTAAGTCGATAAATTCTTTATTGTCCGTCCACAGGTTTTCCAATAACACTGGTACAATAACGTCGAGTTGTCTTCCAGCAAGCGATGCTAACGCTTCGGAAGACGCGACGCTCTTGATTGCACGTAAGCCCGCACTTCTCCATCTCATGGCTACAGGGGCGCTTATTGGTGTCTTAGATGGTGGGGATGTTTTGGATGCTAAAGAGGCGTAAATTCCTACTATCTCCTCGTACTGGTGCAAATATTCCTGGTCTGCCGATAGAGACGCGCCATCGTGATGTTCGCAGAAAGCTTCGAAAGTTAAAACCGAGGATTCCGCCATGGTTATATCATGCGAGCGTAGAATAATGTTTAGAATCTTCAGGACGTAAGGAGCGTAGAGCGGTAGGTCTCGGGGAGCTTTCTCAATCAACGCGGTAAGAATTTCAAGTGTAACCTGGACGTTTCTGTAACGCGATATCAGCAAGAGCTCGAAGCTTTGCAGATAGCACATATCTCAAGCTTTTCCCCGCAGATTTACATACCCTATCCGCGCCCTCCATACATCACTAGCCGTCTTCTTCTCCAGAAATGCCCCAACCTTCTGCACCTTGCTCCGTCGCGTTGTTGCATAGTATAGCAGATAGCTCAACTCGCTCGAATTTGGCTTCACATCAACAGCGCCTTTGGTGGTAGTTGGGTAGCATTTCAGAATCAGCACTTGATGCTTTGGCCGGCATTTCTGCCTTATTGCGTGCATTTGTTATAATCGCGTCAACCCTATGCGGTTGATTCAGGTCTTCAGCTCGGCGACTAGACCTCGGAGGAAAACTCGAGTATGCGAATTGGAGTTTGGGCGTGTGGGTTTTTTGAGGCTGCAATCGTCGTATTCTCATGAATATTGGCAGGATGCGGATGTCAGCGGAATGATAATCTGATACCCGAATCCTCTACCATGATGCCACGTCCATAATTCCGGACCAGGATTAAATCATCCTGGCCCGAGATCTGCCAAATATGGTCTAGCGCTATATAAGCACAATGACGGCAGAGCTCGCTTCGTGGCGCACGATCCATCAACCCCTTTTCAGACTCGCTTCGTTTGTTGTTGACTTGACCTCGAATTTTAATGTATTTGCCTTCATGGTGTGATCAAACCTTCTATCGCTTACATAAGTCACGCCCTAATTGATTGTAGGGGTTTGTGGAGAGATTATGCTTGTGAGGCCGAAGCAATTTTTGCTTTTCACATGTCAAATATTTACCCTGATTCTTCAGATCCTCAAAGTCTTTTATTTGAGTTATATTGCGTGTGTGTTCCTCCCTGAGGAAAGCCTACCGGCACCAAATTTTCGGACAACTCAAGTCTTTGTGCTGTCCAGGCTCCTTGTAAGATGATGCTCATTGATGATTTTAGCCGTCTACTTTCTTTGCCACAGTGAACAATGCCGCCGCATGTTACCTCGGTAATTCATAGAGAATACACTGGCATAGATCATACTGATATATTGATCTCCTTTTTCTTTTCTATGCCTTGTATTTGGCTTTCCCAATGTAATAACATCTTGACAACAGATTATGGGCCTAATAGCACATATGTGAGCCGTCAAATGCGAATCGGCGGGCAAAATGCGCAACTTCCGGACATGATTCCACTTCGCCTTCGATGTCACTCGTTACTCCAAGTACAAACCTGTGCTGTGTCTTTCTTGACCCGCTAGGCAGAAATGCTAGCTTTTGTAGTCAAGGACAAATTGATACAAACGAATAATTGATGAAGATCTACCACCATAAATTGCAAACCAACGCAATTAGGATGCGAGTTCAAGTAAATAAGTTTCGTCGAGCAGAAAATCAGTATCAGTATTGTAGGACGTGAAGCAATTAATGGTTTTTCCAGGGATGTGCTAAAAGAGCGCCAAAAGAGCTTTGTAAGTATGACCATTGATTCCTCCCAAATCTGTCTTGCTTTAAAGATGATAATGCAAGAAACCGGAATTTAGGGGTATGACAACCTCCACGAAACAGTCATACAGCAGCCTGAACATGCTTCAAATCTTCTGTATCAAGTTTTTTTCGTATCAATTATCAAAAACAAAGCCAGACATAATACCTCAGCAAAAAAAAGGCTACTTCGTTCTTGTTTTGCTTGAAACCATAAGTAACTCCATCGGTGCATCTCCACAGCCTTTTCTTGAACATCCATACACAAAGCAGAAAATCATGATTCCCAAAATGCCGAAAGACACCGAAGTTGATTTATGGGCGAGAGGAGAACCCAATTATAACACAGCAAATATGACTTGAAAGCGGCGAGTGGTCAGTACACGAAAGCGCTGGAAGTTTACCACGTCACTCGGTAGTAGTATGCCACCCAGTTTCACGTACTGATGGGGTTATTACTGAATGAATATATGAGACTGTAAGAGTACCTGGACTGGATGCTTAGGCACAAAGGGTGGTCTAGTGCTACTCAAGAATGCATCGCAGAGGTCTGGGAAGAAATGGGCTACAGGTCGACGGAGTAATAGGAGCATATGAATTAGCTGCGTAAAGTGGAGCTGAAGAGTATTTGGAAAATATTTTAAAGAGCTATCTTATGCTCAGGAAGGGGCGACACAGGGAGTGCATACACATTGCCCTTGGAGGGGCTATGACAGTGGTGTCAAGAGGCCGCTCATGTTAAAAAAGTTGATTTGTGGCTCAGTCCATGATCTACTACGCCATCGATATAAGTACTCCCCCATTCCTACAATTTGACAATGTTGACTCCTCTCACTATCCTCCAATAGCACTTTGCTGATTCCTTCCATAGCTTCTCCTCACATACAAAGGATAGCCAATCACTTCCACCCTTACATTTAGCAGGATGCCACACTTGATTTTGTATTGCTTTTTCACTCGAAGCACTCGAAGCACTCGAAGCACTCGAAAAGGCTGTTTGTCCCGGTTATTGAATTATCTGCTGCGGGGTAACGCAGTCCGTGAATGAACTGCCACAACAGAGTAGTTCGAATCGGACGCCAAAGTTTGAATGAGTATGCCAGAGATATTTCAAGGAGCGACACATACTTCAACCCAACAGCTATTCGAATCGTTGCCTTTGTTAGAAATTCACTGTGAACACTCGGCCTGACTCATGACGTTCAAGTTGGATTGCTACCCTGCTACCACGAAAACAGCTTAGCGCTAAGCAGCGGGGTCAAGCGAAGAATCTGCCGCACCATAAAACCTCGCCCACCCTCCCAATCCTGCAAAATTCTCTCCTCGTCGCACATACCCCGATTCAAGCAATCAACCTGTGCAGTAAGTCATCGGCACCTCGATCTATCAATCCAGAGGCTCCGTTACTGACTGCGCTTCATCAGATTCAAGCTTTTCAATTAAAACAAACATTCCACATAAAACCGTCCACACATCAATACCGCAATCATGGGGTGAGTCAACCTGATCTACCAACATAGCCGTCCCTATTCCATCAATATCATCGTAGCGACGTCAATTCAGATTCATGTACATGTTGCTAATAGCCTGTCCTCTGCAGTAAGGAGAAGATGCACATTAACGTGGTCGTTATCGGCCACGTCGATTCCGGAAAGTCCACGACCACCGGTAAGCTGGCTCATTCCCACGCCTGCTTCGAATAACGAACTCACATACATACAGGCCACTTGATCTACAAGTGCGGTGGAATCGACAAGCGTACCATCGAGAAGTTCGAGAAGGTAAGTCGCATTTCGCCGTTTCTCCCCATTCTACCCAGACCTTATCGCTTTGCCCCTCGGTGGGGTAAGGCATAGAATTTTGCGCTCGGACCTTCTTGCCACAACCCCTCGCACGGTTGATGCCCAACCATGACACACCACCTTGACCACAACACCTTTTTATTTGTTACCAAAAATGTCTTAATATAAAACAGAATGCCTCAAATTCACATATCTACTCAGTCACTGATTCGCACAACAGGAAGCCGCTGAGCTGGGCAAGGGTTCTTTCAAGTATGCGTGGGTTCTTGACAAGCTAAAGGCTGAGCGTGAGCGTGGTATCACCATCGATATCGCTCTCTGGAAGTTCGAGACCCCTAAGTACTACGTCACCGTCATTGGTATGTTTTGTTGTTCAGATGCTCTGGCATAGCTGCTGATTATATATAGACGCCCCTGGTCACCGTGATTTTATCAAGAACATGATCACCGGTACCTCCCAGGCCGACTGCGCTATCCTCATCATTGCCGCTGGTACTGGTGAGTTCGAGGCTGGTATCTCCAAGGATGGCCAGACCCGTGAACACGCTCTCCTCGCCTACACTCTTGGTGTCAAGCAACTCATTGTCGCCATCAATAAGATGGACACTACCAAGTGGTCCGAGGCTCGTTACCAAGAAATCATCAAAGAGACCTCGAACTTCATCAAGAAGGTCGGCTACAATCCCAAGACTGTTGCTTTTGTTCCTATCTCTGGATTCAACGGTGATAACATGATCGACAACTCCACCAACTGCCCATGGTACAAAGGCTGGGAGAAGGAGACCAAGGCCGGAAAGTCCTCTGGAAAGACCCTCCTCGAGGCAATTGATGCTATTGACCCTCCTTCCCGCCCAACTGACAAGCCTCTTCGTCTTCCTCTCCAGGATGTCTACAAGATTGGTGGCATTGGCACGGTGCCAGTCGGTCGTGTTGAGACCGGTGTCATCAAGGTAAGCTGTTCCTCGTAGATTCTAAAACGTCGCTAAAATCTACAGGCTGGTATGGTCGTCACCTTTGCTCCTGCCGGTGTTACCACTGAAGTTAAGTCTGTCGAGATGCACCACGAGCAGCTCGTTGAAGGTCTCCCTGGAGATAACGTCGGCTTCAACGTCAAGAACGTCTCCGTCAAGGAAATCCGTCGTGGTAACGTCGCCGGTGACTCTAAGAACGACCCCCCCAAGGCCTCTGAGTCTTTCAACGCCCAGGTTATCGTCCTCAACCACCCTGGTCAAGTCGGTGCTGGTTATGCCCCAGTCTTGGATTGCCACACTGCCCACATTGCTTGCAAGTTCGGCGAGCTCTTGGAGAAGATCGATCGTCGTACCGGTAAATCCATTGAAGACGCTCCCAAGTTCATCAAATCAGGTGATGCTGCTATCGTCAAGATGATTCCTTCTAAGCCTATGTGTGTTGAGGCTTTCACTGACTACCCTCCTCTTGGACGTTTCGCTGTCCGTGATATGAGACAAACTGTTGCCGTTGGTGTTATCAAGTCTGTCGTCAAGAGTGACAAGGCAGGCAAGGTCACAAAGTTAGTTCCCCAGGATATCCCTCCACCTCAATCTACCAAAGATACTAATCATCTTCATCAACAGGGCAGCAGTCAAGGCTACCAAGGGCAAATAAACGCTCACTCTCCGATGATTTGTTTTTCTGATCTCGGATGTCAAGATATGCGTGGCTTGGAGCTGGTGCGGTGCGGTGCGATAGATAGTGAAAATAGTCTAGATAAGCTATGCTCAGCGTAATATCGCATGTAGCATATCAATAGATTTTTTCGCACCTGTCTTTACTAGCCATAAAATTACCTGTGATCTCACAGATGGGGAGGTGCTCTGATGTTTAGGCTTCCCCCTCGGGCTGATGAATAAGCGTTCATCGTTCTACAACTCACAGTCGTCGCTGTCTTTACGGCGAGATGGTGGCACCGGAAGACAGTCTACCTGGACCTTCGACTGCTTCATGATTTCTAGATCTTTATACACTGACTGCAATCTGCTCTGCCTATAATGCTGAGATTTGCCGTATTCTCTAACTATTGTATTTGTCCTTTCTTTCCTTTAGATGAATACTTCCAGCGTCGGAATAAAATATGGCGCTGATACAAGGTTGTGTGTCCACTTGCTAAGTATTTTAAGGTCATTCGGTGTAATATCTCAGACGTAACTGAATCCATGCCTAACGCCGAGCCAGATCCTTTGTTCACTTGCTCCATCATACTACCTACCCACTTTTTTCAAGAGGCTGCTAGGCCTAGGCTTCTTATAGTCGATTGTGTGTCTTTCGAGATCCGTTCTCTTGCAGCCAGAGCGTATCAAGATTGAAAGTTATAGTCGCCAGTACTTTTGAAGTTCATCTCAATAGCCTGGGCGAGATCATGCGTCTAGCTCCGTCCCAGTGAGGAGTTCAGGGCTCTCGCAGTCGATACTGGTCCCTGTTGATAGCAGTGCCAAGGCAAACAGTTTGGGGTCGACGAGCTAAAGGATCGGGTAAGCGGAGGGGAAGTCTTGCCTGCGCGCACTTATCCCACGTCGCTCCATATTTCTTGAATCCATATCCTTGCATACACCTTTGCGGTAGTTGCTTCGTCCCAAACTCTTCTACTGAAAGATTGTTTCCAACGGTCGTATTTACTCGCATGACAAGACCGAGTGAGGTATCTTCGAGGAATCCTTGTTTCTCGGAGTGTGTGGAACTGTAAACGTCTGTAGAGCAAGAGTGGTCTACCCTTTGTTCCCAGTCGACAGGGTTTAGATGAAAGCGGACGCTTAGTTTGCTCAGGTAGAATCTTGTAAATGCTTGAACGCTGCAATTCTCCTATGATTTGCACTATAAAAATATTGAGAATATATAGTTGAAGTTTCTGTGAGGTATACAAACGCTTCTGCCCTTCTCCTTAACCGAAGAGAATTTACCGAATGTCAAATATGAGCAATAGTTTATTTATTCAATTACCCTTTTGAGTCAAGCGCCTCCTTCCTTCACCCCTTGTCATCGACACGGAACTATAGATACTTTGTACCTTTTGTACCTTGCCATAACATTCAGTTCTTGAAAAATCGTCAAGAAAACAAGTTTTGAGAAGATCATTAAGATCTCGAGATAGACGCCCCGGCTCTACTCCCTGGAGCTCATCATGCAACAATTAACCGCTGCACTTCAGTGACTACGGTATGCCAGAACAGCCCTGTCTACTATGTTTAAGGCATCTTGTGTATAATTTTCCCTTGACCCCGCGTTTCTACCCCGCCAACCTCCAATCCCCTCAGCTTCTCGGGCGCGCGAAATTTCAAAGTTGTTCATGGAAGAAGCTTGCCATCATGGCGCAAAATACCACAATTCCTCCTGTGAAGGACCTTACAATCGACAACATCACGGAAAATACGGTTGCGATCAATTCTCAGTCCGACGACCAGCGGCTTACCTATGTGATGGAAAGGCTGGTAACGCATTTGCACGACTTTGCGCGGGAGACACGACTAAGTACAACGGAATGGATGGCTGCATTGAACTTCCTTGCAAAGGTCGGGCAGATTAGCACCGATGTGCGGCATGTAAGCTTCTCCTCCCTCTTGAAATGGAGGTACTCAATTGAGCTCTGCAGGAATTCATCCTTCTCTCCGATATTCTCGGGCTGTCCCTCCTCGTCGACGCGATAGACCATCCCAAGCCCCCTTCGAGCACAGAAGGCTCGGTGCTTGGCCCTTTCCATACTCACGAAGCGGAGACAATGGCAAACGGGTCTCTGATGTCACAGGATAAAGAAGGAGAGCCGTGTTTAGTGGTTTGCACGGTCAAGGATGTAAATGGGAAACCTATTGAAGATGTCAAAGTTGATATTTGGGAGACGGATAGTAGCGGGCGTTATGATGTCCAACATGCGGACCGAAATGGGCCCGATGGGAGGTGTGTGATGCGGAGTGATGCGGAAGGAGTCTTCTGGTTCAAGGCTATCGTGCCAGTGCCGTATCCCATTCCGCATGATGGGCCGGTGGGACAGCTACTGAAGCTTTTGAAGAGACACCCCTGGAGACCGGCGCATATGCATTTCATGTTTGAAAAGCCGGGGTGGGACCACTTGATAACGTTTGTTCTTCCATCCCTCTGTACTCGCCGTGGAACAAAACGCTGACGCCAGCAAATCAGTGCTCTTTACATGCGAGGGGATCCATACGAAACTTCAGACGCGGTTTTTGGCGTCAAGCAGTCTTTGATTGTCGACTTCACCGCTGCAGATGCGAAGACTTCGAAAGAGTATGGAGTCAAAGAGGGTAGTAAAGTCTTAAAGCATGACTTCGTACTGGTCGACGAGAAAGAGACCGAAAGGTTGAGGGACGAGAATTCTTTGAAGGCGCTAAAAGCTTTGGGACGAAGAGTCAAGCTGTTGAATCATCTTCCTGTTCCTGATCTTGACTAATCGTGGGTTTACTCTCAATGAGCCCCTTGGAATAAGACCTGAGCGAGAGCTGTTGATTTACCTATCGATTTCGAGATGGTGTTTTTAATTTGGAAACAAGATTGGGCTCATACGGTGAGTCTACTTGCTCCAAGAGCAGTCTGGGTTTCGAGCAGTATTCGGTGTTTGGAACATGCAATTATTTTAGGACCTGGATCAACTAGCTTCGAATCTAATTCGGGCACTGCTAGCTAACACACAAGGTCATGTTGAAGACAGTAATCGTGGCTACCGGTTTCAGTCAAACAACACATTAAGAATGGTACTGATTCCAGATATTCTGTCGTGCTATTATGCAGCGTGAACGGTATTGCTCTCTGCCTATTCGCAGGATGTCATTTATTAGCCCCGTCCTTATACCCGCACAGGAAACTCCAGGGGAGACCTCTGACCTCGCGGGTCCTACGGTAAATCATGGTACGTACGAAAGCCAGTCGCCGCTTGAAAGGATTTCATCCACTGTACCGTTAATAACAGCATAGAACAGGTCATAGAGTAGACTTAAGCATTGGCAGGTGGCAATGCCAGGAAAATACTGATTGTTTTTCAGCGAAAAGGGGTTCCAAGCGAAAGATAATCCTAAACTTGCCGACCAGGAAATACATTCTTTTGCTATGCTGCTACACCAGGTCACAGCCACAGCCTGTTCACATTAGCAACTCACGATCAGATGTTCTCACGAAGACTGTCGCCAGTCTCAGAGTCATCAAGGGTGTTCTAGTGAGATGACTAACGTTATGATGATGGCCTGAGAGAGCTCCTGTATCTCCACAAAAGACTCTTTTCTCTTCCTCTGGTCTTACATTGAGAGTCAATTCTAAATAACTAGCAACGAGCGAGAAACAGCCGCTCGAGTGTGCTGGTAGCCCTAGCCCTCGCGAAGACCAACAGTATTGACCACCTCTACCACATGAGTCTACGTAACTCACTGCTTGATATCCACTATTGGCGATTGTGATATGCTGCTAAATCGCTATTCTCAGTTGTTGCCTGCGATTAATGGCCCTGTGGAAGCCTCGCAAGGATCCCTCTTGCCTCCCGCGAGGCGCGTCTTCCTCGAAGGCCGAATAATTCAAGGGAAGAGAAATGGCTCGACGATGCGAGATGCGGTCGAAGAACCAGAATACCCCTTGCTTCGCTTATGTGCCAACTGTTTACGGCAAAAGGTCCGAACTTGCATCCCTTTCTCAGGTTTGTTGACTTGCGTCAAGCTGTGAACAGCTCGCAAAAATACCCCTTCGCTTGCTGCAGCGTACGGAGGTAAGCTACTAACGATGCAATTTTATCACAGATCTTAAGCTATTTCTTCTGCCAGCACATAAGTTCATACGTCTAATATTACTGTCTCTGTCGGCTTCCTGAGCTGGGTGGCGCTTCCAGCTGCAAATGTACTGTATTGTCTGACAAGACAAAGCTAGTCAACAACGTTTCAACGAGTACAAAATTGACAGCCTATCTTCTGGACCTCTGGCGTCCAATGTATGCTTGAAGGTTGGAACGGCTGTAGGAATTCTTGCAAGCTCATGGAAATGTCGGGTTTAACCCCGGTGTTTGTGTCAGTCACTAGACCGAAGCTTACAAGGACTATGATGTAGTGCATGCATCCGAGATCTACAGTCAACTGAAGACGAACTTATAAAACCATGTCTCTGACTTCTAAATTCATCTTCAACTTCAACTTTAGCAATCTTCTTCTTATCAACTACTGTTCGAAGTAACAATGACTTCCTCCCAGAAATCCGCTGTCAATGTCGTCTTCGGCGCCATGACCTTTGGTCGTCAAGGCACAGAGCAAGCGCGCGTCCACACTATATCAGACTGCGCTGCCATCCTCGACATCTTCCAGGCCCACGGACACAACGAGGTAGACACGGCTCGCTTCTACGGCGAAGGTAGCTCCGAAGAATTCCTCGGAGATCTAGGATGGAAGAAACGCGGCCTGGTCATGGATACGAAGTACTATCCGACGGCCGGCCGCAACATGTCGAAGAGCAACGCACCCGAAGGAGGATGGCGACATACGCCCGAGCATCTCAGACAGAACCTGATGGACAGCTTGGAGGCGCTGAAAGCCGACAAAGTTGATATGTGGTACCTGCATGGCCCGGATCGAACCACGCCCTATGAAGTGACGTTGAAAGCCGTCAATGAGCTCTACACCGAGGGCTTGTTTACGAGATTTGCCATCTCGAACTACATGGCGTGGGAGGTGGCCCAGATCTGTGAGATCTGCAAGAGGGAGGGCTATGTGATGCCCAGCGTCTACCAGGGTGTCTACAACGCCCTGCATAGGAGCGTCGAAGCAGAGTTGTTCCCCTGCCTGAGAAAATACGGCATGGGATTCTACAACTACAATCCGCTGGCTGGGGGCTACCTCACGGACAGGTATCAACGCGACACAGAAGACGGATCGATTGAAGAGGGGTCCAGGTTTGACCCGTCAAAGTGGCAAGGGAAGATGTACAGAGCGAGGTACTGGAATGATGCGTACTTTGACGCATTGGATATCCTGAGACCAGTGGCGCAGAAACATGGCTTGAGCGAGGCAGAGTGTGCGCTGCGATGGATGAGCCATCACAGTTTGTTGAAGAAGGCGAACGGCGATGGGATTATCATCGGTGCCAGTTCGACGAAGCACATGGAAGAGAACATGAGGTTGCTGGACGACGGGAGACCATTACCACCCGCGGTGGTCGAAGCACTGGACGCTGGGTGGGAGAAGGTGAAGGGGATCAGTGGGAAATACTGGCACTGAAGTAGCGTCGCATACACGCGGTTGGCCACACACCAGGGGAAAAGATGTGTGCACGTTTGCCGTGGAATTACAATCCAAAAAAAGATGAATAGAGGCGCTCTCGAGTATTCATGTTGATGCGCCTGTGCCCACACTCCCAAAAGAAAACATGAACGGAGACCCGAGTAATAACATGGCTAGTGGGGGAAGCCCTCGGACTGGTGAATGGCATCGTGATATATGTATAGAGAGAGAGATAGATATATGGATTTCGGGTGTAACTTAGTGTACATCGTCAGCAACTGGCACGAGTCAGGAGAGCAAGTCCAGACGGATTCGGCAGAATGGAAGATTTGGGATCAGCGTTGACAAGATACTGACTGGCTATTGGGCTTCAGGACAAGCGCGAGTGGAACGCAGCCGTTTGGAGATACCGCATCGCATCGCGGCAAAGCTGCGCAGAGCTTGAATGTTTCCACGGTAAATCCTCTGATGCCTCAAAAGACGTAGGTGTATCTTCACCGGGGAACCAGCACCGAGCAGCAAAAATGACACGGGAGGGTAGATCTGGACGGAGCACTCGACGGTGCTAACACCGGAGAAGAAGAAAAAAAACTCCGAGAGAAATTAATGCGTCTCTCAGAGAACAGGAAGATAACGTCGATAAATTCCCAAATTCATACAATCGGATAATCATCAATAGATCACTAACAAATCCTTCGCGGAATGTGTGACGGCGCGAGAGTCTGCGCTGTGCAACTCCCGCGGTCCTCGTCGCGTCGCGTACTGTACTGTACATCTCTAGTCTTATGCGTCGCTAAGCCCTGTCCACCAGGCTCATGCTCAATGTCAATATCAATCTCAACATCAATCTCAACCTCGTCAATAGTACAAGTCCCGAATCACCTCAACAATTACCCCATGATCCTCATGTTGCTTCAAACCACTCACAACAACAACTGCTACGACCCCTTCGACACCCGTGACTCTGATCGGCACCCCGCCACCATGGATGGCATATTCTCCCGCACTACTGCCCAGGCCGTACTTGTCCCTGAATGCGAACTCGTCGCCGTCGAATTTGCAATGCATATACCACGTACTGCATCCCCACCTCAACACCGTCTTCCGCTTCCGCTGGACCCAGTTCTCGTTCTCGGGCATGACCCCCGGATGCGTACAGGTGTGGAACAAGACCTGATTCTGGTTCGCGAGGGCGATGTTGATGACCACGGGCGTAGGGATGGGCAGCAGACGGCTCCGCAGCGCAGACCCGAGTTCCCACGCGTCGTTGGTGGTGAACTGTTCAAAGACCAGGGATTTGTCGATGTATGCGATCGACTCGAGCTTTGGGAGACTCGGCATCAGCTTCCTCGCACCTCCCTGTCGCACTCGCACAAATCAAAGACGGCCAACTCACCTCTCTGGGCGGCGTCGCGATGGGCCGCGGCGCCTCTTGCGCCCGACGATCGTACATGGTCAACATTAGTTTCTGCCGGTACTGCTTCGAGATATTTCCCGGGCTCGAGATGTGTTCTACAAAACGAGTCCTTTTCACACGCGCTCGAATCGCTCGGGCTTTCCTCGGCGTCTGTTCAGGAGTAGGAATCAGAGGTGTTTGAGGTTGGTCCAAACTTTCGTCCCTTCGACTGCTCCCGTCTTCCAGATTTTCCAGGATGGTGCTCAGTCGGTCCGTTCGCGCCCATTCAAAGTTGGCAGAGGGTCTGTGTAGCAGATCGCTTGGGTCTAAGAGGGTTGGCTCGTTGCTGGCGTGAAGCAGACCAGGATCCGGTTGCTCGTCCGGAGACGCCTTTTCCGTGCCTCTTTCCTTGTCTATCTTCACTTCACGTCTCCGACGCAGAGGCGGGGGTCTGCGCAATCCGCAGAGCGACATCGAGCATGGCTGACTTTCTGGAGAAGGTTGTGGGCAGTCGAAGTCGACATGGCCAAGTAGTAATACCAGCGGATATTAGTCCAGCGGGCGGTCCTGGAGAATCATATTTCGGGGCAAATCACCAACAGTTGGCCAGGCCCGTCATGAGCATGGATAAGTCTCTCATGCGAGGAGATGACATGTATGCATCGTACCGTGGATTATATGCCAAGCCTCGAGACAGTATCCGAGTGCCCGAGAAACGTAGGTACTTATATACTGTACTGGTCAGTTCCTTGTGGAGGGAGGACCAGAATGAGAAGATGCAATTTTGACCTCGATCGTCCTTGTCAAGTAATTGGCTTGCTCCCCACCAGATCAAGAGCGCAACATCAACCGTCCTCAAAAATAGCTAGTGTAGATAGGCAGGTCAAGAACTGAGTACGGGTTTGGCATTGGTGTGGCAGGATCTACCTAGAAACTCGTGATATTGAACCAAACCCTGGTCAAGGACCAAAGTTAGTATTCGACGTCACTTTATATCTCGTAGCAGGGACGATTGTTATTTCAGCGGATCGTGTGTATGTGCTCCAGAGCCAAGTTTCTTTAATGAGCCACCATCATATCGCCGGCTCTCCTTTCATGCACGAAATACTCGCCAGGGGCTCTCCGGGAGAACGGAGCCCCACCCTGACAGCGGCTCTCATCTGCCCTTCGAATAATTTCCATTGATAGTCCTCTCGTAGTGTTTTGAGGGGAGCGGTCCCGACCATGTCTCCCGAGTCCGAATGTCCCGCGTCGTCGAGATGTTATACGTGTAGTCCGAGTCATCAGACTTTGTCATTTCTATCCACTTCACGAGGGAGCGGCATCGACCGCTGCTTAGTACATGCACGTATCTTAAATAACGTCGCGGCTGCGGCAGACTGGATCTGACACCCGGGCTGGCACGACTTGTTGGGCCTGTAGAAGAGCTTCGCCATCGAGGACACGAGGTACGCCGCCAGACCTGCGTCGGTGTGAATCAAGACGCACGAGACCACAACTTCTCTCCGACTCTGCTTCGGTGGAGGACAATACTTCCCTGGGCCGAGAGAAGAAAGAAATAACACACTCTACCGAGTGAGAACAATGAGTCTCAACGCCTGCTACTCTCCGCGACAAACTTTGAGTGCAGATGGTGTCGACTTGTAGTTACCTCGTCCGTAGAACTACGGCAACAACAATATGCGTCCCAACAGACGCCCAGCACGCACTGCTGGTCCTGACAATTCCAGCAGTCCTCGCAATGAATGGTGGCTGTCCTTGTCGTTGTCAGGACCGCCTTGACTGCAGTGGTACTCCGTCCTTGTACTGTACATTGTACCTACCAAGTAACTCGCACGCCAAGAGTCAAAGCTCTCGCTCAACTAATTGGCTGTATATACCGTGTTCAAGGGACAAGCAAAAAGAAAGACCTTACATGAGCATATCCCCTAACACTAACTTGCAGTACAGCACTGACTCCATAGTCCCCCAAAAAAAACCATCTACGGAGTGCTAACTACTAAGTCCACGACACCCCAACACCCTTCACCGCCAACGATCAGCGCGTGTTGCTTTTGCCCGCGCGGCACGGGTGTACATGTACATGTACATACACATACACATACACATACACATACACATACACATACACATACACATACACATACACATACACATACACATACACATACACATACACATACACATACACATACACATACACATACAATACACACACACCTACACATACACGTACATGTACAATACAGCCTTGGGAGGCAAGCCCATGCATCTCATGTAATGGAGTAGTTATTTCTAGGGAGGGACTTCGCTGGAACAAGAACAACCCCTTCGAGACACTCTCGCGAACGAGTCATCCCCTGCTCGCCCCAACTCGCCCACGCACTGCCTCGAGCGATTTATCCTGCCTACCAAAGTCGTCGTGATGCTGAGAGATACACACCTCGTCAGTTTTTTTACTGACTGACTCTCTCCGTGTCACCAGGTGTGTAAAAGGCACTGTCCGGATTCATGATTCCGGTATTGTTTGTTATACGCTCGCCAGAGGAGTGATGATTTCCGGAGGGGAGGGGGGATACCATGTGGTGTACGTGGCGCAATGGGGGTTTTTTTTGTTTGTTTACTTAGATGATGGGGAGGAGACCTTTGACACCTTACCGACTATCTGCAATGCTGTGAGAAGAAGGAATTTTTGTTGCACGTCGCGATCCTACACTTGCCATTTCGGGATGTGTGGAAAATAGGGGGTGGTGATAGATGGGTGAGTGCCGCGACGGCAGGACACTTAACTTAGGTAGGGATGCACGGTGCGCACGTCAACTCCCGAGCCAGAGCGGTGTGGTGTTGTCTGTTTCAGTTGCCGGTTGTTGGGAAGATTACATGGGTTTCATGAATCTCTCGCTTTCTTCGCTCGTTTCTCCTGTTCCTCCTCCTCCTCCTCCTCCACCACCACCACCTTGCTCAACTCCTCTCCTTGCTCCACCGCGTCAACCACGAATCCGCCGCCTAGTAAAATTGCCGGCTCATCGAGACTGTGATGCTCGTAGCTCAGCGTCCCGACACCGCCAGCTTCGAGCAAGAAGGTCGGTCCGTCCTGCAGTGTCTTGCCTGCCCAGCGCATCGCAAAAGCGCGCAGGATGTGACCGTGGGCAACGAGCAAGATATCACCTGGAGAGGAGTTGCCCTTTGGCTTGCCCATAACGGGTGTATGGTACTTCTCTCGGATTTCCTTGATGAGCCGGTCGAGCCGGTAGGTAACTTGCTCGGGAGACCTGTTCGTGTATGAGTTTCCAGTTAAAAAACCAAGTCCAATGTCATGTACTTCATTTTCCGGAGAACGATACAAATATATAAAAGAGGACTTACTCTCCACCCGGACATCCATCACGCCAAATGTCCCACGGCGCTAGCCCGGCCTTCTTCCTCATCTCCTTGATTTCCGGACTGGTGATGCCCTCATAGTCTCCGTAATCCCATTCGCGGATGTCTTCGGTTATTTGAACATTGGCCTCGGTGCGAATGTCTTCGTCGCCGTGTGATCGTCTATCATGCCAAGGAAGCTTGACCCTGCAGCCTAGGTAGAGGAGTTCAAGAGTTCTCTGGGCACGCTTTCGGGGCGAGACGTAGCTGGTTGAAGTTTAGAATTTGTATGCGGATTTTCAAGAGTAAGCGGGGTGGATCGAGGAAGAAACCAGACAGACATATGTGCCAGGTTCCTGGGGACGATCAACCGATCATCCCCAACCAACGCTCTTCCAGTCGCAGTGATTCTCTTCTCTCCATTGGCAGTCAATGGAATATCCGAAGTCCCTGTGTGCCTGCCATTCAACGACCACTCCGTCTCACCATGGCGAACGATAAAAACTCTCGGGGTAGCCATATTTGTTTTCTTTGTCTGGCTTGCACTTACAGTACCCCTCTATGACTGCACGGCAACTCAGATCGCGCAGTTGCAGGGATACCGGCAAAGATTCGCCGTTCTCGAAGGCTCAAGATCCCAATGTCTTATCTTCAGTCACACCGCAGTATCAGGAAACGAAAATAAAAGAAGCGATGTTGTTTGAAATGATGCTTGAAACGGAGAGGAACGGCCGCGGGGTGTCGATGGTGTGAGGCTTGCCCCACCAGCGGCCAAGGCTGTTTGTGATGCGCCGAGTGAGCGGAGTGAATGGATGGGATGAATAGGACTGCTTCAGCCTTTGTGCTCTATTCGCAAAGGAGAGGACAAAGCCCTCGCCCTTATTTTATACACTTATCTTCTACCGTGAGCCCCTCGATGCAATAGTCAATTACCGAAGGAGTAAAAATGGCAGACGCTGCACTGCGCTTACTCACCTCTTCTCTGCACGTCATCAGCGGTTCAGCCTCGCCCAGAGTCGAACGAGCAGATCTGTCGCTGCTGCGACGCACCTCGTGGGGCTCATTTTCTTCGTCTTCGTCGGCGGAAAGCACCGATACGGATACGGAACTGCGGCCTTGGAAATACTCGTGCGGGAGCGAGCAGGACGAGGTGAGGCGGAAACGGGAGGAAGGCAGGGCGTTGAAGAATAGGCTGGCGGAGAGGGCGTGGCGGGAGTTTTGGGGGTGAGAAGCCCGCGGGTTTTGGCGAGTCAGCGTGCAGCACCCAGAGAGCTGTGGTATAACGACTCTCGCCCGAGCAGGGAACAACGACGACACGCTCAAGGATGAGCTGTGAAGACGACTTGAGCTGGCGATTGACATTGAGATAATACGGAGACGGAACGCAATGTCTGCGCAACAACAAAAGATCCGCCGGATTGTCTGGACCGGCGCGATTGCTTCCGTGACGGTTGCTGGAACTTGGTATGGAGCTGGTCTGAAGACTCAATCGGAGACCAAGCAGGTACGGGGCTCCCTATGGGTTACGGCTTACGACACAAAGAAACTGACGGGGCGTCTAGAAAGTAGAGAGATCGCGCGAAGCTACCGTAGAGGAAAAGATCGCGCAGCTCGAGGATCAACGAGGGGGACTGGTAGCCAAGAGGCTAGGTCTCGAGAAGAAACTCAAGGAGCTGGAACTGAGGGCCAACGGAGCAACGAGGGAGGAGAGTCTGCAAGGACAGGAGAGGCAGAGGTGACGGGTGGTAGGAGCAGAGACACACAGCTGTGGAAAATACCAATGCAAGCCCGGAGAGCTGCGTCCCAGAAGAGGGGCACAAAATAGAAGAGGAGTAGGCCGATGGCCGGTCAGACACACACACACATATGGGATACTGCTGCAATTTTCTATGCATACACCCCTCAGAGACCAGTCAACACACGAAGCGGGAGTATGGCCGAAAGGGTGCGAACGTCCATTGACACGGCGACGTACAAGTACGAATACACCCGGCCCAGGATTTTGAGGAGGACTTCAGATCAGATTTTTGTTCTGTATCACAAACCCGACTCACCCAGTCTGAAAACATCATAGTCAATGTTACAAGTTCTCCGAATTCAAAAGTTTTTCGACATGTGAGTATTTTGTGGACAGCAATCATGCTTTCTGACAGGCCAAACTTTCCCATCAAGTGAGCATCATTCTACCTAGTTCTGCTAACCCGCCTGTCCGTTTAATGTGACCTTTGAAATCTTTCTTTTCCACATGTCTGAGCATCACTGCCAGAATGACATATCTCCAGACCTATCGTTGGGAGTAGAGTCAGTCAAGTTACTTACAGACAGAGTCGGACATGCTGCAACTTCCGGCGATCAGCGCCACTGGCTGCTGCCAACTTGCTGTTTCGTGACATATAGATTATTCTGGTGCCAGGAACTTCAGAGAGTAGCGAGCTAGCCACAAGTTAGCTACAATCACCGTGCGCGTGCGATATGATAGAATGCCACCAACTCTGCCAATTGATGCCCAGTTTCAGATAACAGCCCTTGAATCTTTCCAGCTCCCCTTTGCTTGTGGTCAACGCATTCAGACCCAGTTCCACGACCATCCTTTCCATCGAACTTACGTGCAGGACTCAAGCCAGACTCCGAAACTCCGAAATCTTGCACGTCAAAGGTTGCGCCTCGCAGACATACGCCCTGCGCCTGCGGGCAATTGAATATTCTATTCCAGGTGGATCTGCTAGCATGTTTGACCGGGTCAGTGGCTCTGACAGAAAGGATGCCTCATGACTCGGTGGATATGGCGGGTACGGGAAATAACCGTATTGGCATATCGTTTCAAGGACAAATCTAATTAGACGAAGGTCTTAATTCGAGTACCTTTGAAGATCTGTGTTTCGTAGTCTCGATACTGTGATGCGGGCTGATAGCATCTACAGCAGGGATACATGACCATGATACAGCGGCATTTATACTAGTATACTGGATCTAGGAGCGAAAATCTATCTGACTCCGTTCACAGATGCCTACTTCCTACGACCAGGTGGTCATGAATGGGTACAATATTGAGCACTTTTTGAAAGTAAATTGAGGCTGGGCTGCAGTGATTTTGTAGACCAGGAGGCCAACATCCTCTTTATTTATCCAGCATTACTCAGAAAATAAATCTGGTCAGAGCAGTATCAGCTTGCGTGAGAGTTGATGAAGAGAGGATGAGCAGTGCCTGATCGTGGCTTATGCTCGCGAGCTATTTGCTACGCGGTGAAGCTGATGATATCCGCATGACGTCTTTCCTGAAAACTGCAACCGAGTGCGAGCTGTCGTGCTTATGGGTGCTGCGTTCGTACAGTCGAGAGGAATCGAGATCTATCTGCTTCTAGAGACATAACTCAGGTAGAGATACGAAGGACCCGAAGTCTCCTCGATGTCTACAGCTTCACTCCCTTTGCGAAGAACACACTCCTTTCCATCTTCTTGTCGCCGTCCGAGAACACGATTCCCTTTCCAATAACCTTGTAATCAAAATTAGCACCCACACCAGCTTGTGCGAATATCTTCTGCACATCCACTTCAGCGAATCCGTTGTGAGTGACCGTATGGGCAGCCTTGTGACTGTGATCACCGCTGCCGCTGCTGCCGCATTTGTTAACTACTTGCGAGGAGATGGTGCCATGGAAGTAGGGGGCTCGTACGGAACATGCGAATGCGGCAAGAAATCTACAATCATCAACACCCCGCCTTTCTTCAACCGCTCTGCGAGCCTTTTGGCAGCTAACGCCGGATCATCGAAATGATGAAACCCCAAGCCCACTGCCGCGATATCGAAGCCGAAGAATTCTTCCCCTGCGAGTTCGGGAGGATTGGGAATGGCAGCGTTGATCAGGTTGCCCTGCACGGCGTACATTTCAGACTCTGAGATACCTTGGTTGCGTGCCGAGGTGTTGTACTCGTTGACCATGCCCTCGGTGAGGTCTACCCCGATACTCTGGGTGATATAAGGTGCCAGCGCCTGCTCGCACGCTCAGTCATCGTGATCTCTGAATGGGGATTGCTAATAGCGAGAGGAGGAGAACCAACACGTGATACTAGACCCGTCCCGCAGGCATAGTCCAGCAATCGAACGGCCTTGTGGAGAGCTGGCGGGGATTTTTCATCTTCGTCGCCGGCAGATTCCTCGACCCAGTCTACGCCTAGCCACTGGCGATGCTTTTGGATCTGTTCAATAATCTGCTGGATGGTCTTGCCGAACCGCGAATTATACGTTGACGCTGCCTCACTGTGTAGCAATTAGCTTCCGCTGATGAAATTTGAGCATCAGAGAGACGACAAATCTGTTGGGAACAGGAACAAGCGTTCTGCTGCAGGTAAGCTTTGTCCCCGACCAATAGCTATGACTGAAAAGGAGAGAAAACCAACTTCCAGTGCATATGGTTTTTCTGTGTGTTGTCAGACATTGTGGCCAAATCGATTTTTCGTCTTATGTATATAGAAAAGGGGGTGGGGATACTTATGTTCAATGAAGTCAGCACCCGGGCTCGCTTGCGGCTAATCTGCGCGCACTTTAAATAATCCCCTATAGGAGTCATCCAATGAGGAGCTTTCTACCTCTCGAACTCCAATGTGTTTTCGAGCCCTGGCTCTATTTGGAGTAAACTGGGTGTTGTCACAGTTACCACGGAGACTTCTCAAGGCTCCGTTGAAACGGGGAAGAGCCGAGAAGACCTGGAGTATACATCGATCGCATGACTTCACAAAAGATGCAATGGTGTCACTAACTGGTCTAAATGCGCCCATCTGATTTTTCTGCCAAAAATACAATGCACTACTTCGGCTCGACCAGCCTCGCAACAACGCCTCGCCATGCACACATCTCCCCACACAAAGGGGCCCGTTACTCTGCAAGACCCGCAGCAGTTGGCAGAGGAATAGCTCTGTAGAGCAAGATCAGAGCAGAATGAGACTCTCCGCCGCCAGAGAGGGTGACGATCTTCTCTGGCTCAACTTCTGAGACCTTGTCATCGTTGAACCACCACCAGTTTCCGTCTTCCTCGCCTCTCTTGCCGGTCTTGGGATCAAGTGGGCCTTGCTTCTTGACATAGGACGTATAGTGACCACTGTCTGCGCTGGCACCTTGATGGGTAATTATACCGCGGAGTTCGTAAAGACCAGACATGTTGGCGCCGTCGTCTGCAAGCAGATCAGGATGGATCATAGCGTGAAGTTCCTTCTTAGCCTCGAGAATGGCGGCAGCTTTCTCCGCATCGACTTCGGCGTCAGTCTTGTAGACTACACCCTCCATTTCCACATCTCCATCAGAAGCGGACTTGCCATCCTTGCCGTCGCCTTTCTTCTTGTTATCCACTTTCTTGGACTCTGACACAGAGTCAACGATACCGGCAGCCTCATCTGCAAGCGCTTTGTCATGCATCCGCTTTTGGCGTTTACGAGCTCTCTCGATATCCTCCTCATCCTTCCGGATCTCTCGGACCTTGTCGCGGACAGGAATCAGCATCTTTTTGAGCTCATCCGTGCAAAACTCCACAATATCCAGCTCATCCGGAAAAGTGACCTTGCGCATGATTTTCGCTTTTTTCTGAGCTTCTTTCTTCCAGAAAAATCGAACGAAGTGAACAGTGAGGTATTTGGGTAAGCGCGAAATCTTGGACTTCTTAGTGTAGACAGCGTTCCTATCAAGAATGGCCGAGTGCTTCTCTAGCTTCTCTTCAAGGCCGGCCAAGATACCATCTCTCAAATGATTTGTCGTCCCACTGATGTGGCAATCCAGCTTCAGGAACACACTCTCACTCTCAAATGGCTCCTCTCCGAGATCTTTCGCAGCCTGTTCGTCACATTCAGTGACAGAAGAGAAACCTCCAGCCATGTATTTGTCGACGAATGTTGTTTCTTTTGACGTGTCTTTGCTGTCCTTAATCCTCAGATTGAGTCGGAGTTGTTCAACGATTCGTGACCACGCTTCTTCTGCATCTTGTTGGGCGTAACCGTGTCCGTTCTTAGCCTTCTCAGCGAAATGGGGAATCGTGGTACGGAGAGCGTTGAGAAAGGCCAGTGGAGGAAAACCATCTTGAGTCTGGCCCATCTGGGTGTATAGGTCCCGCAGAGCTAAAGTGATATCCGAAGAAACTTGCGGCATATCAAGTCCAAACAAACTGGGGTTATGCCTTCTAATTGGTGGACCCACAGTGTATTTCATTAACTCTTGCTGAAGCTCTGGAATGGTTCGTAAAGTTTGTAATGCCGAGTTCAGATAGCAGGTATTGCCTAGATTTTGTAATCCGGCTGGCGTGGCGCCAACTTGTTGAGCTGCCTCTGCTGCAGTCATGTCCTCCACAAACCTTATCGCTTCTTTTGGCCGCTGAAGATCGCCAGCACCGGAAGCTGTACCCATCATCATGAAAGTTTGGCCCGGCTTCGCGCCGATCTTTGAGAGGTCGGTGTCATCTTTCAGTTGACCGCCCTTCACGAGGATCTTCTGTCGGTCTGGTTCAACACCAGTCAAGGAGTAGAGTTGGAATTTGAAAACTTCGCCCAGAGAGGAAGGATCCAGGTCGATATCGTACTTCTTTCCCTGGTGCTTTACGATAACTGCATCGTTAGTAAACGGCCGGATAGCAAGAATTTGGCAGATTACAAACCTGGAATGGTGGCCATTTTTGTAGTGGGGTGAAGGCGGTGGAGGGAAGCCTGGAGAAGAGGCGTGAAGAAGTTCAACAGGAATTTTCTTTCTATCTATCTAGAGATTTCACCAGCCTCTGTGTAAGGAATTTCGCAGAAGAAGGTCCGGTGTGAACTCGAGGGTGGCACATATACAATATGCAGGGCAATTGGCGGTCCACTAGCGCCGCGTGGACGTGAGTGCCTGAGATTCACCCCACTAAGGCCTGACGACAACCAAAATCCCCACCACAGCAGCAGTGGGAGGTCTCACCACTCCAAACAGACGCCATGGTGAGATCATACCAGATTTACATGCAAATTTGATGTGTAGGCCTGTGCTAATGCCTGGAAGTCTCAATCACTGCGACCCTACTTGCAGTGCGTGAGAAGCTCCCTGACATCTGCCCTCTGCCTCTCGAACTTCGCATCCCAGACCTCCGAACGGCATAATGTTCCCGAAATCGAAGCCCAAACATCGCCCGAAGTACTGCTGAACCCTTTGACGGTTGCTCGCAACGAAAACGAGCGAGTCCTGATCGAGCCGAGCATCAACAGTGTCCGTATTAGCATCAAGATCAAGCAGGCAGACGAGATAGAGCATATCCTGGTGCACAAATTCACCAGATTCCTTACGCAAAGAGCGGAAGCTTTCTTCATACTTCGGAGGAAACCGGTTAAGGTTGGTCATTAACATACGAGGGGAATTGGATGCTCATGATCCTAGGGCTATGATATATCATTCTTGATTACGAACTTCCATACCGAGGAGATGTTGAAGCACAAGCTGGTCGATTTTATCATACAGTTTATGGAGGAAGTAGATAAGGAAATCTCGGAGATGAAACTTTTCGTGAGTTGGAAATGTGTTCCTCCGAGCAGCTAATCACTAACAGTAATTTAGCTTAATGCGCGTGCAAGATTCGTAGCAGAATCCTTCTTGACACCTGTCAGTACCAGTGATTCTCTCTGTGCATACTTTTTGTTACTGACTCCAGTATAGTTTGATTAGACACAGCATTGCTGTTGTGGATTTCTGTTCTTGGAAGGGCTGCTGGTCGACATCGAGTTTTTACTCGATCGGCGTTTGGGCGATGAAAAAAGACGAGGATCAGTGAAGAGCAAAAGAGTCAAAATTCTTTGTGAGCAGACTCAAGCCTGTCTTATCTTCTTTCTCACAGCGGCCAGAAAGTGATCAAGCCAGCTGTGCAAGCGATTACATGTCTGCGCTGGACTCTCCAAGGAGATACCACACGTGAATCACAAACTACATAACTATCTTCCCAGCTAAATTTTCCTGCATCTATGCTATTTTTTGACAATCTCACGAGCAGTGATCCTTTGTGTATCCACCAATTTGGCCCAAGGAAACTGGATTTTGATCTTCAGCGAACTGACTAGTTACTGGATGCCCTAAAAAGGCGCCCATCTGGAACGCTGTGCTCCAAGTTGAGGTCTTGTAACAGGGCTCAGTGTTTTGGATCGGCCGGCAGCCATCCAAGCCTTTTTTTTTTTTTTGAAGATGACCAACCAATATGAGACTGGAGTTTCTCTACAGCTTGACTAATTTGACATTGCATACTATTTCAGCTGCTCTGCCGATATTTTGAGAACTTTCTGGTGAAATTCATATTGGGCCAGTCGCTGGACTTGTCCAAAAGTGAATTTAATGACATAAATACCATATTTTACGTCTCACAACTAGTCGTTCAACCAATGTTGGCCTTTAAAATTCATTGCTGGAAATGTGTGCCTCACGACCTCGAAGAAGCAGGTAGAAATTCGAGTTTGAAGTCCACGTCTAAACTCATGTTGTTTCAAACTGCTGGACGGCTGAAGGCTACGGGTCATCTTTATACTTTCTGGGTTTGACGTGGTCGCTATGGAGGACATGATATTCTCTTACCCAGCGACAACTGAGGTACCTCTCTCTCCTGATGCCCAGTGACAAATTGAAGTTTTGTGGAATATCCCTTCTTCGCATATCACCTCCAAGCTTACATTATACTTGACTCTTGGACTCTGAAAGCGCTCGGCATACAACAAGCTTTACTCATCCAGATCACGACACCATATACCCTATCAATCTCCTTATGAATTTCGCCCTGTTATGCGGCACTAGCTCCTCCCTAGCCACTTCACCAGAATCTGTCGATCGTCTGACGGAGGCACATAAATATTTTCTGTTGGGTGCAGCACTACCAGCACAACCAGCATAAGAGGACCCTCTATCCTCTTTCGCCTGTTCTGCTAGAAAAAAGACGGTTCGAGATTGCCAAGAATATCAAAAAATAATGATACTGCCGTCGAACAACCGTCAGGAACGCCGGTACCGACCTGACAGTACCTGTCGCTCTGCCAGAGAGATCGTGTCGCAGGTATGGGGAATGTGCGGGTGAATTTTGCTTTTCGTATTTTGCATTTTGTGGACAGGTATCAATGAAGTGAGTACAGTACATCTTTTCGCTCCCAACCTTTGATCTGGGAGTTAGTATGTCTTATCGCCTAGTACGAGTGGTTAATCAAATATGTCGAGTACAGGATCCGCATTGTGAGAGAGATCATGGGAGCTTCCAGTTTATCGTATTTTGGACTTTTTAACGCGAACTAAAGGGTAGTGGGATCTGGAGAGTCAGGAAAAACCGTATTTGCTGCCTATGATTTTTCTCGAGTGGGACCTACTCTGCACTAGACTACCTCACTTCCGCGAGTATCTGTCCCAAATACAGATAGGGTTCGTCAAAGTGGATAGCATTTACTGGTAAATTGGCTTTAGTCAACATTTTTTACCTATGATCCTCTCAAGAGGAGTGTTTATGGTCAGCGGGATATAAAAGAGCAGCTAGTAACAGAAGATTCCAAGTAGGGTAGAGAGAGCAGATAGATTTCAAATAACTCCACAGGGGTCCAATTCATTAATTTATATGTTCTGCAGACCGTTCCATCTAGTAAGCCCGCTTCATGGGATAAGGAATTGGTTTGTGGTGGCGACGTTTTGTTTGTTTACTCGCTTAACCACGCGGCATCACCTCGACGCGCCGGCTTCACTTTTCGCTCCACGATCAATATTTGCCGAGAAAGATGCGAAGATTCTAAAACTGCAGCGAAATCGTTAAAAGAACGTAGAAAATAAATACTGTGGGAGAATACAGTAAAACAACCTCCCACCCAGAGGTGGGAGAAGAAAAGCCCTCGTGCGTGGGGTTTTCGTTTTTATCCTAGTTGTCGTATCGATTTGGTTTTGGCGTATCGGATCGAGTTTATCGTATCGAGGCGTATCGGGGTGTCGTCGCTTTACCTGTAGAGTGTCCATTGTAATGTTTCCTCCACAGGTAGTGTCGTCGAGTTGTTAGTTCGTCGAATCGAGGCGAACGGCGGGCGTTATGGGACGTCAGTTGCCTCGGAGGCGGAAAATTTATGCGAATTTGGATTTATATAGGCATTGAGTATTGAAATAGGCGAGGTTGCTCTACGTAAGGAAATGGTCGGCAACTGATTCTCGAACAGCCAAGTTCAATGTCAGTGTTGTGAAACGGCAGCCACTTTTAAGTATGTCCGCCGGACGGTGAATTAGTAGATTATGCCCTTATACTAGGGTTCACTTTACTGGAAGCCTAAGTGGAGATAGTCGCTTGGTGACTCAGGGGGTCTGACCCGCGAAATCAGTATATTCTAATGTTGATGTCTCACAGATCACAAAGATGAATTCTATCAATTTCAAATTTCAATCTCTTACTAATCAATATACAAAGAGGGTGTATTAAAGATGGAACTACATATGGTCTAATGTCAAGAAGCCATCGCCACTTTCAAAATTTTTGACACAACTTGGCCAGGCGTTGGTAAAGTCATTGACAACATACTGCGCAAACCTTAGTACCTTACAGAAACTCTAATTTCTACCTTCGAGGTCTTTTTGGCTATTTTTTGTAGTTTCGGAAACCACTAAGGGTTTTTTTTTGGCCAATCAGAATTCTTTACAACGAGCGGCCAACAATTTCGTGTGTTCAGATTCATATGATCTCATTGTGGCTTTCATGTATAGCAGCTTAGTCTATTTGAAAATCAATATTGCTTCTTTGAACGGAAACCTTTTGTTACTTGCGCCGAGCCGATCTTGTGTATGATGCGTTCGTCTATCGGTTATGTTTATCAAGCTCAGGAATTTGTTTACCCATCACGGCAGGCCGTGCTAATCACTTGGAGTGACGTATGCTCTATTAATGACATGATTCATATGATAATCCAGACTGATAACTCACGGAGGCCTGTGATGACATCCAGATATTGCGACATAGAGGGTTGCCTACTTTTCAGAATAGATTTTGCTCCCACGTCTACAGATTCTGTATGTTATTTTGAAAGATGCCAAAATACTCAACTAAGCGGTCATGGTACCATATAAAAGCTTTATATTGTTATGTAAGCTTACTTCGATCAGTAGAACGTTATCGTATAGGATGTTATTCATCTCTGACGAGCTGTTTGGAGGCGAGGACCAGGCCCACTTGGCCGAGGCAAATGATTTATCGACACTACTCGAGTGAGTTTAAAACTTTCAACACTATCGACAGATAATTTTCAGATGTCTCGCTTCTCAAAATTGCGATTGATCAACTTAAAATCAAAGGAGTGGTGGGAAGAGGCTTGCTCGCTGACCACGCTTATACCACTGGCGATCGTAAGGTTTCTCAAAGCGCGTATCTACACCTGGAATTTTACAGGATGACAGTGTTGTGCATAGAAACCTCGGATTTAATTAAACGAATAGAGTTTTGTCATTTTTGTAAGTTGCTGGAACTTGGATATTTGTCAATGTTCGAGGGTTTGTTTACTCGCATTGAACTTAAGCGAAAGACTCTTCCAAACAATGGAGAAGTCACAAATTGTTCATCCTGTTTTTGGTAGTATTTATAGATTTAGCTTGGCGGACTGAGATCTCACGACGAGACGAGACGAATTTCGATTTGACACTTATATATAACTATTTCTAAGGACCATCAGACTTCTCAGATGACCCGTCTTACAGTACCTAGCCCCCTCTGGTGAATTGCATTAAGATGCCGGGCAGTCTGGCCTAGAAATCATCGCCACTTTGGTCGTTCTTGTCATATTTATTTGGAAAGAGGAGGCGAAAGCGTACTTTCCTTCCTGCCCCCTCCACCCCCCAAAAATAAGCTGATTTAAAGGACACCTTTCTAAGTATCGCTTTTTGTCACCATCCATTAATGAAAATCACAAATTTTCTTACAATCAATTATCAACCGTCATCAGTTCAAGTATTTCGATAATCATTAGGACTACTTGCCACACATACTAACTTCCTAGGTCACTTCTCAGAATGAAGTTTCAACTCCTCCTGGCCACCATAAGTCTCGCTACTGCGCAGTATGATCACGCTGAATACCGACCAAAGCACTCTAAGACTAGGATTCCGTGTGCTACCGCTGTTACAGGACGACCTCCAAATATCCCAGCCAGGTCACCTCTTCCACTCCCCTAGGGTACCGACCATGACCAGTCAGCTCCTTGGGGATAAGAAAAGGATGGAATACCCCACGAGGTTCAACGAGACATGGATGGATTGTCGATGAACTTATTCAAGTGCAGTCTGGGACCACAGCCCAAGGGCAGCTGTTGCGAGGGTGTCAGCACCAACAACATCGGCTTCAACTGTAAATGTTCTGTTTCCAGAGTTAATAGAGGCTAACAGCTCAGGCAAAAACGCGACGCCACTCATGGCCAATTACATATCCATGATGGTTCTGTTTGAGTGTCCTGCTGCTCCAATCACTACAAGCGGATCCAAGCAGAAGACAATTGGTGCCTGTTGTTCAAAAAATGTATGCATCCCACCCTCCAAGTGGCAGAAAGGTCAATATAGCAAGGCGGAAACTAAAAGATATGTGAAGTTCACTAGGGTCACCTCCAGCATGGCTCTACACACATGTTATGGTCCCGACATGGTCAGAATCATTGTATAGATGTTGCAAAGCCGGTGGTAGAAGAGCTGCTTGGCGGGATGCAAGCATGAAGTTGGGACATATCAGCGGGATGGAATGGTAACAGTAGTTGGATCGACTCATAAAAGTATCGACTATGAATATGACTCTCTAATTCCCAAATGCCTGACGTTGAAGCCAAGCCCACGTGCACTGATATGTCAGCTCAGCCACAGCTGCTGATGGGTCGACAGCAATCCTGGTGTTAGAGTAAGGACCCTGTCAATATGGGCCCGCAGCAATGATAGCGCAAAGCTTGTTGGTAGATTGGAAAATCTTGTTATGTTTGATTGATTGTCTTTGGCTTTCTTGTCAACACTTGCAATACTAAGCTCTCTCTTCCCACTGGCAATATCTATCTAGAAGTCACCGACAGGCGAAGCAGCTGGCATCTACCTCTTTGAAGACCTACGGTAACTTGATATTGGGAAAGATCACATCCGAACCGCCTGGTCATCCTCATAAGAGGGGTAGCATTGCGTTTGATTCTGTCGCGACGAGCAGCCCAGCGCAGCATTGAAAGAAGGTCTGGATAAAGCTGCCCCGCCCGATAAGAAAGCAAACCTCCACAATGTCAAACATGCCCAAAGACAATGGCTCTCCTCCCCTCCTACGGCCTGCCTTGAACGATTTGGAGGAGCCAGCGAGTCCGCAGAGTGGCCCTGTGAAATGTAAGAAATGAGGCAGGCGGGGTCAGTCTTCAAGCTGTCATCTCCCTTGCGCACACTTCCAAACCAGAATCCTTCAATAACTAGAGCTGATTCACATGCAGTTGTCTCCATCGCTGAACCGCAGAGCATAACTCCTTTGTCCGGCTCCGAGGACTCGACGCGACCCAAGCAATTCAAGGCTGGGGTCTCTGAAAGAAGAATGACCGGCCGTCCAAGCTACCAGTTGACCTCCTCGTCGAGGTTCTCGGCGCTCAGTCAGAGCAGTATCGATGAGCCTGCCCCTGCCTCAGACCCCTCGGCACCTGCACAAACACACAAGCACCCTATTCGTCCTGCTAACCACGAGCCGCTGCGTCATCATCACCATGAGCATCGCCACGAGAAACTTCTCTCCCAGGTCGCGGAATGGCTACAAGCGGAGAAGGCTAAGCGGGCTGCGAAGAAGGCTCATAAACAAGGAGATGAGCCGCAGGATAAAGAGAATACGAGATTTACCCGACCTCGCACATCTAGTCAGAGTTCCGACGCCAGCGCTATCTCTTTGGAGAAGTTGCAGCAGATCCTAGAAGACAACATGAGCACATTCGGGATCGAGAACCTACCAGCTGCCTCTCCAGCTAATACCGTTCGTCGCCCGAGTTATGGTTCAAAGAGACGTTCTTCGGCTAGGAAAATGTATATAGGAAGCTCGGATACCGAATACCAGGATGGAGATGCGGTTGTACCTTCATGCGATGTTGTGCTGGACAACTCGAAAACAATGTCGTACGGCGGTGGAATTTCGGACTCCGCCAGGGAGACGGTTACGTTGAGTAACAGTAGGAAGGCCGAGAAGGAGAGAAAGGCGTGGTTGACATTCAAGAGCGAGATTTTGCGGCTGGCACATACATTGAGATTGAAGGCCTGGAGACGTGTGCCCCTAGAGCGTGGTGGGGATATTGAAGTCAAGAGATTAAGCGGTGCCCTCACGAATGCGGTGTACGTTGTCTCGCCACCGCAAGACTTACCAACAGTAGAGGGCAAGTCTACGCCAAGAGCTCCTCCAAAGTTACTACTTCGAATCTACGGCCCACAAGTCGAGCACCTTATCGATCGAGAGAACGAGCTTTCTATCCTGCGTCGTCTGGCTCGCAAGAGAATTGGCCCAAGACTATTGGGCACTTTCAAGAACGGTCGCTTCGAGGAATTCTTCAATGCGGAGACTTTAACATATGATGATCTCCGGGTTGAGAGCACTAGCAAGCAGATTGCTAAGCGCATGCGGGAGTTGCATGATGGCATTGATCTGCTTGAGAACGAAAGGGAACAGGGGCCATTTGTGTGGTTGAATTGGGACAAGTGGGTCAACACTTGTGAGAAAATCATCACATATCTGGATAAAGAGATTGATAGTGGCAAGGAAGTTAGGGGAGAGTTGTGGAGGTCAAGAGGATTTGTGTGTGGTGTTAAATGGCCTCAATTTAAGGCTGCTGTCGACAAGTATCGCAAGTGGCTCGACAGCTATTATGGAAGAGGGGGAGTCAACCAAAGACTAGTATTTGCTCACAACGACGTAAGTCCATGAATGTTCCATCTCGACCTGTTTAACCTTTGCAGACACAATATGGAAATATTCTCCGACTCGTTCCCGAGAGGCCAGCTCAAGGATCAGTGCCATCTCCACTTCTGCTCCCCGAGAACCAGCATAAGCAACTCATAGTCATCGATTTCGAGTACGCATCAGCCAATACCCCCGGCCTGGAGTTCGCCAACCATTTTACGGAATGGTGCTACAACTATCACGACCCGAACAGATCTTGGGCCTGCAACACGCACGGTTACCCCACACTCGAGCAGCAAGTGACTTTCCTCCGATCCTACCTCAACCACCGTCCGCAATTTAACCCGCGGGCCTCTGCAACCCCCAAGATGAATCCCATAGAGTCCTCGTTCCGCAACAGTATCTCAGACTTCTACCTTGATTCGAGAACTCCAGGCGGCAGTACCGCAGACCTACTGTCCCCTGGCAATTACAACGAAGAGGAGGTGAAGAGAGAGCAGGAAACTGAACGAATGGTTCAGGAGTTAATAAAGGAAATTCGGATTTGGCGTGTAGCAAATAGTGCGCAGTGGGTTGCATGGGGTATTGTGCAGGCTCAGGTTCCTGGTCTCGATGAGAGCGTCGAGCCCATGGTGCCTGGTGCCGAGTTATCTGAGGAGCCAGTACCGTTAGAAGAACGCAGTATCAATGCACCCAAGGTCGAGCCAAAAGTCGAGAAGGAGCTTGACGAGGCCAAGGCTACCGTTGCTGAGACTAAGGGCAGGGAAGCAGAAGCTGCGGACGAAGAGGATGAGTTTGACTACTTGGCGTATGCGCAAGATCGGGCTATGTTCTTCTGGGGCGACATGCTAGGGTTGGGGATTGTGAAGAGAGAGGAGCTGCCGGAAGACTTGTTGAAGAGGGTGAAGATTGTGGAGTATTGAGCACGGGTTGGATGGAGGATTTTACCCTGAGGGCAGGGGAGGTGAGATAGCTGGGACCTGATGGTTGATCGGTCGATGGATTGAGGGTGAGAATGTCCCCTCGTGTCGCTTTGCTGATGCATATGATGCTAATACATCATGATGATGATGACGACGATGATGTTGACGAGTGTGTTTTGCGCTGGGTATGGCGGTTCTGAAGCGATAGATTGATATCCTTGCAGCGAGCAAACGGGGTTTCTTCTCTACTTGTTATAGAATATTCTGCCTGCCCTTCTCTTCTCTTTTCTTGTGTACATGTGCTTCGATACTGGCAAGCGCCGTCACAAGTCGTTGCTTCCTGATGATGGCAATGTTGGAAGCTACGTGCTTGTCTTTGTTATGTTTCACATCTATGTTTAACATCAACACCCATCTTCAATTCATCCATTTCCAGCATTGTCAATACTACCTTTCTTGCCCATTTTCTTTGCATCTATCACTATCGTTTGCTCTCACACATGAGGAATGAAGGCCCTCTGCCAAGGGTCTAGGTCTTGCTACACGCCATCCTACATCGGGTGTCTCCTCGGACTTGGACTTGGGCAGCAGAGCTACTGATCTCTACCGATGTCAGAGAATCAGGACGTGCTCCCGGTCGCCTTCACCCACATCAGCATCTGGGTATACATTCTCAACGATCGGGGCGTCTTCCATTCAGTCGGCGTCTACGAGAAGTCTTTCCCGCGACCCAACGATCAGGCTGTCGCCCAGCTGTTCTTCCCTCCTTCATGCGCGACGGTCACGATCGGTCCAGACCCCGCGAACTTTCTGGATACCCGGGTGGCGGGCCACGTTTTCTTGCACGGGGCCGCTCGCTACATACTCTTGATCACGTCGGCGAATGAGCGGCAGAGGCTCAGGGTGGACATTACCAACGGTCCTGAAGGTGTTGATAGCGTGTGTAGTTGGGGTTGAAGTGTATTCTTGCGCACGCTCGTGGTTTGACTCTGTTGGCGTTGCTGCGTACCCCCCGCTGGCTTGCAGCTGTGACTGAGTTATTCGCGGAATATTTGTCCTTCGATTTCGGAATCTGTTGTTCCTTGCTGCCAAGACGATACTTTCTGTTCATCGCCTTGAGTCTGCCCCATTTAACCTAGCCAATCGACCGGTACGGTGCGCACGCGCACAACTCAGACCCTTAGTCGAGATGAGGCTTCTTCAAAAAGTCAGAGGGTTAGTCGGAGAGGCTGTAGATATGGCACGCGATCTGCATCACCATTTGCAGGAGTCACACCGGCGGCGGAAGGCTGAAAGAGCAAGGTGGGCTCAGGCAAAGCGTGCGCTGTGCAAAGCCCGCTGGTGTATTTTGATTATGATTCTACTTCGGATCATCCGTCGGGTGTTCATGAGGAGACAGCGGAATTGCGGCGCCATAGAGAAGGATATGAGCAGCAGCAACCACAGCCTGAGTATGAAGAGGGACAGCTTCACGGAACAGTACAGGAAGAGTCTGAGGAGCAGCAGGTTGCAGAGACCCAACTTGGTCAACAGTCAGAACAAGCTGTCAGTCTTCATGGAGAGTTATCTGGAGCCCAGCAGAACGGACAGGTTTCGGCTTCTCAACAAGAGGGACAACTTGCAGATGGCCACCAGAAGGCGTCTGAGCCCCAGTGGAACGAACGGCTTTCGGTACCTCGACAGCACAAACAAGCTGTCAGTGATCATAGTGGGCCTAGAGCTAAGCGTAGCCAATCAAGTCCAGATGTCTACGATTACCAATCAGTCATTGACGAGCAGTTCAACGCCGACCATCACGCTGCTTTGCAAGTTGAGCGGAATCCCCAGACGAAACGCCCACAGCTCCGTATTCCTATTCGAAGCAATTCAAGTTTAGCTGTTGGAAGGTCAGGCACACCCTCCCCCCTGAAAACCCCTGAGCCAAGGACCACCGAGAGAAAGTCGGAGGAAGGATATCTCCAGTGTGCTTGAAGCTTGGGCATTTAATAAGAAGCGAAACGATATGTTGATAGTCGCAGTGAACCGATCAAACGGCGATTTTGTGAGGACCGACTGCTCGCATTGGATATGACTGTGGTGTGAAGAAACCGGTTCTCTGAAGAAGTGACGTGGAAGTGATTGGGCATAGACTCTGATATATTTTTGGTGAGAGGAGGCTGGACGGGCGGAATTCGGTAGTCGGCCTCTTAGAGAGTAGGGTAAGCCGGCTGGCTTGGGTATTTTGCGGGTTCTATCCAGGTCAGTAGGTTAGTGTACTCGCAGACTTTCCTCCCGGGGCTGCTGTTTATGCTGTCGACCCGGACTCCGTTCTGATTTTCTGTAGGCAAACCTGCTGGCATCATCTCGATGTTGATGGCTATCCGCCTTGGTAGGTTCATAAGAAGAGCCTGGGCTAGGTATATTGTCATAATAAGTAGGAAGGTAGTGAGAGACTCCGCTCGGGAAAAAGAAGTAGGTTGGCTAGCTAGCTAGCTATATATAAGCGCGTGGCTTGCATGGATGACAGATGGCGGATGATGGAACTTATTTGTTATTATCGGATCGGGGTGCAGAGTGCGGAGGTGGCGGGCGGGAAACAGTGTGTATGGGGGGATTCTAGAGTGAGAGGTTTTCTCTTTTCCTTTTTTCTTTTTCGAATTAAGCGGAGCGGGGATTTGAGGGGTTGGGCTGTGACCTCTCCATGAATGGTCTCGGAGTCCTCGTGCTCGTTTGATCGGTGTTTGTTCACAATTGGAATCCTGATGTGCATATGCCCTCTTGGTCGTCTAGTATCCTGGGGAAAATCCTAAATAAAACCCTGTAACCCCGATTGAGGTTACTAACCTTAATGTTGATAGTTTTTTTCTTTGATGACGTTGCTGCTACAGTAAATACTCCAAGTTGCGTGGCTGTCAAAGGCCGGGCCCCCGTACAGACCCACCCCCGACTTCAAAGCCTTCCTTGATTCCGGGCGGTGAGGCCAGGTCCGGACCGAGGGATGGATGTGATGTGGTTGGCAGAGACGCCCAGATAGACTTTGGGGCGGGGCGGGGGGAAATATGGCAGTTTATCCTCGCAACAAGCGCGGAAATCGAGATCGAATTCGTGTACAGGCTGCTCGAGAGCTTTCGGGGCTTTATTTAGAGGTCGGTACTATAACTGTGATGGCGCAAGTACCTGTGGATCTTACTCTCGGTTCAGAAAGCCCCCCCTTCCCCCCCCCCTGAAAACCTCTAATACGGCGTGGCCGGAGTGTGCATGGCTGAAGGAATTCAACTCATCTGATGCCAAGCCGGGAGATCGCCGTGCTTTGATACACAGCACACAGTACTGTACAGTACAGTATCCGTAAAAGCTCGGATCCAGGTCCGCAAGAGGAACGTGTTTGGGTGGCGGATTTTTGACAATGAGCACTCTCTCCGACGACTCGTGGCATCCCTCTCTATGATCGAGGGCATCTGGAAATGAATAGCAACGAGTCTTTCAGCACCGAGATATTGAGAGGGAGCGCGATGATGACAAGGAGGATGTTGTGGCATTCCCACTCTTCCGCTGTATTTCCTTGCGCTCTGGCCTTGTGTCCGCTCTTGTTGCCACTATCGAGCTGCCCGATCGAGTTCAGGATGTTGATGCCTCTCTCTCTGGAATGCCACCCAGGCAGGTAATATAAGTAACGTTGTGGAATGCCCTGGTAGCCTTGCAGGCTTGAGTTTCGCGTATCGGTATTGGTATTGGTATCAGTATTGTATGCCAGCTCGGCTGATGAATACAAGAAGATAAAACTCAGCTCTGGGTGCTTGTTCCTGCGATGCCGGATGCCCCCGAGGACTTGGGAAGCTTGTACACGTAAGACCCAGACTCAGACTCAGAGTCAGACCCACGGCAAGGCCTAGGCTAGGGTACGACCTGCTGGCAGTGAATCATGCTGGCAAATTGCTCAGAGGCCAGAATCTGACCATGCGCATAATATTCTTGGTGTCTCGTCTTTGTTCTGCATACTTGGTAATAATAATAATTCCATGTGTCTCATCAGTGGCTTGTGCTCTTACCATACATACATATGTAGGTAATTGAATTGGTGGTTGTGGGCTTGCGTTCCTGTCCGGGTCGTACTCCCTACATCAGACTAGTCGGGCGCTAATTGTCTCGCCAAGAATCCATTTCACTACCTTGTACTGGTCTGGTCTGGTCAGGGTCCGCGCACCTTAACCTTGATATCCACTCTTTTCTTTATCTTTTCTCTCCAGCCCATCCCATCATCCCAGGTCATGGCATGACTTTCGTTTGCTCATCCGCTCAATACTGCAGTCGTTGGCTGTTCAAGGGCTTTGCTGTCTGAGACTCTGCGACCCTGCGACCAAGGGGGCAATCAATCGTAATACTTCAATCTCGACCTGTCCAGCCTGTGGGGAGCTGCAGCTATCGCCACTACCACCCACACACCAGAACAACAACACACACCCCAAGCAAGCCAGTCTACAAATAATAACAGGCCCTCTCATGGTCAACTCTCAAAGCCCACACTAAGAGTTTCAATTCTCGGGCACGGCTTTTGTTCCATTTGCGACAAGGGATTAGCTGGCAGAGACAGTTTGAAACGCCTATTGCTAGATCATCCAGAGTCTGAGCAGACTTGGAAGTAAGCTCACATCACCAAGACACAGGCTTGCTGTACTTCACCACAGCTCCCTAATCTCTCTTACTCTCTTACGATCTGAGAGAAGGTCGAAATTCTTATGGGCTCTGCCCATCGCCTCTGAATTCCAGCTCTACTAACACAGTAATTAATCCACCATTTCGACAATGGCACGATTTCCTTTCTCTGGACCTGCACCATGGGCAATGGTACTGGCTGCCTCCCTGGCAATCTTCAGCACCTTTATACCCTCTGTCAGCGCAGCGGATCCAGAAGTTATACAGGGCACAAATGCAGAGGGGGAGACTACTACGCTGCTGGTGGACAGATATCCAGCATTGTATAGTGGGGATTTTGGAGACTGCATGGGAGGACAGAGCTTGATAAACCTCACGTCTTTTGATGGAGCTTATTACGCAGATAATATGACTGTTTTGTTCAACCTGGCTGGAACGACTAATCTGAGAAATGAGTCCTTGATGTGTAAGTCCTCCGTTACTGCTGCGATCTGGGAACTGTAGCTAATTCTGAATGAAGTATATATCTCCGTATATGCCTGTAAGCTAATACACTGATGGGCAGATGTGGAATAATGCTGATTATGCTTGTATAGATGGAGAGGATCGGTTCGATATGATTTTCAACCCCTGCAATGCAAACTTTTACAGGTGAGTTTCAGTACGGCATTCTTACCAGACTAGAAGATCTAATGTGTAAAGTCTATGCCCTTTGAATGCAAGTGTTCCAATTACGGGTGGAGCCGTCATCCCAGTGTCACAATCAGATGTCTCCGCAATACCACCCATTGCGCTGGGTATTCCAGACTTTGAAGGAACCTTACAGCTGAGCTTCTACTCTAATTCCTCTCAAACTCAGATTGCCTGCTTCTCCGCAGTCATGAGAAATGGTGCAAGCTTTTCTCACCCAGCAGCAGTTGGAACTACACTCGGAGTCTTTACCATCGTAGCTCTTCTGGCATCTTTCGCAACAGCCATTTATGGAGTCAGTATACCGCACATTCGAACCCACTACGCGCATTCTCTATCGATTCTCGTCGTTATCGAAGTCTTCCAATCGATCTTCTTCTCGGGTGCATTGTCACTACAATGGCCGAGTGTGTTGCCAGCTTTCTGGAGCAATTTTGCCTGGTCCGCTGGCATGATATCCACTCCGTCGATACTCAAATCCATTAACAGCTTCGCTGGAGTATCAGGGAACTCAAGTCAGGTTGGCGGCGCGGGCTCAACCATAATTAACAGCAATGGTGGATTACAGCAGCAGATCTACGGACGCTCGTTGGAAACGATTGCCCGGAAGAGCGAGCAAGTGGCAAGTCACTTGTACAAACGCGAAGCAAACGACACCGCCGGGGCAAAACTATTTGATTGGGCCGGTGTGCCCATTTCTCCTGGACTGCCATTACCTGGGAACTGGTACAACTTCGCCGGCACTCTTTCACTCGTCGAAGTCCCAGCTGCAGATGCATTTATGATCGGGTTCCTATGGCTGATTATCCTCGTTGTGATTTTGGTTGCAGTCATTGCTTTGTTCAAATGGGCCATGGAGGCTTTCTGTGTCATGAAAATCATGAAGCGGGATCGTCTATTGTTCTTCCGAGATCACTGGCTTGGCTTCATCGGCCTGGTGATCCTCCGAACCCTATTTATCGCATTCTTCATGATGATGACCTTGACGCTCTTCCAATTTTCTTTCGGTGGAAAGGCTGGCCCGATTGCGATAGCCGTCATCGTGTTCCTCGTCTTCTTCGTTGGGGCCCTGGTGATATCTTTCTACGCTTGCTTCTACAGGATCCGATTTGGAAAATATGAATCTTCGCCCGATCGAATCCATTTTCAGCCAAGGAAGGTCTTGAAGGTTGTTCCTTGGTATAAAACTGCCAGGGAAAGCTCGTTGGACGAGGAAGAGAAGGCCAAATCCGTCGGATCACTTTCATTCTTCCAGGTCAAGTTCGTCGTGAACGAGGAAGATGAGCACAGCGTACATCAGAATGCCAACTTCACAATGCGCTTCGGTTGGCTTTCTGCTAGGTACCGACGTACGAGATGGTGGTTCTTCGCGTTCTGGGTTGTCTATCAATTCGTCAGAGCTTGCTTCGTTGGCGGTGCTCGCCAAAACCCGACCGCACAGGTTATAGGTCTGTTCATCTGGGAAACTATTGCCTTTATCGCTATCGTCTGGATCAATCCTTTCGAGGGATCTCGGAATACGGCCTTGGCAGTCTGGATGCTCGGTCTCAGCAAGGTTGCAACTGCCGGTCTGTCAATCGCCTTCCTTCCCCAGTTCAAGGTGGCACGTATCCCAACCACGATTATCGGGGTGATCATTATCGTCATTCAAGGATTTCTAGTCGTCGGCCTATTGGTGCTGATTGTCTTGGGGGCTATCTCAAGCTACATGTCCCTCACCCGTAACCGCGAAGCCATCAGACCTCACAACTTGCAGGATATCCGGGTGAAATATTTCGGTCATTTGGCACAAACGGAGAAAGATGCCCCACCCCCACCACCTCCAGTGCCTGAGGAGCCCAAGGAACCATATTTTAGTGTCAACACGGTTCGTCGCGCGCCTAAGATAGAGGACGAAGATGTTGATTTCGTCCCTGAAATTACCGACCACAACGCAGCAGCCTCACAACAATCGCTTGGTGGTCCTAGTGCCAGCAGAGCAAATAGTGTAGCAGGCAGCATGCGAAGCCAATACGGCAACGTGCCATTCGGTGCGCGAGTCCACAGAGCAAGCTGGAGCTCACGCGACTTTCAGAACTGGCACGAAGATGTGACGAGATTAGGCACGCCACATGTTACAAACCCGAGAGATGCAAGTGGACATAACACTACAAACATAACATCATCAATTGCTCCTCTTGCCCGAGCTTCTCCCTCACACAGCAGCTTGCGGCCATCGACGCCAACACGAGACCAGCAGAGGCAATCCTCGAACCAGCGAGTCGCATTCGCAGAGTAGAGACGTACCTAAGCGCTATCACGAAGTTACGAAGTAGGAATATAGTGCGAAGCGAAGGGATACTGTTGTGTGGGTCTTCGATTATTGCACAGCCGGGGCGTTACATTTCACTTGTTCTTCTTGTACCTCGCAAGGCTTGCTATACACTGCCTTTGGCCGGGTTTCGTGTTCTGCTAGACTGGTTCTCGCATTTGACGCTGAACGAAGCTCGCATCCATGGAGCGGCTCTCACGCGCCGGATACGGTTGGGGTTTGCATCATAGGGAAAGGGGTAAGGAGTTGTGGCATAGGCGCTCGGTAATGATCTGCGGATCATGGTATGTTGCACTGTGGCAAACAGTTAGACAAGAGGTTTTGCAAGGCAGCAGAAGATCGTTCCTTCCCAATACAGATCTCATCAGTTCCTCAAGTACTTCTCCTAGATGTCTACATTTCTGGCGCATCCTTTCCAAGTACCGTAGCTTCTCATGAAATACCTCACCTCAGTCGTACTAGACACTGTAGGAGGAGACAGGAAACGAGAGGTGCTCTAAGTGATTTTAATCCACGTGACGCTTCTCTCACGTTATGGGCTGCTCCTCTCTACTTCCCTCGTGTCCAAGACGGGGCATCTATGATATTCTTGCCATCCATTTTCAGGTCTTCGTGTATAATTTCCTTTGGTCACCCACTTCTAATCACTCATTCAAGTCAAGTCCTTTTCTCTTCCATTCTCATCTCTTGACGAGCCTCTGCGAGGCTTTAGTATATAGAAGCTGGCCACATTGGCGTAGTTGTACTTTCATTGAACGCGCTGAACGCGTTGAGAACTAAATATGTTCTACAGCCACGAGAGTAAGCATCTGCACCTCCTAGTTGTGATAACACGTTACTGATATCTTCCATAGTTCTAACAAGCCGCAAGTATGGTGTTGCAACTGTCTGGTAAGTTTTCTGCTCAATCCGAGTCTTCGATGCGTCACCTCTTGTGGGCGCCTTCTATACACTTGAGATGGAAACTGACATTATAGGTTGGTCGCTACCCTCGGTGCAAAGTCCAATACCAAGAAGGTCTCGAAGAAGGCTATCCTTGATGTCGATGTCAAGAAAGCCTGCAAGACCATATGTGAGCCGGAAGCGCCAATGGCATTGAGACTTCAAAGCAATCTTCTGTACGTCTCCTTCTGGCGATCTTGCATCACTCGCTAACAGATAAAGCTATGGCGTCTCCAAAGTCTACAACCAGCAATGGGAGTACCTTCTCATGGACGCGCAATCTGCTCAGAACATGATCCGAACACTGTTCAGGGTTGTGCGCAATAACGAGCTCGATCATAGTGCTGGGAAGACTCAGTGAGTCTTCTACTAGTACGGGATGCGTGAAAGAATAAACTGACGCGTCGTAGCCCCGATCAACTCATTCTGATGGATGATCCTGCCTTTGCGATTGACATGCCAGCTCCCCTTCCTGATTTTGACTTCTCCAACATGCATCTCGATCCCAAAGGCGACTCACAGCGCTCCTCTCAATCCATGCTGTCGATCCATGGTCGAAGTGGCTCTGTCGCCTCACGTGCATCCCTGGTTCTTGGTCTCGATATCCCCTCAAGTAATGGCGGATCATATCAGCTTCCATTAATGGACCTTTTTGGTCAATCATCTGCTCAAAAGCGGTTTAGTTCTGGTCCTGGCATGTTCAACGACGAGGAAGAAATGGTCTTCCAGGACGATGACCTCTTTGATTTCGATGCTGATGGACAACTCCGTGATATTCCAGTTAGTGAACGCGAGGCTCGCCGCGCTGGTAGTGATAACCCTCAGCGACGGCTCGGGAGCGATTCTGCGGCAAGTGGACGCGTTCGTAAGGAGCATGAGGATGCTACTGCTGGTTTAGCTGGACGTGCTCTTCGGAACGATGATGGCGATTTCGATCTGCCGCACTACGGTGAGTATGAAATGCCAATGTACCCGGGTGCCGAATCATTCCCTGTTATGACTGGTGGGCTGGGTGGCAGCGATAGGCCGTTACATCTTTCCGACGAGGATCGGGTCTTTGACGTGTCCGAGGACTCCTCGGTCTCCGCTGAAGCCCCACTGAGGAAGAAGAAGGCCAAGAAGGTCAAGACCATCGGATTCGATTCTAATTCTGCGCTCACAAATTCGGCTATAAATCAGTGGCAAAAGAGCTACATCGAGAACATGGCGGTGGGTACCACTGCTAGGGTCAAGCACCAAGCCACGGCTCGGGCAAAGAAGAACGCGTTCCACTACGTCTACGGCTCTGGCATCAGTGGTGTTGGTGAAGGCATAGGATCATCAAAGATAGCCAGCCCCCTTGCTATGTTCTCAGGAGCTGCACTCTTGGCCAGGATTATTGGCAGGCCAGCTTCTCCGCCAGAGACCAAGAAGCGTTTGGCACGCGCTGCGCCCGATTATGACGAATTTCCCAACAAGAGATATAGAGAGGATGAAGTTGCCCGTGGTGACGAAGACCACGATAGGGTTTTCAGCATGGATGATGATCAACATCCACGTTCTCACGAACACAGCATCGAGGTCGGTAGAGATGCTAGGAGCACTTTAGCAGAACACCCCCCTTCTGCCATGCCATGGAACATGTCTTCGTCCTTACACTCCCACCAACGTGGCCAATCTTCCTCAATCCAAGGTCGCATTGGCTTACTCGGCTCTCAACGCGGCTCCGTCAAAGGTCAGCGTCTTACCTCCCCGCTCATAGGCCGTGGTTCCGCTTTGCCCGGTGAACTCGATCAATTTTCACAGATGATGAACGAAAACGAAGATATGGTAATGTATGGACGCTCGGACGATGGTCGCGGTCTCGGAATCTCCAGCGACGCATATGATTTCCACCCTGGCGGTGTCATACCCTCCAGCCAAAACGGAGCCGGTGCGGATGAGTTTGAGATATTCGGGCCCGCGGCTGGAGTCGATACCCAGACTGCCGGGTCGTCGCAGTGGATGAAAGATGTCATGGATCGTGAGAGCAATAACTTCTTCGAGTATGTCAAGAATACCATCGACGAGAAGTCTGGCGATGAGCTTGGTTATGACTACGATGCCGAGGTTCGAGGCAAGACGGTTACGTTTGAGGAGCTGTTTGCGACTACGAGCAACTCCAGTATTGTTGCTGCGCAGGCTTTCTACCATGTTTTGAGTTTGGCGACGAAGAGACGCGTGTGGGTCGAGCAGGGTGTAGAGTCTCTGGAACCATTTGGGGAGATTCGAATTGGTGTTGTTGTCTAAGCAGTCTGTGTTTGCTTTTTTTTCGTGGCGGAGACGCTGTGTTTTTGAATCTTGTAAGTTTCTAGTCACTCACATATCTTGCTATTTGTGTCTTTGCCTGTCAGCAGTGCAGTGGGGCGGATAAATTTGCTACACATATGGTTCGGATCTGAGGTTATTACGATAACGATGATCATTGATGGATACGATATGATACGATACCCATTTGCTACAAAATTACGGCTATATCTCTGATGTTTGGAGATACCCTTGTTGCTAGGTAATAGTTAGGCGAACAATACGACATGGCCTGGTGCAAACTGTTCGGCGACTAGTGGTATACCATGAGTAAGCTATTAGCAGCTGGTAAACATCTTCCCCGCATCTTGTCATTGCGATATTATCATATCCCATCAAGGACTCACTAGGGAAGGTATTTGACATGAAGAGATGCAACGACCCGAAATTCTACCCGTGGCTCACGCAAATCTCTGTCTCTCCTAGAAAATCCCGAGATTCTTTTTCTTTTCACAGTGTCGTGAAGGCAGTAGACTGGTACCTGCGCCTGGGCGTAAGAATTACATCGGTACCTAGGAAAATACATGAGTACTCCCTCGCTTAACATACGCTTGCGATAAACAAGTCGCTTCGGTTAGCTTATTTACCTTACCCCCCCCCCCCCCCCAACTGTCCTTCGCTTGGGAACAGGCGGGAGGAAAAAAGGGGCGGATCTTCGCACCTGCTGACGCGAGAAACCCCGAAGGTGGCTCGGAGAAAATTTACTTGGACCCTGCGGACGGGATCGCCAGAGAGAGAGAGAGAGAGAGAGGGAGCAGCTGCTAAGGTGAACTTCTCCGCGGGGATTATCAGGTGTCGCGGAAAGCCATGCTCTGCTCCGGGCAGGTCTGAGATTCCTCCAGAGAGGGTCTCGCGGCACCGTGTCGGAACGAGGAGTTTTTCGACTGAGGGGTCTCCGTGACTTGGTTGCCAGGGGGAAAGGGGAGGGGGGGGCGAGGCTTGAAGACTGATGCTTTTTGGTGTGATACCAACGCGTTTGCGGGCGGATTCGAACGGCTCCAGCGACGGTGTCTCTTGCTGTAGTTAATGGTGCTATGAGTTTGCATCCCTCTGATCGTCCGGCCTGTTGGGCCTGTCTGTGTCTCGAGGCTCTTATCTAGAGGGTACAGAGGGGCTTTATCGCTGAATGAGATTTCACGGATAGATTACTGCATCTCTCTCTATATTACGATGTGCTAGCTTATTCCTGCACGTAGACTGAGCTTGCGTGATTCTGGAGAGGTTGGGATACCTGCGATGCGTGTCGTGGGGCGAAGTTGAGTCTTAGCAGGTACCTCACCTCCACATCTCGCTTACCATGGACAAGCATAGGGAAGTAAACAGAAGATTGTACGCAAGACTTGGTAATATATCATCGGGTGCCAATATTGGTCCAAGGATTTCGTCATAGAGACACCGTGTTCTGAGGGCCGATAGGTTCTCTGTGGAACACCCGCCGTCATGTTGTAAACCGCTACGATCTATCAAGGCTATCCGATAATACCGCAGACCTGACGTCCAGGACGCATAGAAACATCAGTATGTGCCACTCGCCCTCCAAGAGGTAGGAGCGATGTTTCTAGGCTTATCCTAATAATGCACAGCTTGCAGGTTCAGCACCCCCAGGCACCTTGAGGCAAGTGTGTTGAGCCCACGTCTCCTAAACAGTTTGCAGGAAAGTATAACAAATGCCAACGAGCCCTTATACACAGCTGATGCATACTCCATCTCAGCTCCTCTCACTGGGAGATTTAGTCGGGATCCAGGAATGGCGACATGGTCATCGACTCGGCGACAAACGCCACTTACGATCTGGTGACAAGCATCGACTCTGGTACCTAGAACAAGACCAGCCTCTTCCCTCGAAGCGCAACGCCCTAGCACTTGTTCCCAGCTTGTGCACCAGAAAAATTTGTGAACGGAGCTCGCTTTTAGATAGTTAATCATAGCGCGTTTGTGACTTTGGCAAGTCCGACTCGTCATCATGCTGCGACGAGTATCTGCGGAAGTTGAGGTAAGTCCCATCCACCAGTCACGATAATCAAAGCAGCGCAACATCAACCATCCAGTCGAATCTTTCTAAAAGCTTTCGCCCAGAGCTCTCACCAATCCCAAACCCAGATAGTGAAAAACACACACGAGCCGCATCTCGGTCAGACCTTCTTCTCAAAGCCTGGCGCGCTCCGCGTCGATTCACACATCAGCAGAGCCTTCAATCAGCCTCTAGAATAAACACTCGACCGCGCATCGGCCAGCAAGAAGGGAAACTCGATACAGGACATCGAACTTTGATTGCAATATAAAGACGAATGTTTTTAGTAAAAAGTGAAGGGAAATTTCAGCTCACTGGAGCCTTGGAGTGTTCCAAGCGTGGAGTTTCGGCCACCGACTTTCATGCTGAAATGATCATAGTGTGCGGTTTGAATCCCATTAACTCGATCCAAAGACAGCTCAAGACCTAGCTATGCGCACAGCAGCAATCGAGAAAGCAGACCAGACCCCAAAAAATGGCGTGGTGTCAGTATCTTAGATGAAAAGCACATGCGCACACCACCCACACTTACTCCGTCTCCCATTCATGTACTTCGTATGTTCGTTGGTTATCCTGGTCGCTTAGACCTTCTTTACATCGTCCTCATCCTCGACTCCTTCCTGCTCGACAAGTCCGTCCAATTGATCTCTCAGATCACCCATCAAGTCCTGCTTGGATTCCATCTTGGCAGCTGCCAGCGCAATGAGAGCGGCACCAACACCTGATCCGTCGTGCGCCATCCCGATACGAATTTTGCGTTCACCAACAACGCCGATCTCGGGTATGGATCGAAGAGCATCGCGCATAGAATCCAGAAAGCCGGGGTAGAACTCAACGAGACTGCCGTCGACGCCAATATCCACGATTTCATCCTCGTTGACTGTGAAGCCGGCCGTATCGGCTAATTTATTGACGGTCGCAGACGCAGCATCGGAAAGCTTGAGGTTCCTGACATTTTCGACGATCGAGGCAGTGGATTCGGGTTTGAGTGTACTTGCTGGAGGAAGACGGCCTGTATGGATGACAATCGCTCCAATGGCAGCGGCAGCGAGGCGGGCGGCACGGAGACCAATAGCATGGGAGATCTCCTTGACTGCTTGCGCATCTTCGACACTAGCGGCTGAGACACCCAGGTTCTTGTAGATGGCTTGTCGAACAGCACGGAGTCCATCACTATTGTCTGCCTCAGAAAAGGAGAGTATACTGCTATCAACAGAGTTCCTGGTCTTCAAGGCTGCATTTTCCTCAACTGATGCGGTGGATCGGTAGTCATTCTGAGAAGAGTTGTCATCGGAGAACAAGGGAATTGACGCATCTTTCCACATAGAGACAAGCGCCAGTCTGAGAAGCTCGCCCAAGAACATGCCCGATATGCGCTTCTCAAACATTTGCATTCCTGGGTTAATGCTTTCAGCATCCAGTTGAGTATCGTAAGGGGTGTTTGGAAGAGTTTTGAGAGAGTTGTCAAAAGATCCCCATTCTGTGTTAATAACCATCTCTCCTGTGCTTTTGTCGTAGTTTCCTTCCAATGGCTTGGTAATAGCTGACAGCTTTTCAAGGTAGGCTCCATTTGTTCCAGTGCCAAAGATTGCACCAAGCAAAGATCCGGTCTTTCCAGGTGACGAATATCCACGGGCCATCAGTGTTCCTACAGTGTCATTGACAAGCGCTGCTACCTTTACTGGGAGCTTAAGCGCGTCGATCTCCTTTTGCAGCAACATGCAGACATCCTGGCCTACTGCGTCTGCAATATTAAAGCCCTTTGTCCATCTCATCAGCGTTCCTCTGTTGATTCCAACCTGGTGGACTGGGAAACTGAATGTAAACCCAAGCCTGAAGATATGCACATCGCGAAATCCTTCTGGTGTGCTCACTGTAGCTCGTCGTCTGACAAGTGCTGAGAATTGGTCTTTGTGGTGAGTCTTCAGGAACACCTCAATCTGCTTTGCCAAAAATCCAAAAAGATCCTTGGCTGTCTTTGCCCTCATCAGCTCCTGTGGAACAGCTACCTTTGATTGTATGAGGTGAAATGTGGTATCTCCGTTGAGCTGGATAGAGCAGACTCTGAAGTTGGTTCCTCCAAGATCAACAGCCATATAAAGGCCCTAGGCTTCATCAGTCCCGGTTTTATAATGGATATGCTGTCAGCCTCCTTACCTTCTCTGTTCCGTCTGGGACTGTGGTTACATATGTTGGAATCTGGGCCATAGTAGTACCATTCTTCTCTAGTCCCTCCTCTGTGAATAATCAGCATTGTATCCTACAGGCCAGATTGTTCCGAAACGCACTCAATTCCACAATGAACTCCTTGACTATGGTTTGCAACTTTTCATCCGACAAAGTAAATTCCTCCACCACCTTCTTGGTCGCAGCTTGGAGAGCCATGGTATGTGGTTTTGACACAGGAGATTGGGTTGAAAAGGGGATAGGTGATTCGCAAGTCCCACTTCCGGCTTGCGCAGGTAGTGAATTGGAGATTTGAGACAGTGGGACTGCTCTTAGGTAATTGGGTAGGGTATCTGCAAAGAAGAACTGAATAATTAGCAAACACAGGTTAGCATGTAATCAATCGGCTTGGTCATGTCTATGGAGTATCTCACAAGGACGACTGCAAGTAAAGCAAAGGATGCGATGTGGATAAGGCTGATGGGGCTTCGAGTGGAGACTTTGTGCGGCACAGAGAGATTGCTTTCGACTATCGAAGGTAAGGGTGAATGAGTGTCAGAGAGGTCTGGGCTGGGCGGAGGGGCCCGTCGTAATCTTAAGGGAGGAATTTTGAGGTTGTGGAGTTCTTGAGCCAAAGTTGGCGGGGCAGAGGCGAGAGTGACGATGACGAGATAGCGGGATGGCGATGAGGGGCAGGGGCAGCTTTAACGTTAGCAGCCAATTCGCTGACCATGCAAAAGGACCACAATGCCGCGCAACTCGACAGACAGAGGGTACAAGAGTATTAGGATCGGTTGATGCCGAGACCAACTGTCGCCTGCCGTGAGGGCTGCACACCAGAGAGGGACTTGCTGGTGGGATAAAAGCACTTGGTCTGGTGATGGCTTCGAGGCTGGATGTTGCGCCGCTGTCGTCAGGCCTAATTATTTCCAGCTAACGAGCATGTACAGGATGCATATAGTTCAAGGTTCGGACGCTGGGCTGATGGATATAGGTAAGGAGGTAAGGATAGGATCGCTCGGGATGTCCTGCAGAATCTCGGCCCAATTGTGAGGATCGCAACGGACCAGACAGGGTAGAATAGACGCTCCACAGTACAGAGTAAGTAACTAATAATGATTTGATTGAAAGTGAGATATCTCTTCAGAGCTCTGACGTCGGGCTTTTCGAGCGCACGCTGGAGGTCAAAGAAGATTAATCGACTTCACCAGGAAGCTATGGGGGCCGAGGGAAGAATTTCGAATTCAATCGGACTTGGCTGAACAGAAGATTTATGTGTGTAGAACTTTATGTATACAACACGCAGATCGAGGTGGTTCTTGGCGACCCTCGTCGAATTTGTGGTAATGGGTGAGGAGGCAAAGAGGTGAAGAGGTGTGAGGGGGACGGGATCCGTGCTGGTGCCATTGTCCAAGATTTGTGTTCCAGCCTGCTGCTCAGTCTACCCCGGGTTTGTGAGAGGTCCGAGAATAGTTTCTATTCAACGTTTCCGAGAACTTCTTGCTCCAGTTTTGTTTAGTTGATCCTCCTGGGTATCATGAGTGAGAGAAATGAAGGAAGGGAATATGTCGTGACATTGCGAGTAGTACCGTACGTAGAGAACTTCTTCTATGCTAGATACGCAGGAACTATCTCTGTATCCAAGACAGGAGTCCGAGTATTTAACCTGAGCCTCTTGATTAGGTCAAGTACATTAACACTTTTCTTGACGAGACTCGATGAACCCCAGAAGAGAGGACGAGCAAGTGACAACGACACTCGTCACATATATACACAGATAATCTCCATTCCCTATTTTTCGTTCTCTCCCCTTGTTCTTCTTCGCACCTTCGCGCGACGAGGACTGCCTCCCCTATTTGGTGTACTTTCAAATATGTTTCCACGGGTCTCTCGTATGCAGTAAAACCAGCAGCAAATACTCCCGAACCCCTCATTGATCTTGACTTGAAACCAGCCTGGGAAGAAAAGGTATGATGAAAATAGACATCTTCTGCGGAGACGACCCGAAAACATACACAGAGACCCTCGGAACCCATACGAGCCAAGTAAGGCAATAAGACAAATACCTTATGCGAGGCAGACTCGCTCCAGGACAAAAGCCTGACTGCGGGTGGGGGTTGTTTTAGCATTCGTGAGGCTGAGCAAAGAAGGTCGGAAAGTATGTAGTAACATACCGAGTAACTAGTCGTATTGAAGCCGACAAAGGCGACCAGCACGCAGCTCCATCTCTGTGGCGTCCTGGTAAAGATCCTAAGAGTGCAACCAATTCAAATTCAATTCCCATCGCTCGTTACGAATGCAGGACTCACGCAGCACTCTGAAAAACTGATTCGCGTGGCGCGTGCAGCTGTCATCGGGAACAAAGCGAGACGGACGATTCCACCAGCTCACCTTTCAGCTCCCGGCTCGCTATCCCTATCTTGCTATCTCGTCCCCTCCCCACCTCCATCTCCTCTTCTCACCAGCACATCATCATCAACTCGAACTCGCCATCTACCGGCCGCGCTACCTGCATCTTTCAAGATAGAGGATCAGTTCTTGCAAACTCATGTCTAAGAGTCTTACTCAAGCTCCAGCTCCAGCTCCAGTTACATAATCCTCCCCAATGCGCAGGGCGAAGTCCTCTTCTGTTCTGTTCTGAAAGACTCGTCGCAAGCTCAGCCCAGCTCGGTGGACTCGCCTAGCGCTAATCTGTTTGACATTGGGTGACAGCAATATCTCTAACAATCCTTCGCAATTTTCCTCCTCTCTTTTCTCTTCCCTTGTCTCTCCGACTGACCACGACTCCTCGACCTTAATGAGTTCTATGAACTCCCGCTTGAAAAGCCTTGGATTCGGCTCCAAACGCAAATCGAGCTCAAACGCCCCGACCATCCCACAGAGCCAGAACCAGAGCCAAAACCAAAACCCCACCACATCAAACCCGGCGCCACAATTGCGACCTCTTTCTACTTCGACAACCTCCTCGGAATCCAGTCTCCCCATGAATCATTCAGTTCCGGGTGGGCGACCACCAAGCTATACAAACAACTATGCCCCAGCTCCTCCTGTCGCTGGCGGTCGCACGCAGAGCCCCATGGCGGGAAATCCTCGAACGCCTCCGTCGCAGGTGATGGGTGGCCCGCCTCCGATCAACACAGCAGCTACTGGTGGCTACCCTCCTGGACATCCGGCTGGCACCATGGGACCTCCACCGCCAGCAGGCGGACCTCCTGGTTACGGGCCCCCGCAGTACGCCACTCAAATTCCTGCAGGAGCTAACAGCTTTGCTCCAGCCCAGTACGCAAACCGGAGCAATAGTGCTGTTGAGGTCGAAGGGGCTGGTAGAAGTAAGGCGCAACTGATTGTGGGCATCGACTTTGTGAGCACTTCACCACCATACGAGATAACAGTGTCTAACACCCGCAGGGAACTACCTTCTCTGGTGTCGCATTTGCCTTTGCTACAAACTCTGAAGCCAAAGAAGATATCATCACGGAGTGGCCCGGAGCCGGATCATACACAAAGCAAAAGGTATTCGGAGGAAGGCTGTAAAAAATGTAATCCTAGGCTGACTGACAAATGTAGATCCCGACTGTTTTGTACTACGATCAATACCAGAAAGTTGTTGGATGGGGACCTGATATTGCCGATGCGCTGGCTCCTACCGGCTACCCAAAGCCTGGTGTGCAAAAGGTGGAATGGTTCAAACTTCAGCTCATGCTTTCTGGAAACACATACATCGATCCCATCAACCTCCCTCCCCTTCCTCCTGGAAAGTCTGAAGTCGATGTCGCAGCCGATTACCTTTTTAAGCTCCGACAAGCGATGCGAACTCAGCTGCAAAAAGCCCTTGGAGAGGTGTTCAACCGAGAAGAGCGAAACATCAGATACTACCTTACGGTACCGGCGATTTGGAACGATGCTGGAAAGGCCGCTACCCGAGCTGCTGCAATCCAGGCTGGTTTTCTGCGCGACGAAAATGACAACCGGCTGACCCTCATCACTGAACCTGAAGCAGCTGCATTGTTTTGTTCAAAAGCCGGACTATTGAACCTCAAGGTCCACGATGCCGTGCTTATCGTTGATTGTGGTGGTGGGACCGTCGATTTGATTGCCTATGAGGTCGAAGAAGAGTCTCCTTTCACGGTGTCTGAGTGTACAGCAGGTTCTGGCGATTCTTGTGGATCCACAGCACTCAACCGAAATTTCAGCAACATCTTGCGGACCAAGATTCGAAAGATGAAGTTGCCAGATGGATCGAAAACGGCTGGCAGAGTTTACGCGAAGTGTATTATGGACTTCGAGAATAGAATCAAGGCTGATTTCCGGAATAACAACCAGAAATGGGCCGTTGACGTCGGAATTGAGGCCGAATTCCCGGAGGCTGGTATCGAGGAAGGATATATGACTTTCACCAACGAGGAAATTCTGCAATGTTTCGAGCCTGTGGTGAATCGGATTTTGGAACTGGTTCGGAACCAGATTATCGCCATCCAAGCACAGAACAGATCACTTCAAAACGTTCTGGTTGTTGGTGGATTTGGTGCTTCCGAATACCTCTTTCAACAGATAAAGCTCCACGTCCCGCCCCAATTCCAGGCCAAGGTTGTCAGACCGATGGATTCAGTTGCTGCTATTGTGAAGGGTGCCGTAACTGCTGGTATCACTGAACGAGTCGTCACGTCCCGTGTTGCTCGCCGTCATTATCTCATGGCGACTCTGCAGCCTTTCAAGGAGGGGCATCACCCAGAAGCTTACCGAGTCCCATCCTTGGATGGCAAGGACAGATGCAAGTTCACTCGACAGATTTTCGTACAGAAGGGACAGAGGGTTAAGATTGGCGAGCCAGTGAAGGTTTCATTCTTCCGTCAAGTCGCTCCAGGTGCCACCCTGATGTACGAGGACATCCTGTACGCGTGTGACGATGATGTTTGCCCTGAGTATACCAAAGACCCCCGTGAGTACCGTCGTTTCTTCTCTGCTGTGTATATTCTAATGGCGTGCAGGTGTCAAGGAGGTCGTTACTCTGACATCAGACCTTTCGCGTAAGAACCTTGAGAAGGACTTTGAGAGAATGGATACTCCGCAGGGGACATTCTATCGTGTATACTTCGATATCTACCTTACACTTGACGGGTCCGAATTTAACGCCGAGCTGGTATGCCAGGGAGAGGTTATGGGACGTTGCACATCGAGATTCAAGTGATTGCGCTTTTCAAAAAAGATACCACGGATATAGACGAATCTCTTTCTCATCTTCGAAGGATATGGAATATGGATGGACAGGTAGGTAATGAGCCATTTGGGAGAAGTAGTCGACACTGGTCCACTTGCTGAGGGAGGGGCGGGCACGACCAGATGGAGGGCGCTAAGTGAATGAGAGAGGCGGGTGTGGCAACAGATGTCGTTGAGTGGTTCTTTCAATACTGGCAATGGGTTTAGTAGAGACCTCCGTATATGCTTACCTGGCCTTGAGATTCCAGAAGAAATGTCCCCTTGAGCTGGTTGTGGTCAGTAAGTGATGACTGCAGCACCTAGTGTGTTGCTCTTTCTGATAAAGGGTTTTGTCAGAAGAGGACCAGGGCTATTATATTTCATTGGATCACTGTTCCTGCGTGCTTTTCGGCTGCTGCCGAGGCATTCGGCTTGACAGCTCGCTGGTCGCACCTGCGGCATTACCAAGCTAGGCTGCTGCAAATTTCTAAACCTCGACCATCCAGGCAACCGAGCTTCTCCTCTCCCCAACATTGATTCAAGACACCAAATATTTATTACTCTTTCACCATCCACCCTACTCTGCAGCCGCCCACGACGCCGACAAGGCACCGACACTCTTTGTTGCGGGACCGACTGTCTCTTTAAAATCATACTTCTTTTCCTTTCCTGCTCGCAACTTCATATCGGCGCAATCATCGCGGGGTTCAGAGACAGGGTTTCTGCCCTGCCTTGCTTTACGACCCCTCCACTGTGATCCCTCCACATCTACATCTACCCTTGCCAGGCACCCTGACGTCATTGGAGATGCAGGCCATCTTTCAGATGTGCTGACCCCTGGATCTTTACCGACGCATAGGGCTCGTCTGGCCTGCGAAGTCTGGGCCTCTGGTCTTGGATACATCCTGACTCCAAATCGTGGACACGGCTTGCCGCCTTTGTGTGTATATCTCTAGTTCTGTGCACGTAACCTTTCTCTTTTTGTCACTGGAGATATTACGAGTCACTCACGTCTGCAAACAGAACTGCGACTCGGCGAATTTTGCCAGAGATGCACCTGGCAAACTCCAGTCGCCGAGAGCGCAAGTCCTTGTCACTCCTCGCAACAGTCCTTTTCTTGAGCGTTACACCGACTTGCTTATCATATACCAAGAATCCATACTTTGCCAAAAATGCGAATCCTAAACTTCGACCGATCAGAGCAGGCCCGCCCATGAAAAGAGACAGTGTTCCACTCAAGGTCAGCAATTATTGCGATCAGACGATATGGCCTGGAATTGGGACCCAAGCTGGAACTGGCGCAGGCACAGGCGGCTTTGAACTTGCGTCTGGAGATGTCAAGGAGTTGACTGTAAGTGGAGACTGGCAGGGAAGAGTTTGGGGCAGGACAAATTGCAGCTTCAATGAGCTTGGAACTGGAGCAAGTAATCTGAATGGTAACAATGGTGCTGGAGCTGCCTGCACTACTGGAGATTGTGGGGGAGTGCTGAGTTGCGTTTTGACTGTTCGTATATCCGTCATGACTGATAGGAATTTCAATACTAACATACTATGGGGCGAAACACCTGTCACGCTTGCTGAGCTTGATCTCGCAGGTGGCTCTGCCGGCGATCAGGTTTTCTACGATATCTCTCTCGTTGATGGCTACAATCTACCTCTTCAGATCATATTCATTCCAGGCGATAATCCGAAGCTCAAAGATATCCCTCCAAACCTCACCAACTGCGCGTGTATCGCAACAGCAGGATGGCTTGCCCCACCAGCTGCTTCTGGCGTGTCAGGAAATTCGACTACTGACGCCTACCCGCTTCCATACGAAAGTAAATATACCAACGATAAAGTCGCCGACTGGTGTCCTTGGGACCTCCAAAAGACGCAACCCACCAAGCCAGGTGACGGCGTCTACCCGTATCCCGATGACAACATTCAACGACCTGTCTTCGACCCCTGTCTCTCGGCCTGCTCCAAGACCAACTCCCCGGAAGACTGCTGCACAGGATCCTATAACGACCCAAAAGTCTGCAAGCCTAATTTGTATGCCACATCCGCCAAAGCGGTCTGTCCTGATGCTTATTCCTACGCTTTCGACGACCAGACATCCACCTTCATTATCCCCTCTGGCGGCGGTTGGGAGGTTCAGTTCTGTCCCCCAGGACGGAGCACCAACATTCTGGCCACATTCAAGCAGCAGATGCAGGATCTTAGTCAGTCCGGCAAAATGAGTAAAGCTATTGCGGCGGATTGCATGAACACCACCATCATTGAGAAGAGTGCGGCATATAGCGGTGCTGAGGAGAAGAGGGTTGATGGGAGGAGTTTGAGTTTGGCCGCGCTGGTTGTGGTTGTTGCTTGGGTTGTTTTGTGGTAAGCTCGCTTTCTTCTCACTATCGTAGGATCGCGTGAGTATCGGTTCTGTCGTGTTTTTGAAGCGGAGGGTTGGATCAGGTTGGATGATGCTTCTATTCAACAAATCAGGGAGAAGAGGCGAGGTGGTGATTTTGTTTTCAGCGGATACCCTATGACTTACGAATTGATACCCCCTATTGCATTGAGTTCATGCAGACTTAAGTCTGATTTTTAGATAATTGGACGTCTTCCATGGAATCCGAATGAGATTCGATACCTTTTACCATCTAATCCTCGGCCTTGAAAGTCAGTGATAGAAAAGCCCACATGGTATAACTGGATCCGTAGAGAAGTGGATGTTGAAGGCCTCCTTGACATAATAAGTAAAGGGTCTGATTGATTGACTGAGTGACATTCAATCTGTTTTCAGGGGGTGGGGTGCGGGCCGACGCTCGCTTAATGCAAAGTGGCAACAATCCACGTTTATGAACTCCATGTTTATGACTATTACAGTATGGCCATGTGAAGCTTTCTGCTCTCTAGTTGGACATGATTTACCGGGCTAACACGTCGCTATTTAGTAGATCAGAGCAAGATGAACCATTGAAGTCCGCCACGCTCCCGCCGCCTGCGCTATACAAACGGACAAGTACAAGCAAGACCCAACAGGCCCCTTCTGATGCCGGCGCTTGTGACTTCTAGCCTTGCTAACCTCTTCATTTATGCGTTGTGATTCGCAGCGCCGGAAACTGCATCACGGATGCCAGATCAAACAGCACCAGCCTTTCTTCTCTTCTCCTGCTCTCTTGAATACTCCTCCGGGTCAAAATCGCTATCACTTGCACTCCCTGCATCGTTCTCCTCCCCGACAGCCTCTTTAAAATCCCTCTCGTCATTCTCCCCATCGAGAATGTAGTCTCCCTGATTCTGCGCTACGTCTACCGCATCCTGTAGTTGCTGTCTCAGCTTTTCGTTCCGCGGGTCTACTAATTGGTACGGAGTAAGGTTCGCTTTATTGCGCAGTCGAGGGTCTGATCCGGCTTCGATCATCATGCTTATTAATTCGGTACTGAAGGAGGAGATGGCGGGCGTTAGGGGCGAGGACTCGGTGAGGGAGTTGATGTATCGAATTGCAGAGTGCAGGGGCGTGTCGCGGTCGATGCGGGTGAGAGGGTCGCACTCAAAACCGGGTTGGTCGAGGAGCATGTCGATTACCTCATCTAAGGGGGGTTTGTTAACACTGTTCTTACTGACTTGTTGGATATGTACGAGGGAGTGGGTTCTGGGGTTGTGAAGTGAGGTGTGTTGAGGGGGAGAAGGAAGAGACTTACAGTTCCCGCTCAACGCAGCTTCGTGATAGATATGGTTCCCGAGCACAGTCTTCGTCTCGTTCAAGATCTTGGCAACCTTGTCTTCGTCACCGATGCTGTCGATGGTCTCTTTTAGGAGGTCGGTATTGTTACGGCGCGCGGCTTCGATAAGGATCTCGCCTATAGAAGCGCCCTAATCATGGTATTAATATGTCATTCTCTATTTTCTCTAAGTGCCACGTATTTGACAATGTAGTTATGATGGTGTTGATGTTGTAGGGAGCGGCGTGGCGGGGCGAATGGAGGGGTAGATGAATTGAACGGATGCGGACCTCCTGCTCCTGGTCTTGCCCAGGTTGTACGCTCAAATCATTCACCATCTTGCCTATGTGTCCTCTCTCAACCGTCCGTAAATATGTTTATTTCGTGAAGAGCTGGGAACGCGTGCTTGGTGGTGGTGGAAGCAGACGGAGCGGTTTCAAGCGGAAGAACCGGCGTTCAAAGGCTTTGCTTCGCTAGAGAACTGCAGGGCTGCAGGGCAATAAGTCGAGTAGATTTCGTAATATTTGGATTCAGAGAGACATGATCATGAGAGAATGAGAAAAAGGAAACTGAGTTGTATGTAGCACTCCGGTGTGTCTGAACGCTTCAGCATGTCCGTCCACTTAGCGAGACCTAGCGCGACTCCGTCGGCGCTCAGATACGCCGACCTGGTGGGATATTTTTGGACGAAACAATCCTTGAAGCTTCCTACCTCAAAGACACTCGAGTTGATATTTGCGCTCGCGCATAGCCAAAAATGCTGCTCTGTATGTTTCATCCATTCTCTAATTTTGAATTACCGAAGACTGTCTAATGCGCATGCTAATGATCTCTCAAAAGTCTGCCCATCCTGCAGTAACGTTCTCACAGTCTCCATGACGCCCAATCCAACCGACGCAAACGGCGGAAACATCAACCGCCTTGAGTGCCAGACCTGCCCTTACCAATATCTGCTCTCGAAGCGGTACTTCGAGCGCAAGACGTTCGTACGCCAGGAAAGAGAAGACGTTTTTGGGGGCGAAGGATCTTGGGATAATGCCGATAAAACGAAGATGCAGTGTCCGAAGGATGGATGTGATGGCAACGAAGCGGCATTCTTCCAGGTGCAGATTCGCAGTGCGGATGAGCCGATGACAGGATTCTACAAAGTGAGTCTTGCATGGGTGCTCTAGTCGACCGAGGGCAAGAAAACATCGATCCAGGCTAATTTATGCAGTGTATGACGTGTGGGAATAGGTGGAGAGAGAATTGAGGACTGGAGGACCGGGAGACTGAGCGGGTTGGGCCTGGTTGGGGGAGTCTTGGATCATGGATTCTAGGGGCTCGTTTATTTGCTTGCGATTCAGCGAGGCGTACGGGAGGCGTAAATTCCCATCGAGTTGCAGGAAATTTTTGGGGTTTTGGAAATGGCGTACATGCTTCTATGTCGAGGCTCAAGTGCAATATCAAATATTCCAAGTACTCCCTTTGTCCCTTGGGCCCCCGACCCGTAGCGATTCCACAACCATGAACGCCTTGGATCTGGGTGTCAAGGGCCCCTCCCCACCCACTTTCCCCGCGTGCATTACTCTAATTCCTGGGCCCCTCCAGAGATTTCTTTACTCCCTCCTCAAATAATCTAGCTGTCACTTCTGGGCTCAAGATATCTGCCCGAAATCGCTCTTGCTGCAGCAGCTCGAGATTCTTCAGCGTCGGTCCGGGATAGTTGAGGAACTTGGTGTATGGAGGGTGAGACCAGTATTGCAGATAGCTGAGGTATGCGATGAAAGCTGGATTCTCGAGATACTTTTGGGAGGCTAGATGGTTGAGGTAGAGGGGGGAGGCGAGGGATTGAACGAACTGGTGGTTTGTTAGCTGGAGAATTTGAGCAATGGCTGCAGATGGATGAATGCATCCAGTCGCACAGCAATTACAGTAAGAACTTGGATCAGGAGTCTGACGTGCGAGAGAGAGCAAGCACGAGGCAGATATTGGAGGCGAGAATGCGCAGCTCACCTCGAGCTCAATCTCGAACCTGGTAAATCCGCCATATTTCGGTTCGTCTAGAGGAATGGGTGGAGGAGGTGTTTGGTTGTTTTCCATCTTGATGTTCTCCATCCTCGTAAGAAATAGCTGTTGCAAGATTCTCGGCAGCGACTGCGAAGTGATATTAATGGATGCCGAGGCTGAGGTACTGTAGACAAAGCGAGGGGAATTTAATCTCAGTCGGACGATTTACCCGCCTAAGTGTGAGCGAATCCCACCGTCCTCATTCCAGCACCGCGATCCAAGCATATCGGCCTTGCATAATCTGCGCAGACATGAAATGAATTAATCAGACGGCTTCCGCATGAACTTCCGTTGCATCTTTTGGTTTAATCTTTGTTTTTTTTGGCAAACAAGCTGACGAGGTCCTTTCGTCCAGAGTAGAGACTCTTCCCATAACGTCGAATATCTTTTCCCCTCTACATGGATCTCGGCTGCTTATCAGTCCTTCGAGTTCCAAATGCTCAATCCTGCTATCCCTCCCTGCTTCATGCATGGAGATTATTCCTTACTGTGCAATACATTATTACCGCGTCGCTCTCGGGGTACTTCTGCCAAGGCAAGTCATAATACCAGAACGAGTGTATGTCGTGTACAAGTCGACACTTCATTTACTGAAAGTATAGTGTAATCCAAGAGGCTCGGCCCTACGACAGGCGATTTTGTGCGGCCTACCCACCCCCACGAAAGATGCTCCACAACAGGGCAAAGTGAAACCTCTCTGGATCCAGCGCTACTGGACAAAAAAAGAATCCCCTTCCCATGAGATGATGCTCTGCTAAGCCACCAGGCGCTGAGGGGACGAAGGCCAGGAGGATTATACCAAGAGAATGAAGACTTTCGCTGCTCAGGGGCTGATGACATAGGACTAGGAGCAGTCAAGGAGCAATCAAGGAGTAGTCAAGGGACACCCTACACAGGATAGTCTCGGTTCAAATTTGCTGTACAGCTGGGGTCCTGCCTTCAGCAAGGTCCTGGCGGGGAAACTTGAATCAAAATCCTTTCTTTTCCGCCAGGAAGAAGGAACTAGCAAACGTACTGTGAACAGTTGAGCCGGAACATACATAGATGATTTCCCACCTGACCAGTACATAAGATTCATCAGTATCTCCTTTATCACAGTTTGCCATCTTTATTCCTCCCTCGCGTCCTCCCCTCGTCCAGATTTGCCTGTCATACGGCCAGCGGTTGCTTTAGTCACATCGTTCTGTACCGTACTCTACTGTACTACACCAGCTCTGTCCAGCTGGGCTCAAGATTAGGGAAACGCGGGCTCATACAACGAACAACTCTCACCTCCTGCAAGTTCGACTGTCCTCTGCACCGCTCTGGTATCTGTGACACGGGTCCAGTCGACAGATCAAAGTCAAGTGCAGGCAGAGTGATATCGAACGCGCAGGGGCTTGCTCCTGGGTGGCTCGGAGGCAACGCGGAAGACCGATTCGCACACTCTATCGCCCATCTCCATCTATATCTCTTATGAGGCCCACGAAATCTGGACTCCTGAAATCCCGGTCCCATCCCCTGAAAGTCATCTGCTCCGGTCCACCGATCAACATTTACTGGCGGCTATTTTAAGTCTGCCCGCCGCACGCCCCGTACGCGTTCCTACACCAAACTCCACCTAGCAGCCAGGCCCGGCCACCACTAGCGAACAGACAAAGCTCCCTCATCACCACCCGAAACATCTCGTCCTTAACGCAACCAACATCTCGAATCCCCTACCCCCTTCTACTTCAGCAGCAAAGCTTATTAAAGCACATACCTTTCATCGGCATCAATTCTCATACAACTTACACGACTTGGGGGTTGCAAGCAACCATATTGCCACTATGTCGCTCGCCCAACCTGGACCGGCAGGTTAGTTCTCCTGTCCCCCTCCCGTCACGTAGCATAGCATGAAGCGCCGCTTCAAGATTGGAGCTTTCCAATGATGATGCCCTCCGACCCCACTTGTGGCCATTTGTGGTTGGGTTGGGTGTATCATGTTTAGGGATCTTCGGTTTCAAGTTATGCCCAAATCACCGTCATTGACGTGCATGAATCTGCTGGCTAACATGCTCCTTTCTTGATATAGACTCCCGCATGTCACCAGGACTACAATTCAACCTCTCATCGAACAACCCCTTCCGCAATCGAGCTGCCTCTCCTGCTTTGACCAACGGCCAACCCTCGCCTCTCGACCCCCCAAGACCAGTATCACGAAATCCATTCCTTGATTCTTCAGCAGAGCAATTACAACCAACCATCTACTCCCAGAGAGCTCTCGGTTCTCCTGACAAGATGCCGTCCGCGACAGGCAAAGTTCAGCCAAGAGCTGCCGTGACAGATGCTGCCGCTGATCTTTTTGTACGTCCAAGCATAGAGCATGTGTATCTCCCTCTTGTCGAGCCTGCCAAGATTGCGCTTCAAGCACAGCGACGAAGAGGAAAATGCATTCGCTGACCACGGCTCTTCAGGATAACCTCACGCTCGACGATATGCCTTCCAGTAGCAATGCTATGCGACCTCCACACCGAGCCAGTACTGATGATAAGAACCCCCCTCCTCCATATACGACCCGTGGTGAGAACGTACCCCCTCGTGTCCCGCCGAAAGGAGCTCCCGCACACCGTCAATCTCGATCTCAGGAGGAAGCAATGCGAGCTCGCAGGAACGCTGGAGGATCTTCGTCTCTGAGCAGGGCTGCACGCTCCCAGCGGGAATTGGATATCTTCGCCGACCCAGTTGATTCATCCACCGCGCGAAGATCCGACTCGAGACGTGTCCGACGAAACTCTGATTCTTCTGTCATGAGCAAGACAACTGACGACGAGGAGAAGAAACGCCAGGAGAGAAGAAGACGCGAGCGCAGAGAGAGGCGCGAGCGGGAGGGAAAGGACCCCAAAAGAAAGACAGATCGAAAACTAGACATCATCGATAAATTAGATGTTACGAGTATCTACGGTACTGGATGTCAGTAATTCTCCTCTCAGGTGCGCCTTTCCCATGCTAATATCTTCTAGTATTCCATCATGACGGACCTTTCGACGCTTGCAATCCTCATCGCAACAAGCAGGGCAGTAGGCGTGCGCCAATGCAAGCATTTCCTAAGGATTCGTTGAACAACGTCCTGGGTGGCGGAGGACCATTGAATAAGAGACCCGACCATGCGACCTTCCTCGGCCACAACGATGATGAGGCTTTCAAGGACTACTCCAAGGGCGTTGCTGGAGCAAATGGCTATGAACCGTACAACAGCGAAGGGCTTCCCTCCGGAAAAGAGGCCAACGTTCAGAGCGCTACTACCCGAGTTGAACCCATCCATGGCGAGGAATCCCTCGGCCTAGGAACTTCGACTTTCTTGGAGGGAGCACCAGCATCCAGGGCGGCATTGCAACGCCGAACCAGTGAGCAGACGTCTCCAACTGAGAGTGGAGGTCTCGGTCGGAAGAAGTCGTTGGCCCAAAAGTTCCGAGGCATCAACAATCCTCGACGTGACTACGGTGCATCTGGTAGAATCACAAGTCCCGAAGGGATTTACTCATTCGAGACGCGCACCCCTGGCGGAACCAAAATGAACGAATCCAACCCGTTCTTTGATGAGTTCAGTAAGGGTGATGACACCAGGAAGGAGAGTATCACGTTTGTCGAACCGGAGAGAATCGGGAGAGCACGAGCACCAAGCAGTCCAGGTCGTCGCTTTGGTGACCGTCTTGAGCGACGCATCACCGACGATGGCAGCGACCCTTCCATGCCCCCATCTACTGCACCCAAGCTTGGTGGTGGATTCTTGTCTCGGGTCAAGAGTCTGAAGGGCGGACCCCGGAAGCCCAAAGCGGAGCGACCAATGCCATAGGTCAGAAGCTGTAGAGCAGCAAAGCAGACATATTCCGAGATGGATAAATATTCTGAATGTACTGCGATAGAGCGCGTCTACTTTCTTTACGCACTGTTTACTTTCTCATTCTGCTCCTGAATACCTTCTTGGCTCTTTCCCCCTTGGATAGCACCGGCGAGATGGGCACAGCGGCTCTAGCCCAACACTCTAGTTGCGGCAATTGGTCGTGGGGTGTTTTTCTTTTTCACCGAGATACGACACGCTTTGGGGGCCGCCATGGGCCCAGAGCAGACAGGAGTCTCGTCCCCGCGGGCTCATAATCTGGCCACCGATTCCTCTACATGGAGTGGTGCAGGCGCAGGATGGGCCACTGCTTTATTTCTACCTGCGGTGGTTTCTCTTCATGGGGTGGGACGTTTGACCGGACGAGGAGATCGGGGTTGGTATACCAGAGGTGTGCGTTGGCCGCGACGAGGGGCTCTGCTGTGAGATATGGAGGCAAATTGACTAGATGAACGAAACTTATCCTCTCCTTTGGTTTGCTCGCTGGTACTACTTGTGTTGGGGTGATTCCAATTTCTGGTATCCATCTTTCCCTCGGCTTTACTGCACCGTGAGGGCGTTGACCCGGGGCCCTGTGAATGTAGCTCTTGTGAGGACCGTCCTGATGGGTGTCGCTGAGGGATGGGCTGGCCATGGCCCACTCTGGCATGATTTCTTTCACTTGCAAGGGAGTTTTTCTGGCTCCCGGGTGAGTGTTATGTGACTAGCCTTCGTCACAGGCTGAACAAACACCATGGGAGCGTCAGCGACCAGTTTCGGCCACACACAGGTTGTTTTCCAGGCTCGAATCTCCTCTGATATCGTTTCTATCTGGCCTGCGCCGACCTGTAGGAGTGATGGGATGTTGACGTCCAAGCCACCAGGCCAGCTCGAAACAAACCTGCCCATCTCAGGCGTCTCGGGGCCATGGATTAGACTGAATTAATTAGTTGATTAATTAATTATTTATTTATTTTCCGATACGCAATCAGGAATCCTCTCGCCAGTTGGTGAAAATGAAAAGCGAATCCGCTCTTTGAAACCTCATAACTGGATACTCCTCGACCCCGCCTCGCTCGAAGTTGAAGCGAGAGAGAAATCTTGCCCCTTCTCCGTCGAGCGCGGATGGGATGAGACTATGCAGACGCTGGAAGAATAGATGTATGTATATGTATATGTATATATGTATAAGGAGACACGGGTCCGGGGGAGTTCCGGATTCCGGAAAGTGTATTTGGCGTGCGGACAAAGCTGCGCCGGACCAAACGCAGCTCTGTACTGTACGCTAGCAGAAAGCCGGGACGAGGACGCGGTCCGGGGGATCTGTTTGATTTGAATCGAACCAGCAGCTTTTATTGTTTGGGGCTTTGGAACGATCCGGGTCGTTCCGGAGACTTCCATGTGTGTTTTTTTTTTGTTTTTTTGTTTTTTTATTTTTTAGTTTTTTAGTTTTTTTTTGGTTCATGGTATATGGTCAGGACGGGCATTCTTGAGACCGGGTCACTTCACGAGGCACGAAACCGCGGCGGGGTGGGCAGCGCTCTCTGGATTCCTTAATCCATCCTGGTTGATGAAGGCCTCAGCAGTACAAGTCACGAGCCGTCGTCGGAGGGGTTGGGCGCGTGGAGGACTCGAGTGTCGTAATTCGGAAAACAATATGTGGATTGAGGTGTGGAGTGACGAGGGGGAGAGCGTCGACGCGGGCTCAGGGGGGAGACGGGTGTGACCAAGATTGAACACGTCGCGTCGGCGGGGAGAGGGAGATTCGCTATGGACCAGGTCCTGTCGCTGGTAGACGACGATTTTGGATCGGTTCGTGGGCCAAGTAGTCATCACGTCCTCGTGGCAGTGGCTCATGGGAACCGCGCGCAACGGGGGGGGACGGGGGGGGGGATCAAGAGTGCTGCAATGGCTCGGCGCTTCAATATAAGGGGGTTACATAACGTGAGGAGACAGGCCATGTGTGTTGTTAATTGTGACTGTTTTGTTGCATGTAGCAGGCCAGAGTCCAGACTCGTGGCTGATGCTTCGTGTATATGTATATAGATATAGATATATATATATATATCTAGATATTATAGATATATATATATATATATATATCTATATCTATATCTACATCTATATCTATATCTATATCTACATCTACATCTACATCTACATCTACATCTACATCTACATCTGTATCTACATCTATATCCATACTCATCTCCCCTGGGGCGCGACGCAACTCGAGCTCTGGTGTCGAATGCCTGACTCGACTCACTTGGTGTTTGGAAGCATCGGGAGATGATTTGGTTCTGTGGCCCGTCGCGAACACGAGTCCAGAGCCGTCGTCCGGTGTGACGATTGTGAGAAAGAGTATCCGGGGGATTTACGTTTGTTGCACGTCGTCGCGATGGTCTAGGCACGGGAGGTCCTCGGGAGGGTCGGGACGAAGCCTGGCTACAGATATGCTGCGGGGAGGTAACTGTAAGCGAGCCAGCCTGCTCTATGTGAGACGAGACGCGAGGCCCTGGGGGTCGGTGCGTGTGTCCTGACTTTGTCTTTTCAAGATGTTGGCATGCGTGTGCGCGCGCGCGCGTCGGCCGGGTATTTTCCTGGGTCTTGGGGTTCGGTTCTTGTGAGTGGCGGTGCAGCGGTTCAGTGCTCGAGGTGGGCACGCTGGATGTGCGGCTTCGAGATCGGTGGACTCTCTTCCGCGTGGGCGTGGGCGTGGGCGTGATGCACCACTCACTGCTCACTCGATGTCTTCTCGGCGCGAGGATCCGTCGTTCGATCGACCCAAACGTCGGGCCCGGTGGCTGCGGGAGATCCTCTCGGCGGTAGCTGTGTGCGGTCCCCAGCGAGCGCTGCTCTGACTTCGACTTCTCGTGGTGCAGGTATCGACATCATGGGAAAGCCTGTTCTACTACTCAATCCAGGCTGGGTGTTCCTGGACAGGACACAGTATGTATGGGATGCAGATGCGAGCAGATGCCTGTCACGTGGGGGTGGCACCCGGAGAGTGTCTCACGTGACTCTGGATTCTCGTACTCGCCGCTGGGTGCAACAACGGCGAGTGCTGTTGACTTTGGGGGTACAGGATGTTTTCTCCTTGCGTGTGTCGGTGGGTGATGGGTGCACAACGCGTTCGTGGGCCGCGTCTCATACGTTTTGACCCGCGGGCCTGGAGATTCATTCATTCCACGCTGGTTTTGGTCCCTCCCCCCCCCATCCAAAGACACCTTGGCCCTCCCGAGAGCGAGCGGCTACACTCTTTTCAGAAAGTAACTATTTTCAGCGTCTGCTATTTTCAGCGCCTGCTATTTTCAGACTCTCCTATTTTGAGAGCTCATTTTGCGACGTGCAACAAAATCTCTCCCGGCCAGCAAGCGAGTAGGTACCAAAATAGCGATCTACGATGGGCTCGAGAGAGAGATGAGAATGAGAGAGAGACGGGGACGTTCAATGTCAACGCGCAACAAGAGTCTTCCACGCCAGGTCGAGCGAAGTCATGGTATGGCTGCGTGCAGAGTCAGGGCCCTCGGGAGGGATTCTTTCCCGCGTCAGAGAAGAGGCTCGGTGGCTCGGTGGCTCGGAATCCTGCGCTGTTGGATTCAGACCCAGGTATTATCAACACCTCATCCGTGTTGGCAATGACTGACTGGCTTGGTGCGGGTGAGTCCTCGATCTTTTTTTTTTTCCAGATTTTGTTCAGCCAGGTCACATTTACCCCCGGCCCCCTTGATATCGATTCTCGGGTTTTTTCTTCATGACATGCTCGTCAGTCATTTTATGGAGCAGCGATACCCGCGAGGGGCCATATACGATGATCTCTGCTTCCATCACGACTGGATCTCTTGCAAGATGACAAACGCCGGACGAGGCAAGAGAGGGCGTCACGGTCCGACCAGGGGGGTGCTTCCACGACATTCTCAGACTGTAGCTTCTCGATTCTCGGACAATGCGGCCAGCCATACCTCGACTTTGAGGTCGATCGCGACCGCTCGACAGTGGGCGGTATCCATCTCTCCGACCGGAAGCACACCAGTCACCTACCGTGCCAGACCAGGACTTGGTCACGTAGAAGCAAGCCCGCCCAGAAGTGAAGAGGGGGGAAAGGGGGGAGGGAAGGGGGGTAAAATTCTGTTGCACGTCGCATCCCCGGCCAAGCATGCTTCAAGCCTCGGGCTGAGAGTGTGGGAGGGCCCGATTGTTGGTTTCCCATGCCTCTCTCCATTTCTCCGAAACGTGGACTGGATGCCACCACTGCCGGCCGGCCGCTCTAGATAGATTGTGCACGTGTGGCTCGACCCCCCGCGCATCTGTGACGATGGCAGAAGGAGAGAGAGAGCGAGAGAGAGAGAGAGAGAGAGAGAGAGAGGCTTATCTTCTGTGGCGAAAAAAAAAAAAAGAAGGGATTATTTATTGGTGGTTGGATGCTACCTCCTCAAGGATAACTCGCTTCCCCTAGGAAGCGTACATACAGTACACGGCCGGGGCCGATTTATTCGATAGCCTGGCACCCCCGTAGACATCTGAAATAGATGCCCCCGATCCAGAGGGACAGCGGGGAATTGCTAGCATACAGTCCTGGTCGACAGGGTAGTGTTTCTCAAGTGCCTTTTCTCTCTCTCTCTCTCTCTCTCTCTCTCTCTCTCTCTCTGTGGACACCCTGGACAAACTGTTCGGTTGCAGTAGTAGTCTCCTCACAGCTGTGTACCCAGAGCCCGTGAAGAAAGTGTCGTCGAAGCAGCAAAAGGGACGAGTGTCAGCAGATGACGATGTCTCAAACATCCATTCATCCACGCACTCATTCATTCACATACATATATACATACATACATACATACATACATACATACATACATACATACATACATACATACATACATACATACATACATACATACATACATACATACATACATACATACATACATACATACATACATACATACACACACACACACACACACTCAAACATACCCCTTTCAGTTCAGACCTGTCCGAGACCCCAGCCCGAGACCCGGGCACAACAACCACACACTCGGCCGCTGTGTCTCTCCCGTCTGCCCCGGCCGCTGAGGCATCCCGTCCATACTAGAAAGACCACACCAGATCACGTTGGCCAGGAAGAGTCGAGACAGACAAGGGGAGTAGCCGAGGGGGAAGTATCATCGACCGTCGCCCGGGTAGCGTTTTTGTTTTGTTGCACGTCGTAGGATGGGCCAAGTTCAAGCCAAGAGTGCGCCCGTTTTGGTGGAGCGGGGAGGTGGGAGAGGGAGAATGGCGGGATCGGGGAGGACTTACAGCATCGGCGGCGGGCTGGGTGGGTGCTAGGAGATGATAATGCCACGGTGGGGGGAGAGAGAGAGAGAGAGAGCGAGAGAGATAACAAGAGGGGGATCCTCGGGGCTCTCGAAGAGATCCAGACCCTTTTCTCCAGCACTTTGTCTTACCATCGTCGTCGGTTCTTCGGGCGATTATCCCATCTGGAGCAAGTATATGTATGGGTCATCATCCATTGCACAATGTCGTCGCCCACCTGTCCGAAGCACAACCAGACGATCAGATCATCCACCCCCTCCTTGGTACCGGAGATCGTCCCAGGCGGCCAAGACGCCGCTTCCCGGACGCTCGGATGGATTAACACGGGCATCTTCTCCCTTCCCCCCCCCCCCTTGTCTAGGTCGATATCTCCCCTCGGTCTTTCTCTTGACTTTCTCTGCTCCATTACTAGACTGTCCAATACTTGGTGGTTGATTTGAACGGGGAAAGGGGGAAGTTCTGTTGCACGTCGCACATTCTTGGCTGCTGCTGCTTTCCCCCTCGCCCCTTTCCTCCCCCCCCCCCCCCCCAAGACAAGACGGGTGCGGGCACGGCCAGACCAGGGGTCTTCTGTGCAGGATGCGGGAAAATGCGAAGCGGACTTGCACTGGACAGGTATCTGCCGTATGCATGGGGTAAAAAGGCCGCGGGAAGTATCGTTCCTCGGTTGATGGTAGGGTGGGTACAAGTCGTACTGTACCGCACCGTACTGTAAGATGATGGATAGATGCATGATGAGATGGTCTTGGTCCTAGATCGCGCGATAGGAATCCAAGTCGACAGCGTCAGTCCGTATGAATTTCTCGAGGTGGTGATAAATGAGCAGAGCTTGACCTACACGTCTCTCGATCTTCGCCGGCGCGGCGTGTGGCGAGGGTGGAGGGGAAAAGGTTCAGGTCCTTGTGATACCAGGGGGTATGGGGACTGTAGAAAGAAGGTTTGCCAGGTTCAATGCCCTCGGGCTAACTAACTGTTCAGAAGGAATCTTCCGTCGCCGGCCCAACTCACCTTTCATTTTGAAAGAGGACAAAGAGGATAAGTGCAAGCGGGGACAAGGGCAACTTCAGCACATCCGCTGAGGGGGGGTTGTTTGGTTTGGCCGGCGACCACGGGGAATTCTCGCATCCCAGGTTGATACACGCCAAGAGACTCCATGCAACCACATCCGGGGGCCCTGCATTCCACGCCGGGATCGATCTCTCGTAACTACTTGGCCGCGTTCGTCGTGATGGCTTTCTTGGCTGGAAGATATCCATCCCCTGATGATGAAGAGCTCCACGCCTCGACCTCTGCTTAAGCCGCATCCCATTCCACCTCGTCCGCACCCTCAGGTCCGCTCAGGATTCTCTACTTTTGATCCTTCCAGGGTTCCAGGGATGAGCCCGCCCCACGACTGGATGGAGCATGGATGTGTGGCTCTCTGCATTCGCGCGGGGCCTCGAAAAAATGGGAATAGGATGGATGGGAGCTTCGCGCTGCCCAGGCTCAGCGAGGGGAGAGGACGACAGACCGAAGAAGCGCATCGTAATCCCCATCCCACTGCCAAGGGAAGCGCCAGCCGCGTGGCGATGCACAAGAAATACAACCCAATCTTTTGTTGCACGTCTCAATTTCTGCCATGCCATGGCATGTAATGATATGCCATCGGGGGGCGTCACTCTGGAGTTGTGATTGCACCAGCATCCAGGATCGCTGCTGACGGCTGCGCTAGGCCAGGCCGCGGAGATGCTCCATACCATGGTTGGAGGAGCATACCTACCTACACGCGTACCTACATACCTACATACCTACATACCTACATACCTACATACCTACATACCTACCTACCTACCTACATACCTACCTACCTACCTACCTCCCTCCCTCCCTCCTTACCGACCGACCGACCGACTGTAGTTTGTACGGGGTCGGCACAACGTGCCTCGCAGCAAGTGTCCCAAGCCGGACATTCTGTTGCACGGCGCACCCTGCGCCCAGGCAGACACTAGAGAGAAAAGAAGACAAGAGAGCCAGCCCGGCAGCTTGGATGTGATGGCATGAGGCATGGGGGAGAGGGGGGGGAGAGGGGGGAGTCCGTCGTAAAGCAGAGGCCGCCAGATCCCGCTGACTTTGGGGATTTCCGGATCATCTGTTTTTCCCAGCCCGAGACCGACAGATATAGACATGGGGACGAGGAAGTGCGAGGGACCTGGGGAGAGTGTTGTGGTGGTTGTGTTGTTTTGTTGCACGTAGCACTCGATGCCAATTTCTTGGATGCCAACGAGCCAAGATCAATCAAAATAGCTCGAGGTTGAGATATGATAACCCAGAGCGGGCATCGATCGGGGCTGCCAAGGCACCGGGAGAGATAGTATAGTATAGTATAGTACTATACAGTTGATGGTATATATCTGGTCGTCTTGCCAAGCGCGCCTCTTCTGCCAACCCCTTTTTTCCGTGCACCGTACTGCGTGTGTCCTGTCTTCTGTAGGACCGGAGCCGCTCAGATGGCAAACGCGGCGCGAGACGGGACGGGTTGTTTGTTTTTGTTGCACGTCGATGCCAATGCCAATCTCTTGGAAAAAACATTCGTCCATAGGGAGGAGGGATCAGCCTGGCTCATGTTTGGGGGGTTGGATGCCCCTCTGGAGTGAGTGTGAAATGGAAGTATAATCATCATCGGAGAGGCTTCACCTCACTGGGAGGGAGTGTGCATCGTACCACACTTCTTTCATGGGCTGAAGGAGGGGGGGGGGCCCTCCCTCGTGACGAGGGTAAGGCCGACTATTTGTTTTAATCTGTGCCCATGCTGAAGTCTCTCTCTCTCTCGCCCGAAGTCTCTTCGCCCCGGACGACGAACCCAACCCAACCCATCCCATCCCATCCCATCCCATCCATCCGCTCGCATTTCCCGTTGCACGACCCACGCCCTCTCGCGCCCCAAGAGTCAGTCTTTCTTGGGTCTTGGGTCTTGGGTCTTGGCCGTCTCTGTCTGTCTGGGCACGACCCCAAGACCCCAAAGTACCGGAGCTAGCCCGGCTCCCAAGGGCAATCTGAGATCGGTGCCGAATGAACTCGATGGGAGATGTGTATGTACCGGAAGCCGAAGAGGATGATGGCAGCAGGTGAACCCGACTCACTCTGCAGCCCATCTGATCCCGACATCTCTCTCCGCCTGGTTTTTTTTTTTGTTGCACATCGCATTCCTTATGCAGGAGAGTGGATTTTGGTCGGGTGGAAATTCTTTCGAGTGTCTCAGACAGCGGCGGGAGCTGTTCCAGAGCCTCGACGCATCCTACTACTACTCACTCTGATTTATTTACCTGATCCCCCCCCCCCTTTTTTTGCGAGAGAATCTCCAGCACGGGAACTATATACTGAGGAACTATATGCTCAGGGAGTCCTCGCTGGCCTCGACTGGCTGGCTCATGAATAAAAAAATTAATTTTTTTGATGCACATCGCACTCGCATCTAGAATTCTGAAGCTGCGCCTGCGCCTGCGCGCTTGCGCCTGGGCTGCTTGCTGCATGTGGGTTGCTGCGGACGCCGGCAGATCACATTCATCCCATTCATCCCTCATCCGCCCGCCCGCGCACGCAACTCACACGGCACATGATTTCTCGGGCATCACAGACCGGGAGGCCGTACACGTACACGGCGCGGAAAGAGGGATAGAGATTCTGTTGCAGGTCGCGATTGAGTGGGGACGAGTTGGCTTGGACGGGTCCGGAGGCTGTTTGTCGTGTGAGGCTGGTTTGGTCTGACTGGGTAAGTCAGTCCGTCAGTCAGTCCGTCAGCTCGTCTTATCTTGTGTCGCCGCCACTCCACGACGGGCTGTCAATGCCGCATGGCGGTTTGGGATGCCCGCCACCCTGCGACAATGGGTTCGGCGACGACGCATCTCCCTCGGCCACTCTCGACTGGGCCGAGATGGGGGATGTGCTGTCCCTCCAGTCCTTCGCTGAGGATGTGTTTTGTTGCACGCCGTAGGGAGAGAGATCGCCAGATGGTCGAGCGTTCTAGCCAGAATGGTGGTAGGTAGGCTGAGATCGTCAACCTGGGTCCTGCATCCATTCTCGCGCACAGCCGCGTCCGGACATCAGCAACCTGTGAGCCCGCCCCAGGAGCTCTTGGAGATGGTTCTGTGCGGAGCGGTGGGTTGCACATCCGACGGGGAGTTCGGCGTAAGATCCAGTCTTCACAAGCAACCCCTGGGCGCGCGGGAAATTAACCAATCAGATCTCCATTCCAGCATGTTTGTTGCAAATCGCCCAAGATCTGCACCCTGTGGTAACCCTCCCGTAGACCCGGAGGAGCGCTGCATCGCTCAGTTCTGTCGAATACCCGATTCCTCCCCTGACGGCCTAGTTGATCGGAGAAAGTCTCGCTTCCGCTTCTGTAGTAAATAAAGCCTAGCCCCTTGGGATAACCTCGCCCTTCCCTCTGCTGCTCTCCATCAAGCTCGAACGCGATGAGTAGTAAATTTGATGGCGAAAGTGACTCTGGCTCGCACCGAACAAAAAGATGTGCGCGGAGTAGGATCGTGTCACCGAACATCACCGTACCCGCCAATTCCCACAGCGCCTCGCATCTCCTCTCGCATCCCCTGTTCATGCATCCCTGAGCCACAACCTCGCACGCGCTGTAGCATCTGGACAGCTTTATACGGCAAGCCATTATCATACCAACGTCTGCTCTTCATATTCTCGTTGCACATCGCGAAGATCTGCAACGACATGGGGCGTTCGAGGGAGTATAGTACGAGACGATACCCACCCGGTGGAACATCTGACAAGAGCAGCTGAGGACCCGATCCACCGAGCTTCGGTAGGGCTCAAGAAGGGATGCGTTTCTTTTCTGCAGCAGACCTGAATACTGGATACTGGACACCCATCGCGGACAGTGCTTTTCTCTCAATCTTTTGATGCACATCGCAGTCATCGCCCAGCTGCCAAGCGGACCTGAGAGCAGTGACCCCGAGAGAGCCGAGACCGTCCTAAATCGGCCGGCCATCCTCCATGCCATGCCATCCCATCCCATCCCATCCCAAGGCGGCGTGGCAAAGCCCATGACTTGTCGCACAAATCAGCCGAATCCAAAGTTAGATAGACCGACAAGCAGATATCTCTGTGCATTTCTATTTTGTTGCACATCGCAAGAGGACGATCACCTCAGCGTCCCCGATTGGGACGGCACGGGACTATTTGCCAGACCCCGAGCGAGTGGAATCTAGTGGCGCCACGCCTCCAGCAGCGTCAACCTCCGTCCACCCAAATGTGTATGTGCATAGAGCAGCTTTGAACAAGAATGAACAACCCTCTCGGTTCTATGGCACCTCGCCTATTCGGCGATCGACGATTGACAGCTTTTATGGAGTCTGGATCTCCCCATCTGAAGCTTCCACCAAGACCGACGACGCCTGAAGAGCCGGTGGCCCCAATCCCGGCGCTTCCACGAGATTGCAAGATGGCCGTTGACTGGATGGATGAAGACGAACGTGTGGGCCGAAGGGAAGGCTCTGTTCTGTTGCACGTCGCATCTCGAGAGATTATCGCGCCGGGGTTCGGGGGAGGTGGTGAGATATTCCCTTTCAGAGACCCTTGGCTGGATGGTTTGTGGGCTGTGGTTTTCTCATCGCCCTGTCTAGATAGACTTGGACCCAGGACTTCGGCGGATAAGTATGGCACGTGGCTCCACGTTGGTCGGGTGATACGGGATCTCATCTGTCCAAGTTCTTTCGAAGTCAAGTAACGGGGAGATCGGTACGTGTGGTTTTTTGACGTATGCCTGCTCACAAGCGAAGCAACGGAATCGAAATGGCGAGGTGGGAGATGAGATTGAGGTAGTCACGGGAAGCAAGCATGACGATCTTCCCCTTTAGCGAGACCTGCCCTCGACCTCACCACGGCCTCCGTTCTCCCAAGCGACCTCTGACTTTGCCAGCTGTATGTTCTGCAAGTACCTTGAGTCTCACCGAATACATACAATCCACCATCTCACGCTGGAAGATATGGATAATTCGCGTTCCAAACATCGGTCGTTCTTTACCTCGTGATGATAATCTCACCTTCCTTCTCTTCTCGTCTCACTCGTCTTGTCAAACTCATCGTCTCAACTTGGTGTCCGCATTTTGTCTTTTTTCCCCCCCATCATCCTCTGATCCAGCGCCGCCTCAAAGTACGTCTGCCATTACACGATCACTTCCAATCAGCCAAGATGATACACTTCGACCACAGCCTGCCACACACCCTCCCTCCCTCTTCTCCGGAATCTGCCATGCCCATTCTTGCCTCACATCTCCTCGAGCTAGAAGAGACGCAGCGCAGAAATTTTACGGGAAACGGGGGAGAAGAGAGACTGAGTACGGGGTGCAAGGATATTGATGAGGTGCTTGGGGGAGGGGTCGAGAGGGGCGTTATGCTGGGGGTTAGTTCGAATGTGGAGGGCTTCGAGGGACGTTTGGTGGGTATATTCCCTTCATCCTTCTCTGTCGTTGGTCTCTAGGTAGGACTGTAAGAGATGTAGAGGTAGGTAGGCGTCTTGAACGATAAAAAACTGGATGGACCCAAAGAATCGCCATGTCATGTGACTCTTTCAGGTCAACGAGCTAACCAGCTTAGCTATCCCTCAACCTCGTCGCTTCAGCTCTCCTCCCTCGACTCAGTTTACCCAAGCCTACGAGTAAAGCAATCGTAATTGACACAACCGGCTCCTTTCCCCTCGCCCTCCTCCTGTCTGTCCTCAAGTCCCGGATCCTCGCCAATCATTCTCAATGCACTCACAGCGCTGTAGAAAATGGCATCCATTGGGTCAACAGGCCGGGACAGGACGAGACAGGGATCAGCGTCGATGAAGAAGCGCAGAGATGCCTGGAGATGGTCGCTCTCTGCCGGGTGTTTGATGTTGAGGGGCTTTGGGAGGTATTGGGCGAGATTGGCCAGGATCCGTCCTCTGGAGGAGATCCGAAAACCGTGGCTGCGAGGCCTCCTGGAGTCAAGGAAGACGAACCAGAGATTCTTGACAGCCAAGAAGAAGATCTCTCTTCTGAAGTCGCGATCCCCGTATCTCCCTCGCTCGCAAACCCAAGCTTGGCTCCCATCGAGGAGACAGATGCAGGGCCAGAGATGATTATCATAGACAACATGACGCACATCATCAGCGAGCTACTCGCCCGCAAGGAGAAGCGCGAAGGTACGTCCTCTCGCTTCTCTCTGCCTCCCTTGTGCAGAACCCATGTGATGCTTACGCACCCCAGCACACACCTTCCTCACTCTCCTCTCCTCGAGCCTCCACACCCTCACCACAACTCACAATATCCTCACCGTCGTCCATAACACCACGACGCCCTCAGTCACCAAACCCTCGTACTCGTCAGGTCAGCAGGCCCACCACACGGTGCAGAGATCCATCTTCGCATCTACCACTACTAAACCGGCTCTCGGACAGGTATTCTCGCAATTTCCGGATCTGCATATCTTCTTGCATGATATGCCGAGGAGGAGGGAGGATGCTGAGGCTCTGTATGGAAGGGATGGGGAGGCTGTGCCGCCTGGGGAGGGGAGCGTGGAATACTGCACCTTGATCGAAGTGCTGAAGGATGAGTGTCCGATTCTGGGTCGCGATAGAGAGAAAGAGAGGAGATTCGCGTGGCGTGAGCAGAGATGGACGGCTGTCACTGTTGACGGCGCTGGGACGGGCTTGGTAGCTGCTTTCGCGGAGAGAGGGGGCTGCGCGGATGCGTAGGTAACGTCGCGAATATATGAAGCTTTGGAGGATGAGGGGTTTGAGAATCGAGCGTAGGGGGTAGCTGTGCGAGACGACAGAAGAAGAAGAAGAAGAAGAAGAAGAAGCGGAAGCTGCTTCGTCGAAGGGAGGCTGGCCGACAACTTTGCACGAATGAAGAATTACCCTGTTGGAAGATCATCCAGCACGTAACCCAATCGATAATCAAGGGCTATAGTAGGGAGTACATGGACGAGAAATACTATCTAGCGCCTAATGCACGAATACACCAGCACCAGCCGCTGCTCTCAAGTTTCATACCATTGGCTTCTATCGCACGTCTAGCGCTTAACCCCTATAAAAGACGCCTCCCCAACCTAGACAGAGAACAGTGACGGTCCCATGGGCTCCGACGGACTCTCTACATCTCCGCAAGCCGCTCGCCCACGCGACTCTCTGGACTGCACGTCTCTCTGCGTGAGAAATGAGCGCGACGAGCGTGGAGAGAGCGCTGTGAGGATGAGACGGGCTGGCTTGGGATGTGCCTTGTTGCTGTCGAGCAAGCCTCTTGCCACCTCTCGTTGCCATCTCTTTGGTCGCTGTCAGACCCGAGCAAAAGAGGTAGCCGATGCGCGGGTGGGCGGATGGATAACTCATCGATATACGTCAGGGTGAGAAGAAGGCACAGGCCAGGGACGTCGATCCGATCAGTTCTATCACTCGATCGGAGCTGTAGAGAAAAGAGAGTATGAATAAGTACACGCTGGTCGACCTCTCATGCCCATGCGTCGCTCTCTCACGTCTCTCGGCGCCGGTCGCTCTCATTTCATGTCCCAGCACGACTGAAATCTCCAACCTCTAGCCAGGCCACGATTCTCAGACGCTCAGTCAGCTGCAGAAAAAGTACAGCCTGGTGTTGCGCATGCGAAGGTGCCGATCCAGTTTGAGTTGCTCTGCTCTGCGTGCTTTGCTCGCCTCGACATGGACTACAAAGCTTGACGCTCTACATAGAGTAGATCCCAGAGGGGTTTATCTATATAAGCTGTAGGAATCGGGCTTTGCGTCGTGTTCTCAGCAGGAGCGGATACATATATATATACATATATTAACACACACATATATATATATATATATATACACATCGCCCCAAACACCTTGACTTTCTTACCCCCCCCCCCCCCCCCCAGGTGGTGGTCGTCCGTCCCTCGGTATAGCCCAACTTCGTCAAACTTCCCGTGCCCATGGCACAAGGCGCCCCCAGACGCAAGGTAAGAAGGCAAGGACATCTCATCAGACCACGGACACGGCGGATCGTACCAACAAGCCGGCTACCTTCACGATCATCTCTCCCTCTCCCTCTCTCTCTCTCTCTCTCTCTCTCTCTCTTTCTCTCGCTCACCAAAGAGAGACAGGGGAGATGCACCAAGAGAGTCCGATGCCTTTCCTCCGTAATTCCTCCAACCCCGTTGCCGCGGCTCTCACGGTAGTCGTTTCCTCTGGATCAACAATCCCTTGCCCGACGACATGATCTTGTTGAAACACCCTGGTCCCTGCTAAGGATCCGAGGGGGTTCGAATCCTCTACCAACCCGCCAGAAAGCTCGCTCGCGAGCCGTGTCTCCTTCGTGCTCGTCTCGATCTTGCGTATGTGCCCTTCGGACCCGAAGAAGTCTCCGGTGCCTTCGCAGCGTGTGGTCTGGCTGAAAAGCATTCAGCTACCTGCAGGACGAACGGAGTCTACAGTTCTCGTCCTTGCTAAGTAAACGAGAGCGGAAAATTCCTTCGCCAAATCAACACAATCGCGCAGTAGGTTAGGGAGAGCAATTGTTAATTATAGGTTTACATACATAGCCTCGGGCTTACCAGAGCAATACAGAATAGCCGAGAGTGAGGAATAAAAGTCACTATCAATCCCATGAGGAAGTATACTAGAGGCAAGACCTTAGCGTCTCGCTCCTCCTGCCCTTCAGCTTGCTATGAACACTTCCCCACTTCTCTAGCTAACCACCCCTCGCGCCTAGCCGTCACAGCACAATGAGCCAAACCGCCCAGACGCCACACTGTCCAGAACCGAATTCTTTTGCGCTTGCTCCAGACCCGTATCTTTCAAAAAAAAAAAAAAAAAAAAAAAAAAAACCCTAGTTTTGCTTGTGTCCTATTCATACATCTCGCGCTCCACACTTCGGCAATATCAAAACAATCAGTCAAGGAAATTCGAGTCGAGGATGCTACTGCGGCGGCTCACGCGGGTAGGAGAGAAAAGTTTCTCATGCCGCCCACTCGACGACTTCGAGGGCACACATTACGAGTATGAGAGTTGAAGGCAGGATCCTGTATATGTTAATATCCTGAATCGGTTGACTGGAGCGGGGGACTATGGCGGAGGAGGACGTACCAGATAACGTAGCTCTGGAATAGTAATTTACTCATCACGCCCTCGTAGACACCATTGATCTGGCAGATCTGCGCTAGCTGCAAGGCGCTCGGTGCACCGGTCAGCAGGAAGCACACAATGACGAAGATGGGATCGTCGAGGATGCTGACGGGTACGTATTTGGCCGCCAGAGCGAGGAGGGGCGCCATGATGAGTGTAGGGAGCAACATGCGTGAGATGAGAGACGCAATCATTAGCTTCGTGCCGATCTTGTTTTCCTCGGAGTTCTCGTCTAGGGATTCCTGGGGAAGAGTATTGCGGGCCAAGTTGGCGCCAAGGACGACTAGAATCAGGGGAACGGCTACGCCACCAGATTGCGAGATGGCCCGGGTGACGGAGTTGGCGATGAAGGAGCCATCCGCGAAGAAGAGGTGTTGGAGTTTGGGGATCGAAGCTACAATTATCGCGAGAAGCATGGCCCAGAGAGGGGGGTTCATGAACTCCCAGAGGCCGGCGAAGAAGTTGACGAGAGCCGAATAGGTCCTTGCTAGTGCATATTGTCCTGGGGCAGGAAGTGCACCAAAGGCCTTTTGCGATATCCTCTTGATCTTGTGAGTGACATGAAAGATTCCGCGTCTGGACCTGAGGTGGACCGTGGGGATGATTCCTCGGACACCATTGGGGATTTCCCAATCGTCACCCGGTGTCGGGGTTCGAATACTTGGGAACGAGGTGATGTTGTTGTCAGTGAGCAAAACATTACCATTGGTAGGAGTCGGCTGCACCTTCTTCGGGGGCTCGTCTTCGTCCGAATCCACTGGCCCTGCGTAATGTGCGTTGGTGATGGGGGTCCTACTTCCAGACTCAAACGACGCAGTAGACGAGGATGCGTTCAGCCTATGATGATCCTCACGGGGACCGTCCAAACCAGGAATCAAATCGGGCTCATCTCTGTATCGTGCTTCCTCGAGATCCGAAGTCTCACTTTCTTCGTACTTGTCGGGTGGTGCAAGTAAGACGTGGTATCCCCAGCTCCATCGTACCAGTTGTCCGAGTTGCTGGAAGATCAGCAGATAGAGGATGCCGCGAGCTGCTACATCATCATCGTTGTCTCCTGGAATCTTGTCCCAGTGTAGTCCGCGAAGAGTCTGGGAGAGCGAGATGACGAGCGAGATGGGAAGCGAGTTGGAGTTTCCGAACACCTGCAGCAGTTAGTACATGATGTACCTAACCCCGGGAAGGAGAACTTACCCCCATAGCAGTCACGAAATTTCCAGCTCTCTTGTGGAAACCAAAGCCTCTGGAGACAGCGATGGACACCAAGTAAGAGACCAGCGTCTGGATGATAAAGATGACTGGAATGACGGCCAGCTCCAGCAGCTTATCCGCGGTCAATTGGGATGCCAATTTGGTAAAGACTAGCCCACGATTAGCGCCGAGTCCCCCCTCGACATAGCACAGGGCCCATACTCAGACATGGCGTGAACAGAGCCACGTTCAAATTCGCAACGAACTTCTGCTTGTCCGCATCGAACATTCCCTGCCTCGCAACGATGTACCCCGGCAGACTCACACACACGACTTCCATCACGGCCTCGAACACAAGCAGGATCAAGTGGCCCAGCGCCGGATGCGACTCATGGTCGTTGCGCGTCGAGAGGAAGGAGAAGCTCGTGAGGGAGGTTGAGGCGATGGGCTGGGCGTAATCGTTGCCTGCAACGGCCGCATTGAGGCGGTAGGAGGTGGGCGAGGTGAAGAAAGCCATGATGAAGGGAGGGAATGACGGCCACAACCGTTGTGGTGCCTTGAGGAGGGGGGAGGTCCTCGTTATGTGGTGTTGCAGCAGGTCATTGATGGGAGAATCTGCCGTGGCGGGTCAGATCTACTTGGTAGTAGGTGGTAGGTAGCTGCTGCCCAAGCCAAGCCCACGTGCCGAAGCGTCAAAGCAAGAAAGTATGGCTGAGGTGGCTGTGGCGCTTGGAAAAGCAGGACAGTGGCCGATGATGGTTGGACACTAGTGGAACCACATCCAGCATAGCTTGATCCTTCTCTCAATGGCCTGCCGCTTTTATACAACGTTGATGGGGCTCATGATTCCGCTCTCGAAGACCAAGACCGACTTTACGGGCATAGTAGCCTTTTGCAACCAGTCCAATCACAAGGGGGGGGGAACTCCCAAAATATCCTAAACACAAGCTAGCTAATGAGCCGACGGCGTGTGAAAGTTGCAAGCGTGATAATGTATGCATGCTCATCCCGTGATCACAAAGGACGTTGATCCAATATCTCAATATCAAGAGCAGAAGAAGTAGGCCAATGCACAGAACGCAATCCTATACCGATCCTATCATCCATCTCATACTCAGCGAGTAGGAGACGTACCTAGTAACGAAGCTATCACGAACAGCTGAATATAGTACCAAGTACGAGCGAGGGTTTAGGATGTGTCAAGAGAGAACTCTAGTATCGGAAGAGGCGAGGGAAAGATCCCTCCGTAAAAGCTAGGGGTTTATGTATTATCTTTGGAGTTTCCCATTGCCCAACCCTGCACCACTAATTTCACCCTCCTTTCTAATTACCAAACAACCAGTCAATTAATCGAACTCCAATCACGTCACCCCGAATTTACAGGTAAGCCACAGCTACTTAGCTTTTCCAAGCACGAAAAATAAGTTACCAGACGCGCCCCAAGCCCTGTGCAAGACAGACAGACAGACACACACACACACACACACACAGAGAGAGAGAGAGAGAGAGAGAGAGAGAGGGAGAGGTAGGAGCGGCTCTCAGTAATGCGAAGTCTCAACCGCCCATGCAATGGTGAAATACACATGTCTTAGAATCGGAAACCAGTGTATAAACTTCAACTTATCGTGCTCCGCATCCTCGTACCGTTCCGGATCGAAATATGGCACATCTTCGGCGGAGATCCGTACGGACGGAAATCCATTGTCGTGAGCGGAGAGGAAGTCGCCGACTCGCTTGTAGCAGTGATCGTCGTGAAGAGCGTAGTGGCCAAAATACTCCTCGGTGACTTTTTGCGTGTGCGTGTAGAGGACACCGCTCTCCCCCCCGGTGTATTGGTACTCGGTGCAAATGTGGATTCTGTATTGCGGACCGCTTCCGGTCCTCTCCTGGTTCAGGAAAGCAAGAACCTTGGGTCCGGACTTTTCGGCCTGCCTCTGGGCGTAACCCGCCAGGACAGCCTTCGAGCCCAGATTCCCTCCATTTTTCCCGGCGTAGAAATGGAACTCGACGTGGTTTCGCGACTGCCACTTCGCTTCCGCAAACAATCTCAGAGCCTCCAGATGCGTCACGACGCCCGAGCCATTATCATTGGCGCCGGGAGCACGGGCATCGACGTCCTCGGCAGCCGTGTCGTAGTGGGTGCCAATGATCACCGTCAACTCGTCTTCGGTGCCCGGGATCTTAGCGATAATAGATGGCTGATCGAATTCGTGCTGGAACGTGGTCACTTCAATGTCCGGGTTAGAGGCGGTGATACTTTTGATCTGGCCAAGGAGCCACTTCCCCGCCTCGGCACCATGAGAAGAGCGGTGGTGGCGGTTGTGAAACTCCGTCAGAGTTTTGAGCCAGCTCTCAGGGCCGTTGATGTTCGCCCGGTAGGCCACTTCCTCGAATTCACGTTGATACATCAGCTCTGGGAATTGCGTGATCACGGAACTGGTCCATGGATTAACATGACCGCGGGTCTCAAGTGTTGTCGTATCAGGAGGCCGAGCAGCAACTAACGGCAGCGCGGCAACGAAAGCCGGAAGAACGGAGGAGAGATGCATCATGAACTTAGGTCGACAGCAGCAGAGAACAGGTCAAGTGCTGATCCAGTTGGTTTGCTTTGCTTGCTTGCTTGCTTCCATTCGACCGTAGAGCTTGAGGCTCATTATCAAGTAAATCCAGTAGGGTTATATATAAGTTAAAGGATTTGGTGTACGCAATAGCGGCAGATGCAACGTCGAACTTCATTTTTAAACCACGGGTGGTCGTCAGTCGGTAAAGCCGAATCCGTTGAAACTATGACAATAAAAGTAGTTTATACTAAAGTGGGTTTTAAGTTAGGTACAACAACAATGTACAACTATGTACAGGACCATTCCCGTCCGCCCCCCCCCCAGAACAGAGATTAAAGCTTTGTTCGGTTCGTCACATCTGAAACCTTCTTGTGCAATTACTAAGTCACAACCTTTTCCGAATGTTGTCGTAAATTTTCTTCAGAGTAGTTCTCATCTTAGTCAGTCAGCGTCAAAATCCACTTTGCAACTGTATGGACACGCTTGTTCGATCCAAAAAAAAAAACCTTCCCCCATGGTATTCGCTAAGTCTGCAAAGCATTGCGCGCTAGAGGGAAGGCGAACCGAGTAGTGTAGTTCTATTTCTAAACTCGATGTGAACCTCCACATTGAACTCGTTGATAAGAATCAAAATTCTTAATATCGTGGTACTGTACATCAAGCGACCATGGGAAGTCGAAGCGAGAGAAGGGAGCGTTCAGTGATTCTCCGGTCAGCCTGGTGTCTTTCCTGGCCTTTCAGGTGCTAAACCCAGATTTCGAGGGCCAAGTCACGATGCGAAAAATAGATGCGACGGTGCTGTCTCTTGAGTAGCTGGATTTTAATAGGTTTACGGAAACTTGGCCAATATTGGAAGCATTTATGGATAGCCTTGCAAGGCGTGAGTCCTGTGGCTGATAGGTCGTGTAAATCCATCCGTACTCGGCCAAAAGAAAGAGGGCCCAATGAATTGACTTTCATGCGGGATTTGCTTGGCAGGTGGTATTCTTCAGCTATCTCTTCTCGTCTGCATAGTCTACGTACAGTACAATACAGTTACAGTACAGTAGGATCGTCCACCGGCGACGCCTCTCAGACTCGATTACATTGCGTGGTCCAGCAAAAATAGAATTCCTTCGAGCTGGAGTCCTGACTATCGCCTCGTCAGAAAATTTCGAGAAATACATCGGCTCCAGCTTTGAGGCAAAACTTCCAATAGGAGCCGCGGCATTTCCGTTCGAGCAATTCACACCTGAAGGTATCGATTGTTCCCCCCCCCCCCCCCCAAAAAGGAGGACATTCTTTTCGTTCAAAAGCAGGGGAGCTTCGGATTTACTTTGCCGACACCATCAGAAAGTAGTCGGGAAGTAGATGGCTCATGTTCTGATCAAGTTTGTGGTAGGATATAACATTTATCTCGGAAAGGATAAGAGAAGTACTGTCTGTACAGTACAGCAAGTAGTTTGGTACGGTCTACACACTAGCTGTCGCATGCTTCGGCCACGGATGACATGCCACGGAGGCAAGCCATGTGGATACGTCATTACAGCCTGTGGCCGCGGGTCTCAGTCATCCCCCATAGTCCTTGTCACCCATAGACACATGTCGTGGGTACGCCTCGACGTTAACAGCCGGAAATCGTCTCTGGTGTCAGTTGGGAGGGCGAAACCAACGCCCAGAGACATCTTTGCCCTCCTCCCTCCACATGTTTCAAAAAGAGCCAGTACACTTCGTACTAGGGGAGAGGTAAATAAAATGTACTTACTATTCTCGTCCGTGCACGCGAGATACTTGGCAATGCTGCTTTTACTACTTTTCTCGCCCTACGACGGCACGTAGGAACAGCAGAACATAGAATCCTATTTTGGAAAGCTTGGATGCGACGAAAGAGAATCAAAAGCAGCAAGTTACAAGTATATTTATATATATCATCACTTGAGGTAGTACCCTATAGAGCCGTAACCCGACAACAAGGAACCAACAATATTTAGCCAAAGTACCCAGTAATTTGAGTGGGGCTGAGCTCCGCACCGGATTAAGGCCCAAGGATGGATTGCTCTGCCAACCTCTGTGCCCCAGCAGCATGCGCCAGAGCGGATATACCACAGTGCAGTACTGTAAGTCACTAACCATCGGGCTAGAGACACCTTGCGGGCCGACTCTAAGACACCGTCTGTCTTGTCAATCGGGATCGATTGGTCTGCAGAGCTCGCGGGCTTATCATCATGGCTTCTCCTACAGTACTGGGTTACTGGGTACTGGAGCAATGGGGTAAGCCCTCCCTTAGTCCAGATTCCTCAGGCATCAAGCGAAGAATAAGAGAATGAGGCATGCAGGGCAACTCAGAAAAAATACCGTAAAGTAGAGTTTTTTTACAATCGGGAAGATCTGGCTCGCTTGCTCGCATGCAAACCGCTCCCCCTCCCCAGATGCTGCGAACCTTGAAGATCAAAAGTTTATCGCGCAGATGCCACACCACGTCCCGCCTGGAATTGAACTGGAAATGGAAATTCTCCGACAGGCTGGCTCGTGACTCGTGGAGTGGCCATTCGACCCAGGTCTGATCTCGATGATGTTCCAAGAAATGCAAGTACTAGCTAGTGTTCAGGCTTTCAATCATGCTTAAATTATAGTTTCCGCTCTGTGTAGTCGGCACGACGTTAAGACGCCATGTCACAAAAGGGAAACATAAACACGGGCAGAGATCGGAGATCAGAGAATCCTGGGGAGTACACACAGTCCAGTACTGTACGTATCTGTGGATGGATTAGCCCATGCCAAGTCAAATTGCATGCGAAGGTGAAGGACATGGGTAGGTTCGGATGCTGAGAACTCTTGCCCATTGTTTACTCTACCCCCCCGAAAGGGAGCAGGACGTCATGAATACCTACATACCCGAAGGCCTAAATACCCGAATCCTTATATACCTCTATATACGATGAATATATACGATGAATATATACAATGAATATATACAATAAATATATACATAAATACATATCTAAATACATACCTAAATATATACGAATATATACATATATATACATATACATATACATATATATATACCCATAGCCATCCATACTTGTGCTGGACATACCCACCCATGTTTGACTACGGCATCAACCTGAGCAGACGATGGTGATGCCATACACCCTGTCCCCAGGCGGAAAGCAAAGGCGGCCAACGAATGCTCATGTTGATTTTGGTCTGGCTCTTGATCTTGATCTTGATCTTAATCTTGATCTTGATGTCAATATCGCCAACGCCAATCACCGTCAATCCACCGCCAGTCACGGCTCTGCTCGGCTGCGTCGCACCGCGCAGGCCGATACATTTACTGTGCTGTGTATTACGGTGTAGACGTAAAGAATCAGTCAACTACGCGAGATCCTTGCGCGAGTGATAAGAGACCCTCGGGCACCTTTTGCATATCAACCGATCTAGTCTTTCTGATCATACTGGAAGTCCTCGTCGTCTCGGTCTCCCTACCCATCTATCTGCACTCCACGAGCCCGCAGTCCAACATCCTTTCTTCCTGCGCAAGTGCCCACAATTCAAGATATCTTCCTACTCCCAGCCCTGTGCAGGAGTACTCGATCAGACCGATTCCTGGATCCAGACGACCGCATCTCACACCTGAGGTCAACGCGAATCGAATCGGCGAGCGTCTACGTCTACGCCTCAGGTTCCGCCTGCGCCTCAGGTACCGACGTCCCCAACCTAGCTCGGCCACCTAACCGAAACCAACTTTTCCCTGCGGACTTTTCCCCTCCAGGCCAGTCCACATCAATTCCTTCGGCCCTTCAGCTCCCCTCCGTTCGTAGACTATCTTCTCCCAGCGTCGTGCGCGCTCTCTACTTGTACCCCGCCGGGTGCGTCGAGTCGGTGGGCCAACCGGAGCTTGCGGCTTATTGATTGATGGATAGTAAAAGTAAGTCTAATCTTCCCCCTCCCCCAAGACTCCCTCTGCCAAGCAGCCATTTTGCTGACTATGCGTTGCAAGCAGACATCCCGAGCCTCGACTTTTCCCATCCGAAGCCACTTCCGTGTGGATAAGTCTGTTTTTGCTCATGTCACCCGTGTAGTCACGACTCTGGGAAACGAACAGCCATGGCCCCGCCCGCGGCTCACGTCCCCAGCATGCCCCGCGACGAGTCGATCGAAGCTATTGATTTTGCAAGTCCTCAGTCGCCAGTTTCGAGCGACGACGAAGATGAACCGCCAGTGCCGAGCACAGATCCGGAGACCTCAAATACCCCTCGTCTCCCCTCTCTTCGATCCACTTCCGACCCTCAAGGGACTGCCTCCATGACTGCCTCTTCCACACCACTAGGTCTTCTCAACAACGCGCGAAGACCCGTCCCAGCTGCAGCAAACATGTCAAATCTGCGAACCGCCCAGATGGCACTACCACAGAGCATGGAGGCGAAAATGAAGGCCTTCCATCTCTCCAGACAAGGCACCCCGCCAACACGTCCGGGGGTTGGACCGACGTTATCTGCTGGAGCAGGTCCGATACCCGAGAGACCCAGCTTTGGCGGGCAGGCTTTTGGAGGCCTCCCTGGCGGATTGAGGATGCCGCCCAGTATGCGTCCAGCAGCCCACAACTTCGTCTCTGCCCCCGCGGTCCCGAAGATGCCTGCGAAGGGTGGGGGACTGAGCGCAAGACGAGGCATGAAGCTGCCCGGAGGACTGCCAGGTTCAGATAGCCCACTCACATCAGGTCTCAATAGCAGCTCGAGCACCGCAAGCAATGAATCCAAGAACGCGTTTGACAATTTCTCGGAATTTGTCGACACCAAGAATGGGACGTTGAAGTTCAAGGGCAAGGCAATCATCCATGGCCACGGTATCGACTTCAGTTCCGGCAGCAACTTCAGCATCTCCTTGGACGAGGTCGATACGTTGGAGGAGCTGGGCAAGGGTAACTATGGTACGGTCTACAAAGTTCGCCATGCCAGACCCCGGATGCGTAGACCCGGTCTTGGACTGGCCGGGAACAAGTACTCGTCCTCGGCATCAACCGCGTCGGTGAACGAGAGCCACTCCGTAGAGTCGCCGCCGGCAGCCACGGACTCTACGACTGGTGTGGTCATGGCTATGAAGGAGATCAGGCTCGAGCTGGACGAGGCGAAATTCGCCAACATCATCATGGAACTTGACATCCTACACAGATGCGTGAGTCCTTACATCATCGACTTTTACGGGGCCTTCTTCCAGGAGGGCGCTGTCTACATCTGCATTGAGTTCATGGATGGTGGTTCGATAGACAAGATCTACGGAGATGGCATCCCGGAAGGGGTGTTGAGGAAGATCACCTATGCAACGACGCAAGGTCTCAAGACACTGAAGGATGACCACAACATCATCCACCGAGATGTAAAGCCTACGAACATACTTGTGAATACCCGGGGCCAAGTCAAGATCTGCGACTTTGGTGTCAGTGGAAACCTGGTCGCGAGTATTGCAAAGACGAATATTGGATGTCAGTCGTACATGGCTCCTGAGAGGATAGCCGGTGGTGGCATGGCTGCGTCTGGTGCTCCGGGTGGTACATATAGCGTTCAGAGTGATATCTGGAGCTTGGGACTAAGTATCATCGAGTGTGCCATGGGCAGATACCCGTACCCTCCCGAGACGTACAACAACATCTTCTCCCAGTTAAGCGTACGCCTCTGCGACCACTGTCTGTTTGTCATTCATCTCCCCCGCTAACATCCCGCAGGCGATCGTAGATGGCGAACCGCCCGACCTCCCAGAAGATGGCTACTCCTCCGTGGCCCGGGACTTCGTACATGGCTGCCTCAACAAGATCCCTAAACTCCGCCCGACGTACTCCATGCTCCTCGCCCATCCTTGGTTAGCAGACCTCTCTAAACCGCTCACAATCTCTGAAGAAGACGAGAGTCAGGAACCCCCGTCCCCTATCGGTGGCGATGCCCCCCAGAGAGAGATGGGCGCTGGACGCGGCACCGAGGACGCCGAAGTCGCGGAGTGGGTCAAGAGCGCTATGGAGCGCAAGAAGAACGGCTTGATGGGGGAGAGCGTCAAACCTGCTCTGCATGCGGCCCCGCTGGATAACACGGATGCCACTGCGGCGTAGGCTAGCCTGGTCCATGGAAAGCTTGACGGGCGGTCTCTTCTTCCCGTGGTTTTCTACGAGGAATCTTCTCTTCCCTCCTTTTTTTCCCTTTTGTTTCCAGACCAGGGCATGACGAGCAATGATGATGACTGATACCTGCATTTGGAGCGCCGGTGGATAAAGATGCGTCGGGTTGGGGCGGGGCGAGTCGATGCTACGATACCTACGTACCTCTTTTTTTTTTTAACCTTTTTTCTTTCCTATTCCAATTGTTTTGTCGCGGCTGGCCTTGGGGTGATGAACGACGGTAAGAATGCGATGACTTCGAAGCTACTGCTCGGCGGTAAGAAGTGGCAGAGGCTGGGTCGAGGGAGACCTGAGGCGGATCGTGAATGGGTGGGTAGACACATGGATCGTGTGCTGCTGGAGTACAGATGACCTCGGCGGAGGGAGAAAGCATAGTGGAAGGGAGGAAGGAAGAAAGAATGGACGAGTAGCACTCCGGCGCTCAGCCTCTACGTGAAATGCACTGTTGCCTCGAGTCTTGACCTGCACTCATCTAGTATGAATAAAGGAGATGTGAGTAAGCGCTTTCTTCGTCAAGGACAAGGCTGGGACGAATCAAGGCTATTTAACTTCCCCACGAACTTCTCATGGAGCAAGGGAGGCGAGCATGACTTTCAGACGGAGTATGGAACTGCTCACGAACCGTCTTGGAGCAGCTCGACGTTCTCGGTGGGCTCCCCACGCCTCGTATACTTTGTTTCAACCATGAACACGGAAGACTCGGTACTCGTCGCAAGAGAGATTCAAGTAATACCCAGCACCCCGTCCCCTCCCCCTCTCTCTTCGACGGTATCGTCACTTTCTTCGAGCCACCGACGGCCGCGCCCCGTGGAGGCTGACCCGTATGTAGTCTGGGACACATATCTCGCCCACCTATCCAGAATCGGACTTTCTGGCTCGATTGCGAGGGGGAAAAAAAAGAGAGAGAGAGAGAGAGAGAGAGAGAGAGAGAGGAGGACGTACGCGTACGGTGGATCAGGATCTGCCTGCGTTGTCACACGCCCGATCCCTTTTTTACGGCGTGTGCTGTCTTCTTTTCTTCTATTTTTTGGGGGGAGGGGAGGTGGGGAGAGAGAGGGGGCAAATATCGGGGATGGGGAAGGGAGGGCGGGATCGTAGGGTCTGTTGATGTCCTTTTGTGGCAGCGAGATGGATGTTTAGCAGGACGGCCATTCTTGCCTCATGGTAGCTGTAGAAAGAGCAGGGGGGTTTTTTTTTTGATCGCCTTGGGTTTATTCTTCACGTTCCACGTCTAGGGTTTACGCGGGAGAGTCTTTTTTTCCCCCCCTGCTTATGTATGTACGTCTATATCTTTGAATTACACGTTCACTTTACTGGCCTGCTATCTGCATACTGGTTGATAGTTGTGTGTGTGTATGTGTATGTATGTATGTTTGGCGCGAGGTAAAAACGTGGGATCCAAAAACGGTCGCGCGTTTGGAATCGTCCCAGGCAGAAGGCCAACTTCTTACCGCGTGAAGATTTTTGCCTCGATCGGAGGAAGGATACACGCACGGGTGGATGCGCGAATATAGATCTGTCACTGGAGAGCAAATACCAGGACTGAGATCCCACGAGACACATATACTCCAAGCCACAAGGGGGAGAATGCCGGTCCTGACAGGCTCCGGCTCGTCTCCAGGCAGGAAGCTTCAATCCTTGAGATTGACCTCGGTCGAGCAAAGTTAGCCAAGATGTTTGCATTCGATCGCTAATCATCAGACGGCTGTCCCTCCTGGTAGCTCGAAGCCATATCGAGTCGCATACCGAAGCCCGATCTGCCCGTGACGGCTCCCCTGACCCTCTGACTCCGGTGCTGATGCCCAAGACTGGCATATTAGCTTTATCGCACAACCGGTTAGGGACGCTCATGTACCCGTTGGAGTTTTGGGAGGAAGGGGACGTCTAGAAATATGCTGACGACTGATCTAGTCGAGTTGTGCGGCACCAGAGCTACCCATGGCCCCACCGAAAGAGACCGCAACAACTTACTACTAGTGAGTCTACAGACGAATGTGGTTCTGTCTGTCTTCCGGGATCAAGTACTCGAGGATCGAAGAAAACTCTCTGTATTTGACCTTGAAGAGAGTAGGGGAAGCATTCTGCAACTCTCAAGATAAGGTTTGTTGACAATGGCTGTCTGTTAAGCGAGACGCTCCACGACGTTGAAGAAACCACTAGAGTACTGCATACCAAGCTTCGCGGAATACGCAAAGAGCGACGGCTTCGTCGTAATCAGCCTGGATCCGCGCAGAAATATAATTACGTTGTACAACCAACCATCAATTCTATGGCTCCCCGATCAGTACCGTGTCGTCCGGGAGATACTTCTGCTGCTGAAAAGTCACGTCGAGCTCGATCCACGCCGTCAGCTTGCCCCGAACAACACGTCCTGCCTGACTCGGGCTGCCATCCAGCAACAACATTTCCATCCAAGGACCACATATGCGGCTGCTCTCTAGCCAGTCAAGGTACTGCACAGTGACGTCTCGTCCAGCGACTGCACCCGTGATGCACATAGATATCCGATTCCCGCCCAGCGCCAGCCCGTTGCTCCGGAAACGAGGCTCGAAAGCTTCCGCCGCTCGTCAACGACGGGGGGGGGGGGGCGCAACTCTCAGAAATGCACCGAAACGAGGTGGCGGTCCCAGACACCTTGAAGCGCTGGAATTCAGGGCATCTGGTAGATCTCTACACCGCTCGCTCGTTGGTGTGTCGTAGACGTCCTTGGTGTCGAGACAATGATCCGGCCTTCATCACAGCCATCGAGAAGGAAGGTCTTCGCGCGTATACCTCGGCCCTAGTAGCTTCGATATTGTGGGATGTGGATAGATTCCAAGGATGGAGCAAGTGAGCCCAGCTGAACACAGGCGCTGTTTGTTCACCAAGCGCGACATATTAGTTTCCTCTGCCCTTCGCCTTTGCTCTATATGTCATATCTTATGTGAACGGGCGTATTCTCCGTAGTATGCCAGTGTTGGGTGTAAAGTATCTCAAGAGGTAGTAAGAGGGTGTTGCTACGGGCTGTTTATACGATAAGTGCGCTAAGCGATATCCCTCCAACACAACACTACACGTACACTACCCAAGCCCTTCGCTGACGCATACTATCTATCCAGCTTCATGCGCATCTGCACCATCACCCTCAAAAAAGCACCGCGGGATTCACGTACATCTCAGTTCACTTTGAAGACCTTTCACAAGGCATAATATCACGAGGCGTGAGAGGTAGAGACTTCTGTTCAGTTGTCTTGTATTTTAGATAAAAATGCTCATTCTCTCAGCTCAACAGCTTCACCACTTCGTTCGTAACTTCTACTTGGCAAGTAACCCCATATATAGCTACCCTTGACCGTCTTATCAGCTTCATTTTCTCGCGTTTCCTCGCGCATTATGGATGATATTAAGCAGCAGCTTCCAACGCCGACCCGTAGTGGCTATCTTGATGGTCTTCGTATGGTTCCTGTGCTCCACGAAGTGCTAGTGAGGGGATGATCAAGATGGTTCTGTTATGGAAGCGTGAACATGTGTGAGTATGGAAGTGTAGAGTAAAGTACGATTTTGACTCAATCTTGGCTCTGCAGACCTTGCTGGAGGTTCGTAGAGGACACCACGGACAGGTGTTGAGTCGTCGTCCCCCGACGACCCCCTCACTCGAGGAAGTCGCCCCCTCGAAGCCTTTCAGCCTCGAGGGATGTTGACAGTGACCTCAGCAGCGGCATGAGAAAGGAGATTGCTCAACGTTTCGCCAGGAACTGTTATAGGTGCTTTGCCATGTATTTCTTCGAGTGCTTCAACCCTCTTCAGAAGCTGACAATGACTGACCGCCAATTTTCCGCACAAAGAAACAAGTTCCTCGTGTTCAGAAGTGGCATCTTTGCTGCCAGCTAGCGCACACCTAGGTGTGGCTTTGGGTTGCACATTGTAATGCCTTGCAATGTAGACCGTCGTGATGGTGGAAATTACCATGGAGAGGAGAGGCAAAATCCACGCTGCGACAGCGCTGAAGGTCTGAATAATATTAGCCTCGATCATGTTGCAGTTATCAATTGTTACAAAGTGTGAGCAGAGTATGAATGTGCGTTTCTGTGAAAGAGGTGAAGAGAAGAGGAGAAGGTTGAGAAGCGTATGCAGAAAGTCATCAAAAATTGCTTCGCGCCAGTGAAGTCTCTGTCATGGGAAGGGACGACTGCCTCCGCCAGCAGCTTCTCCTGCACACAATCTCTCATGAATTCTTGAGCCCATATGACTGCCTTATGACACACGGTAGTATTGCGACGCTAAATAAGCCTCACAGAGATTGATCTGGCACAAAAGCAATCCATTTCTCGGGTCGTGGTTGCTCGAAACCTATATAACACCCGAAGCCTTGAAGAATCCTCCAACATCTGGAAGTCTCTGTTCTTGTCGATCTACCGTATCTTCGACCAGAGACGTGCAAGTATAGCCATGACAATCATAGCGAGTTGCGCAAAGGTTGTTGAGGCTAAAAAAAGCAAATGGTGAACCAGCAGTGCAACGGTCTCCGGCTCTACCGAAGTGTCGATATACCAGATGCCGTGCCCAGCGACCTCCCAATTAGATCCATACGGATTAACATGCATGCTGTTTCCAATCACGGGCAAAAAAGAAGACAACCTCTTCTTATTTTCTGCGGACAAATCATCAGCAGATGGCCCATCTTGACCCTCGTAGCCTGAACGAATGCTACCAAGCGGCAGATTATGCGGAACGTAGTTGTCCAATGAAAGACTGTGCCTTTGCCATTTCGAGTCATGAGTACTAAGCCCAGAGCCTAGATTCAACCATTTAGTGACACAAAATGCAGTCCCTAGCTTTTCTAAATCCACAAAGTCAATCTGATATTCCATAGGGCAGGAGAGACATTGCTGTAGCCCCATACAAGCACAACCGGTCTCTCCGGGTTTATGGTTGGACCGACAGCGCATCAAGCTAACAAGGTTATCATTAAGGTCAAAGGCTGTATTGTAGGCGCATAGATGATGGCAAATGTTGTGAGCGAGCCTGTTGGACAAAAAGTCTTGGCTTGGATGCCTGCTTGTTAGACGCCATTCCTGACATCGTAAAATTATCTCGTTGGATACAATCCGCGCCTCTACTGAAAAGAGGAACGTTCTATCTCCGGAAACCTGGATGTCGGTGTGTGCTAGGTCGGATAGGGAGATACCGTGTTCAGGGCCATGATAGTGTCTTTTCAGCGCCAACTGAACATGCGAAAAGCGCAGGCTGTAATCAGAAGAGGTCGAGACTTGAACGAGTCCGTTTTTTAAATAACCCTGGCGAGCCGACGCCGGTATGCAAGAGCTTGGCGGGGCTGGTGCATAGAGTTCCGAAGGCAGTGCATTCGAGCTACTGGGATGAAGGCGAATACACCCATGACAAGCATGGTACCGAGGAAGATCTCGTGATAGAATGGTGAGAAAGTAGATGCGCTCCTCAGATTCTAGGCTGGATAGCAGATTCCATGTGCTACCACCTAACTGAGAAGCAAGCCTCTTGCAGCAGAGTGAGAAAAAGGCGGTCGAGGTCGTTGGCAGGAAGTAGGCGATGCGGAAGATGAGTTCAGGAGGCAGATCGAGCAAGGTTTTGACAGATGATGTCGCTATTTCGATACCGTCTGCGTCGTCTCGAGGTGGCATCTCAGATTGTTGCATCGGTGAGCTTCTAGAACTAGATTTGGGAAGCGAAAGGCAGTACTTGAAGCCGTATCAAAGAAAGTACAGAGGTTGTTGGATTCAAGGCAAATGGTGGTGAGCGGTTGGAAAGCTCAGAGAATTCAGAGGTGGATGACGGACAGATAAATACGTTAGTACGTTTTAGGAATAGTGGGACTCTTCCTTTCCCTACTTTGACCGAGGGCGCACGTCGTAGAATACGGTATATCTATCTGGTGATTCACCACGAACGCCGGAGGTTGCAGATACCTACTAGTAACCGGGTGGGGTTAGATACCCTAACCCTTTCTTATCGGGGTCAGATTTAGTTTTAATGCTTCAACATACTATATCAAATAGAAATTATATAGCACTAGCTATAAAAGCCCTAGTCGGAGTAGGTAGGAGGAGAAAACTAGCAGACAAAAACTCCTTGTAATCTACCATTCAGTCCTTTGTACTTACATAAATCCTGATTTCTAAGATATGAGTCTAGCTCCTGTATTTTATTCGACAGCTTATTTCTGAGCAAGTGCCTACTTTGTAGACAGTTGGAGTAGCTGAGGAGTTGCCTCAGGTCCTTGGCTCAACTGCTTTACCCTAGGATATGCTTCTGTTGTACGGAATTGGCGTTGTGGAGCAGATCATGTTTTGGTCACTTGACTAGCACGTGCATTGAACTCTGCACTAGGACGGGAGCACACAAATAGGTGCTCCCCAGAGATTCTCTTACTTCTACAAGCTTCTATCGCCACACGGTAGACGTAGTGACCTCTGTTCAACAGCTTCCTTTTACTTATTAATGGCTAACTATTCAGTTCTTTTACAGGTACTTTACTAAGTATCGGCAGCTCTATAAACTTATCTTTCTTATCGACTCGTACAAGCGTAGTTCCTGCAACGTATCTTATTCCCGCTTTTTCTTCATATACTACGACTTGTGTTATTCCTCTGGGTATTTGTCATCGGGCTATATAATATATGAACGATCTTGGAAAACTCGGGTTAAAGTCGAAAGAACATATCGAAGGGACTCAATCTTACCCTAGTAGAACCTCTTAAGAGAGCTGAACGTTCGTAGGGGACAGTCTTCGTCCCATTATCCGGGCAGACCCTACCCAGCGCCTGACTCTGGTCTGGGACCAGCACGGTAGCATTTTCTTCTTCGGCTCGAGCTCCGGTTACTGTCTTGAGAGGGTTATTTTTCAAGATGGTATTTGCCGCTTACTCACATGGTTTCTGGATAAAGGATTATTGTATCTTCGATACCCTTACAAATTTCAATGGTTATAAATGCCCGCTAGGCTCTGCCAAGTTAATTTCTCTCATATCTCAGTCCTCGCTTGGATACGTTCTTCGCCTAGAGCAGTTCGATTGGATCTCAACTTGGTGCTAGACAACGGACGTTGACTTGATAGTCAACGACTCTCTCCATCTCGGAATTCAGAAGAGGCGAGGCCACGTCTCGCGACTATTGTACTAAGCCGGGTCCCAAACACAAAATGTAACGCTTGTGTGTACGTCCCAAGGAGAAAGATATTATCAAACAACCGCCTCTTAGCGACAAAAGGAGCAAATACAAAGCGGCACTGCGATGTGCAGTGAATTTGTTGCTCTGGCGAGTATGCATCTTATGAATATTTCTCCTCGCACATTGCTTTTTCCCGTCTGCCCAACCGTTGTTTGACAGCGGCTCCAGCAGCGACTGATCTGCAGGGACCCGAAGGTGAGTGCCGATCGAGCGGGAAAAGCAGTTTTTCCGAATTGCAAGGGGGACAAGACTGCCAGCACTCACAGTTCAGGTCCACTTTATCAAGGATCGATTTCGTAAAATATTTCGTAAATATATCTCGGAAAAGCCGCATCGAGCGAGACTATCTACCTCGTGATAGGTTTTCGCAAGGCCAAACAGATCTCGAAGTAGTTTGCGACCGGGGGCAGGCCGTACAGTATCGGCACGTCAACTGCCAGCCCTAGCATTCGTATTCATTCTGCCATGCAATAACGGTATTGGAGAGTAGAGGGAGTCAAGCTAATGAAGGGTTATAATCCCAGATCACCTGGACTGTCCCCTAGGCTCGGGTCGGGTGTTGGTTCATTGTGCCAACAAAGGAGCTAGTTGTTCAGGATGAGTTTTAAGGTTATATCATTGAAAAGGGAGCTACCGGTCGCGATGCAGCCCCGGGTTGCACGTCCCAAGTGCCAGAGTTGTGGCAAGGAAATCGAGATAGGCGGGCTGCGGTTGAAAGACTGAAGAATTGACCAGCCTGAGATGAGAGAAGTTGAGATGAAACCAGATGGAGCTATCGGATGATGGAATCATTGAATGGATGAGATGAAACCAAGTCAAAGAGGATAGGATGGGATTGGATGGGATGGAATGGAAACAAGCAATTCTCCAAGAAGAGACAGGGGGAGAGAGATTATGTCGTACTTACTAAGCAGCGGCTGGGCATGATCTGCAAACCAGGTACTGTAGGTAGTACTTACTTCGTAGTACTTAATCTCTACTTTGCATGGATCCCTAAAAATAGCCTCGAGCAAGTTACTTGGTATGTATCTGTAGATGTACACTCTATCTCGTGACGGCAGATATCTGGTGGATCGTTGCTAGCAGAATAATCAGAAATCCGAGATCTCTTCTTGCTAGTTTGATATCTGACCTTTGCATTTGATTATCCAAGAAAAAAAAAAAAAGAGTCCAACACACCACACCGCCCCCCCACTTGGGGCCATACGAGAAGGAAATGAATGATGAATGACAGGCTGGAGCCTCAGAAGCTTATCCTGCCGCTATGCTTGACCCGGCCTAGCCAGGTACACAATCCCCGTCTTCCCTCTCCCCCTCCCCTCCCCGCAATTTAGAGCCCGCTGTAGGCCTAATTAGGACCGGGCCTCCTGATTTAGGAAATAATTCAAGAAATTGGGGTCGAACTTGACCAGATACAGCGGAGCTAGCCCAAAAAGGGACGGCACATGAAGCTACAATGTATCCCTGGTCTCTCTCCACCGTCCTCTCAACTTATCTTACTTTCATCTCCTCTTCCCTCCCCCACTCCCCTCCCCTCCCCCCCTCCTCTCTTCTTCTCACCTCGTTGTCCATGTCGTGATCTTCCTCCTTTCTCGTCGCCATCATCCCCACTACCTACCGCTTCACTCTTTCAGCGGGCACTCATTCAACGTCTTTTCGCGCAAAAGTATTTCGAATCCATCTCACAACGGATCAAGCCTGCCTGCTATTACCCCAGGTATACGATATTTGACATGAGGGCGGGAGCTCTTGCTGTGGCCACAGCCTTGGCTCTAGCAGTTTCTGCCAAAACACACAACGCCGCGCGACGCTATGCCTATGCCCACGCCCATGCCTATCCACATTTCAACGAGAGAGGTTATCCCGTTGCTGGAACTACTCCTCTTACGCCGTACCCGACAGGAGGGGGAAGTGAAAGAGGAAAAGGAAACGGTACTGGATATGGAGCTGGATATGCCCCTGCCGCTGAGGCGGACTGTGATTGCAAGGTTACCATCTACTCTACCTTCACGGGCGAAGGAGTTCGTAGGTCTTGCTTAAAATCGCATGGGCTGAAAGGGTGGCGCGCTCACACTCAGTAGTTTACTTCCCTCCGACTCCAACCACTTACGCTGCCAATTTGACCACCTCCAAGGCCCATAATCCTACCACGTATCCCGGCCCAGTTGTCCCAATTCCGGCTTCGTACGCTCCAGGAACCTTTACCCAACCAGGTCAGTACATCTCGGCTCTTGGCTTTGAAGGTTTCAAGGAGCGCGAACCCGAGTCGCAGTGAGGGGATCTCGCTCCTAGGACCTGGGGGTCAGCAAAATACTGACATGATCAACAGAGGTCGTGACCACTGTCAACCAGACAAACCATGTCGTTCTTTGCCCGCTCACCTCATCGCCATCTATGATACCAAGTTCGACCTATGCTTCTCCAGTCGATTCTATCTCAACTTATGAGGCTCCCGTTTTTAAACCTACTTCGACCTACGAGGCTACAGTCTTTGTGCCAACCTCCTCGCCAGCTAAGGCCTCAGAGGCCAAGGCCTCCACCACCCCTTACGCCACCCCATCCTCTGGTGAGCTTGGAACCTCGGGGAAGCCGTGGGCCATTACCTACTCTCCATACCAGGATGACGGACAGTGCAAAGACTCTGGATCTGTCGCTAGTGATATCGCTATTATTGCCAAGGCTGGCTTCACTACCGTACGTGTATACAGCTCTGATTGCTCCGGTCTCGAGAACATTGGATCTGCTTGTGAGACCCACGGACTCAAGATGATTCTCGGCATCTTCATCAGTAGCACTGGAATCGCAGGCGCTGGTGAGCAGCTTATCGATATCGTCAGCTGGGGCAAATGGAACCTTATCGAGCTCTTCGTCGTCGGTAACGAGGCTGTTTTCTCGGGTCACTGCTCCGCCGCCGAGTTGGCTTCTTTTATCCTGACCTGCAAGACCGCCATGACCACCGGAGGATACACTGGACTCATTACCACCACCGAGACCCTCGATGTCTGGGAGAAGAATGCAGCCGTCCTCTGCCCGGTTGTCGATGTCGTTGGCTGCAACATCCACCCTTTCTTCAACGCCGCTATTGACGCCGAGCATGCTGGAGAGTTCGCCGCATCACAGCTCAAGATCGTCGATGGTCTCTGCCCAGGAAAGTATGGTGTTAACCTCGAGACCGGATGGCCTTCTCTGGGAAGTTGCAACGGCCTGGCTTGCCCTACCCCGGAGAACCAGGCGACTGCCATCAAGAGCATCGTCGCTGCCATCGGAGGCAAGTCCGTCATGTTTTCCTACGTCAACGACTACTGGAAGGAGCCAGGTGCGTTCGGTTGCGAGCAAAGTTGGGGTTCTATCCAGAACTTCCCGGAAATCTGATCCACTCGTCAAGTAAACCATACATATGGTGTCATCTCTTGCGCTTCCTCCTCGGGAAAATACCTTGTGTTTTTGAAAGGACCAGATTAAGCTATGAGGGAAATGAGCGAAATGATAAGTCTGGCGTTGAATCAACAAAAATATTTTATGAGATCAACGCGCATGTTCGGAATTGGGATGCACGGCAGGTGGGCGTGATTTTGTAGGAGATGTAGAGCGATCATTTGGAGTGTTTAGGGATTCCCCTTTTCGTTTTTCATATGCGTGGACGAAACCTTATGTGTAAATTTTAGTATTTATTACCCTTTGATTGAACTGGATTGTCTTCATTCGCTTTCATTGTGCCTCTGCGCAGAAATGGATGACAAGTTATTGCTCGGCTTCAGACTACTACTCAGCTGGAGCATCTCCAGCCCCCCCCCACCCCCGGCTCTCTGCAGCCTCCTCTGGAGGATTTTTTTACATTCTGTCAGCCAGCTTCACCGGGCCGCAGGCTTATCCTCCCGGCAGACGCATCTGCCGCTGTTGCCTAGAGGTACAACTTTGCCTCGGCCGTGAGCGCCGTCTCCTAGAGGATGGAGCTGTGCAATCTCTTGCGGTCAGCACGCGAGGGAAAACTCGCAAGAGGGCGAGGAAGGGGTGGGTTGGAAGCGACGGACTCTGTTTCCTCGATCACTCTGTTTGTGTGATTCGGCTCTCGAATAAAAAGTCTTGTGCAAAGGTTACTCGGAGAGTAAGTCCATGATCGCAGATATCTACAGCGTAATGGACTGCCTGGCAAGTATTGACCACCCACGCGTTGGAATCTTTCCCCATGGCCTGTCCCGACTCCTCTTGGGGTTATCTCGCGCACGGCACTCGTTTGGATGACAGGGACGATGACGATGATAGGGGTTTTGTCTACAGACTCGATTTTCACCGGCGCCGACGCCGTACAGAGGAGGATTGCGAGCACGAAGAGAGGTGATGGAGCGACGCGTCGTGATGGCTGGGGTTTGGAACCTGCGAAGATGCGTCGAAGGGATGTAACAGGTGGAAAGAGACAATAAACGAATGTTTACATTCCTGTGAAGACATGGTGACGAGCTTCATGGCTGATTGAGCAAGTGGAGGAATGAAGGTAAGCTGCTGGCGTATTTCCTGAATATAATACACAGTCACACATAATCCGTACACGATGCACAGCCTACTGGGCTAGCGCCGATACCTTCTTGGCTAACATCTCCGCTTCCGATTCCAAAGGCCGAATAGGTTTGTAGTTGACGTATCCAACAAATGCATTGATGTGTTGGATCTCCACCTCGAATCGATCGCCAATCTTAATATCCTCTGCTTTCGTCCAGAATGGTATTTCCATCTTTCCACCAATGAGCAGTTGAGAGACGACCCCTCCAACCGAATTTGAGGCGGCATTGATACTTCGCACCGCGAATTCGAGAGATTTTGGCAACTCGGTTTCGCCAAACTTCCACGCCCGCACAAGCAGTTGCAAGGACCACAACCGTATATTTTTGGACGTCATGGCCGCAATACGCTTCTCCCGACCTGCTATTCGTGGCAAAATTTTCTCTAGTCGAGTTGCAGGTATTGCAAGATAGTCGTGTGAGATGCTTCCAACAAGAGACTTTCCGGTCTTAGCCTCCTCCAACAGGGCGGCTTCAATCTGAAAATGAGCGGCGAGATCGCCGTATCGGCGCAGAGGACTAGTAACCTTGACGAAACCTTCCAAGGCGAGTGCTGCGTGAGGTCCCGGATACACGGACGGCTGCACTTTGCCTATGGTGGCATAGTATTCCATCATAGTATCGATGGGTATTGATCCATCGGCTTCTCTCGCGCCATTCTTGATCTTCTTCAGAAAGAATTCCTGAGGGTTTTGCTTTTCCGGATTGAGCGGAGTGATGCGGTAAGGGACTGGGATATTCCTCTCCTTGCACCATCTGGCTGCAACGTCGCCAGCAAGTATCATACAAGCTGCAACAGTGCTAAAGGCCTCGTACGCAGTAGCATTTCCATCGGCAAGTTTTTCTACATGGAGACAGATCGTTGGATCGCCGAAATATTGATGAGCTCTGTTTGTAGACTTGGGCCTGGCCCACTCGAAGCCATCAAATGAAACTGATACTTGGGGTTTGGGATGTGCAGTGCTGATGCCGCCCTTTGACCTCAGTATTTCGGTCCGTGCTTTCGCAATTGCATCGATGATCTTCATCTGTTGCTTTTCTGCCTCCGAAAATTGATCCGCTGTCTTCAATGCACGAGAAGCAATTCTGGTGTTGTTCAGGGTACCCGCCACGAGAACATTATGTGCGCTTGGAGCAGGCGTATCCGAAACAACGTCATTGAATGTAGCTGGAGTCAAAAACTGTACGTTTTGAATTAAACCAGGCTCTATTTTCGTTTCAAGCAACTCTCCTCGTAGATTCATTCTTGCACTGAATGTCAAGCAAGGTTTGTTCGGAGAAATGCTCCAGTGTGCTTGGACGTAGTCCGGTTGAAACATAGGAATCACTCTATCGGGCAAATATATTGTTTCACTCAAAGCTTCCGCAAATCGAACGACCTTCCCTGCCGGGTCAAGATGAGCTGCAGGGTCCGCTGTGTGTATGTTGATCCAGTACTCATCCGCTGTATGAGTAGGCTCCAAAGAGATGCCATCATCGATTTCGTGGGCCGCAGTATCATCAATACAGTATATCGGAGTGTCGCCCCAGTCCTTTCGCAGGTCTTTCAGCTTGTCCGGTACGACACCATTTTCAAATTTAGGAGCTGGGTGTGAGCGCTGCTGAATTAAATCTGGCCTGCTGTTGAATGGTAGTCTGAGCTCGAAGCCAGTCACAGTATCCCACGGTGGCAAAGCGCCCAGTTCTTGCAAGCAAGTCCATCCGGTCGACCTATCGAGTCGCGCGTCCTGGTATTTATTGATGGCTCGCAGAATCGCCGAGCCGACGCCGTTCAACGAGGAGTCTGCATTGAAACTTTCCAAGCATACCCAAGACTCGAGGAATCGAATGAAATGAAGGTCACACACTGTGAAATTTCTCTCAGCCACTCCAGACCTAAAGTTTTCGCCAGGCGCCGAAGTCTTTGCGGATGGGCCTATCATTCCGTATGGTGTATACGGGCGATTATTTCGGCTGATGTCAATGAGCTTACGAGCATTTGCTGCAAAAGAGTCAAGATGAGAGCGGTGCGGTTTTGTAGCACGGGATTGGTTGGTAAGTTTTGCATCGGAATAGGCGCGAACCCATCCCACCACTCTTCGGATGTTATCCACCTCATTTAAACTGTTGATTTCATATTGAGTATTGACACGCTGAGTGGAGAGATGCGACAAAGCCTTGAAACCGATGTCGTCTTGAAGGATTGTGCGGTGGACAGCGTATAGAACACCCCACGGGTACTTCCCATCACTATCCCTTTCGACAGTATTTCTGAGGATCTTGCCAGCAATATCCTCGAGTGTGGCGTACGTGAATTTGGAAACATCCGCAACGGTCTTATGTGCATTGTCTAGTAAATTCGCAGCGCGTTGATAAGTGGCATTGGCTTGTTCCCAGAACTCAATCATTTTCGAGCGGAGAGGCTTGCCAATCTCAATTGCAACTGAATCCTGAAAGCTTTGGAGCCTGCCCTCCATTGAAGCATCTACTTCTCCGTCCGGTAAGTACGGACGTATCACATCCAGTTCTTCGGGCGACACAAATCCAGGAACGAAGAAAACGATTTTGTGTGTCAGCTGGTGCATCCATCGACCCGATATTGTGTAGAACTGGCTTTGTGAGCCCAGGTCACGCACAAATATTGCCAACTCTTGTCTGCGACCACCGGCGGTGCTATCTCACTCAGCACTTACACAGCACAACAGAAGTATTGGACCTACTTGAGCTCAACAAGATCTCCAGGTAAAAAGAAGCCTCGAGAATCACCCACATCAACCATATCGAATGTGTCATAGTCTAGCCCACTGAGCATCTCTTGTGCGGCATCCTCTTCTGTCTCCTCGAAGATCGTATAGTTCGGATGGACGATGCTATTAGCCACACTTCCCGGCAGAGGCCGGTCTGAGGAGAAATCGACCGACTCATGAGATGCAGCATTCTCGTTCTCCCATTGTCGTAGGCGATCGCGAATGCCACCAGGAAGGTCAGGTGGTGGCGGCGGTTGAGGCGGCGAGATCGGATCCGGCGTAGAACGAGCCTGTGGTATTCTTCAATGGCTATATAATCCACTGAGCGCTACTACTCACTGTGTGCCCAGTGTCGGGAATCTCTTCGTCTTTTGTAAATCTGCTATTCACTATGTGGCCCGCATTGGACAATTGTCGCCCTTCTGTATATGATTCATACTCTCGAACACTTTTCGCCCTGGGGTTTCGAGTATTTTTAAGGCCTGCATGCTTGGAACGGGATCTCGTAAAACATTTCCAGCAGACAAATGGCTGCGTAGCTTGTCTCCGAGCCTGGACGCGCAGCATATTCTTCAAGGAGTCGTCCGGAAATAAACTGGAAGAGAGTTGTTTCATACACTCATCTCTGGATCTGAATACTTGGAGCTTCTCTTACGGAAAATTATTGGGGCGACGCGCTCTAGCTTTACTCTGGTGGTCTGTGCTCTCTCCATATCAGATTTCCAACTTGTGCGCTGAACCACTTACCCATCTAATCAGGGGATGCCTGGCAGTTCCCTATCAACTATAACTCCCTCCTGGTATGTTATCACAAGATTTGCTACTACACTCAGATCCTTGCCAGTGTGATGAACAAAATTAGCATGTATTACCTGAATCACGGCCAGTTCACTGGCCTTGATGTGTGGTCATTTTTACCTAGATCTCTGACTCTACCTCACAATTCCAATATATCTTCGCACGTGTTGGCAGCTTCGTTAGCTAACCGTCGCAAGTTAGTAGTAGCGGCCGTGATGTCCGTCACAACCTCTGCGAAGGTACCGTCAGGTCACTTCAAGATCCTTTATTTTGCCTCAGCAGCCTCGTACACCTCCAAGGATTATGAGATCCTACCCGCACCTCTTCCAATTTCAGAATTGTTCCAGCTGCTTGAAGAAAGGTATAACGATATGAAGAGCAAGGTACTCGAGAGCTGTCTTGTGACAGTTAATCTGGCATATGTTGATATTCCGGAGAACGCGAATAAGAGTGACTTCGTCATCAAAGACGGCGATGAGGTTGCAATCATCCCTCCTGTGAGCTCTGGATGATACCGATTCGCATGTCACTCCACATTCTTTGAGAATGCACTGGACAAGCAGCGTTCCTAGCTAGACAAAGTTGAATTCATTAAAACATGGAAATGGTCGAGTTACCAAAGGAAAAATGAAGAAGTACGCGAGGCGAAGTTACACCAAGGATTGAACGCCAATTTTCCAAGGGAAATCAATCATGTCCAAATCGCCTGATGGCACCAGGAATCAGGGCACACACAACTGCGCCTATTTATTAATTCATCGAAATCAACTTCATCTCGAAGACCTCTCTGCCTCTCGGCATCCAGCAACGGCCGCTGTTCGTCATCGTCCAGGGCCCTTCTCCTGCGTACAAGACACTCACCCGCCTCAATCTCCATCCTCAATCTCTATCCTCTCCAGAAACGCCACCATCCGTCCTCCCTCTGCGATCTAACACCACGCACAAACCTCTCCGCAAAGAACGTACTGAAACCCCACCCGAGTATCGCAAACGCGGCAAGAACACTCATAGCACACGCCAGTATCGTGATAGTCGAGACACGGCATCCGAATGCCTTGGTACGGAGTCCCCATCTCTCGGTGGACAGCGGGCACACACGCGCTTCGGAAAACGGAGCGAGGAGTTGCGGGTGCGAAGAATTGGGAATACACGTCGCGGACTATCCCGTGGCATACGAGAAGTAGTCGTATAAAAGTTGAGGGAACCGTAAGTGAGATAGAGAAGATCGTGGAGAGGGGCAACGGTGAAAGAGCCTACAGATGGACACTAGCTACATGGCGCGCTCCTCGTCTGTATCTGTAGACACCCGCTACATCCCGCTATGTCTAGTGTATCTTTAACCAACCCCTCGTCGTAACAAAATTTTGCTACCACTGCGTGCACCGGGTTGGAAGGCTTGAGGCTGAAGCCGTGCCATTTTATGAGATGCTCAACGTCAATTGGCCGATGAGCGTTTTGCATCGGCGCGCTGTTCACATTACCCGTGCTTCCCAGAACTGTGATGAAATCCTCCGATGTAAGCATGCCGTGCGGGTCTGATAATGGCAGCGGGGCCAGGCAGTAATATACTGTGTGATTGTGAATTGTATAGTTTGCAGCTCATAATCCCTACAGATCCCCCACACCACCCCTAACCTTCCTACCTAGCAGTCAGAATAAAATATAAGAGTTTTTAAGGGGCGGGGGAGGGGGAGGGGAGATAGTTAGACGGGTGGCTTCCTACCAAGAGTCAGTCAATGCACTGGAGTCACATCCCTACTTTATAAGGCGTCTACCATTTTAAAATCTCAAATAGTTTGATTTTTTGGCAGAGTTTTCCTTTGTTTACAAAAATATGTCTAATGATTCTGCTTACCACGAGAGGGATGGGGAGGGAAGGGGGGCGTTTGCGTAGAATAGTGGGGTAGTGGGGGGAGCGTGACTGACGATTATCCCGTTACAGGCGTACTGTAGCAAAACATGCAGGTGAGCGAATGTCATTCGTACTTTTGATATTGAATTATGTGAGCAGCATTTCACTTTCTCATGCGATATGATGTAACTACCGATGGATCATTAAAATCTAGTACAAAGAATGCAGGGTCCCGGTCGATCTACCGGCCGCCTCTTGAAGCCACCGATTGTAGAGCCGGCGCTGGTCCATACCCACCATTGCAGCTCACCTAGCTGGGTCTGTTGTAAGATTACCAGTAAGAGTGCAGCAACGTCCACCACTGAATAGAGACATCATGTTAGTGCTCCAACAACCTCAATGAACCTTGAACAACCACATTTTCAAGGATTGATCCGGGAGGAATGTCGATGGTGCTTCCCTCAGTCGCCACAATGATGACGGTGCCTTTGAGAGTAACACCACGGCCAAGGTTGACAGCGCCAGTAATGGTCAAGTGGTCAAGCTCGATAATCTTGGGAATACTGCCAATGCGCTTTTGGAAGTCTGAGACCTTCTTGAAGTCGTTGCCAAGCTTGATGAGAGGAGCTGGGCCGAAACGGTTGGGGTCGATCTGGAGTTGGCCATGCTTCAGGGAGTACAAGTCTGACTTGACAAGCATCAGATCAGAACAGGTCTTGACAGGTAAGAAGCGTCTACGGGGAACGTTGACACCATGTGCGTTCTTGAAGTGTCGAATGGCAGCTCCAACGGCTGTCTCAAGTTGGACTATTGAAATGTCGGATTCGCCCTTCTTATCCGCCGGAATCGACTTGTTGTTCGGAATGATCTCCATCTCAAGCTCATTATTCTCGACGATCCGCTTGACAGCCTTCAAGTTCAGCCATATGTTGTTCGTATTGAAGTACTTGAACTTCTTGATCGACTTGAACTCATTGGTATGCTCCTTGGGAACTTGAGCAATCTCGAGCAGACGGACTGAACCTTCATAGTCGATAATGGTTCCACCCTTGACATCAGCCTTGGTCTTGTCGGTCAATTCCATGATGTACTCAGCGTCGGTCTCGACCATGTGTTGCAGGATTCTGAGATCAACGACAGCGCCTAGGTTGTCGACATTGGAGAGGAAGAGAATCTCAACCCCTCGAGCAATGAGCTTGTCAAGGATTCCAGAATTGTAGAGCGATTCGAAGACATCTCCGTGGCCCGGAGGGTACCAATCGGAGATTTGCGAGTTGAATGATTTTGGTGCTGGGAGGAGGGAGTCCTTCAGGATTCTGGGGTACCGCGATTGATTGAAAGTCATGATATCGATGTTGTGGCCTTCATATTTCTTGATTATGTTCTGGGTATCATCGTCGGTGTTGAACGAGTTCATAAGGACGAAGGGGACATTAACGTCGTAGGTCCGATTGAGGTATTCGATTTGTCTGACCGAGAGGTCGAGGAAAGACATGCCGTCACGGACCTCTATGACGGACTTTGGCCCAACGCATCCCATGGAGGTACCGAGACCACCGTTAAGCTTGAGGACTGCGAGCTTGCTCAAGAAACTGACCGACTCGGAATTGGCGAGCTCGTTGTAGTCAACAACCTGGTTTTGGGCGGGTGGTGCGATGCGATCCCAATCCCTATACCTTGTTAGCCAATGGATTGCTATCATCAGAACCGGGCCATACAATTGATTTCCCTTCGCCTTGTCGTTCAAGTATCTTCGGAACAGAGCAAAAAAATTGTCCATTTCAGTCTCGAAGAGCTGGAAGAAATTAGCTAGGTTCCCTATTGCAGGCGTAAATCAGGGAACGTACCTTCTTCTCGGTAGGATCAGTGACAGTATCTGCAAGGTTGTTGAGGGCATTTCGCATTTGGCTTGCAGCTACGGATGTCGATGTGTTTTCGAATGCCTGTGCATGTCTGATTAGCTCTGCAACCCCTCGATCGTTCAATCCTTGGTGATATGGTCCTCGCGATATAAGCTCCGATGATATAGTGGCAGCTTGAAGAGATCCAGACTCGGGAGATGAAGGACTGATGTTAGTATGCTCCTGCTCACTGCTAGAAGCAGAGCTGGACTGTACAGATGGCTTAAGTTCCCTGTCTAGTGCTGAAGAATCTGAGTGTCGGAAGGCAGGGTGTATCTCGTTGCTTTCCATTCGTTCGATTGGTAAGATCATGGTTCCTGAGCCAAAGTCTAAAGGTTGGTGGTGTAGGTCATGAGAACTACCAGGAAAAGCCGGACATGAATGGATACATATCCCAGGTAGGTACAGACAATGAGCTGACGATGTTTCCCACTCTGACCAGGTGCGCACACTAGTATTCTCCTGCGCCTCTTCTTCCATGCCAGAATGATGCGATCCGAACCGTGTAGACGAGGATGAGTAGGCAATTGGGGGAAAAGCTCCCTCGAATTCACCCGATCTGCACAAGTCGGGCAGTTGCTGAAGAGTTCACCTTCAATCCAGCACTGTCGCCCTAGCTCGACGTCGGCTAGCCACATGGCATAGATAGATCCAGTTTCTGCACCCGGATACAAAGAAACGCAGAGGACTCACCATGTGCGACTGGGTCTTTCCGTGGTGCTTTCTGGCAAACTCAACCTGTTCACCATTGCTACCACCAAGAGCAGTTTTCAGGTGACTGGGCAAAGCACTCTTCAACGCGGAAGCCATCTTGAGTGGGTGTTGTGGATTTTCAGATATTCGGAGTGAGGGGTTGAAGTTCGTTGGTAGGAGAAGACTTTCGTTAGCTGAATGGATCTGGTTTCTATAGAAGTAAAGAGCTTGGTTAGCAGATACTTGTGAAATGGTGACCACGCAGCTTGACGTGATGGGCAGCACAGGAAAGTGGGATGGAATACTGGAACAGGAGGGTAGGGTTTGGTTGTTGATTGGGGGGGGGGGAGAGGTGGGTGGGGGTGAGGGGGAAAAAGAACTTACTGTCGGTTGGTTACCCAGATGACTGGAGAGCAGAGCAGAGCAGCACAGAGCAGAGCAGATGAGCCAATCCGGGGGGAAGGGGAAGAAGGCAAAGCAGGAAGATGTGGAGGTGTTGATGGAGAGAGAGGAAAAGATTTATTACTAGGTGCGGTCGAAGTCCCCTGGCCAGTAGTCCTACTAGTCCTAGACTGAAATGTTGGAAATTATTTGTATCCTGCGTCTAGCAAGTTGATGGTGCGAGCCGAGGGATTTGCTAGCTATTCGTACCCACAGCAGCTCAGGCGCTACTGCGGCAGGGATTTTCAGTCCAACAGCTAATCTCGCTGCCCTCCCTCCGGATTTTCGCGGGAATCGAGCCGACAGCCACCTTTCATACCATCAATACGCCGGTGGCAAAGCAAAACCAAAGCAGATCAAAGCAACAGCACAACAACACGTCGCGCGTTGCTTCGCTTCGCATCGCTTCATTTTTCGCGCAATCATCCGCCGCATTCTGTTGAGGTAACTAGCGTGGGCTCGTGGCTCTCCCATAAAGGTCCCATCCCATGTTGCGGCATCTGACTGTCTCGAGCTTGACTTTTCACTCGTTCCATCTGCTGCACTCTAGACTAGACTCTGAATTCTCTACCGACTTATTTGTACTTTTTCTACTCCTTCTGCTAGATACATCAAAATCCTTCAACTTTACTCCCGGAAAAAGGGGCTGGTTGTGGCGGGAGGGATATCCGCCAGCCCAACCTTTTTTCGAACCCGACACATCTTTACCGTAGACGCGGTAGGGTAACTGGACCAAGGGAAATATTTGTCACCGCCTTTTCCTGCCAAAGGGTATTCTGCCTCCCTACGTATATTCAGGGTAGAAAAAGACAATAACAAACATTTCTTTCTACACAGTTGGTACCTACATGTCCGTACGGAAGGGGAAAGAAACGCGTTCCGACTCTCCCATCTACTGAGAAAACACGTCTGCTAGAGTACGTAAGCTCAAGGCTGAAGGGTGAAAGGGTGTTTCTCGCACACACGTCCATCCCGCCTCGCCACGGCTTGAGCTCTTCAGCCGCAATGTTGCAACAGGCCGCCAGCTGCTCCGACAGTAAAAGCTTGGTCTCGTAGACCTCATTCTCCTCTCGCTTCTCTTCCCTTCTGACCCTGATTTCCATCTGCCAGACACCGTCGTGTACAAGCCCCCGGACATGATACCTCTCTTGAGGTGCCAAGGAGATACACTACAGCTTGATTGATCGGCTCCCGGTGTGGATTTTATGCTGCCTGCAGTCGGTATTTCAGAACCTCGATTCGACGGCTGATCGAAGCGGTGGAATCCACCAGGTCTGCTTGTCTTCCCGATCAAGCGTGGGCCGACGAAAGACCTGGCCCTAATAAACACTACCGGTGTGTGAACAATCACGTTTTGTCCCTCCCTTTTTGTCGGAGATTTTGGGCATGCGCCAGCCCGATTGCATTCTTGCGATTTCCTCGCACAAGTCAAAGTCATCTATATAGTGCTGGCCATTCAACACCCTTCTGGCCAGCTTGTGTTGGTTCTCCCTCCCCTCCATTCCAGTATTTTTTGCAATTTGGTGCGAGTGTTGGTTTGCCTGTCCCGCCACTCCACACCCTTCTGTCGAGCCCGCTATATTCAAAAACATTGCCCACAATCTTCGTCAAGGACGTCACGGAGAACCGAGTGCAACTTAGAGTCATATCACCTGCCTCCCAATTGCTACGCTTCTATGGTGACCTCACTTCCTTTAGTCTGGTGTGCGCTTGTAGTTCTGACTTCTTGCCCGCCCTATTTGTCACGTCCTACTCGCCAGCCTCATTTCCGCTTACTCTATATACTAAGCGGGCGACGTTTGGCTATAGAGTTAATCCACTTCCACAAACTGCCATTTTTCCATTGAAGACTCTCACCCCACTGTGGAAGTCACTCTTTTGTGTGAACACTATGGAAATCGGGGCCAGACTTTGTTGGGACGCATGGCCCTACGAATCTCTCCCTCCTGATTATTCAATGTATCGAAGTAGAAAGATTCTCTCTGTCTCGTTGGAATCGCGTAACTCCGTATGACCTGTAGATTTCTACCTCTCTTTCCAGCAGAAAAGAGCAGGCAGCGACTGAGCAGCACGCTATTTGCGACATGCTTACGACCGAATTGCTTCGAGACCGACTGGTCCCGGTCGCAATTCATCTTCCCAATTCCAGAAATGGAGACTCAACGAGACTAGGAGATCGCACCATTGGTCTGGTAGTTGTACAGACAAGCAGGCGAAATCTTTTGTTGCACGTCGCTCGGATTGTTGACGATCCGGCCGGCTTGGATAAATCTCGAGGCGGACAAGCTCGGTTCTGGTTGCCAATTTCGTCATGATCTACCCCGCTTGCAGTAGCGAAGGGCTATTCCGAAGTCGTGCCAAGAGAGTGGAAGAGAGAAGAGAGACAGCTTAATGACAGGCAGGAGAAAAGAGAGAGAAGGGCTTTCAATTGCTGGGCTGCCTGTCTAATGCAAATAAAATCCTTGGTATCGAGTAAATGCCTGCGCAAAAAAAAAAAAAAAAAAAAAAGAAACGCCACTGGTAGACAAAACTCCATGGTATGACCAAGCTGTTTCCGCTATGCAACTGAGAACTAAAAAAAAAACGGGTTCTTCAATATCCAGCGCCGTGTTGATGTACCGGACATTGACCAGGATGTAGGGCAAACCATTGCTGGATGCACTTGCAGTGGAATCGACAGAAGCACTCCAGTCGACCCATCCATCCCCCGACTTCGAACTCCTCCAAACAAATCGTACATTCGGCATCGTCTACGCAATCTTTTTCGCTGGCTTTGTAGCTGATGAGGCCGACGCGGCGGGTTGGAATGACACTGGATTGAGCGGCGTGGACTACCGTTGCGTGGGCGTTTTCACGGGCAGCCATACGAGCTTCGGGGGTGTTTGCGGTGGGAGTCGGGACGGAGCGTGCCAATTGTGAGACCCGCGAGCTCTCGGCTTGGCCGGATGGGTCGCCGGTAGGAGAAGGATACAGTGAAGTCGAGGGGAGGGCTTGCGTTGAACTTGACGAGCCTCGCTCAGCATCACTAATGCACTTGAGTACATGTTCTTGCCGCAGGCGTTCCGATTCAGAGAGAGAGCTAGAGGGCAACTCCCGATGACAGACCCAGCACTCGTCCTCTTCTCTTAATGTTGCTCTAAGCTCGCGGGGAGGTCGATTCATCAGAACAGTGTGTGCTGATGAAGAGGCAGAATTACCCTTATTTAGGTCAGCAGAGTACAAATACCACAAGTAAGCGGGGAGTAGAGATAATGATAGCTTCCGCAGATATATCAGGGCTCTCGTACCAGTGTGCGAGTTGTACCAACCTAGACACTGTTAGTACCGAATGAAGTCTGCCGCCATAAGAACGTACTGTACTGCTTCGGGACCGACTATTAAGCTCTTCGGATCTCATCAAGCTATTGCTGCTCTCAGGGTACAATAATGTGGTTGGATTAGATGGGCTCAAGTTTCTGGGTTGTCGTGGCCTTCTTTGTTGAGTGTGAATAGCAGGCGAATTCGCCGAAGTTTGAGTCAAGTTCCTTGAATGGTTGAATGCTATCGTCTCGCTCACCGAGCGACCGCGACCTTGTTGCGAGAGTCGACGCGGATTGTCTGCAACTTGGAGAGGAGCAATATTTGGATCTGGAACACATGGGTTACAAAGTCGGACGCGCTCCCCTCCACCAAGATTTTCGACAGCGCTAGAACTTTCAGCACGTGCGTATTCAGGAGTTGGCCTTGAAATGGTGGTAGGAGAAGCTGCTTTGGATGACGGCTGAACAATGTAAGAGAATGGAATTGTGATTCGGTGTGGCGAACAGTTTCCGCAGACAACTCGACCGCATTTTCTATAACTCAGTCAGGCATTCCTCACGGCGGGCAGTCTAATGCAACACGGAACCTGGATACTCACCTGCAGTGATGTTTCCTTACGAAAAAGCCTGTCGCAAACTCTCAGTCTTGTCATTCAAGCATCCAACAATTACAATGGAAACTTACTGAATTGTGTTCCGCAAATAGGACATAATGTTACTTCGGCATCTGGCTGCCATCTAGGAACAACAAATTGTGCCTGATCTATGATTTGGATATCTCCGTCGTACTGCTGCTCTCTTCGACTTGGGCTCAATGTTTGGGAAAGAAAGCGCGCGCCTCCAGGCGGGTCTGATCCTAATGCCTGGCCACCTAGGAAAACCCTTGATACACTACCGACACCTTGAGCTAGAGCAATGGCTACAGCCCCAGCAGAGCTTGGCGCAGTCTCGTTGCTATCTTTGGCCTGAAGGACCGGTGAAATACCAGTCATACTGTTTGCCGTATCTGGTATTGTGGAGGCTCTAATGTGCGAGTTGCCACGATACCCATCATTTGAAGTCCTTACACCTTGCTGGGCTCCTTCGTACGGCGCAATAGATACGTCTGTTGCCGATATTCCTGCTGATGAAGCCTGACTGGCCCGAGACTTGAGGAAGGCTTTTCTTCGGGCACTATTTTCTTGTTCCAGAATCTCTTCGACACGTCCTTCATTATCTTGATTGCTAGACGACGCAAACATACTGTTTCCTGGTAATTCTCCAACGGATATAGCGCTCAGCTCTGCAGCCGGAATGGGTGGAAGAGGACGTTCATCTCTGCTATTGGTAGGCGATACACTTGAGGGTTCCATATTGGTATTCAAAGGTCCCAGTATGGATAACTGCCAATAGAGCGTATTGCAGACTCGAATCCACGAAGCACTTTGAAGGGCTTCAAGCACGAGTGTGAGGAGCTATAGAAAAAGGGTGCCGTTGGTCCAACAGCCCTCACTTCGTGCTTTGGGGTTTTGATATCGGCTCCTATCGAAGCAGTGATGACTTTCATACCCCGAGACTTGATATAGCCGGCTTATAGACAGGTGATCTCCAGACGTCGGGGTCTTTGTGCAGTGGTCGACTTGGGTCTTCGGTCGGATCTTTGGGGTTGTATTTGAGAAGGCCGTCTCAGGCTATATTCCGCTCGTGGGTAAATGTTGGCCTTGGTAAAACCTCTAGAAAGAAGTCATACTGAGATCCGTCAGATATGCGTTTTGTATTCAAGAGATATGCAGCAGACCTACTGTTTACACCTTGCCTCAGTCCTTGCGATGTATTACAAGAATTATGTCTAACATGGAGAAGTAATTTTTGTCAGCAACAGTGGTATCCTTCTGGTCTTTCAGACATTACAGATCTGTGAAAGCCAGAGCTGTGTCGTAGGTTAATATCATGAACGCATAATTCATAAACAGGAGTGGGGTCGGTGATGGAGTACAGAGTGGTTAAGCAGTATGCGATAATTGATCAAGCTCCACTTGATCTTATCAGAGCCTCCGATAAGGTTGACTAGTGCCAGGGAAAATAAATCAAGGCTTGGCAAACGTTTCTAAAGTCTCATGCGATTGCCCTGACTGATTATGTGTTGGCTACATTTTAATAGCTAAAAGCTTTGGAACATTACTTCTGGGTTTTCAAGTTATGTAGCATAATTATCCTCTTCCGAACTGCTTGTTGCAACCTTGCAAGCAACCTGATGGTAACACAAGGACTTGTAGACTTTCAATCTACAATTTCTTTTTTGAACATAATTTGTACTTCGATATTCCTACTACTATCAATTTATTGCTTCAAATCTTCGATATTTTCCATACTCCACTATATTGTCTTCGTTGCCTGTTCGAGGTTGCAGTCAAAAGCATATGGCCTTTCAAGCAAGTCATAGGAATGCATTGTGGTCTTAGATGGGCATTGATCCAAGCAGACTATGAAGCTATGGAGTTGCAAGCAGAAACATCCATAAATTTGATTCATTTTCGAACTATTTTTTTCAATCAATCTCTGTACATATTTATTGATTCCAATGAATCTTGTCACATCTCCCCTTCAAAACTGCAACTAGCCACGATGGACAATGCGACCTGGTGGCGAAGAGGGCAGCATCTACAAATGAAAACCAACATGCTCCCAACTGTGATTTCGTTTAGTTAGCAAGCGGATGAATTTATATGATCATGCATTTACTGTCCGAATTTATGGCGCCACTATCACTAGCCACAGTTTATGACTCGCCCAAAACACCAGCCTGACCCAGCGCCTCACATCACGGCATTTGTTCGCGCCGAACTCCGACACGCCAATAGCTTTTGGTAGTCCACAATGATGGAAAACTATATTGATCCAGCCTTGGACCCTGTGTTACAACTTGGAGTTGATTCTTACGGTCAACTGCAACAACAACAACAACAACAACAACAGCAGCAGCAGCAGCAAGCCCGTAGATTGCAGACACATTCGGCCCGAATTCTATCCCATCCATCTCCGGGTGTTCCTACGCATTCTGGGTACAATTCATTATACCTTCCGATTTCCCCTCACCAAGATCATATTCCACATGCCGCTCCCCAGTCTGCTGGCGGAAATGGAGGTAATACTGGCGGTGAGGGATCGCAGGACAGCGTCAAAATCGATAGTAATGATCCAAAAAGATCCCGCGCCTGCGAGGCGTGTCGAGGTCTGAAGGTCCGATGCGAGCCTGACCCCAATAATACAGATGGGCCATGCAAGAGATGCGCGAAAGCCAACCGCAATTGTGTCGTTACTCCACCGAGTCGAAAAAGACAGAAAAAGACAGACGGTCGTGTTGCGGAGCTGGAGAAGAAGATCAATGCTCTGACAGCGACACTGCAGGCACAGGGAGCTGGAGCTGCAACCGTTGCTGCTGCTACAGCTGGTGAAGGGGTTGAACAGCTAAAAAATGGAACGCATGATCGAGTTCAATCAAATCCATACCAGCAAGTTACAAACGAAGGATACGGACTTCCTTATGTTGCGAGTCGCCCGAAAACGGGACCAAACGAATGGGATTCATATCCGCGAGCCCCTGAAAGTAAACCCTCCCAAAATCTACTAGCTCCCTCTATGGTTGTCGCCAGTCAAAAGAGGAAGAACTTTGAGTCTTTCTCTGCCGTCTCCAGCTCCCCGCTTTCGCCAGCGACAGGTGTGCAAAGACAAGCCCAGGAGGCCGTTGGGATTTTTTATTCTCTGGACGCTGCCAACCATAAGGCGGCATTGACCCACGAGTATGCTGATGTCGTTGACAAAGGTCTTGCTACGGTGGAAGAGGCTACTAAAATGTTTAACTGGTACGTCGAGAAGATGACGCCTCATATGCCTGCAGTTGTTTTCTCGAGCAGTACTACAGCAGCTGAGATACGCAAGACTAAGCCTACTCTCTTTCTAGCCATTCTTAATGCTAGCGCAGGTATATTGAAGCCTGAGAAGCAAAGAATATTGACAAAGGAAATCATGAGCATCTTCGCCGATCGTGTTATATGCAGTGGAGATAAATCGCTCGAATTGATTCAAGCTATTATAGTTTCTTGTCTTTGGTATTGGCCGCCAGAGCATTTTGAGGAACTCAAGTTCTACCAACTCATTCATATTGCCTCTGTGATGGCAATTGATATTGGCATGAGCAAGAAGAGCAAGCTTCAGAAAAGCACAGCTGCCGGCCTCTTCAGAGACAACTCTTGGCGACGCACCCCATATCCAGATCCCGAAAGTCTCGAGTCGAGACGTACATGGCTTTCTTGTTATTTTCTTTGTTGCAATGCATCTATGGGACTTCGCCGCCCTAACCTGATCCGCTGGACGACTTTTATGGCCGAATGTGTTGAGGTGTTAGAGACATCGCCTGATGCATTGCCTTCCGATAAAAACTTCTGTCAATGGATCCGTAGTCAACATATCGCAGAAGATATCGGCAATCGTTTTTCGATGGATGATCCTAGCACAAAGGTCAGCATCGCAGACCCTACAATTCAACACGCTCTAAAGGGCTTTGAGATTGAATTAGAGGATTGGGTCAGCAAAATTCCGCCAGAGGCAAATTCTCGTAAGTTGCCCTCTATAAATGGGAACTATGCTGACTTGTGTCGAGCCTGTCTACAAGTGACTGAGCATCTTATTAATCTCTATATGCATGAAGTTGCTGTGCATGTTGACCACGATTTCGAGGAATTCAAGCCCCCATTTACAGCCGCACTTCTCAGTGATAATGCTGGCGATGAAGACAAAAAACTCAGCTCCTCCCACGTCACGGCGCTATCAATATGCTTGAAGTCTATTGATGGCATCTTTGGCTCTTTCCTTGAATTTGATGTCGATACTGTTCGCTCCCTGCCTGTCGCAAACTTTGTTCGGGTTGCTTATGCCGTTGTTGTCCTTATAAAGATGTATTTTGCAGCGGCCAACCCAAAAAGTCATTTTGGGAAGGTAATAAATAAGGATAACATGAAGGTTGAGCAGTACCTGGATGGCCTAGAAGCGTTATTCAAGGCCGCGGCTCACGAGGACAGGTCACGGCCATCTCAAAAATTTCTCAAGGTTCTCCTAATGCTCAAGACTTGGTTCCATCGTCAACGAGAGGAGAAGCAGACCAGTGGTAATTCGGACGACTGTACCACTGAGCCTGCAACCAAGATTTGTGCCCAAACATCTGGAGAATCAAAACAACACAACTTCCAGGACCAAGGTCCACAATCTGCTCATAGCCCTGCTAACACACCTCTTCGACTACTGAGTGAAGTTGCTACAGGCAACTCTGGGAGACAATCACGTTCTGGAAGTATCAGCCATTATCCTAAGGCGAATGATTGGCAGCAGCAGATGCAACTCAACAACTATCCTATGAACCAGAGCCAGATGACACAAGGCTATGGAAATATGGGTGTCAATAATATCGATCCATCTATCGGTATTGTTGGCACAGACCTCGGGTCCTCAATGGGGAATGCGTTGGAGCAGGCGATGGGAATGACACTCGGCGTTGGGGACTACGGTAATTTCTTCGCGGAAAACCAGTTCTTCAGTGGTTTCATAGGAGACCTTGGGTATAACATTTGGTCAGGTCAAGGAAACTTTGAGGGAGGCGCATAACAAATTTCTCCGATGACGGTACGACTTGAGAGCCTTCGATACATTGGTGGTAGTGTCTCTGATGCCTTTTCCAGTTGGCGTGTCATGACATGCACTGATGAAGATTTGGAACTTGTTGTACATTTATCAGTGTATCAATGTCACGTGTACTATGAATCCAGAACACGCAGGTAGGCAGGCAACCATCCGAGGAGTCGGTAGCTTATCTTCAACGAGATTTTAAACGTGCTCTTTGATAACCATAGATACCCAGAAAAGGACTGAAGAGTCATACAATAATGTGACAAAAAAGCTGCTGTAATGATAACCTTTACTATTCCCGCTTGGACTTTTATGTTTACCAGAGTTGACATGTGCAACAATGTTCATCACCTCAGTATGATCTTAAGAAGTAATGCCAATGAAGTGGAATGGGATGGAAAGTTTTGATGGCAACTGCCTTAAGTAATCAAACTCTCCCTTTCCCTGCCCATGCGCGAGCTTTAAAGCGAGAATTTGCGATATCGGGATTTGCTTCTTATCAGGCGTCCCTTTTTCCGTTTCTCGTTGAGCTTAGTTGTCACCTGACCAAACTTTTACAGATTTGCATTCATGTCTACAATATTTTTCCATTACTCGATCTTCTCAGTCACTACTGAATACCGCTTGCGAGAGTTGCTGCACAATTTCAAAACGATATGAGGGTGGTCCGTGACGCAATGACGAGAGAAAAGTCTTTTTACCCCGCCATACAATTATTAACCATCCCAGCTATACTATACTCAACAGGTCCCCAGCAACGACGGCTCCGGCGCCAGAAGAGTATGTAAACTATCCCTCCGGCTCTCAATCGCAGATTAATACTCAGGCTCAACACCATGTCATTGTCACAAAGAGTATCATCTTTGGAATCACTATCGCTCTACCAGGAACGAGGCCGTTCGCCGTCTGAATCGCCGTCATCGAGAGACCGCAAGCTCTCGTTTTCTCCCTTGCCCGGATCGTGGGACCCTCAAGCCCCCACGGAAAATTTAAACCCAATTGGTGCTTACGAAGTTCCTCGCTCCAAAAGGATTCGTATGTATTCTATTCTCTGCAAGCTCTGTCTGTCTATTGCCAGCCTATCTTGCAAAATGTTTTCTAGGGATTGGTTGGCTGACCCGTCGGATAAACAGTGCAAGTTATTATAGCAATCATCTACTGCCTGTTCGCAGCTGGCATTGTCTTCGGCTATGCAGCTATTAAACCCGTTCTCATCCGACAAGAAGTCTACCGAGACCGCTGTTCCCAGGACGAACTTGATCGGGGAGTCCGAACATGTTACGAGCAGGAAATACACCTGAACCTGATGTTCACTGTTGCAGCAGTAGGGACTAATGTCGCTGCTCTCCCTATAGGAGCTCTCCTTGACGCCGCTGGTCCACGAGTTTGCAGCATAGTAGGAAGTTTCCTGCTGGCGATTGGCGCCATGCTATTTGCATTCGCGGGGCAATTACCACTTGACGGTTATCTATCCGGCTACTTGTTTTTGGCCCTCGGCGGTCCATTTGTGTTTATATCTTCTTTTCAGCTATCTAACGCCTTCCCCAACCACTCGGGACTTATCCTAGCTTTGCTCACAGGGGCTTTTGATTCTTCTAGTGCTGTATTTCTTGTTTATCGCATCCTGTATCAGTGGAGCAATGGGTCATTTTGGCCCAAGAAGTTTTTCCTCGGGTACCTGGTGGTGCCGGTGTTTATACTAGTTGTACAGCTGTTCATCATGCCAAAGGCATCGTACAAAACAGTCGGGGAATTAGTGAAGCAGGTTGAGGACGAAGCGGAAATATATGATGATCAGGTGGACGAGAACACAGCGCTCCTCCGTGAGGAATCCCAGCAACATCGCCAATCAGTCGTGTTAGACATAACGGACCTCCTTGGTTCGAAACCCGGAGCCAAGCACATGAAGCAGGAAGAGCACAAGAATCAAATATCTGGGGTCTGGGGAGCCATGCATAACAATACTGTGGTGCAGCAGGTCCTCTCTCCATGGTTTCTTCTCATCACGCTCTTCACGATGATCCAGAGTAGGTGATATCCGGGGTTTTATTTTCTCTTATAAGCTGCCTCAAAATGCCAAGGCCCAAGTCAACCCTAGCGCAATTTCAAAAAATCCAGAAGCAATACTAACTGGATATTCTCTTTCAAGTGACTCGGATCAACTATTTTGTAGCCACCATTAGACCGCAGTACGAATTCATCCTCCATTCATATGAAAAGGCCGTTGAAATCAATACTTTTTTCGATATTGCTCTTCCTCTCGGCGGCATACTCTCCATCCCGTTCATCGGCTTGGTTCTCGATAACACCAGCACTTTGTTCGTCCTCGTAGCTCTCGTAGGCATTGCCACCATGATTGGTGTCTTAGGGTGCCTGCCATACTCCTGGGCAGCATACGCAAACGTCTGCCTCTTCGTCTTATACCGTCCATTTTACTACACCACCGTATCCGATTATGCTGCCAAAGTCTTTGGATTCCGCACCTTTGGTACCGTCTACGGACTGATCATCTGCCTTGCAGGTTTGTTCAACTTCAGTCAAAGCGGACTAGATGCTCTGTTGCACAAGGTATTCAATGGTAATCCCATATACGTGAACTTGATTTTGTTAGGAAGTGCTCTGGCGGTGGGAGGCGTGCTGTGCGTCTATGTGGGTGTGCGTTCGTATCAAATGAGAAGAGAGGGTTTGGTAGCTGAAGCTGAACATACTCGGGAGACCGTAATGCCAGGAGCTGAAAGCCCCGAGAGACTGCGAACGTGATGTAATATAAAACTAATGTCAACTACGCAATGCGGATACGTATAGTATTTTTCTGATGTCCTTGGCTGGAGTTTGCCGGTTGGTGGCTGCAAAATGTACGTGTAAAAATTACATGGCTCCAGGAAACAAGGCATTAACACAGATCGTAGACTTGCAGCAGAGCTTCTTTGCAGTACACTTGGACAACATTCATCTCATGGCTATATTCTTACCATGTGGGCAAGACATGCTCTGTAGAGGGCGTGAGATATTGACTTTTGGCTTCTGTTGATATGTTTGGAACAAAACTTCAATCCCCACCACGCGCACTGCTTGGGAACAAACTCTACCATATCAGCTATTAATTTCAGCAGTAGATCTTCGATTCGGCTCAAATTTGCGAGCATAAACAAAAGAGGTGGCAGCACCCATCGTTGTGGTTGGAAACTTTGCGAGACTCTTTCATTTCATGCTCATTGGGGTCTCATGATTTTTACCACCTCTACGAAACAACCAGCCCAACTGTCATCATCCAGCATATCAGTTTGACTTTCTAATCTTGAATTTTTCTCATCTCAATACTTAGTAATTGTGAACCTCATGGCCAGCGCTACTGAGAAGTCCAATCCTTCCCAGATCACTTCCTCTTCTTCCCATTCTCCTCACCACCCTTCTCGATCCACTCATCCAATCTCCCCAGCAACGGAAACGGCACCCTCCTGACGCCCTCGCGTCTGGCTTCCTCCCAGATCCTACATGCGAGCTCGTTAACGTTCGGATCAGAATCGACCATCATCTCGACGGTAGGCGCGTCTGCGAACGTGACAGCTGTTGGTTTGGAGAGAGAAACTTTAATGCGCGGGTGATTGAGAGGTTTGCTTGGTGACGTGGTTGAGGGGAAGTGTGTGGAGGGAAGATGGGGGATGAGTGCATAGCAGATTATGCGGTTGACGAGGTGCTCAGCGAGGGCCTCGAGGGTTTGAAAGCTCGATTCTTCGGTTGACTAGGCAAAATATTAGCTGAAGCTCTAGATAGATCCTTCTGCTTTGCTGAGTTCCGCAACTAGCACAGCAGCATTTTAACAGGACGGTGCTTGCAAAGCCATCTTAACAGAACGTACCTTGACAACCAACTCTTCCAACTCGCAGTACCCATCGGCCATCCAGTCCCATCGCTGCATCTCCACATCCACGTGCACCATCTGCTTCGCCAATCTCTCACACGCATTAACCCCCACCAGAGTTGGGATCCTCAGCTCCCTCAACTGCAGCACCATTGAATATGCATTTGGTCCATCCCCACCCTCCTCGTACCCAAAACTACCCTTCAGGCTAATACCACTCCCTAATAACGAAGCTTTAGGTAACGTGACTTGTAGCTCAAACAACCGCATAGACTCCCACTTGAGCAGCGGTTGGGCATCGGCATCTTTTTCCCCATCTGAAGCCTTAGATCTAGAAACACAGTCTTGATGCTGAATCCTAGGTAGCGTATCTTTTCCTGTGAGGTAGAAATGCACATACTGCACCAGAGCTCTCAAATGCATCGGCACGGGGCAGAGCTCATCAGCACACAGCTCCGCAAATTCCTTGCACGCAGCCAGGATAGCTTTTGATAAGGTGCCATAGTGTACTGTAGAAGGAGCAACGGTATCGGTCGACGAGGCGCTGGTGAATGGGTGTCTGAGGGAGATGCTGGCGGAGAGGAGGACGGGTTGTGGAATATTTCGCCGGCCCCAGGCGTCTGTGCCGACGGGGAGGGTGGTGCTGAGGTTGGTGACGTGGATGCGTGTGTGTGGGTCGCCAGTGAGGTTCGTGAGAGCATGGGGAGTCAGGAGAGGTGGTGGCATTTTGAGAAGATGTATTAGTGGAGACGAGCTGAGATGTCTGGCTAGTCAAGCTTGGATGGATGTTTGCTCTCAGAAATCGGTGTTTTGGGCTCCCAGGACTTGCCCAAAACGTGATGTTGCGTGGTTGCAAGTCGAGAAACTGCGAAAACGGATTACCGGTAACAGGTATGAAGATTTATCGTAGAGCCGACAGAGCTTCGAATCGTCGGCAAAATGTTAGGTGAATAGTGCTCTATAGCAGAGTCATCCTACAAAATGTGTACAGCAGTGGAAGCGGCGCCAGTCATATGTACTCTTGAAGCAAGCGTACTTCATTGTTGCGAATTGCTTGATATACATCCACCAGATGCTGTGAGATTACGCATGAGCTATATACATATCGATCAACTCCCGAAAATCTTTTGATTTTGAAGGTCCAGGAATGGGTTTCATTATTCTATGTTCTTCTCGTATGAAACCAACGATGATTTCATATATTGATGCTGCTCGATGTCCACGTCAAGAGTTGTGCGAGAGAGGTAGAGTCTCGAAAAAAAAGGATGAGATGCTGCTAAAATTTGTAGGAAATGAGGGGCTTGGCCCGATGTCATTTTGCGTTTACTGATGATACAGCTAATAGCTCGTCACAAGTCGAGACGTCTTACATCTCTTCGGCCTATTCATAATGAGAAAAGCAAGCAAAATTTGGAAAATGCCAGCCCTATGAAGTCGCCCAGAACGCCACGCTAACTTTCAACATCCAGTTCCGTCATACAGCCTGCGATTACTTCCCGAATCCATTTTCCGTGCATACCGGACAGATCCAGGAGCCAGCAGGCTCGCTCTTGAGACCAACGCAAGTCCAGTGAAACCACTCTAAAGGACAAGCTTCGTTGTCGCAGGCGACCATATCCCCATAACTGACGCTCTGGCAGATACAGTATTTATTGTTGTCCCCACCATCTTCATCGTCCCCATCAACCATTTCGTCGTCTCCGTCGGCGTCCTTGCGTCTTTGGGGAGTCCCAGCTTCATCTTCCTCGTCGGATCCAGTAGCGCCTTCGCTGAGTTCGTCAATCGAGGATGGAGAGTTCTTGTTACCTGGTCGTTTGACACGGACAAGGCCTGTCTTCTTGATTGGTTTTCTGAGCTGTCCACTTTGCCTGCTTCCATGCGGCGCTACCTTCTTCGAACTCTTCTGAGATGCTCGTGGACCAGCACTTCCAGCCCGAGCTGAGACTGGCACGGGCGTGGCACCTCGCCCTGGAGTCCCTGGCGCATTTGATGAGGCTCGATTCGCCACATGACCACTAGTTGGTGCGAGAGCTCCTAGACCACCAGTCAACCTTTGTCTCTTATTGGCAGCAGCGGCACCTAGAGAAGATTCACGATTCCGTTGAAGCATCATCGCTGTGGCCGGCGTTGTAGAGGCCACAGACGATGCAGCACTGTTGTTCTGTTGAGACTGGACATGCGCAGGTATCATACGGGTCGGGTACTGATTAGGGTGCCGAGCAGGAACCATCTGAACAGCGTTAACACTCGGGCCCGATGATATGGTCGTGGCGCTGTGGTCGATACGTGATCCTGACTGGCGGGCAGGTTGAGGTCGTATTGTAGAGGGAAGGTCGTCGTCTTGCATTTCTCCTCTCTCCACCATCTTCTGGATGTGCTCATCCAACCATCTGAGGTGTTTATACATTAGGTCTTTCGATTTCTTTGCCAATGCCATCTTGTCGTTTGTGAGGAGCTCGGCTCTGTCGTAATTTGCTAGGATAACTCTTCTGTGAGATTCTTCCTTAGGATTTGGTGTATGGCTTCCGTTTGCACGAATCCACTTTTGAATGGCACTATCATGTTTGGAGATGGTCGACATGCACTGAGCGACCAGCTCGTCTTTGGCTTTGATCTCCTCCTGGAAATATGCGATTTCGTTCGGGAGATTGGCAGACTGATGAGCGAACTCCTCGAGTACCTCTGCGGCGTCTTTCTTCTGCTCGAGATGGGCCATCTCGCCCCTAGAGCTGACAAAATCGATGGTAAGATCGTCTCTAGGCATGGTTGTTAATGGCGATGCCTTCTCACGATGCGCTGAGCAGACGGGCGGGTGTTCAGATATCGCAAGCTCGTATACTCACCTCAGGAAAAATTGATGACCCAATTTGAATTGCCTCGCGTCGCGTCGCGCCTTCCCACCTCGGTTACGTTGGAGATCTTGACTGTTTGCGGGGGGCTGGTGATGATGCCGAGAATCAACTGTCATCAGAATGAAGTGAAGGGTAGTGGGGTTGTCAGCCTTGCGCTAAGCTTCACCTCTCTACTAGAACAGAGCCGCAATGTCACGGTTCATTCATTTCTTCGATTAAATCGTCGCCCAAACCAAAATCGGCTTGCCATCTGGAAAAACTATGCTATTAGGTCTATTGTACATGTAGTGGTATTTTTGTCAGCTCTCACTCATTCTTTTATCCTATATTTCCATTTGCGACCAACCACTGAAGCAAGTATTTCTCTACCTCACCTTCATGTACGATCCAGAGGAATCACTAACAAACTCAAGAATCTAAAAATCAACATCTATACCATCGTTTGCAAGCCTACGCGCAAATGGCCTCCGGCTCTTGGATGAGCCTGAATCCCGCCGTATGCTACACTTGAAGGCCGAGGCCTACATGACGACTGGATTCTCGGTAAGGTGATACAGAGCGCTTTTAAAAATCTTAGCCATACAAGGCCCGCTGCAGACCATTCACCCTAGCTTGGCGCTCTAAGCTTTTTCGCGAATATGGTACTCTCATCGAACGGTGTCGTAAAGGAATATTGGGAACCACTCAGGCAGAATGGAGACCATCACAATGCAGCACTGCTGGGGAAGGTGAAACAACAAATCTATGAGAACGGAATCGTGCGGCCAAAAGGATACAATGTATCATGGCACTCAAATCCAGAGATCGAGAAACACCATTTCGGGCATACTCATCCTATGAAACCCTGGCGACTTACCTTGGCAAAAAATCTAATCATGTCGTATGGCATGCATGCAGGAATGGATACGTACGTATCACGCCCAGCAACTAGGGAAGAATTGGAAGATTTCCACAGCGAGGACTATCTAGACTATCTCAAGACTGCCAAGGTGGTATTACCAGACGACGAGACACCCAAAGAATTCAGTCTTGGAGGCACCGACTGCCCAATCTTTGAAGGCCTTTTCAATTATTGCTCGATGTATTCGGGAGCTTCTATCGATGCCGCGCGCAAGCTCTGCAATGGCGAATCGGATATTGCTATCAATTGGTCTGGTGGTTTGCACCATGCCAAGAAAGCCGAAGCTTCGGGGTTCTGCTATGTCAACGATATCACACTTGCGATCTTGCAATTGCTTCGAACATACCAGAGAGTTTTGTACATTGATATCGACATTCATCACGGAGATGGCGTAGAAGAGGCTTTTTGGTCTACTGATCGAGTCATGACTCTATCGATTCACAAATACGACGGTCAGAATTTCTTTCCTGGTACTGGCGATCTTGATAGGACTGGCCCGACAGACGAGGCCAATCCAGGGGCTCACCACGCCATCAACGTTCCACTTCTCGACGGCATAGATGACAATCAATACACCCATATATTCCGGACTGTTGTTGCTATGTGCAAGGATCATTTCAAACCTGAGGCAATCGTTCTACAGTGCGGCGCAGACTCGCTTGCTGGTGATCGTTTGGGCCGCTTTAACCTTCAAGTTCAGGGTCACGGAGAATGCATTAGATTTTGCAAGTCCTTGAAAATCCCTCTCTTACTGATCGGTGGCGGTGGCTATACACCGAGAAATGTTGCGAGAGCCTGGGCACATGAGACCAGCATTGCCATAGGATGCGACGCGACGCTCAACCCCATTATTCCCGAACATACCCCTTATCGTTCTCATTTTCGCCACGATACGATATTCCCCACGTTAGAACAGATTCTCGGAGACCCACGCCCTAATAGAAACACCAAGAAAAAAGTCGACGAGATCATACAGTCGATCACCGAACAGCTCAGATTCGTCAACCAAGCTCCAAGTGTTCAGAGTCAGCAAATACCGCCCGATCTCTGTGGGATAAAAGATTCAGTGGATGACAGAATCAGGGAAGAGCACGAAGAACGGGAAAGAAATGAGGAGCGCAGGCGAGAGCAGGAAGCAGGTATGGGCGTTCCGATGGAGTGGGCGTGATCGTACCGAATCCCTTGGCAGAGCACTACAAGCGAGGCGTTAAGGGGTCTGGGGCAACGTCCTCGGGGGGCAATTTTGGTCCTTTCTTGTTGAAATTTACCTATCTAGATGCGAATTGGCTCTTGCTACAAGCTCAGTGATGCCCCAGCCTTATTGGGTACACTCGTAATATGTGCGACATGAGTATCCGTGTCAATCTCTGCGATACCTTATAATTCCTTTATCAACGCCTGTAGAGTTTATACGCATATCCCAGTGTTGATTTTGCCATTACATCGTATCGTCTCTTATCATTTGCTGGCATTCTGCGAATGACGCTGGTCTTCTCATAATTTTCGATTTAAAGGCACATCCCCGTTGGTAATTAACTTGACAAATGCTGGGTCTGGGTCGTAGAGCATGATATGGAAATGCTCAACCGAGTGGATCGACTTCAGCACCTTCCAATTCTTGAACCAGATAACCTATACGCCGAAGAATCAGCACTTCATCTCCAACAAAATATCACCACATGACTTGCATTCTCCTTCCCTACAACATCTCCAAAATTCTTTTGCACAAAGTCTTCAAGTTCGCCCCTCGCCCGAACCGTCAAGTCGTCCGTGTCTGGGTCATCTTCCAGCTCAAACTTCGTCCAGACCACGAGGTGCACAATCTTGCTATCAATCCCATACGGCCAGTCATTCCACAGAATCTTCACATCGCCTTCACTCTGAAAGGGCTTTCCTTCTGCCACAATTGGGTCCCTCCAGCCCAATCTTTCGCGGGTAACGAAATTCATCACGCTGCCGTACTTTTGCTTCAGGAAGTAGTTGTAAGCGAAGTACCGCCTGAGGTCCGAGGGGATTCGCTGGAAAACATCGAGCGCGTTGCTCGCGATGATTGCCCGTACTTCCGTCCACGTCAGGGTGCGGTAGCTTGAATCAGGTGTGCTGATGATGACGACGTCTTTGGGTTTGAGGTTTTGGAGGTAGAGAGGACACTCGCTCTCGCGCTCGGCGGGAGGTACGTTGACTTGCCAGTAGGGGAGCAGCTCGGCTTTGGGAGTCGTGCCCAAAGCCGTGCTCCCCATTGTGGATAGATGTGGAGACATGGGGGACCTGATTGTTCGCTTCTTGGTGAAGAGATGAACTTCCGATGGATGATGTATGTCTCAGGTGTATCGCCGCTCTGAATGTTGAGGTTGTGAGACCGTTTGTTCCTAGTGGCTGCCTTACGCGTCGCTTAAGCGAGCTTTCAACATAACAGCCAGTCCACCTTTCCCTCTGGCTCAAAACACGATTTCTGGAAGATCATATTCTCACAGGTAGAGGCTTAGGAAAGAGGATTAGAGACTCGGTCTTGAGGGAACGAGAGAACAAGATGTCTCTTTATCTTTGATGTTCGTTCGCATTTTCTTGTTGGACCGTCTGAAGCAACCTTCAAGTACTGCCTTCCGTTTCAGCTCTACTTCGAACTGTTCTGTTCAGTAAAAGAGTATGTCCGGCTTTGTCGCATTGCAAGCCGAGTCGCAAACGTAGAGCTTTCGAAGTTTGGAGCTCAGAATCCACACTTTGCCCAGAAACCTCAAGAAACATACATCCACAAGTACATTGTTTACAACTGGAGCACCGTCCACTTTGTTATCGTCACGATTCCTTAATGCTGGCCTCACGATTTGAGACCATTTACTCGCCCGCCAGACCGGTGCTCTGGTAGAATGCACCTAGAAGTCCGTTGACGAGCGACTTGAAGGTGGCCTGAAGCTCCAGAGAGCCGACCTTCTCTCCGATAGCACTGAGTCGCGGCCCAATCAAGAACAGTGCCTACCGTCTCAGGTGACGATTTGGAAATATTAAATAAGTCAGAGCTGGACGTTTGCAGGAGGGAGTAAGCTCGATTTTTTCAGGAATCGAATATTTGGGGTTGTTAAACAGCCTGATGATTGTGAAGTCGGCCTAGTTAACGTTGACCGTGCTATCATTCTAGGGCCTCATGCTACATAGCACCATAAGATTGACTCTAACCATCTAGAACCTCGCCTGACTTTTGGGACTGGCATGAACAGCAGGGCCGTAATTCGCGAAAGCGTTCCAACCTTCTTTCGCCAATGGAGTACAAGGATCGAACAATTGATTTGCAAGCATTGCGTAGTTTCGTTACCGGCAAGCCGTAAAATCAAATAAGTGGAAAGACCTTGGGTTAAATCATATTTTATGATCTGCCTACACTGCTGGCGGGACCATATGACTTGAAGCGTGGTCCTGATGGTGCTCTTTGGGTTGGGGTAAGGGCATCCTTCAAAATGTTGTCTTCCGAAGTAACCCAGACACCGAGGTCGTCTCCGAGTATCTAATTCCATTTACCACGCAGCTGAATCCTACTCAAACACCTTTTCCTGGTGTCTGAAGTCAGTCACTGACTGGACGGCTTTGTCATGTGCTATGCGCACAGGTGCTGACGGCAATATCTATGCTGCCAATGGTTTTCGTTATCAACGTGAGTGGAAGGCCGGATCATTTCCATTCGATCGGCATGTCTGTGTAGCTTGCGACATGCTGCTCTCCAACCTTAGCGCTTTCATAGTTACTCTTTCCATGAGCCTTACTTACCCGAAGATCTGATCCAGTCATTCGCATCAACCCAACAACTATTACGATCGAATTATTTCGACCATCTACTACCAATCGACAATGCCATCTGCGATCTGTTCGACTTCAACAATGTTTGGTCGGCCGAAGATGGAATCTGGGTCACTACGACGACTGCAAGCACATTTTCATTTCATCCAGTTCGCAACGGAAAAGCTGACTCCGACAAAATTCCTACTCTGATGGCAACACCCTTGGGTATCCTTGTCGCTTCGGACGGCGTCGTATACATTTGGGAACTTGTTGCCAACAAAATTCTGATCTTCGACCCAGAGACCAAACAAATAAACGAGTATAACCTTCAAGAGCTGGCACAGTTCCCGGCTGTCGTCCGTGCTGAGCAGGACGGAAACGTCTAGTACTCGCTGTTCCTCGCAACGAGCGCTGGCCGAATCATCATGAAGATTCACCAGATTGACCTCTACCATTTGCTGTTGCTGCTCCTCAGTCTAGAGACAACCCGCGACAAGTACGGCGTGCTGTGGCTCTTCTCCTTTACCACGAAAATTATGTCACAGCTCGAGACGAGAAGGCAGGAGTTCGGGTATCTTCCTTTTCTTGACACGCTTGCCGACGCGGGTCTGTCGGGTGTTCTGGTTTTTATACCTCTTGATGTCGATGTTGGGGTAAACCATATGGCCTTGGAGATGCGATCTGGTTCACAAGTATTGTGAAGAGCCAGGTTGGAGGATGGAGGATTACGGGATGGTATCATTAGGGGAGCGTGTAAGTTTGCCGAGTAAACAAATGAACAAAGGATGATACGGTGGAGGATAATAAATTGATCGAATCACGTGCCTCGTGGCAACAAGCTTTCGCTGCCGTCTCATAGCTGGGGGTAGCCGCATCGCACTGACGTGTCTGTCTCCTACAGCAACCGCTCTTTGCTTTTACTTCGTTGCAGGTGTCATAAAACACCACATAAACGGCCGTTGTGTGGAGAAAGATTGTTGCAGTGGATTTTAATGGTCCCCAGGATCTTTGGAGCATTGTCTAACTTCGAATCACGAAGTACTGATATTACGCCTGCGACGAAAGTCCGGTACCTCAAATCTCCATCACCGCCTTCCTCCCAACTTAAATTCTGCCCATGTACTGTTTTACGAATGAAAGTACCTCACTCTCCAGGTTTTGCCGGCAGAAATAGGCGGTGACAAGGAATTCCCCAGACTAATCCTTGTTCTCAAGGTACAGACATATCTAAACCTGACAGGCCCTCACTTCTCCCTCATCGGACTCTGGATCGCAGGATCGAAAAAAATTGGAGAAGCGTTTTGTTTATATGCCGTGTCTGACTGCAACTTCTCCTTGACTACCACATGCTGAGATGCATTTCTTTTGCCGTTCAATGCGGGTCATTGTTGTTGTTTCTTCTCGTCACTCGTTGCTAAGAGGAGGAGCAAATATCGGCCATCGCGCTCATTCAGTCTATTGCCTCCCCTCTATCCATTTTATTCCTTTTATTACATGCCTTTTGCGTCCAAAAGCGTCCAAAAGCGTCCACCTCCACCACTCCCAGCCAGGAACCTTAAAACCGCATCACTTATCACTCTACCATCATATCGCAACAAAAATACCGACCAAAATAAACCGTCTCAGCCAGCCTACGTCCACAGTCTCGTCTCGTAGAGACTTGCCAGCAACCACGAAAAGCGACTGCTCCCAGCCCTCAGGGTCTGGAGACCAGCTGGATGTAGATTTCCTGATCAACGTGCCGTCGCTCCTCGATAACTTCTTCTACACACAATCAAACCGCCGAAATGGGCAAGCCCCGCACACAACCGTATATCAAGCGCCCCTCTCCTCTCAAGGAAGTGCACCTCACACGACCCATCTCACAAGCTCCGACGACACCTGGCTTGGTGAAAGACCCTGTGCTATTTCAGATATTTGCCCATGCTCCGAAGGCCGATCTGGAGGTGGGCGGAGAAAATGACTCTACGAGCACTGGCGGCTCAAGGAAGGAGAGAGCTGAGTACGTTCGAAGATTTTCTGGGCCGTGGGACGAGTGTGAGGGGGAAGAAATTTGAAGGGAGTTGCTAATAATGACTAGGAGTAGCGACTGGTTGGCACAACAGCACAGGGAGAAGCGCAGATGCAGAATAATTTGCATGGTCATAACTCTCATGGTAGTCATGCTCATCATTGGGGCAGCAATAGCTGGGTGGTGGTTTACTCAGGGTCCAGGCAAATAGGCCAGCACTGGTGGGTGCATGCAAAAAAAGTTCCTTCACGAAATAGGAGACCTTGATATCATGGTAGACGAGGAGCTCGGGCTACGTCAACACATACCCCCGGATGGACCAATACGGTACAATTACTGCAGCAGAGCTAGCAGAGCTGGCAAGTTTTGCAGAGGGAATGTTATAGTCGCTCTGGGAGAAGAACGAAATCCACCTCAGGATGGTGAGCAGAAACTCTGGCTCTGGAAGATCACCAAAGCTATGCCAGGCCCCGAATTCGCCTGAGTATACTATACTGCCCAGATGCTAGCCAGCAACAAAACTTCTAGAGTTCCCACGAATCAATTCCATGGAACTAATGAACAGCCCTTTTCTCTCTAATAGGTTATCTCTGAGACATAATTGGCAGATTTTGGGGGGGGAAGGGGGGGGGGGGCTCTAAGGAGTATTAGGAATCTATGTGTGTTTAGAATATCTGGAAAGTAACTTTGAAAAGTTTCAAATTAGCCAAATCAAGGTTCAGACCAATTCCCACATGATAGGAGTAATTGGAATCGCCATCGTGCCGTACACATGCAATTGCTCAGTACCTCTTTTAATTCTTGCGAGGAAGATAAGACACCGACCGGCCCCAACGATATGTATTGCCGCCTCCAAGTTGAAAATATCTCTATCTGTTCTTCCCCACCGGGCACTTCTCCTACAGACCCCTCTGACTCACACCACTTCAATTACCCTCCATCGCGAATCTGATCTTAGACATCAAGACTACTCCGCCCAGCCCACTCTCCGACCAAGAGATTGTGAGATCACCAGTCTCTTGAGTGTTGTCTGCCCTACAAGATTGGTCAACTCTGTCGCCGCTGGGTTCCTCAAGAAATGCCATAAAATGCTTTTGCGATCGGCTCACCAAGGATGAGGGTACACGCAGTAGAGGAATACTCCATTTTTTGGCTGCGAAACTACCATTGCCGTCTGGATATCCCAGGGGCCTTCGGGTGTAGTTGCTCTGCCCATCATAACCTTGTTATCTCCGAACGCCGTACATCCTATGAAAGCCCAGTTATAGGGTGAAGACGGCCCGAACATCTTTGTCGGGAAAATTTGCCCATGCTGCATACTTGGCATGATAGAAAACGAGGAGCTTATTTCTGCTGACCACTGGACCCCATCCCAGAACATGTATAATTCTCTTCTCATTGCGTAGCGTGGGTTGACTCTTGCGACGCAAATATCCTTGCAGAGGTCGCTTCGGTGACCAAAGACATATAACGACATGCCATGGCACCAGTCAGGTATAGGGTTTGGGTCTATCACTGCACAGAAACCACCAAATTTTGGCTCACAAGACTATTTTACCCGTTAGTCAGTTTCCAAGCAAGCTCTGTGGCATATCACAGCTTGTAAAATCGGATACTTGCAGTGAATAGGCTAGAAGAATAGCTCTTGAGACGAGAGGTGTGGACAATTCCTGTCGCAGTGTTGTGGAACACCTTGGCAATACTAGGTAGCGGAGACTTATCAGAATATTGAGATGATGAAAATAGAAAAACCACAAGAGGAGTGATGGGGAATGAAAGAAGGTAGAAGAGAAGAGAGTAGAATGAGTGCAAACCCTACCCTGTGTACTGATGTTGGTATTCCAAAGGCTTGGAGGGTTTGGTAACCTCGAAGTAAGTATAACCTTCGCATAAATCAGGCTCAACCTCGGAGTTTTCCATCACGATCCCCCCGAAGGACCAAATCTTCCAATCCCTAAGTGACGGGAGAATTTAGCTGCTACTCTTTGACTGTGCTTCAAAGGAACGACAGGAGAAATTATGAAAATCCAACAAGTTGCGGGCAAGACACACTCCTCGTCGTCATCCAATCTGGCTATGAACGGCACGATCTCATTGCCCTGAGTTTGGATCACCTTGTAGGTGGAGACATTAGGATTAGATCGATCGTGAATCATCGCGTAAGAGTTCTCAGATAGGCCGATGTATCGTCCGCTGGCATCATGGCAGAATGTATCTCCAAATCTTGAATGCGTCAGTAAAGACCGTATCCATCTCTGTGTCGGTACCGGGGCTTTTGTCGCTCTCGAGATCTCGCCTTTACCGCCACCTACTGGTAAATAAACGTGTTGGGTGACAGCTGGGAAGATCTGCCGATATCACGCGGATACCAGCTATGGGTACCTCCAGATGTCAGACCGGACATACTCTGGGTGGAGGATAGGGATATATGCGACTCACTGTCCCGTAGAACACCCATTTCCGAGTAGTAGAGGGCTCTCGGCGGCCACACAATTCTGCGGTCATTATGCTCCTGCTGGTTCCGCATAGTCGCGGTGTCAAAGTCTCGATGTTGTGTGTATAGGTCGATTGAGTTCTGGATGTTGGAAATAGCCTGCCGGATACGCAAGCTAGGTTGGTCAAATTATAAGCAAGTCCGAAGACTACTCGTGTCCAGCCAAGATCGCTCCTTCTACTTTCGAACTGGAAATCAATCGGAAAATGCGAGGCAAGCTAGGCAAGCTAGGTATCAGCGCAGTGAGAAATCATCTCGCGTGCGTGCTTTTATTCCAGTGCATAACCCCTCTACTGATGTTGCCGTGACATGAATTGTTAAATGTTGAGCCTGTGGTGGTTGCTGGTAATTGTTGAAATCAATAACCTGTGAGAATACCATGCAGCGAGTAAGGCTAACATTCACTCATTCCCTGACAACAACAACTATTTGGAGATTTGTCAATAGACATGTCGTCAAATAGGACAGGGGTGCTAGCGAGAACTCGCTAAGAAACAAACAAAGATGGCATCAAACTGAGAAAACTGATGAATACAATAAGGCTGGGATATCATACCACGAAAACAAAGATTCAGGATTAAATTATTGGAGGCTTGTAACAATACGAACCTTTCTGTTGGTATATTAATGTATGCGCAATATCTGGCCACGAATGTCAGTCTCTTGTAAGTTGTTGTATTTCGCAATAGTCTTACGGCCCGATCTCCTTTTCATGTCGTCCGCGGCTTTTTTTTTTTCTCGGTACTGACGTTGCTTAGAAAGTCTGTAAATATCATACTAAAGTGCAGGGCAGATTTTATAAGAGACCTGCGACTCTCTAAATCAACGATTATAAGATTAATTACACTGTTAATTTTTGTACGCTTTTATATTCGCCTTATTTGTCCCCGTTCCGATGCTCAGCATCCTCCCGGATACTTAAGCTGAGAATTCGCTCCCATGCTCCAAACTTCAATAGCAAACACCGAGGTGAAATTGCTTCAAACCTCTGCATCTCTGCATAGATTGTAGCGGGCCTCTCGCTTGGCTCAATTCTTCGCAGCCGCACGTGGAGGATGCACCTCAATGTGAATTTTGCCTCGAATAAGTTCTCCCATCCGCTCTGCAACTCCTTCGTCAACAATAACATTTTGCGTTGACCTCCGAGTACCTCCATTGATATATAGTAAATGACTCTCATCCAATGACATCTGTACATTTTCTATATCGATTCTGTTGACGCCGTGCGGGTGTCGACCGCAGATGTGGCCTTCGATGAGTTGGGCCAAACCAGGCTTCGCGAATCGATCAAACTTTGCGGGCATCTTTGCTGCAAGACCGTTTCTGCACCTCCACACAAACTCCTTCCAGTCCCGAGAGTACCACAATTGTGATTTATGATGGAGGGTGTCTAGAAACGACGCTGGAACTTGGAATTGTATATTCCAGGTTTCTGCGTAAGAAACTCTTTTTGCCGTGAAGGCTCGATACAGTTCAGCGGTCTCTTTCTCTGGAGTGAAGTACCATGCGATTCTTGCCTGGTTGAAGTCGCCTCCCATCTCTGTCTTGATGGACAGCATGTTGATACTGCCATCTTCGTGAAAGAGAGGATTCGTGATACTTATGACCCCTCGACCTTTGTACCAAACATGGTGATCGGGTCGTATCGGAGGGGCCTGGCTCTCTATTACTACAAATGCACTTGGCAATAGTTCGATGTCACTTGGGGCAGACGCTGTTACTGTGACAGAGGACTCTGCGTTGGTAGCGGTGGGTTGCTCATCGAATGCGCCGATTATATTTGGTCGCTTATTCTTGTTCTTCTTTCTCAACCTGCGGATAGCTTCATTCTTCAGCTTGATGAGAAGGTCTTCAAGGGTTTGATATCGCATTTTGATTGTATCTTCGAGCCAGAAGAGCAATTTCTCGGAACTGAATATTTGTGCAAATTCAGGGTCGAGGAGCACAAGACTCAACTCGTCAGAAATCCCAACCGCCTGCAAAGCAATTTCGAGTTTTTTGTCAGATAGAGCTGGAGTCTCAAGCATATAAAGATGTCCCAATGCGAATCTGTTGCGGTGTCAGTCAGAGTGTGTGAAAGTGTGAGGCGATGTCTTACTCGAGTATATTCCCTTCTAATCCTGAGTCGGGACTGGTGGCCCAGGAGACCCAATTTTGGAATAAGGACAAGAGCATTATTCATTAACCTGAGTTAGTATAGCAGAAAAATTGCGTAGATTTAGTGACCCGAGACACAAGAGATCTTGAAAGCAAATAATAGTATAAACTGTCTTGTATTCTTAACTCAGAGAGAGCTGAGGACTGAGAACGAAGTAGCTGTAAGAGCCGAGGCTCGGATAGCGTGGCACATGTCATGTGACGTCAAGTGAAAAGCACCCCAGTCTAGGCATATTTTTCAGTGACACACCTCCTATAGAGGCTTTAAAGGTGCTCGCCAGTACGTAGTGTGACGAATTTTCAGTTTGGTTAGTACCAAGTAGTACAGTTGCACTCCCGAATCTGAGTTACTGGTGATAACGAGCTATATTACTAGCGTGGAATCGATTTTCACTCTTGAACAACGTCCCAATCAAGAGAAAGTCCTACCAACGAGACTTGCAGTATAATCAACAAGAGACGTCGAATTAGACGTAATAGATCCCAGCAGGTGAAGTAGAGAAACTTGTCAAATTGAAGAACGTTATCGAATTATCATATTTCTGTCGAGAAGATGAAGTCGTCCGAGGAATATGAGACGTAGTTGCGCCCATGAAGAAAGAGATTCTCGTCGAAAGATCATATTTTCTTACCGGTTGAAGTGAAGAGTTTCCCAAGGTTGGGGTCACTACCGATCTTGTTTAGCTTCTTGCCAAAATGCAAGCAAATCGGCGATTAAGGAATATAGAGAGTTTATTATATGACTCAACTCTTCCGACTTTAGGAGCACAGCAACTGCCGGAAAGAACTTTCTCCAAAGGCCACTAATGCTGCTGTCACGTGTCGTCCAGTCCCAAAAAGGAAAACCTACAATCATTTATTCCGACTACTACTCAGGGAGTGGGGTGCTACAATTAGTGCTTGTTTGCTTGAGATTCTTCCCTCCTTGAATATCAAGATCATGAGTTGAACTATTAGTCACAAGCCTAACCTCCTTATCCCTATATATTGAGGATATGAAATGTGAACTGGGTTATTTTGATTGACATCAAGGTCAGACAACAACAAGAGATAGGATGTGCTTCGAACTCGGCACGAATGAGACATGCTAGTAACCCATAAACTCGAAATGCTTCTGGAAGCGAGCCTTAGTCATTTTCGTCAAAAACACGCTATGCCTATTCGGCGTAAGTGTCCTGAGCTCCCTCGATATCTTTTTCTCTATTCAATAGCTTACCTCTGACAACTACGCCTTCATCACGACAAACATTTTCTTATTCTAACCTCGGACCCTTTCGCAACTTGAAGACGCAAATTACCTGCAGAATCAGCATATTAGGAGCCAGCAGACTATCCGAAGCCGCTCTCAATCCCAAGACCAACACCATCTTCACTTCACAAGTACAAGAACCAGAACGCCATGGCGAACTACCTCGCCAGCATCTTTGGCACAGAAGCAGACAAAGTTAACTGCTCTTTCTATTACAAAATCGGCGCTTGCCGCCACGGCGACCGCTGCTCGCGCAAGCACGTCAAGCCGTCGTACAGTCAGACGATCCTGCTGCCCAACCTCTACCAGAACCCCGCCTACGACCCCAAGAATAAGATGAATGCCAGCCAGCTGCAGAATCACTTCGACGCATTCTACGAGGATTTCTGGTGCGAGATGTGCAAGTTTGGAGAGATTGAGGAGGTGGTTGTGTGTGATAACAACAACGAGTGCGTGCCCCCCTCCCGCATCTTCTCTGGAAGTTACTGTACTAATGTACGCTCTGCAGCCATCTCATCGGCAACGTCTACGCGCGATTCAAGTACGAAGACAGCGCGCAAAAAGCTTCCGATGCCCTCAACTCCCGCTGGTACGCTGCGCGCCCCATCTACTGCGAGCTCTCCCCTGTCACCGATTTCCGCGAGGCCTGCTGCAGACTGAATTCCGGAGAAGGCTGTGTGCGAGGTGGTTTCTGCAACTTTATACATAGGAAGAATCCGAGTCCAGAGCTAGATCGCGAGCTGGAACTGAGCACGAAGAAGTGGTTGCGGTTGAGAGGCAGAGATGAGAGGAGCGCGAGCAGGAGCCCAAGTCCAGAACCGACGCGGAAGCGATATGCCTAGGTTGGATATGGGGTGAGGAGGCTATAAGTGTGGCGGAAGAGTCACTGGTATGAAGGAAGTGGGTGTCAACGATAGCAGGCTACATATCTGGCTCGCAAGTTCATTGTTATTCACTAGGCAGCGACCTAAGAACAGATGACAACAAGTGGAATTTTTAATGTACGAACATAAACTTCCATGAGTGGTAGGATGTCTTAGGGACGCTAGCCCTGCCAGCAGCGAGGCCCGAATCAAAGCAGGTATGAACTGTATCAGAAAGTTTCCACTCAGTAGGAAATCAGCAGTACTCGTCTGCCTGTTCATAATAGCTTTGTAATGTGACCAAGAATATCCACCATGTATGTCAAAGAAGAATCATAGCATAATCATGGCCTAATGCGCAACGCCATCCTACCTCCTGATATCTAGATCCCTCAAGTCACATGTATGCACGACCAATCCCACAAGTTGCAAATCATGCGTTTGGTACTATTTCGTCCTCCATTGGCACAAATACAGAGGTATGGATTTCATTCTTTTGCGTCGACGAAGTCATCCAAGCTCTTAGTGTCGGTGTCTTCCCGCCTCAGAATACCCTTGCTATCAACATCTGGCAGGGTCTTTTGAAGATCACCGTGAAAATCAATCAAAGGGCCTTCAGTCGGCTTAGGTGTACTGGTAGATCGAAGAGTCTGCTCCAGGTCCTTTTGTTGCTCGCCATTATTGAGTGTTTGGGCAGCTTGTAGATCAGCCGGCACAAGAGGCACTGGAATGGTCTGACTCTGAGACTGTACTCCACCACTTTGGCCGGATTCGACTAGATTGCTAGAAGTAGCTGCTTGAGGTGGTTGGTTTTCTGTCGTGGGGCCTGCTGCGGAAACTGCTGCGGGGACGGCTACAGGAATTACTCCGTAAGTTGAGTCTAAGTGTTGGTGTTGGGGCAGCATAGGGTCCTTCTCGCTGGGCTTTTGGCCTTTCAAAATAGGGATAATTGCTAAGATCTGTTCCGCTTGCTCCTCGGGTGTTGCACCGTCACTGTATGACGATCAGTCAGGTAGCAGAATCCAAGCAGCGAGTGCACTCACATGTTTGCATTTAAAATCCAGTCCAGATCTTCTTCGCCTTCCTCGGGACCACCAGGGCCACCCTTTACAGCTCTGAAGAGTTTTGGGTGCCATTCCACGCCATCTTCTACTCTCTTAGCAGCCTCATCTCGTTGCATGTCTTCGATCTTCGTCTTTTCAAACGTAGCCAACTCGTGATTCCGCTCCCTGACTGCGTTCGAAGTAGCAAACCATAGCTTCTGAGATTCGCGATCGTCTTGCTCTTCAAGCGGACGTACCTCGGGAGGTGTATGTTTAGCTCTTGTTGCATTGAAAAGTAAGTCCTTCTTTCCAGTCTAAATTACTACATCAGTATGTCATGCTTACAGGCGATACGGCACCTCACCTTCAAATCCTTCGCCCACATTTCCCCGCTCCACATTCCAGATAACTCATATAGCACTTCTCCTGTATGGTCGTTCTTGATCACGCCTCCAATTGCATTATACGTTCCGCCGAAATAGCCTTTGGTCTTGAATTCTATATCGGCACTTAGTCCCAACTCTGGACACCGCACAAAACTATGATCTCCAAGCTCATACTTCATCTTCCCAAACAGAATGCCTCGTGCGTACATGTTTGGTTGAGTCAGAATGTAGCGCTCTCCTTTAGGACCTTCGCCTCGATTCAAGAAGCGCAGTATGGCAATGCCTTCCATGATACTAGCTGCAGAATTTCCCAGAAATTTACTGCGAGGTTTTAGGCACCCATCAATCCTGATGTGATGTTCGGGGGCCATGTAGAAGTAGCTTGATTTGGGGGGATGGTGAGAGGTTTGTTCGGCAATGTAGTAGCCTTTGGTTTTGTCCGGAAAAGTCCAATAGCCTGTAAATGTTTCGCCTAGGATCGGGTTGAGCGGTTTCTTGACTCCTCTGCATTATTGTCAGTATCAACCCCCAAAGGACCAAGAAACAGAACAGAACGCACGGAGGTTTGATATGCCATCCACTCAAATAGAATTTTACTACTGATAAAAATCTTTGAATGGGATCGTCGATCTCTGGCATGGGCAGTAGAGTTTCTGGGTGTGCCATGAAGCTATAGACCCATTAGCATTCAATGTGTACTTTGCCAGAAATCCCCCACGCACTTCGTAATCCTTTCCAACATACTCCTAGGCTCCAGAATAAACGTCGGCAACACCACCCGACTCAGATCGGCACCTGGTCTCAACTGCGAGATGATGTGCGATAACACTGTATGTACTCATGTCAGCAATACCTTGATCGATTTTTGAGTGTGTGGGCCGCAGGAGGTCTCACCATTGCCCTGATCAGGCTCCACGACCGTAGTCTCATCCTCCGGGCCATCCGACCTCGACTCATCGACCGACGACCTCGCGCCTGCTTGCCGTATCTTTGTTAGCAAGGGTTTCTTCATGTCTATCATCTGCCATCTGCGGATTCCCTCTTCGGCAAAGAAGAACTTGAGAAAAGTAAAAGCATGGCAGCAAGAGGGACCGGGTCAAGGAGGGTACTTGCTTGCGGCGGAGGCCCGGCGATGAGAATGTCCCAAGCTGACCATCCTCGCCAATAAAACCTAGTATGCGTCGGCCTGTCCACACAAGCTTTTCGAGACGGGTATTCTGCGGATGAGGGGAAGAGGAGGCTGCGTTGTTCGTAGACTGGGCACGTTGATAAGGCTGGGTTCAAATAAAGCGAACCGTCCCGGGACGAAGGTCGGTTAATTTTGAAGGCAAAAGAAGCGAATGCGTGTACGTCCCGTCATTGAGCACTCTGACGACGAATGGCAGAAAAAGAGGTCTGGCTCTGGCTCACTGCTGCATACAGTCCGGCATGTCAGGCTGCGGTGCTTCCAGAAGACTTGACTTTGGCTGCTCGGTGGGGTACTAGATCAAAGTAAAGTATAAAGCAGCCAGATAGATGGCCGGAGCGGCGCATTCATTTACCAGGATCTTCTCTTCGTTATGACTGACTTAGCATCCGCAACACCGAGGTGGGAGGGAGAGGAGGAATAAACCGGAGTCTTTACTTGCTTCGGCCCCAACACAGTGTAACTGGTTAGCAGTCAGAGTTGTCCGCAGGCAAAAGGAGAACAAGCTTTCCCTGTTCGTCATCCCATGTCCGTCGACCTTACCGAGTACTGCATTACATGTACCTAGATACTCGCGTACGGACCTCGCACTTTTTGTATCTGCCAAGGGAGCCAAGATTTCGTTATAAACAAGTACCTGTGTCCGACCGCGAACTCTCAACTCCAACTGAAGCGTCTACGGGTTGAAGATGAATCAACCGTATATTTTATATCAGGGTCAGGAGTTCTTGTGTACCGGAATGGGAATTTGGAAGTCCCTCTCAAAGCGAAGACCAAGTTTGTTTACCATTGTGGGTGGGAATATCGTAGTTCCCCGAGTCCGAAAGGAAGAGTCAGTTAACCCCGCCTCGATGCGTATTTTCAATGAAATCTATCCTTGGCTACACACTCTCTTTTCACTGGCCGGCAAACGTGGGCATATCCATTACAAGCTCGGTCACCGACCAGAAAGTCACCTGCCCATAGGAATCAAAGGTCCACATTTGCAGCATGCTGAGCAACAAAAAGTGAGTCCCTCTGTGGGGGCCAAGAACAACATGAAAAAGGGGTCACGGATGACGGATCATCGGATCATGGGACAATTATCCTCGCGTAGGGACGATGGGTGTGCTTGTAGCGGCGTTTGTCCCAACGCCATATCCAATTCGCCAGTCCTTTTCTCATAATCTGTGACCCATTCCAGAGTACTGTTGTCTGTTGAAGAGAATAGAATAGGTATAAGCAATGCATTCGCTTTGTGGTATCGCCATTGGGGAAAAAAAGCATAATCAGTGTTTACAAAACATGAGACGCGCATCCTGGGCCCAACCCTGCCGCACTCTGCCTCCATCGCCTAAATACCATGAGGTTTTTCTATTCCCTCAATGATTTTCTCAGACATATCCTCAATGAATGAACTGCCACTAGGAAGGAGTGACTTCCCGACTGTTCCGACCAGGTTTTGTTAAGAAGGTCCGAAGCCCTCCGCTGGTCGATCTGGGACTGTTGTCGGCATTCTCGATAGGGTTGAGCACAAAATTGCTCTTGAGAATAACTTGACCACTTCCTACCTTGACAGATTTTTCCAATCCACTACCAGACTCGTCAACAAAGAAGAGCGCCTCTCCAAGGTCATCATCACTACCGAATGTATTGTGGCCCTTGACTTGAATCTGGAACTGTGTGTCTGCCGAGCATGCGTATTTGAAACTCTCCTTCTTGTCGTTAAAGGTCACAATTCCAGAGGCGGATTTGATATGTTCGGTCTTGTGTATCGTCTTCGGCTTCGGGCCAAGTTGCTTCATGGAGACCATGACATTAGATGACGGAGGATAGCCTGCGGCCGACAAGATGGTGAAGCTGGCAGTTCCGGTGGAAGCACCTGATCCTCCTTGCAAGGTGCTATGTAAAGAGGAGGCCCCGAAACTCTTCGTGCGACTGTGCCCAGGAGCCCCAAGAGCGGAACCTGGCGGTGTAGAAGGCGATTCCAAGACAGTGACGGGAGGAGGCAGGTTGCTTGCACGTCTAAGACCGCCATTACTACCTCCATTGGCGAATTTGGCGTCCTCTCTTTCCATCTCAGTGGAACCCGTGCCATTGCTGTCATCTTCGCTTCTCTTCTTGCTCTTGAATCCATGTCGGATGAATGACGCACCTTTGCCAACACCGTGTGCAGCAAAACCTACACCCTTAATAGGAGCACCAGCAACACCAGTCACGATCTTCCCTGGTGTTGCAAATGTACCGGAGAAAGTTGAAGATCCTTGACGAGAGCGAGTGATGTAGTCAGGCCTGAAGAGCAAGCGCAGTCTGACGGAGCCAGACTTTCCGTCCAGGTCGAGGTTATACTCTTGGGGCTTGAACGGGTCCAGCAACTCAAGATTGATATCTGCATTACCCAGCAGATCTGCTTTGTCGGCAAAGTCCCAATCGAAAACTCTGCAGGTAAATTTTGCGGCGGTTCTGGATGCAATATCTACCTCAAAGAATTCATTCCATGCTGGATGAAGAGTCTTCTTCTGAGTCTTGGTCTTGAACACATCCTTACCGTTCAGCTCGAATACGCAGTATGGATCACTAAATCCATTTCTGTCTGCTGATGGAAGGTCCGAAGCGTCAAGAACGTCAACCCGAAGTTTGCCCATATTGTTCATACTCTCGCTGGGGTCGAGATGCATTTTGACAGGTATGTACTTTAAGCTGACCTTGACACTGTTCACTTGACCTTGATCATCCTTGAGTTTGAGTACGGTAGGGTTATTCTACAAGACCGTTAGCACTAATTCGCGTTGGATCTAAGTTTTGCGCAAGTCATGACTGAAACTGTAACTTACAAGGCACTGCTTGAGAGTATCCAGTGTGTTGCCGGTGAGCTTGGCGATAATGTCTTCCTGGTCCTTTGCGTCACCTTTGATTTCGCCCTTTTCTCGGATGCGAAGCGTGATTCTCGAAAAGTCGAGCTCTCGTACAAAGCAATCTCCAATTTCATCGATTTTACTCCTCCTTGACTTGATCTTGGAGGAAGAGTAAGATGGAAATGCAAAGTCGTCCATCAGAACATCCACGTGAGTGTTGTTGCGCGTGAGGTCTACATCCATGATTTTGAAGATGATAAGTCCAGATTCGTACTTGATCAACTCCTCGGGAGATAAATGAATCTTCGGCAATTTACTCTCCTCCTCTACCTCGGTCTGCTGGCTCTCGCCCTCAGCAAGTGCATGCGCGAGAGATGTGTCGATTTTTCCGTTCTCAAGCGATCGGCTTGCAGTTGCAGTTCCAATTGCATCGCCGGACCTCCCGCTCTCAATTGAGGAGCGGCCTCGTTCTGCAGATTTCTTTCTCGCAGCCAGCTCTTCCTCATCTTCTGGATCAGCAACGTTCAAACAAGGGTAAAAAGACACGGTATAGTTTAGAGTTCCCCTTGGAGAGCCTTTTCCGTTCAGACGCAGAGGACCGGCTTCGGGTTTTTTCGAATCGTTCACTAAAAATTCGCCATTCTTGGCCTGGGATATATAATCGGCAGCTAAGATCTCGACACAACCAAGAGACCGATCGCTGTTGATCGTCTCTTGGTCCATAACCTCCAAGGTCAATTTTTCACGGGGGCTGTGCACGGGAATGTAAATGACTTCGTCAAAGTCAGGGTTGAGGTTGTTCTGAAACGTGACAGTGCGAGCCTTTTCAATACCGGAAAGGAGAACTCGAACGTATGGGTCGGACTTTCCTAAAGTTTCAAGATTACGGAGATCTCGAGCGTTCTTGAAGTGGAATCTCATGACACCAATAGGGGTTACATAACCACCAGTACCAGCGCCAATACCCGAAAGTGCCACAGGCTTCCACTGGAGGGTAAACTTCACACGGCCTGTCTTAGCCCCGGCAAGATGGTACCACTCCTGGCCTTTCTCCATCAAGTTGATCATATCATTAAGCTTGATCTGGTATGTACCGAGAATAGGATCTGTCGAAAGGTCTCTGTCGTCTTTGATTACAAGACCAAGCTTTGCGCTCTTGCGATCCGTAATTAGGACTTCCTTGGACCCATTATCCCAGATGGGGTTATTAGTTCGCTTCAGCTTTCGAGTGATATGTATTTCCTTGTTGTTAAGTAGCAAAACTGCGTATGGGCTTAGTGCTCCCAGAAGGCTTTGGGACCCGTCGAGTTCTTTACATTGTTCCACTGTTATGCGAGCAATACCAGTATTAGACTCAGGAGGTGGCTCTTTGGTGCCATCCGGAAGATCTCGCCCTTCCAAGACGGGAAAGAAGCGAATGTCGGCAGATAGGATACCGCGTGCCTTGCCGTTGGCGACGACCTCAAGTTGCTCGTTCTCGTATTCTGTGACTTCTTGGATTCTTTCGAGGGGAAATGTCGCGGTGCCCAGCTCTTTGTCCTTTCGAATATCGTTGAAGTCGAATATCTGGAGAGTAAGGCTCTCATTGAATGATGTGACGATAAGGTACTTGGTTTCGTTCCATCTTGGATTGGCATTCTCCTTGACTGTTTTCGTTTGTGCTAAAGGAACACCATTGTTGAATGATAGGATTGTGTATGGATCAGGGGTTCCGGCAAATTTGTCTGGATTCTTGAGACCTTGCGCGCCATGGAGAGTGATGGCCATAACACCGATCGCCTGATCAACTGCGGATCCAGAGAGCATCTTTGCAACCTCAATCGGGAAGACATTAGGGGCATACATCATGGGACCGATGTTGGCGTGAATTTGGTCCAAGATGAATGATTCCAAGCCAGGAATGAAGTTGATGTCAAAACCAAGCGTCTCCCCACCAATCGGCTTGCAGACGTAATCAATCGTGGGCTTCTCTAAAAAGGATATTTCGATCTTCTCGACGTGTGGAAATGGGATCTGCAGCTTAATCTTGACACGCATAAGACCCGAAAAAGCAAAATCCTCGACAATAATGTCCAGGCCCTTACTTATCATCGCTTTTCCGATTCTGATTTCAAGGACAACTTTTGGGTTGACTTTGTTCTTGATTTGGCGTGAAGTCATATCAGCATGATCGTTGGGCGTGAAGCTGAATTTCCAATCCATAAGCACTATATCGTCCTCTGCTTTAGGGTAGGTTTTGACGTATTCCATTCGGGGAGGCTTATTTCCTAGAGTAAATGTCTTCATGCGGAGACTGTCCAAGAACGCCGGAGTTGAAGTGCTCAACACCTGGTCTACGGAGTTGATAATAGTCTCTGCAAGGACAGGTTGGAAGATTGGCCAGAACTTCACTAGGAAGCTGTTGATCCACTCCAAGCTCTCAGTGTCTGTCTCTAGCCTATTCTTTGCCAGCTCCCGATGGGCATCATCACGGAAGTTTCGTCGTACGCGGCGAAGGGACGTTCGATAATATGTACCACAGATAGCCATTATGAGGAAGACCCACGCAAGCCCGCCTCCCAAGGTTGCTACGAACCAGGAGGAGAGACATGCGAATATTATAACTCCAGTATTTTGGTACCAATCTGTTGAAACTCGTTTAGACTCCATAGTTTCCCAGTTCGAAGACCAACTCACCACCAAAGAATTTATCATCAAGCCTTGCCTCAAGCCATGTCTGGTGGTCCGCCAGACTCTCTTCCTGGATAGAGTCGCCAGATGCACCATTACCAAATCGTGGAGCCCAGCCTGTGCGCTCAACCCATCTATCATTCTCGTCTACCTCATCGTCGATAAACTGGCCACTTATACCATTCGTCATGGGATTTCCATTTGTGTCTTTGGCAGGTTTGATTGCTGCAATAGCCCCAGCAGTAGAAGGTGGTGGGAGATCGTACACTCCAGGTTTTCCATCATCAATGTCAGTTGGGATTGCGACAGCCTTTGATTTATGTTCGTGATGAAAGCCTTCTGGTATACGCTGCAAAAGTAAGCATTCATACTTGATGAGAGGGCAGTATCTTCTTACAGCCCTAGCCTGAGCTGCCTTCTGCTCAGGTGTCGCATCTGGATCGAAATTGAAGGCAGCTACTCCTGCCTTCAAGCTCTCTGCTACAATTCTTTGTTCAGCATCTGCTGCAGTCACAGAGCTGTATGGATCTCGGGCAGCATCCAAGACACCTTGTGTCTTTATTTCAGCGGCACGGGAATTGACATCCATTGTTGCTGAGCAGGGCTGCCCGGATCAGGGTTCTGAGTTGCCTGAGAAGTTGCGAGCGACGATGGTGCAAGTAGTAGCAACCTAGAGCTCTGTTTTTAACAAGGCTAGTTACCAGATGGGACGTGTAGCAAAGCAGAACAAATGCGCAGAAAAAAAGGCGCAGGAGGAATATAATGTTCTTTTGATCAGGGTCAAGATAGGGATGTGAACTTTTCCCTTGTTTTTTTTTCATTGTAAGAGAGAGCGAGACAGAGAGATGGGGAGAGGCAGCTGGTGTGGCTGTTTTTCGGCAATGCGATTGGTCAGATTTGCTGTTAACTATCGCAGTCACAGTCACAGTCGCACTGGGGTCAATAAAGTAGAAGCCTGACTCTGCTTCCCTGCTCAGCTGGAAGTTGTCTATAGCCGGGCTCTGGAAAGATGAACTATAGTGCACAGACCAGCGCAAAAGCGTTAGGCAAGGGAAATTGAGGCCCTAGCTTAGTAGGTGTCAATGGGTAGAGTATATATTGTGTGATGCTGTACTCTCTATGAACACATCTTGTTTACACAATTTGTTTTCCCTGCCCTCCTCCCTCCCCCCCACAAGAAAAAGAGAAAAAAATGTAAAAGAGGGAAAACATTCCTGCGTAATGGCTGGGGTAAGATGTCGGGGCTTAAAAGGTAGGTTTAGGACCATCCTGAGCAAGTTAGGGGACAGTAAGAGTGTAAAGGGTATATATAAATGTACTCAGACCCACATCTTGCAATCAGTGCTTCTAAAGTCGCTGTACGGACATACGCCCGACCCAAATAGCTCCTCCCTTAACAGATATACAGTACTTCATGTATAGAAACTGGTACTGTGATAACTAGTATAGAGCAGAGCACTCAGTTTTACCTGTATCAGTAGCGCCCCAGAGAGGATCTCGAGAAATGTATAAGCAAGCCAAGCATCAGTTTATTCACAGCTTCTTGTGAATAATTTTACTACCTCTCTACACAGGACCTGGCGGTTAAGAGTGTTCTCATCTCTATTTGAAGTCGTTGTGAGGTGAATGCCTCTCTGCATATAAGGCCTGATAACGCTGTTTCTGTTAAATCATGGACTTTTCAAATCCCCGAGTCTAGCTGGCAAGCAATTTGGGATCTCTGCCGCCTCTCGTCTTGGGAAACAGGGATCTATAGCCAAAAAGATTAGTGTGATTGACAGGGAGAGGATGATCAGCTGAAACCCTTGCCCTTATGCACACATGAGAAGAACTTTAAACGCGATGGAGCGCATACTTCCGATCATGGATTGTGGGTCTCGCAAGATTATAATAAGCTGATTTTATTACTTGGAGCTCTCCTCAGCTTCTGTACTTCACTTGCATGCTTGTCCTTAGCTATTAGATATCTCTGCGTGCACCACCTCCTTCTTCGGCAATACTTCAAAATTGGTCTTCATTACTTGTGGTTTTCTATTTAGTAACGTCTGACTATCTACATCTTCTAGCATATAACAGCAATATTGAGATATCTATATTTGGCAAGATACTCAGCTGGGCTTCTTTTACAGCATGTCTGACATTGTTATCTAATCTCCAGTACTGTCTGTGTTTGGGAATCCCATGACATTTTGTGATGATGACCTGGGTACTTACATGCTGGGATTAAGCGTCGCTTGTCGGTTGCACAACTGCCTATGTTTATATACCTACAGTATAGGACTTGCTTGAACCTGGTGGTGTGCCTTCCATCAGGGGGTAACCAAACCTTGGTTAGAATCTTCGTACAGGATTAGTGAGAGAAAGGTGTACTCTAACCACTCATTCTCCCGATACGTTCCCACCCAACTCCCCTAGACCTTTACTCTGTTGCGCCAGGACATCTTCAGAGCCTTTGGTTTCCACTGTGGAGTTGAGTCGTCTTTACTACTAGTCAAGTCGCAACTATTAGACAAGTTACCCCCACCCCCGCCGCCTCTCGGTCAATCGTCGGACCGTTGCATTCCAAATTCCCCCTAATTTCGGGACTATCCATTGGCAGGTGGGGGAACCTTTGTGACTGCACAACATTCAAGTCGAAGCTACTTCACAGCATTCACACCCTACGAATGCGTGTCTGCCGTATCCAACCCCAAGTCTAATTACCAGACTTTTCAGTATCACCAAGTCCCAGCTTGGCATATACATTACTGGTCTGCCTCTTCTGCTGCACGATTTTCGAAACGTTACATGGGTCTAATCCTTGCCTAAAGTACCTCCCTCTACCTCCTACTTCCCATTTCTAAATTCATACCAATGGAACGTGCGCGCAGGCTCCGTACCGACTCATCACCAACCCAATGCGACTCCGCTATCTATGACTGCGCTGTCCCAGGAGATTGCGGCGTAAATTAATCCACATTAAGAGACAATCCCTCGATCTTGTCGCTGCCTTGCCTAGTCTCCTACATTACCTACCGGTGACCGCGAAGCCATGGAGGGCATTTCAAGTGCTGTGAAGGATGGCGAAAAGAAGCCCATGAGCCGCCTTATGGGGAAGCTATTCAAGGAGAAGAAGGAGTGTTCGCAGCAAGAATATCGAGAAGATGTGGACGAATTCCTACACGGCCCCTCCGACAAGTTGCATATGGATGGCACGAGTCCGTCGTTCCCGCCTCCATTGACCCGAATCGACACCTCAAACGCACGAAGATGGCCCACGGCCTCGGAAATCCAAACTAAGAGCACGAGGCGTCGGTCAGCCAGCCCAAAACGGAGTAGAAAGGATCTTGTGGTACGTTTCACCGACGAACAGCCAGAACTCATTGGGGAGGGTGGTGATGAAGCTACTTCACCTGTGGCAGAGATAGGAGTGAGGAGAAGGGCTCATACACATCCACCATCGCGTCAATTAAACCAGGAACAGCAGTCAACAGAGCGAAGGGACGTAAAGGCGTCAGACAATGGAACAAGCTTTGCCGAGAGTGCTAGCAGTATGGACAACTTCCGACCTGGAATGATTCGACGTACACAAACAGGCTTCCACTCCATATCTGATACTCAGTCCAGTGATCAGGCGAATGAGTATAGGAGAAAATCCGACGAGGATTCCTTAGGAGTGTCGAATGTTAGATCTGACGCGGAAAGGCGGTCATTCGCAGAGATGGTCAAGGCTGAGATGAGATCTGGAGAAGGCCAGGCTTTGGTAAAGGCCTCCTCGCATGCCACCAGTTCAGATGAACTCTTTATCGGACCAGCTACTCCAACACCCCAACTTGAGGAGCTCCAAATCAACTCTGTGAATCACACTCAGATGATTACATCACCAGGGATACCGCCCAGTTTGAACCCCAGTCGCCCAAGCTCCACCCGTCCTCATACCCCGAATGAACAGCATGCACTCAGTTATATGGTGGAAAGTCCCGAGGGTGTCTCCGGAACGTCAAAATTGACAGGACCTAGGAGCGGCCAGACGTCCATGCCTACTTCAGGGAATCATCTGACAGAAATCTCAGCATCTCTGTCGAGGACCCCATCTTTCACCCTTCAAGATGCAGCAATTGCTGTAGGAGATGATGCTCTTCGAGAATTCTCGAGACGCACGGCACATCTATGTACCTTGTTCCGCCTCTCTACAGAGGCGAGTAAGCCGCTATCACAGTGCTCACTGGAAGAGCTCGTGAGGGTAGCATTATGGTGGTTCTTGAAAGGAAGAATGAATCTCGAGTCAACGGTCAGGGATCGTCCAGCAACTCCTCAGGCACAACAGGCGAACTATATTACGCGGGCCCAGTCATACGCCGACCTTGCCAAGGCACTCTGGATAATAGAGACCGTCACTTCACAGTACCCAGAGACTCAATCGTATGTACTTATCTTGTTCCGATGATCGAACCATACAATTGGTCTGAGAAATTTTGTTTTTAACATCAGTTCCATGAGTCAGGCTTTATGTTTGTTTCTGGGTGTACAGCGCTAACAGTGTCAAAGAGAAACTGGTACGTCAGACACGAATACATGCCTGGGTGATGTTGTAGGCACTAGGCAGAGTATTTTGTCTAGCTTGAGGAAGCTAACCATGTCGATGAAACGAAACAATTTCCTCCCCCCTGACCCTCAAGATGCTCCGCTCACCCAGGGCCTGGACCCTTCTGTTTGGGTCAGAGGTGGAGGCGATAAATCTATCCTCTACAGCCAAAGATTAACTTCAGTAAAATCTCTTTCTGAAGCGTTTCCTTTGGGCGATACCACACGAGCCTTTCACTTCGGAAGGATGTTTGTCGAGGCAACACTTTTGGAAGCTGGTGCTCCTCAGCAATATCGCTGTCCAGTTCTGCTATCTGTCATTCGCGGTCTTAGAGAGAGTTCTGTAACGGTCATCATTGCTAGTCAAGATGGTGCTTTGAACCTCATGATTCAGCCCGACAAGACCCGTGGTATAACCTGGGGCGATGTGAGGTGGCGATCGAGCCAAAGGATTATCGAAATCAAGTTGCCTCGAGGGTTTATGCTTCATCTGCAATGTACCGATCAGGACTTCAGAACTTTGTGGAACATACACGACTATGAGCAAAGAACACAGGCTGTGCTAGTTCAGCGCGCTGGTGAGGGGGTTGTGTTTGAGACTGTGCTTCAGTCATTCCAATACTTCGACCAGAGCCCACAGCCTTTGTTTCCCAAAGAAGCACAGCCCCACTGTCATTTGAAGCTCTTCGAAAAGACCACAATTATCAAAGCCGCAACCGGACCTCGCACTCTGCACCGAGGCTTTCGCCTGGGCTTGAATACCAGCACTCAATCCAAGAACCTCAGATGTTTAGACCAAGATTTGTTGCCAACTCATCCAGTCCAGTTTGGTTTCCTGCGAGGAGAGGGAGGATCTCCGGCACTACTACTGAAAATTTCTGATGGAAAATCGAAGTACACAGTGGTGTGTTCTTTTGACGACATAAACCAACGTACCCGATTTCACACCCTTCTCACCGGGATTGCCCTCGGTGATGGGGAAGACGTGATTGCCGAAGCTCCACTTCAAGGTTTCTCCATTGAAGATTCGGACGCCAAGTTGGCCTGCTTTCAGGCTCTTCAATGGCAGAATTTCAGATTCATCAACTACGATGAGGGAGATTTTCAGGATACTAAGACAGTCCTTTCGGAACATTTGCGGGTTGCCATAGACTTCAAGGGGGGCAGCCTTACAGACCGTATCAATGTTGAGCCTGGCGAGTTAAAGTTACGACTTGATGTTAATAACTTGAACGAAATTAAGGTTCTGCGACAGCCCCAGCAGGATATGAGTGTTTCTGTAGCAGAATCTCAAGTATCCAAGGAGCTACCGCGAGAACTTGCGAATCTACTAGAAACAATCGCAAAGTCGGGTTCCACTCGCAAGTATACTTTCCCGTCCAAGCAAGAACTACATCTATTCCAAGCAGCCTTGACCGGCTTTACGGTCACCTTCGATGGCGTTGCTTGTTCCTTCAACATATCTCGCCGACGCATGGTTGTTCCCATATATAAAAAATGGGATGCTGCTACAACTCGCGTACAGATCGTTCAAAGGGAGAAGGTGATACAACTGGTCGCCTTTTTCGACAATTTCAATCACGGCAAGGCTATGAATTTTACATTGAAGTCTACAGATGTCTTTGAAGCCTCTAGTACCAAAAAAGCGTTCTCTCTGCGGATAGTTGACGCTAAATTCGCCTTACCAAAAGACATCCGTGGATCGGAAGCTGGAGCCGATCACGAATTCGTCTGCTTAGATATGCCAGAATATCCTGGCGAGCACGACGACGTGACTGTTGTTTTTGATACTGAAGCCTGTGAGTCCCTTTCATCTCGAAGTGCATACCCAGAGACATGCTGACACAGGTCAGTGCGAGATTCCTTTGCAAGAGCGTTACCAGCACCGGTTAAGATCGCATCTCGCATGCCGTCGGTCAGACGATAGTTGTAGGTTTCAGTCACTATTAGGGTAGATTTGGCTCATAAATTCATTTGGCAAAGATTTGCACCTGAGCGTTTCGGAGGAGGTTTGTTTAGCATTTGCGGGACGATATCCACGGCGCTTTCTTGATTGATACGGGGTATATAGACGTACGATATGACTGAATGTGGGTTTTGAGGATAAAAATCAGGGGACATTGAAGAATCAGTGCCCTGAATTTCGAAGTCTGAGTGGTATGTGCTCAGCTTTCTGGATCTCTACGTTTTCGTTGAAAGACGGATTTATCAACAAACGAGTGGCTGCATTCACTCATACTCTGTACGGTACGATATTCCAACAATACACGTGATTGTGGCCTCCTGGAACCCAAGGCCCAGGGGTCAGGGGCCAGGGCTGACCGGTACAGTAAAGGAGGATAACCTAAAGCTCCACTATGTACGAAGTCTGTTCTCAAGCATTCCCAAAATAGATACAAGCTGTCCCGATCACAGCACCCTGGACGTGATCGCCTCTTCCGTCCGCCAACTGGACAACACCGTACCGATAGAAGAAGCTTTTGGTACTAGGTACTGTACATTGTACTAGTATAGTAGTAAGCAATTTTGCAAGACCAGGCCTGCTCTGAACAGTCCAGTGCTGCTATACTTCTGGATTGATCGTGATGTCTGGATGGACGTACTCACCTTGAGACCCTCTCTTGGTAGATAGTTGGCGGAGTACCAGGTGCATCGTTGCTATGATGTGACCCTGTACGGTAGGTAAGTACTTATCGCACAATCGACAATCGATAATCGACAATCCTCAATCATCAATCGATTGTTTTGCAAGTTGTGGCTCAGTCAGCAATTACTTTGTACCTTACAGTACTATAGTAGGAAAACTTCAAATACGGAGTACGAGGGCTTCGCTTTGGTCTAGGAACTGCGCTCAAGGTTCAAAGCAGTCCCCCCTAGAACCTTGTTTACTCCGTACCTAGCTAGGTATAGTACGTAAGGTACGTGCTAGGGAGGAAGTAAATTACCCGAAGTATTCAAGACTGCCAAATCCTATCTTCACCCTCCGTAACTACTCACAATCGCTCGCCGTCTCCCGCACGAAAATCGACTCGACTCCCAAGAAAAGATATCGGTGGTATTGCCAGACACGTTCAATTCGCCTCTCATCGCCTACCTGCCTTCAAGACCCCGATCCGATTTTACGGCGAGTCCAGGAACGACCTTGCTCACGCCGCACTGTTCCGCTACTTCAGCGACCCTCTCATGACGCCAGCCAGCTCATGATGGTGTTTTTGAGCTAGAGTTCTATTACCGCCGTCTACCTTGCACGCGCAGCACACAATTTCTCTCGTCGATGTTACGGCCCCAGCGAAGTCTGTGCTATGGAAAAGTCGAAAATCCGCCATCAGGCCATCCCACATCGCCTTCGTGACCACGGCCGAGATGACAGTCAGTCTCGAGGGATGATAGTATCTGCGGACTCGAGAGGAGATGGGCAGGTGCACAGGGATGGAAGTGTGGTCCGGGGGAGAGGAATGGTCACTCAGGAGACTTCCGCGCCCATGCGGAAGGACAGGTGGGATATAATGTTCTCTAGACTGCGGAAAAAGGCTTCAATAGGCATCATGCCATTCTTCCTGGTCTTGGTCGCCAGTATCTGGGTCGTGCCGGCCTCTGCTGTGTTTGTGGAGTTCCAGAACTGTCTGTCTGCGGGCACTCAGAATAATCTGCCACTGGCGCTGCAATTTGTGACTCTGTTCGTCGATGCGATTTTCAACACCACGGACTCGAACCATCCACTGCAAGTTACCGTATGGGGAAATGTTACTGGGTCAACAGTTGGCTCATCTCCGAGACTCATTCTGCCGGATGGAAACAACACCGACTATTGGAACAGCAACAGAACTGAGAGCGGAGGGAAGATTGTTAATATTCCATATCCTGAGCTCGCCAACCCAAAGCTCACAACTCTGTCCAATAAGGTTAATATTTTGACCTATCAACGTTGGAATACAGATGTAGACTTCTGCGAATCGCTCATTAATGGGTCTTGCCCTCTAGGACCCAGCTTTAATGTGAACGCGTAAGCCTACTTTTCGATACTCTGGTACCATACTAATTATGGTTTCTAGGAGCGACCCTTACAGCTTCCCTGCCTTCCAGTTGAAGAACAACTTCTTTTCTTCCTATGCATTCACTTCTTTGTCCGCAACACTGCTCATTAAATACGGGGATCCAGACGCAACCCCGATTGGCTGCACTTCTACAGTCCTTACCCCTGACCTTGGAGACACATTGAGCAATGTCCTTACCTTCATTCCTGCGGTAATTCTGATTCTAGTCGCAACTGCAACAGCCTTTGCAGCTATCTACAGTCCATGGGGTACTACAGATACGTTTCGTTGGACTACCAACTATGGCCGTGACGCAGACTTACTGCGTCTGGTTACTCCCGGATTTGGAGATTGCTTGCAGTATATCCAGTTTGTAGTTCTCACCGGAGGCCTCACCATCGACTATCCTGGCTTCTACCAGCCAGTTGTCAGCAAAGCTTCCTGGGCAACACTCATGTTCCATGATAGCTTTGTCCGCAACACCACTTCATATGAACCTATCCAGGATGGGATCTACATAACTCATGGCGAGTATGGCCTTGATAAACTCCGTCAATTGGTCGGCTTGAATGCGGTCGACGATGTATGGACGGGTATGACTATCTGGCTACTCGTCATCCTTGTAGTGGTGCTTGTTTTGATACAGGTTGGCTTCTTTATCCGGTGGGCATATCGACATCTCAGTAATACTCCAGAAGAGGACTTGAGAGCCAAAAACATGCCTTTCTCGATGGGAAATGTCATTCGCATCGTCTTTAACTATTTTCTGCTTCCCATAGTCGCTTTGTCGATGTTCCAGCTGGTCGTGGCTTCGAGATCTCCGTCCTATACTGTAGGTCTTGCAGTTGTGATGATGGTTCTTATCATTGGATTTGCGATATGGCTGCTCTATGTCATTGCTTCTACCAGGCCGAAGTCTTACCTTTTCGACGACTTACCCACCGTCCTTCTTTACGGGTCCTTGTACAACACCTATTCCGATAACGCCGCGCCATTTGCTCTGATTCCCATTATCTTGACCTTTATTCGAGGCGTCTCAATTGGCGCTGTACAGGCTTCTGGCATCGCGCAGCTCGTGCTGCTAGCCATCTGCGAGGTCATCACCATACTCACATTACACGCTTTCCGGCCATTTCATTCCCCAACCCACATGAACGCATTCCACACTGTCTTTTCAGCAGTGAGGTTTGCAACAATTCTATTGATGGTCTCATTCGCTCCTTCACTAGGCGTTACGGAAGGGCCAAAGTGCTGGATTGGATATGCGATTCTTTTGCTGCATGCCTTGGTACTAATTTGCGGATTTTCTCTCAACGCAATGCAGACTATCATAGAAGTTGCGGCGCGCATGGCTGGCGCTGGGGGAGATGATAGACAAGCAAGAAGCGGTCTTGTAAAGGTATTCGGTATGCGCCAGCTATCGAAGCGAATACCTCGAAGAGATGCCGTGTCGCGACAAAGCCAACTGTCAAGCGCAGCCATGTTAGGCGCCGAGAATGACAGAAAGTCATATATTCTAAGTGACGGAAGAGTCAGGAGTCAATCAGCAGGCAGTACCATGCTGCTTAATCGACAGAGTTCTGGTCTTCAATATGATGGCATCGAGCCTTTTGGTGCCATCACACCCCAGCAAGTTGGTGGCAGTAGACCTGCTACGCCACGAGAAGCGAATGCATTCTCGTTTTTGCCTTCTGCTGCAGGTCAATCCGGGCGACGTCCAGTCTTGGGCCTTGCTACAGCAGAAGCATCGGATCCTTACTACCGACCACCCAGGTTTAGACGGCCAACATTGGAAGCCTACTCTCCTGGTGCAAAGAGTAGAGGCTCTTGGGCTAGCGGAGATTGGGCAAACAAAAACATGAGTTCTCCAGAAGCAGAAACTCCAGAGCAGATTGAAGAAGGGCCGATGAATTCGGGACCTAGTACACCAACACGGCCAGGACCAGCCGCCCTCGATGGCAGTCCGAACGACTCTCGAAGACCAGTAGCCGACTATACGACTCGCGAGGTGGACTTCTACTATGGCGTACGTGGCCCAGCACTCAATGCCAATATTCCTAGTCGCAGAATTAAGACAGGGCCTGCAGATCCAACTGGAATTCCCGCTTCCGCAGTTGGGTGGTTCAAGGGTTTGTTCAGTGGTAAGACAAAGGAGAAAGGCAAAGGTTTTGAGGTTGTGCGAAGTTCCAGGATGCCTCCAGCAATGCAAGCTCGAAATGCTCCCGGGGTTGACTCTCCTCCTGAAGGTATTCCTGTGGCGACTGGAGGTATTAGGAATGGCCCAATTGAATCAGATGATGACGAGCCGGCCCACCCTGAGCTTTCAGCGGCAGGACTATCTCGCTCTACGCAGCGTGAGGGGACATTGGTCGAGCCGCTTCGCTCTGACGAGGAGTCCGACGATGAATCAGATGATGAGTTTGAGATGAATAGGGTCCCCGATTTGCCGCCAAATCTCTCCGGACTTGATATACCAGGTGGGGGAATCGAGCTTCCCTCTCGGTTCCCATCGAAAGCTACATCTAAGGCTAGTTCTCGGAGACGAGGGAAGATGCCTGACATGCCTGACGTCCTCAATATGCCATGTGCAGACATACCTCATGTGCCACGGAGGAGTTCACGGAGGAAGTCGCAAAGCGTGGGCATGAACCAATCCGGTTCTCAGTCCCCTCATCAGCATAAAGCACAGCAGTCCTTGGAAGTTAGCGGCAGCTCGCGTCCCCCCTTTGACCGAACCAATTCAAAAAAGCGGCACTCAGATATATCGAGCATGACGGGACCTTCAGATCTCGGACACTCCAGGAGCGCTTCTTCTGTCCTTGGGAGGATATCGGATGAAATCAAAGGTGGTAGTAGGCCAACCAGCATGGGATATGTGAACCAGCACAGTATTCAGACCGTCAATCCCGAGAACCAATATTTAGGTCGGGCAGCTGAGGTTGTTGAAGGCCGATCAAGTAATGCCTCCTCGGTAGATACTTAGCGACTCTGATTGTCGCTGTAGACTTCGGCAAAGCAGAGCGCATATCACCAGCGCGACGAATTTCCTTCTTTCGTTTGTTTTGTTAGCCAATTGCAGACACGAAAAGCAACTGGCGTTTTGCGGGTCTCCACCCCACCCTCCGCCCCCCTTCAAAAACAGAGAAGGATATGGGGGAGGTATCTTGTATGTATTGTAGAGTGGGGCTGGAGTAAGGATCATGCTTTGGAACACTCACTTCATCTTACAAGCTCAAAGCATGGCACTGAATCCTGACTCGTCAAGATTGGCCTTGGGAGGGTTCTGGATAGTGACCGGGTAGGCGGACGACGCGAGGCAAGAGATGGATGTGATAGAGACGAGACAGGAAATACGCATGTCTATAAGTAGTGCTAACAGGACTATACGTGGCTGTAACAATCTTACGATGTTAAACGCATTTCCTGTCCGCTATCCGTGTGCGAGCCTGTTCGGATCGCAGCCCTAGGGCTTCCATTTATCAAGATATCTATTCCTCCCTTTCTCCCTTGGCGAGACGTCTGCCACCTGTGTAACAATGTTCTCCGGGTCTATCTTGCCCTCACCTTACGAGGTTAATCTGGGTTTGATCTTACTTTCTACCTTGCTCGCAAATTCAGCATTTTTCTTTTTCGCGTCTCGTTTTTTCGAAAGCGAGTCTTGGTGCTTTGGTTTCGTCGCTCAATAAACCAACCCATTTGCCCTGGCGAGGCAAAAACTAGGCGAGCATATTCGAGCTCGTCGATGGGCCGACACTACCACTTTTCGGCTTTCAATGTCGTACTAATGAAGAAAGATTGGGAGAAGTCTCACATTTAAATAGAGCGAGGTCGTTTCAACGGGACTCAAGTGAAGGGTGGTTTGGGACATTCAATCAACCATTGCAACCGTTACAAGTCCACCGACCTACCTGTACAGTTTCGTCAACCCAGACAGCGCGCGTTCAAGAAATTGGAAGTCAAGCGCCAAATATATCAGAAAATCAATCGGGTATAATGCGCTCGCAAACCATGAAAATTACATAATTGTGCATTTGCCGTCTTTCTTTTTCCCCTGCACACGCCCGCCCGGCATAACAGATCTCCTCGAGGCGCCATCACCAAGCTTTTCTTTCCTCTTCTCCATGCGCATAGCTCTCCAGCCTTTCTTCTTAGCGGCTTGAAAGTTCCTCGCAACACCTGTCTCTGCTCGACTGACTGGTCGGCTGACTATGACTGAACTTCGATTGAAGTAATGAAATGTTTCACCACCGTTAGCGGAGGATTGACTGTGGATAGTCTCGAGCCGTGACATAGGAGGCCGTAGATTGGAACTAATTGATGTGTTTCGGTTGTGGCCATCGCCGCTAGGATGACGAGAGGGTGATGAGTAAGGGCCGCCTCGAGGAGAGCGTAAGTAGGTGTTGCCTTGCAGAGAATATCTTTGCCCATTTTGATTTGGGGACGAATCAAAGACACCAAAAGCGCTTTGGGGTGCTTGGCTGCCGTTAAATGCTTCAACGGGCGTTAGTCTTGGGGGATTACTTTGCATCGCGCCTCGATCTCTACTCATTGATCCACTGGGCGGACGACGAGGATCTATCAATCCAGCGGGCCGTCCTTGACGACTGTTGAGGCGAGCAAGCTGGTCCGCGCTAGGGATAGGGGTGTGTGACGGGGATGCCGATGATGCTGTCTCCGTTCGTTCCCAGGCTGACACCAAACCCCCAAAAGTGTCCTGAGGTGGTGATGTGGTGATAGGAAGTACCCCGCTACATCTTGTCGGCTTTTTCTGTGAAGCTATGTTCCGTTGCTGGGCCTGGGAGAGAGGCGTCGATGTTGTTGGTTCGGTCAAAGGATAACTAGTCTCAAGTAGTGGCGGCACTCGTTGGTTGGCATATCGGCTCTCCCCCTGGAGGTCTGCCCAAGCATGTGCTACTGGAGCAGGCTTGCTCGCTAGTAAGGCTGCTTCAGATTGTGCTCTTGCGTGTCCAGAGATAGGCAAAATTTCTTTCATCGCCCCCAAGTCCCCTTCAAATTTCATGTTGACCGGACCTTCACATTGCCTGGAATTCTCTCGTGGGGGTGCGGATTGTGGGCTAGGCGAGACTGGCCGGGCCAAAGTTGCTAGCATCACCGCGGGCGGAATCGAGGGGTTTGGTGCAGCACGTGTGTCTGTCGCTGCCCCAACAGGTCTTCCAAGAATGTGGTCCATTATGATACTTCGAGGACGAGGGGATGGCGGAGAGGATACCTGGGGAGAGACATCATAGAGGTCGTCAAAATCATTAGACGCAGGACTTGTCACAAGTCTTGAGGCTTCTTCGAATGACGGACGATCTGAAATAGTGTTTTCCGAGTCGTTCGGACACGTGTGAAGCTGAGTGAGATCTCTGCGAGACTCCAAAGTACTGGAAGATGCCATTGTTGCAGTTGTACGAGACCGATGCAATGAACGAGAGTCCAGGCCAGAAAAGTCAAAACTAGAAGCACGATGAAAACTTGGTCGTTCTGATGTTGCGGAGGCAGCTTCAGCTAGCAAAGATCGCTGTATATGCTCTGGTAACGGCGGAAGAGAATGGCGGGAGTATGGAGGAGGTGGTGGCACCCAGTTGTCCGCGTCACTTTCATGAGGATGCTCGTCTCTTCCATCTGCTCGTCGATACTCGAAATGCTCTGGTACTGTGGGACGAAATCTCCTATTGACCGCGGCAGCCGTGGCGGCTCTGCGCAGTGTGGTACCAGACCGTGGATTGGTGTGAGAGTACGGGGTTTCGAATGCTTCCTGATCATCATCGAGGGAAGATGCAGTCTCCGATGGTTCGATCAAAGTTGTTTGCAGACTTGGGTTTCTCGCTAGTGAGTTGCGAGAACGAGGCTCAGACGAATCACCTAGGTCCCGGGTAGTGTGCTTAGGGGGTTCGAGGTGTGAAGAATGAGGTGCAGCTGCTGCCCGAGAGACAAAGCCACTATTTTCTTGTCTTTGCGCGACGGTTCGCCTTCTCAAAATCGCAACTTCCACGTCTAGCGCCCTGTGTTCCTCTTCCAAGATCTCTGGCTCATTCATTCCAACCTCGATAGTAATATGGGTTTTCACGCCATCCGAAGTGTTGTAATTGAAATCCAATAAGGATATGCGACCCCCGTCAACAGCATCTATGCCATCATCTTCGGTATTTGCTTGAGCCTGCACGCCTGGGGCAACTGCGACCAGTCTTTCCCCAAAAGGCTTTGCAGATTGCCTATTGACCCAGGCTAGGGCACTGACTCGGTCAAGTGACCCGACCTTACGACCTTGTACAAACGTGTTTCTAAACTTATCGCCAAGTAACTGCCACTGCGGAGATCGGCTCAAGCTGTCTCGATGCTTGTTGATAGACCTCAACGAAGGCGCGCTATTTCTTCGCCCAAAACAGGTAGAGGGCGTGCTTACACCTGTCTCTGGACTGCCGATCGGATTATCCTTAACATTCGGCAGCGCCGCAAGATCTTCTGGAATTCCATAGAGCCAAATTGCACCCTGAAATCCAGAGGCTACAAGATGCCCAGATTCACTTGCTGCTGGCAACGTGCTTGGTAGAAGCCTAGAGGCGTACGAAAAATCGGTAATGGGCCCTGTAAAATATGTTGTTCCGTTCCTGAGATCGTCAATTCGAACGGTACGAAACGTCTCGAACACGCGGTCATAAGTGAAAGCCCAGCTCACTTCCTCATCGGAAGAATTAGGAAGCAGAACGGCATGACTGCAATCTCGACTTCCGTTTGGAAAGAGAATTGATGTCGTCCATAGAGAGCTGATGCTGTCGTCGGGTAAACTCCCGCTAGGATCACGATAGGGAGCTGTGAGGATGACCGTACTTGGATATCGAGACTGCAAGGTCGTGCCAAGTAGCTGCGTTCCATCTCGAGAAAAAGAAAGTGAGTCCGCAGCATAGCATTTGACGGATCGTCTTTCTGTGCTTGCAAAACTTGGGTCTAAAGACCATACCTCCACCCCAGAATCATATGCTGCAGCAAGTACAGAGCCCGCTGGAGATAAAGCAATCGTTCGAGGAGTATGGTCCAGTGCGACAGCACGAGTGTATTCCGGGCACTTCCCTGACAAGTCATAGAGGTCCACCTGTAAATCAGTGGAAAGCACAGCCAGCAGAAGCCCATCATCAGTAATGGTTGCTGAAACAGGCCTTCGTAATATCTTGAGCTCTCTCTTAATCAAAATATCGGCCCCAGTCACGTCTATGACATGAATTCTGGAGGAATTGTACGCAAGAATATATTGGCCCCTAGGCGAAAGGCTGAAATGGAAGGCTTCTCCTCCAGGGGCCGAAGTCGGAGAAATTGAAGTGGAGACCAAGTTGATGATTGTCTCTCGCGGTCGCAAATACGCATCGAATAGGTTTCGTTTTGTTTCGCGTGCGAAGAGTCGACGAAGGTGTGGCAGGCTTTCCTCGTCCTCTAGGATTGGGACCCCACGGTGAGCGGCTGCGTATGAGGGGCATCGAGATAAATGGTGGGCGTAGAGATGGACCTGCTGTGATACCGTTCTCCATTTTCGATTGAGCACGATCAGGGAGGCAAATGAATTCGGACTCGCAAGTTGCAGTATCCTAGTAGCAGTGTGAGTACGGTTCCCACCTTAAGCTTGTCGGCCATTGAAGCTCACAGCTCAATTATCTCATTCGGAAGCCTATCAAAGGCCGATATGACTACTGGCGCAGATCGAGGCGATGGCCTCTTCAAATCCTCCTCGGTATACAAAATTCCATTGGCATTCATATTCTCGAGGCGTGTCTTTCAACTATCTGTGACGCATCCAAAAGGGTGAAGCTGGTAAAATTTCCGAAAAGTCTCCGGACAGATAATAACGTGTATGGAAGCGCTCTCGGACAATGCGCAAATGTCCAAATATAGCGGTAGATTATATTGATCCGATGAGGCCAAGAAGCTGCCCAAGTGAAAGATGTCCGTGTGGCAGACAGTTCTGTTGTGCGATGATACTAGAGCCGCTGATGCTGATACTGATATTGATGCTTCGAGTCTGGGATAGCAGCGGGATCTTCACCGGGACACAAACACTAGCAGCAGGTGGATGAGGGGGAGTTGAGTTTTGCAAAAGCTGGGGTATTGTCGGTGCACGATATCGGGGATTCTTCTGTGTCCCTGGGTAAATAAACTATGATACTGGAATAAGAAGAGTGGAAATGTAAAAAAAAAAAATTCAGCTGTGACTTTGCTTGACTGAAGTATCACATACTTCTCTACTTTCCTACCTCTTACCTATCTGACATCTGAAGTTCAGCTTGGCCTTATCGACCTGGTGGATGCGATTGAGAGAACCTTGATGTGCCAGAGGTCACCAAAAGGTTTGGTCCTATCTTGTATTGCACTTTTGTATGAATACCTTACTGTATTAGTTCCTCAGCTTCACAGCTTTCGGGTTTCGTGCCAAGGTACTAGTGTAGGTACTAAAAATGCTCTGTCAGCGTTAAGGTCCGACCAGTTCTTCTTTGACTGCTTCACAAGTGAGTCCATGTAATTCATTTTACGCAAGATCCAACGAACGCCTGCTACTTGTATTCCGGTGCAACATGCCCAACGACGACACTGATTATGAAGAGCTTGTCAGAACCCTAACATATAATTTCAATGTTCTTGCAGATGAGGTTCAGCTTCTGAGCGACCGAAAGCAGATTTTAGAGCACAAACTCCGCTTTGCCCACGAGCAAGTGAGTCTACAGCCATCATTCTTCGCTCCTATCCAACGTGATGAAAAACATTAGCTCTAGATCAAGAGCTGCCTATGGCAGTGACGACTGACAACCACCATGTATACTGATTGATTATCTTCACTTCATTTTCTTGCTTTCCATTCCAAATATAATTTACTGATCAGGCCCTTCATATCATAGTACCAGCAACTGGCAGATAAATATGCTTCAGGCGACTCGGAGATCTCAAATATTTTAGCCAAACTGCAGCTTCCTCCGGATGTGCAGATCTCTGTACCCGACCGAACCGGTGTCGTCCCGCTTCCGCAACGAATGCAGATTGCCTCGAAGCAGCAGACAGCAGTCGCTATAAGAGACGGACGACGCGCTGCACGTCATCTAGTGGGCTTGACAGGTAAATTAACCGGATCTACAGTTAGCGGGAGAAGTGAATCTGGGGATAGTAGTAATGTGAGGTACTCGGCACGAAAGACATCACTGTCAACTGTACTTGAACAAGACTTTACGATCGAGGGGAGAAAGAGCTCATTGTTGTGCCCATTTTCTCGTCCGGCAAACCGTACCAACGCCGCTATGGATCCTCATCGATCTCAGGGTTCTGGTACCCAAGAATCAGACCGACCCTTGACCCCGTCAGACCTGAGGGACCCGACGCCCCACAAATCCGGAGACCCCATATGTGCAGCTTTGTATGCGGAGAATAAGAATTCCCCTCCACCATCAGCCACTGGTTCTGCTGCGAAATGTCCAATTCGGTACATGAACCAACACTCTCCTGAGGAAATTGCCCAATACTTTGAATCCCACAAACATGAGATCCCCCGAAGCCACGAAGTATGTGTAAAGCGTTACCAGCGAAACGAAGATGATATTAGGAAACTAGATGCGAAGTATGGAAACCTGGTCAGTATGATCCAAGGATTAGGTCAGAAGCATCAACCCATGTTGCCTACCAAAGAGGAAGAGGAAGCTTTAGAGCTTGAGAGAACCTCAAATGAACGGGTGGAAAACTGGGCCCATGCTGTTAGTGCGGACGGAGTTGAACCCGGAGAGCATCAGCCTGCTCCAGACGAAGAAGATGATAGGGAAAGCAGGTTCGGTAGGCCTTTGAAAGAGATTCGAGTAGGAGAATCACCAAGTCGACCATGGGGCATATCAGTACCAATACTAGAACCGTCCGAAGGGCTCGAAGGACGAAGACCAGTGTCTCCTCCACCGGCTCCTGCGTCGGCAGAGCATACGCCACGACCGATGAAGAAGTGTCCATTTGGAGACGGTACAAAAAAGGCCGAGATCAAATCAGGATCGCCCTCACCTCGGGAGAGACCTGCTGGCAAATGCCCGTTCCCGCATGTTGCAATGCAGAAGTCAAAGGGAGATGCCACCTTGCCAACACCCTCTCAACCTTCCGTGCCTCAAGATACAGCGAATTACCAACCTCAACCTACCTTCATCCAGTCTGCGGAGATGCTGGAGCCTACAAGTCTACCTCAGATGATCTTTACAGGACCCGTCTTCATTGGATACCCGATGGAGCAAGCTATCACTTTTATGCGACAGCACAAGAGCATGCCCTAGTTGCCAATTATATAACATAGGTTTGATATTGACATTTGCCTCTGGGTCAGGACTGGGAATTGTACCAGGCGATCATGCTCGATTCCATTCTGAGCCTTGTGTTGTAATACATAGATACATAGGGAACAGCAGCCTTGAAGATACTGACATCCTTGAAAGTTTCTCATTGTGCGATATCTACGCTTCTTTGTCAAACAATATCCGTCACTGCTAAACGCCTTTCCTCAACCAGTAGGCCCCGGGCCGCTCGAACCGGTATGAGCTCCAGGATCATATCCTCGCCTTTGAATCTGTTGGCTCGGGATTCTCATTGATGTCCCCACTCGCAAACACATCTTCATCATCAGAAAGATTATCATGATACGTCGCATCGCGCCTACTGTCGTTATCCCATAATGAGATATCATCATCGCCCATCAGAGCCGCTGCGTCGGAGGTATCCACAGAGTCTAAATCGCTATAGCGTCTTCCTTCTACCCCTACCACCACACCCTCGACAGTACCTGATTCTAGCGTTTCAGCCTCCAATTCCCTCGCTCTTGACATCGTACGCTGATATATGATCCATCCTACACTGGCTCCCATGATGGATCCAAAGATTATACTAGCGTAGTTGATCGCTTTCGTTTTCCCATCCATCTTTCCACCACTGTCGGCAATGCTCGCCAGCCTACTTCCAATGAAAACATGGATCAGCAGTTTTGGGCTTGTAAGTGCTGTTGCGAGGGCGAATGAGAGCGGGTGGACGGTTGGGAAGGTTGATATTGCTGCGTTCGACAAGCTGTATGGTAGAGGGCATAACCTAATCATGCAGAGAATCTTTATGCCGTCGTGCTTCAACGTCAGAGCTAGAGCCTCAAATCGCTTGTCCTGCCCTGCGAGCTTCTGTACGTATTTTGATAGTATCGTCCTCGAGGCGAGAAAAGAGGCAGTTGAGCCAGCAATCGTCGCAGATGCCACTACAAACCAACCGTTTGGAAATCCGTACACGAAGCCTGCTATCGTGATCGTGGTGCTGTAGCCTATCAAGGGCGGAAACGACAACACGAACGTCAAGAGCCAGAGAATAGTCCATCCTCCCGTTACATCGTGCCATTTCTTCGCTGCTGGGGCCAGGTATCCGAATATCCTCTCATTATAGACCATAAAGAGGATGATAAAGACATTAACCGTTATGATTGCAGCCACGGCAGCAACCCGCTGCGCCAGTGTCAGAGCGAGAAAGGTCCTGATGATTTTGCGTTGGACTTTGTTCGCGGAATCGAGAATCTGAGCTTTGTAGGATTGATTTCGGGTTGTGATGGAGTAGGGAGAAGAGTTGGAACGACGGTGAGAGGCGCCCACCGAGATACGACCAGGCCATGACGGACGTGAGGGCTGTCGAGACCATGGCGGACGTGTAGGCTGTCGCTCGGGAGAAGGAGATCCAGTTGGGGATATCGGAAGGGCTAGAGCCTTTGCTGCCGAGTTATAGTCTGCCGGCATACCGAAGTCTGAACGGTGGCGGAGGCAGAGGGATGAGAAGAGCAGGACAGGGTGAAGTTCGTTATCGTGGGTGCTGATTAAATGTCACATGCGCGGATTCACTGAGAATTCCCAAGGCTGCGTTCGTGGTGATGCTCAAGGTACTTATTTGGTGGGAGTGCGGAGGAGTGGTCTGACGCCTTTCGAACGAGTGCTTCGAAACTTGGTCGGAAAGAAACTTGACGACGGTAGACAGGTCCTCAAAGGTAGCAGATCGTTGGTGATGTCAAGTCGTCAACGAACAAAGATGTTGACGCTGTTGTGAGAGGCTAATGCTCCAGGCTGGAACCTGTGAACCTGAGTACTGTACTGTATGTACCCCAGGGGTGACGTACAGGCGGGACAATGCATTGCGGGCGTCGTCGATCCTGGGCTGGGTAACGTGACTTCCTCCAACTTGAGATGAAAAGTGAAGTAAGTATGCTTGCTACTAGGGCTTTCGGAGGTCAATATTCTGCGGTCTCTCGTACCTTTGTCGCATAAGATATCGTATACGAGCGTGATGTTTCGGACTGGAGCTGGCAGACTTCAAGAAAACGCAACCTCGTCCCTACTTTTCTTTCTATTTTACCTGTTCAAGTACCAGAATTCATCACATGTGTCCCAGCCAATCAATAGTCGGGTACCTACCTACCTTACAAGTACCTAGCGTCTCCCCCAGACCCAAGACCCAGGCCAGGTCAGCATCAGCCTCATCTGTAGAACGACCTCCAACTTCATCCAATTCTACTCCCTTAATCGCGCTTCTTCTCGCATCGCTTCTCATGATATTCTCGGAAGATCTTGTATCGGCCATATGAGAGCCAGGCGCTTTTATCAACGCCCTGCTCCTGCTACTGTCATCATATACGCGCTCTTGCCTACCTAATCGTCCTATCTCAGCTCGCCTTCCTCAGCCCGCTTCACGCTACTTTTCGTAACTTTCCCAACCTCTCTATAGACTGATAATACGTATTCAGCTTCGATACTTGGCTGCGGATCCAAAGCCAGATCTATCGATATGGTGTCCGACGAGACATACGACATCTGTCTCCCCTTGCTTCAGGATGCGAGCCTCGAAGACGAAGAAAAGACAGACAAGCTGGAGGAGTTTCTCAAAGCTGAAACGACTCTGGTCGGCACTTCTCTCGATCATGCTGTTCTCGATGTGTTATGGAGATACCGAGAATCGTCGACACATCCTAGCTCGCCCCCGCCGATGCGACACACTGTCTTACGCAGAGCAGCATCTCCAGCACCATGGCCGATTCCTCGAGGCAGCTCAGGTACTCCCATATCGTCATCTCCTCGTCTAGGCGCAAGCCCTCTCGCGCCACCAGGATACATACCATCTTCCTTCAATCGAGCCAAGTCATCGGCTGCTTCTCCTTTCACCTCGCCCCGCCCTTCTCCTAGACTTGCTTTTTCTACTCCAGCCATTCCTCATAGTCCAAGTCTGAACGCCTACGAGTTCCCTCCTCCCGAGACCTCCCCTCCGCAGGACATGTACGGAGATTATGGTAGTGATAACGTCGACTGGCTAGTGAACGATGACGCTGGAAGTAACACATCTTCTTCTGCTGGGGGGCAAAGTGGCCTCAATGCAGCCGCTGCAGAATACATACAGCCTCAAAACCAGCAGACGGACATGAGTCCGTACGACATGCTCAGGTCTATACTTGGTCCTTCGAAATCAGATGAGGAAATTGAGGCAGCTCTTGCCGTGAATGGATACGACCTGAGTGCAACTATCATGGCTTTCATGGAGGGACCAGCCGGTGATACTTCAAATATCGCACAGGTTACCGAAGCCAAGAATGCCATCCTCATTGGTAAATCTATGGCTACCAACGTATCCCGTCCAATCACTCCAGCAGGAGGCCAAAGAAGTGGTGTTGTCTGCAGGTTCTGGCTATCCACCGGACAGTGTCTCAGAGCGGACTGTAGATTCAGCCACGATCTTAGTAATCACATCTGCAAGTAAGTATTGCTATATGTAGTGCTTCACAAATGCTAACCCGAGAAGATACTGGGTTGAGGGAAATTGTCTCGCAGGAAGCACTTGCATATTCTCCCACGATCCATCGCACTTCATGAACCGCCTAGCTTTAGATGGAAGCAGCACTCCTCCCCTCTCAAATGTGCAACCGAGCTTTCAATTCCAAGACTTCAATGCCTTCCCTTCACTGCAACCTACTCAAGATCAGTGGCCGGCAAATATTACGAATGCTTTTGCCAATTACCAAGGAGCGAGCTTCACTCCATCACCACCTGGCTTCAAAGGAATGCAAGGGTACACCAGTGATGGATCAAGCCAGAGATCACGACCTAACAGCCGGCACCAAACTCGAGAAATTATGCCATCAGCCCCTGCCCTGGACGACACAGAAGCATTTCCATCTCTCGGTGCGATTGTCAGCAAGGGTGGCAAGAAGCACCATGGTAAGAGGAGTGGACACAGCCACGGTCATAAAGAGAACATCACGCCCAGCTCTCTCGCCGAGGTAGTCAAGATGTCGCCTGCTCCTGGCCCGATCAAGCAGGATGTCAAGAAGATAGGGAAAAATGCCAGCTCCACCGGTATTCGCAACGGCGAGAATAGCGCTGCCGCACAGGCCATCCCAAGTCCACAGCACGTTCCTTGGCTAGAGACTGGAGAGAGAGCCAATAAATCATATCTGAAGGCCAGACAGGATGCTATCAAGCACGGTGGCTTGAGAAACAAGTTCTTGCAAAGGTATGGACCTCGTTTCAAGTATTTTGTAGGTACATTACTAATAGTGTGCTAGTGCTGCTCAAGCATGGAATCGCAACGACGCTCGTGCTGCCAAAGCACTTAGCCTCCGAGGCCAAAGCGAGAATGTAAGTGATCTTCGCTCTCTAGACTGCTTGCCTAAAAAGTTCCCGCGACTTTTCTTGAAGCCACTCGATGATTGAGAAGTACTGACTTGCTCGTCATTCAGGATTTGATGCGAAAGGCGCATCGAGAAGCAGCTCGCGAGCTCTATGAAGAGCGTAACAAAGGAAGCTCCTCGATATTAGAGCTATATGTAGATCTCCACGGGCTTCATCCCGAGGAAGCTGTCGAGTACCTCGAGAAAGTTCTTTTGGAAAACCAAAAAGAGACCAGGCCTGTCTACGCCATCACAGGCACCGGTCATCACAGTAAAAATGGCAAGGATAAAGTTGGAAAGGCAATCCGGAACTTCCTCAATGAGTGGCGCTATGCTTATAGAGAGTTCTCCGTTCCTGGCGACAGAAATAATGTCGGCGGCATCTTGGGAATCGATGCTAGATCGTTTTCAAAGAACGGCGCTGCTCTTTCGACCACGGCACCTGAAGCAGAGAATGAAGAAGTTGACATTCTAAGCCAAGGACATGAGATTGGTCAGGGGAAGGTCCGTTTGTTAGTCAGAGACCCACCAAAGGGACCAAATGGGAACCGATAACCTAAATAGAAAGAACAAATAAATTAGTAAAACTTGCATACTTTACGTATCTTGGGGGTGACGTGCGTGGCGATTGGATTGGTGGATTCACATTACAGTATGCCAGAACGATCAAAATGAACTAGAAAATAGTACGTGGGCACGGTAAAGCTCTCCCATACTCAACATTGCTGCGCTCTGATCCAGAATTTCAAGATTTTCATTGGATCATTTCATGTAAGGCAATGAGTGCTGAGTTCCCTCAAGCTACAGGACAGGAATTAGCGAGCAATGTTGTGCGAAGTGTTGTTGTTTAAAATGTGATGATTTCCATCAAGTCACGATCAGGTACAATTTGGGACAGAGATACCAAAAATTACCAAATACCACCTTTGTAAGGGGTAAGGAGAAGAATATTCTGCGTCTCCCGATCTACTCCATCTTCAAGACCTCAAATTGCTTGATGGTCTCCTCAAACGCCTTGGCCTCAGTCTCCAAGTCCGCAAGTTTCTTCAGCTCAACCTCCTGCAACTCCTTGCTAACCTTCGCCTTGTAGGCCTCGTCATTGAGGATCTTGCGCTGCTTTTCAATGCCGGCCTTCGTCTTTTCGAGCTTCTTGGCGGCCTTGGCGATCTCGCCGTCGATGTCGACGCGGCCTTTGACATGTAAGAGAACAGCGGTGGTGGAGGATACGGAGAACACAACGCAGCCCGCGGGCCGAGCTGCGGTGATGGAAAGGATGTTGATGGAGGAGATGCCTTTGCCGGAGAGAGATCTAATGGACTTTTCTTGAGCAGTAATGGTCACGTGGGAGACGGCATCATTGGTCTGAATGTAGACTACCAAAAGGTTAGTCTTATCCCACCAAGGGTGAACAGGAGTGTACTAACCTTGTGCCTCGTCTTTTAGAGAATACTCAGCCATAAGCGAGCGTATACCCCTGGAAATGTCGAGCACAAGTTCATAAGCTGCTTCAGAGTCGGGTCTGTCTAATATCTCGTTATAAACAGGGTATCTAGCTAGAGCGATGGTGACAGTTTTGTCGTCTGGACGACGGGGAAGGCGTTGCCATAGCTCTTCGGTCAAGAATGGCATGTATGGGTGAATCATCGTCAGAGCACCTTCCAGAACCGTGTAGAGTGTATTGAGCGCTGAAAGCTTCTCTTCCTCGGTGCCATCTTGCAGAATGGCTTTAGAGTTCTCGATATATACGTCGCAAAGTTGATTGTACCAAAATTGATATACCACAGTTGTCGATCGCTGGAATTCGCGATCCGCGATTGCTTTGTTGATATCTTTTGCAGCGATGGTCAACTTGTGCAAAATCCAGAGCTCGGCTAGGGACTCCTTGCCGGTAGGCTCCCAAGTCTTGTTTGGGACGAAGTCTGGAGGTAATTTACCCAGCACAAACTTCGTTGCTTGATAAATCTTGTTGCAGAACTTGCGATATGCGTGTATGACCTTGACGTCGAATAAAATATCTCCGGAGCCTGTGGAATATGATACTAGTGCAAATCGCAAAGCGTCAGTTCCACACTGTGGAATTCCATCTGGGAAGGCAGTCTTCTGGTATTTTGTAGCTCTATCGACCTCGTTCGGGGCCAGATTTCCGGACAGAAGTTTCTTGTGCAAATTCTCCAGAGACACACCTTCGATGAAATCCTTGGGGTCGATGACATTACCCAAAGACTTTGACATCTTCCGGCCCTCAGAGTCGCGCACCAAAGAATGACAGTAAACTTCCGTAAAGGGTACCTTGCCGGTGAGCTTGAGACTGAACATGATCATTCGGGCGATCCAGAAGAAAAGGATATCCCAGCCAGTCTCCAGCATCGTTGTTGGAAAGAGAGTCTCAAGATCATGAGTCTTGTTGGGCCATCCCAGTGTAGCGAATGGCCACAGACCAGAAGAGAACCAGGTATCAAGTACATCTTCGTCTCTCTTCAAAACGAATTGCTTCCCGGGGAGAGCCTTCTGAGCCTTGGCTTCGGCCTCTTCTTGCGTCCGACCGGCAAACCAAAGACTACCATCAGCCTCATCATGCTCCTCGCCATCTACTTGTGCGAAGTACATTGGTGCTTGATGGCCCCACCATAGTTGTCTCGATAAGCACCAATCATTGACATTCTCCATCCAGCGAACGTAACTCTTTTCTGCAGTTTCTGGGCGAATCTTGATCTCACCTGACTTTACAACATCAAGAGCCGCTGCTGCCATGTCCTTCATCTTCATCCACCATTGTGGTTTCAGAATTGGCTCGATAATATCCTTAGATTTCTCGCAGAGTGGCACGGTCATGGGGTTATCTTTTTTGTCAACATACAAACCCGCCTTCTTTAGATCATCCTGGATGGTATATCGTACATCGAAACGCTTCCGTCCTGCATAGGGGCCGGCATTTTCGTTCATGAGCCCATCATCTGTCAGAATGTTAATGCGCTCAAGATTATGGCGGTTGCCGAGTGCAAAATCGTTTGGATCATGTGCAGGGGTAATCTTGACAGCGCCGGTACCGAAGTCTTTCTCGACGTAGGTATCGGCGACGATTGGCATCTTCCTGCCTCGGATAAACGGGTGGATAGCATTTTTGCCGACAAGATGCTTATATCGTTCATCGTCGGGATGCACAGCCACACCGGTATCTCCAAGCATGGTCTCAACACGAGTTGTTGCAACCTCGATCTTCTCATCAGTGCCTTCGATCTCATATTTGAAGTGAACAATGACACCAAATTCCACCTTCTTGTCGTACCCAGGTACATCAAGCAGAGTTCGACCCGTGAGCTCTTTGTTAACAACTTCCAGGTTAGATAGGGATGTGTTTAGTTTGGTGCACCAATTGACAAGTCTGTTCTCTCTGTAAATGATGCCCTCCTCATGAAGGGTGACGAAGGTTTCCGTGACGGCAGATGAGAAATTCTCGTTCATGGTGAAAGCCTCCCGAGTCCAGTCCATTGAACCACCCATTCTTTTCTGGGCGATATTGATCTTTTGGTGATACTCGTTCTTCCACTCCCAAACGGTTTCCACGAATTTTGACCTACCCAAGTCATGACGAGTCTTCCTCTCGCGGCGCCACAGCATATTTTCTACGACATTTTGTGTTGAAATACCGGCGTGGTCACAGCCAGGGAGCCACAAAGTTGTCTTACCATGCATACGGTTCCATCGGATCATGACATCTTGGAGGGCATTTCCTAAGGCATGGCCCATGTGTAGTGCTCCGGTGACATTAGGAGGTGGTTCAACAATAACAAAGGATCCTTCTGGTCTGACTTTCCCGTCTTCCGTGAATTCGGGTTTGAAAAATCCTTCCTTCTCCCACCACGCATACCAAGCCGACTCTACAGCGGTCGGGTTGTAGGCCTTGTATTGTGGGTCGTCGAACGATCTGATGATCTTCTTCTCGCCAAATGGAGTGTCCTCAACATAAGGGGGCAATACACCCTCATCTGCCTTTTTGTCTGCCTTGGATTTCTTCTCTTTGGTCTTGCTCGTCGTCGCAGTCGGGGCTGCACTTTTAGCCTTCTTCTGGTCAAACTTTGCTTGCTTTTCGGCTTTCTTTCTTTCTCTCTCAACTGCGCCAACGATCAGTCGCCTTTAATACGGTACTACAAAGCCCACGGGAAATCGTACGCTCTTTTTCGCTCTTTATTTTCGGTGTTGCTTCAGCTGTTCCAACCTTGGCGCCCGCATCTTGCCCCGCAGCATGAGTACCTGTCAGGCTGGAATTCGAGGCATCTGCAACAGCAGCTTTCGTCTCATTCGATACCGGAGGAGGCTTTCCAGAAACTGAGCCTGTCTCTTCGCCGACTATAGAGTAGAGGTCAATTTTTGTTTCCGATTTGGTACGTTGGCAAAGTCCTACTTGGGTTCTGCGACGCGGCGTTGGTAGCCATTCTGGCAAAAGGGTCGCTGAAAGAAAATCTGTATGGCGACCTGCGCACCCAGAGCGCTCTGGATAAAAATCTCGACGTCGTGCTTGCGGCTGTTGTGAATAATTGAGTGTTTTCGAGGATTTGGCGGGGTCGAGAATAATGTGTCCAAGTAGGTCTTGTGATGTGATAGTGACTCTACGTAGTATTTTCTTTACGAGCTCAGCTATGGTCATTGTGATTGGCTCGTTTAACACGGCTCACAGTGCCTGTTGCTGCAAGGCTACCAAAGAAGCGCATGCCTAAGTATACCGACTGAGTACACACCTCGTCCCTACTTGGACAAGCTCAATATCTACCCTACGTACTACTTCTGTACATATATCAAACCATTGACTCTTTTAACAGTTCCTCAAATAAATCAATCCGAACCTTCTCTCAATATCTCAATTCAGGCACACAGTAACTCAGCAACTTCTCGCCTCATCTCCTATTTTGTCACTTGACATATACATATACATATATATATATATAGGAATTCCTTTATGGTCGAGAACATTCATACCTCCGAGCTGGGTAGAGAGGCTCATACCTTCACCTCAAAGTTGTGAGGATAACATGGCTATCAGAGCACTTCCTCAAGCTACGGTCCGTCTGCTTGGCTCGGCTCAAGCACTTACTACGCCCACATCTCTCGTCAAGGAGCTAGTCGACAATGCGCTCGATGCCCAGGCTACATCTATTGACATTCTTGTCTCCCCAAACACTATTGATAAGATCGAAGTTCGGGACAACGGCCATGGCATTCCAAAAGAAGATCTTGATTCACTTGGGAGACGCGGACACACTAGCAAATTGAGGTCCTTTGAAGAGTTGCATAGTATCGGAGGTGTGACCCTCGGGTTTAGAGGAGAGGCTTTGGCGAGTGCAGTCCAATTGGGGCAAGTTTCAGTGACAACCAGGATCGATGGAGAACCAGTGGCCACCATTGTGCAGTTGAAGGCTCCCGGCGGAGTCGCCAGCCGGTCTCGAACCTCCCATCCTATCGGTACCACAGTCTCCGTCTCCAAGTTTCTATCCAATCTTCCTGTTAGAAAGCAGACCGCGGAAAAAGAATCGGCCAAGACATTAAAAAAGATCAAAGAGCTTTTGTGTTCCTATGCTTTAGCTCGCCCCCGGGTCCGGTTCTGTCTAAAAATCACCAAAGGAGGTAAAGGCTCTTGGTCATATACTCCACGCCCTAACGACGGGGTGAAAGGAGCGTTATCACAGATCATCGGACGGGACGCAGCAGCTCAATGCATTGAGAGATCACTGGTTTTCTCTGACGAAGGCCATCAGAGTATTGACTTGAAAGGAGACGGTCTCCCAAACCCGGTTCAATATGAGAATCTCCCTGGATCAATCTCCAATAATTTCGTCGTCGAGGTATCTGTCCCAAAGCCGGGTGCAACTTTGACTGGGCATGGCCAGTATATTTCGGTGGATTCGAGGCCAGTATCGCACAAGAAAGGCACTATGAGGAAGATTGTGACATCATTTACATATTATGCTAAAATTTCTCTCTTGAGAGGCGAGGAAAGTTTGAAAGGCCCGTTCCTCTGGCTAAATCTGAAGTGCCCCGTGCTGAGTTACGATCCAAATGTAGAACCTGCAAAAGACGATATCCTATTTGGAAACGAGCATCTGATTTTGGGGTCCATCGAAAGGCTATTCAAAGAAATCTATGGTGAATCTGTGGCCACTTCCCCCGCTACTTCTGTACAAACCTTCGCAGATAAGCACAGGGATTTCGAGCTTCTCATGTCTCGCACCAAGGCTACGCCTGGCGGGGCAACAACAGCAAGAAGATATATTGAGAGTGCCCAATTTCCGGATTCATCAGGGCTCCAAAATAGCGCCGAGTCGCCCACAGCGAAAGAACCCGGCAATCTTGAGGAACCTGTCGTCTTGGTCGGTAATGGTACCGAAGGATCCGAGGCACCTGTCAAACGCAAATGGAGTGTTGACATGTCGAAAGACTATGGTGGGGTCGTTGAAGACTTCCAGATAGCTCACAGATGTTCTCGAAATTCAGCACGAGGTCATAATCGAACTACCACTGCGGCCAATATTGATACTGCATTGAATCCCTGGATCATAGCTAAATTGAATGCTCCTGTCTTACCTCGAAATAACAATCTTACTCCTTCACCACCCACCAGTATTTCTAAACAAGCTTCTCCAGTCATCAACAGTCATCTTCCAACGCCTCAGTCATCATCTGCTCCTCTTCGATTCAATATCGACTCCCTTTTTTCCAATAGCCCAAGCCGACCGCGTCAGAACCTACACGATGGTGGTACTAGAATGTTAGAACAATCAACATTTCCTGCTTTATCCCCTCGGCCAACAGAGGGCTCAGATAATCAGGTTGACATATCACGTCTTATTCGATGGCCATCGATAGCCGATTCTGATAATGGTCTCTTGCCTACGGATGACTCGAAAATAGCCAGGCGTAGGAACGAATTCAGCAGCGCAAGAGAAGTCCTTTCCAATACCATACCAATATTCACAACCCACATTGTTCCAGAGAAACTCAAGAGTATCAATAAGCCATTTGTACCACCAATCAGAACAATTGAAAGTACATTACCACGACACGAAATTAGACAATCCAAGCTAAGGACGACATTTGGCCCACCTCAATCTCAAACTACTAGTCTCTACCAAGAGCAAGATCGGTCTTCAAACACTGAGCTTGCTTGGGCCATGGATTTTGAGCAAAGAAAGGAAGATGCTACTCGTAGACGCCGGATGGAAATTGCCGCTGCACGGGCAGAATTGGATGTTGCAGGGTCGAAAAAGCGCCAGCGGCTCGGAGAAGATGAAGCCTTAATCACACATATGGACTCTGGGTTTGATGCTGGCAGGTGCTCACCACACAAAAACCGGTACAATGCCGCCGTGGCCAATCTTGAGGCAAGCGGACCGAAACAAGACAGTCATGAAGCTCCCAGGAAACCTTTCAAGACAACCTTACCCGACGGTGACCCGCGGGCATATCTTATGAAGCGACAGAATTCAATGCATGGATTGGTAAACAAGCCGGGCGAGGTTCCGAAGCAAATGCGCGCCAAATCTGTGCGGCTTCCATTGGAGAGAATTCCAGAGGGAGGAAATGTACACATGCTGATGTTAGAGTGTTCTATTCACATTGGTTTGATTCAGAACGCCTTATCAAACACTACGTCACTGGACTCGTACACGAATGAAGGGTTCCAACCCGCTGGTCTTCTGATGAACGCCCCCGAAGCGAAAATGGTAGAAAAGAGAGTTCATGCAATCGTCGAGAAGTGGAGGGCGACAGAGGCTGGAGAGAAGTATGAGATTGATTACAATTTTGATAACCTAGTTGATATGAAGTAGAGATGTGGCTCTTCGTTCCCGTTCTGCAGATGAAATTCGATAATGCGGCATATTATGGCATCTTACTGAGCTCAGAATTCGCGACTGGCGTTTGGCTTTACTGTACCACCTATATTTAAAAGATACCCTATTGCTTTTGTCACGCTCTACATCCTGAATGTAAACTCTCCTCAAATATTGCAATTGAAGGTTCTGTCTGAGATGTTCATCTCGAACTATTAAAAACAGCCTAGGGTACTTTCAAATCGATACATGGGCAAGAGGTACCCCATCGCAGGATGGATGGATAAATAATCTTCGTGGTCTTAAAGAGTTTCGGTTTCTACTACGTACAAAACAAAAGGGGTCAAGATTCGGAGGTCCCGACCCCTGTCGCTACGGTAAGAGCGAGAGGCCCGCATCAGATTTCTTGCACTATTTTGTTTTAAGCCCTTCCATACTTCAAATCCCAATAGGTAGATATCGTAACTGCTTGTGATCCAGGACTATCCCAGAAAACATTTTTTATCGGAGCTACAATACTACCATTACAAGACAATGACGACAGAAAACGAAAATGGCGTCGAGAAGGCCCAAGATAATAGCCTCGACCACGGTCTTGCGAATCTTACTCTCTCTTCAAAAACCATCCACGCAGACGACTACTTGAACGAAGGTCCAGATGTTGCACCACCTATGCACCTCTCGACGACCTTTCGGTATAGTCGGGACCCCAGGTCTTTGAAGACATGGGCAGAGCGCACGGTATCTTTCACATTCAAGTCAAGAATTAGCAAATCAGCTGACCAGTGTTGAAAGCCAGATGAAGCTTCCGAGGGTCATATTTACTCACGCTACACAGCTCCAAACACTACCCGTTTTGAGGCTATTCTCTCAGATGTCTTGAAAGGTCCCACTCTTACGTACGGATCTGGCTTGAGTGCTTTCCATGCTCTTCTCGTCTTCCTTAATCCTAAACAGATTTCCATTGGAGCCGGCTACCATGGCTGTCACGGAGTCATCGGGATTCACCAAAAGCTCACAGGGCTCAAGAAAATCGCACTTGACTGTGCGGCAGAAGATCTCCAAGCTGGTGACATCATTCACATCGAGACTCCTCTCAATCCCACGGGAACAGCTTGTAACGTTAAAGAGTTTGCTGACAAGGCTCACTCGAGGGGTGCGTTCTTGACCGTGGATGCCACGTTTGGACCTCCCCCTTTGCAAGATCCACTCCTCTGGGGTGCGGATATCACCATGCATTCTGGAACTAAATATATTGGCGGTCATTCGGATATGCTTTGCGGTACCTTAACCATCAATCCTAAACACGAAGATTGGTTTGAAAAGCTTCTTCAAGAAAGAGCATTCATTGGAAATGTGATGGGGTCAATGGAGGGATGGCTGGGAATCAGAAGCGTCAGAACTCTGGAAATCAGGGTTCAGAGACAGGCTTCCAATACGGCAGAGTTGGTGGCATGGCTAGATGCTGCTCTTCACTCGGGAAAGGATGCCGCTTCTGCGATCGCCAGCGCTGAAGATGGTGAAGCCGTTCGGAAAGTTATGGCGAAGATTGAGCACGCCAGTTTGCAGAAAGAAGATATCAAGGACGGGTGGTTGACGAAGCAAATGCCTAATGGCTTTGGTCCAGTCTTCTCTATCTGCTTGAAGGACTTAGACCTGGCTCGCAAGCTTCCGAGCAAGTTAAAGCTATTCCATCATGCTACAAGCTTAGGCGGCGTGGAAAGCTTGATTGAGTGGAGGTCTATGACAGACTCCAGCGTTGACCCGACTCTCTTGAGAATCAGTGTTGGGATCGAGGGATGGGAGGATTTGAGAGATGATCTGCTGCAGGGTTTCAAAGC